>JAKFHU010000908.1:11200000-11800000 GCA_023783475.1 Daubentonia madagascariensis
TGTATGTATAGTTTTTTATAATGGCATTACACTCTACCCATTCTTGTGAGCTGTTTTGTTTCATTAGTGAAACGTTCTTTCATACATACAGATACTACCTTTTTTAATGGCAGCATGGTATTTCATTATATGGATATTTCATAGTTGGTTCAATCCAGGGGACAAATGCAGGCTCATTTCCATTTTTCATTATTATAAAAAATAATGCTCACAAGTCTATTCTCACTCACACATTTTATCCTGACTGATTGTCTCCTTGGTTTACAGTCCTACAAGTAGAATTTCTGGGTCAAAGTATATTTAAAATTTTGACCTTCATACATACATATTGTCAGAATACCAACAATTTACACTTTCAGCATTTCATTGTACCTATTCTCTTATACTGTTACAAACATTGGATACAGTTAATCTTTTTTTTTTTTTAATTTAAATCTTTGCCAATCTGGTAGTCAAAAGGGAATTCATTCTTATTTTTATTTTTAATTTTTGGGTTACTTTAATGATAAATATCTTTGTAGTATCTGTTTTATGTTTCTTTGAAAATGTAAATTGCCTGTTTGACTCCATTGCCTCTAATCCTACTCAGATGTTTTTCTCTTATCAATTTGGGAAACTAATTTTTTTGTCATGTGATACAAATGCTTTTCTTCAATTCATTATTTAATTTTCAACTCTTTTTTTTTTTTTTCTTTTTGCCAAACGCTTAAAAACCTTACCAAAAAGAATCAATTGTTCCCTTATGATTTCTAGTTTTTGAGTTATGGTAAGAAAAACTTTACTCCAAACCAAAATTACAAAAAATGCTGCTGTATAAATTCTAGAGTTTCTATGTATTTTTCTAAACAAATAGTTAATTTGTCTACCTTGGTAAAAGAAGAGAAGTAGGAAACATTTCCTCTGCCCCCACACATTACTGGTCAACAGTCCTTAGCAGTTGCCCAAACAAGATTAACTGAACATTTGCCTTTTTTCTTGAAAATCTGCAATCTCATCTCTACTATAGATACTTTCTATATCTGAATTTTTCTCTATTCTACTTACCCATACATAAGTCCAGCCTGTTGTAAATACCAAAGATCTATCATATGTTTTCCCACCAACCAAGACAAATGCTCCCTTGTTTTTTTCTACAGCATTTTCCTGACTGCTCTTGCATGTGGATTCTTTCACATTGCCCTTAGCATCACTTGTTCAAATATAAAAAGAAATTATTTTACTAAAATGATAGATGAATCTGCAGAGAACTGATTCTTCATGATATCAACTTCCTATGCAAAAACAAGATATAAGTTTCCATTTATATAATATTCTTTTTTTTTCCTTTTAATTCAGAATATTATGGGAGTACAACACTTTGGTTATATATATTGCCCATGCACTGCCCATGTCAGAGCTACAATTGTGGACAGCCCTCAAACTGTGCACCCTGTACCCATTCAGTGAGAGTTTTCCCATCCCCTCCACCCGCCTCCCGCCTGCCTGTCCCCTGATGAATATTATTGCCATGTGTGACATAAATATTGATCAGTTAGTCCCAATTTGCTGGTGAGTACCAGTGGTACTTGTTTTTCCATTCTTGTGACACTTCGCTTCGAAGAATGAGCTCTAACTCCATCCAGGATAATACCAGATGTGTTAATTCACCGTTGTTTTTTATTGCTGAGTAATACTCCATGGTATGCATATACCACATTTTATTAATCCACTCATGTATTGATGGGCACCTGAGTTGTTTCCACATCTTTGCAATTGTGAATTGTGCTGCTATAAACATTCATGTGCAGATGTCTTTATTATAGAATGTCTTTTTTTCCTTTGGGTAAATACCCAGTAGTGGGATTACTGGATGAAATGGTAGTTCTACTTTTAGTCCTTTGAGCTATCTCCACATTACCTTCCATAGAGGTTGTACTAATTTGCAGTCCCACCAGCAATGTATGAGTGTTCCTATCTGTCCACATCCCTGCCAACGTTTGTTGTTTTGGGACTTTTTGATACGAACCAATATCACTGGAGTTAAAGTGATATCTCATTGTGGTTTCAATTTGCATTTCCCTGATGATTAGAGAAGTTGAGCAATTTTTTATATGTTTGCTGGCCATTATTCTGTCTTCTTTTGCAAAGTTTCTGTCTATGTCCTTTGCCTATTTTTTAATGGGGTTGTTTGATTTTTTCTTGTTGATTTTCCTAAGTTCTGTATATAATATTCTTAAGCATATTTTGGAGATTTATAGTTATTTCATGTAAGTCTTGCATAGTTCTTTGAGTTTATTAGTATTCTATGGTTAAGAATGTTTTCATTTTAATTAATAAATGCACAAATATTACCTTCACATAATTATTTTTAAACTGTAAACTGTCTTCAATTGTTAATTTATTCAGTTTGTTCTCTTACATTTCTCTGATATAGTAATCTATTTTTGGTAACCAGTAATAATTTTGTAATTGTTTTTCCAACATTTATAACACCCTCTTAAATTTTTTATTGAGGGATAATTTTCATAGAGTGAAATGCACAGATCTTCAGTGTACTCTTTGATAAGGACTGAAAAATGTAAACACCCATGTAAATCATAGCCCAATAAAGATACTGAACACTTTCACCACCAAAACTTTCCTTGTGTCCCTAACCAATTTCTCCCCACCCCCACATAGTCATACACATACACCCACATCCAACTATGTTTTGATCTCCGTAACTGAAGATTAGCAGCACTTGTTCCCAAATGGTTCATACAAGCTACACTCTTTAATGTCTGATTTCTTTTACTTAATGTTTTTTAGATTTATCAAAAAAAAGCATTCTTTTTAATTTTTAATAGTATTTCACTATATTAAAAATACCATTTGTCTGTCTGTTCTCCCGTTGATAGACATTTGGCAATTATGAATAAAGCTGTCATAAACATTCATATACATATATTTTTGTGAATATGTTATCAGTTCTCAGTAAATATTGAGAAATAGAATTGCAGGATTATGAGCAGGTATACATTTAATTTTATAAGAAACTGCTAAAGTTTTACAAAGTGGTTTGTACCATTTTATACTCCCATGAGCAATGTATGAGAATTCTAGTTGGTACACATCCTCATCTACATTTTGGATTTTCAGTATTTTTATATTTAGCCATTTTAATGGGTGTGAAATGATATCTCATTATCATTTAAATTTTGACTAACGATATTCAACACTTTTACATGTGCTTACTGGTTATTTAAGCAACTCTCCTTTCTTGAAATGTCTGTTCTCTTGCCCATTTTAAAAATTGTCCTTTTATTTTTTAGTTGTAGGAGTTCTTTGTCACATATCTATATTGTGTACGCTATATTTTCTCATAATCTCTGGCTTGCCTTTACATTTTCTTAATGGAGTCTTTTAAGGTTAAATTCTTCATTTGGATAAAGCCCAATTTGTCAATTTTGTTTAGTGCTTTGTGCAAAAGTAAGAAATCTTTGCTTACTTCAAGACTGAGAAGATTCTCTCCTCTATTTTCTTTTAGAAGTTTTAGTTTTAGCTTTTACATTGACATTGATTACTGAAATTTAATTAATTTTTGTGTTTTCTGGAAGGTGAGGGATTGAGATTAATATTTTTCCTTTAGGTTATCCAGTTGTCCCAGGACATTTGTTGAAAATATTTTCTTTTCTGCATTAAATTGTTTTGATTCCTTCATCAAAAATCACTTATGTTTGGGACTGTTTCTGGACTCTCTTTTCTGTTATCTTCATCTCTTTGTGTACCTTTATGCCCATACTGTTTTGATTACTTTGGCTTTATAAATTAAGTCTCAAAATTAAGTAGTATAAATTCTTCAAATTTCTTTTTCAAGACAGTTTACCTCCTCTGGGTCCTTTGCATTTCCATATAAACTTTAAAATAAATTCATAACGGTTTACAAAAACGTCTGCTGAGGTTTGACTGGGATTCTGATGAAGCTATCCTATAGATCAACTTGAAAGAAAGAGCATGTATAGCCAGGTGTGGTGGCACACGCCTATAGTTCTAGCTGCTTGGGAGGACTGCTTGAACCCAAGAGTTGGGGGTTGCAGTGAGCCATGATCACGCCACTGCATTTTATCCTGGGCAACAGAGTAAGACCCTGTCTCTTCAAACAAACAAACAAACAAACAAAAAACCAAAACCCAGCATGTAAACAATATTTAATCTTTCAATCCATAAATATGGTATATCTCTCCTTTGTTTAGGTCTTCTTTGATTTCTTTTGGCAATATTTTGTATGTGTAATAGAGATCTTACATACTGTTAAATTTATGGCTAAGTATTTTAAATTTTTCAATGCTGTGTTTTAAAATTTCCTCCTGCAATTTTTTATTACTAACATGTAGATATATCGAATTTTAAATACTGACCTTGAATCCTGTGACTTTACTAAATTCACTTAATTAATTTATTAACTCTAATAGAGTTCTTATTGTTGTCACTGGCTACTTAGATTTCCCACATACACAACCATGTTATCTGTGAAAAGACAGTTTTATTTCTTCCTTTACAATCTTTTAAGTTCCCTTCCATTCCTAATTTTCTGAGTTTTTGTCATATATGAATGTTTAATTTTATCAAATGCTTTTTTCTATAACTACTGGGGTGATTATGTGACTTTGATCTTTTATTGTGTTAATGTGGTGAATTATGCTGATCGATTTTCTAATGTAAAACTTGCTTTCCTCATAGTAACCCCATTTACTTAGGACATATAATCAGTTTTATATATTTGCTAATATTTTGATGAGGATTTTTGTGAATATATTTATGAGGGATATTTGTCTATAATTTTATTTTCCTTGTAATATTCCTATCTCATTTTGTTATTGAGGTTATGCTGGCCTCATGAGTCAGAAAATGTTTCCATGCCCTCTATTTCCTGAATATGTATTAAACTGGTATTATTTTTTACATAAATGCTTGAAAAGTAAGCAGTGAAGCTAAATGCATTTCCTTATAGAATGCTTTTAAATTACAAATTTATTTAACAGTTACAGGATTATTTGTATATTTTATTTCTTCTTTTATCAGTTTTGGTAAGTTATGCCCTTCACTGATTTTGTCCATTTCATCTAAATTGTCAAATTTACTGGCATAAAAATTATTTATGATATTCCTTTATTCTCTGTAGAGAGGTCCCTCTTTCATTTATGATTGGTAATCTGCGTTTTCGCTTTTTTTCTTCTTGATCAATTTACTAGAGGTTTATCAATTTTATCAACTTTTTCAAAGAATAAACTTTTAGCTTCGTTAATTTTTTACATTGTTTATCTAGTTTCTATTTCATTGATTTCTTCTCTTCATTATTTCTTCTACCTACTTAATTTGGCTTTATGTTCTTCTTTCTCTAATGTCTTACAAAACTTATTAGTTCACTGCTTTTAGATCTTCCTTCTTTGCAAACATAAGCATCTAAAGATATAAATTTCCTCCTGAGCACTGTTTAGCTGCATCCCATAAAATTTTGATATGTGCTTTCAGTATAAAATGTTTTCTAACTCCTCCTGTCAATGCTTCTTTCACCCATGGGTTATTCACATGTCTTTTAATTTCCAAATATTTCAAATTTTTCTAGATATGTTAACGAATTATAATTTCTTTTGTGGCTAGAGAACATATTCAACATATCAGTCTCTTGACTTTTGCTTATACTTGTTGTATAGTCCTACATTGGTCTATTTTTGTGACTGTTTTATGTGCACTTCAAAAGAATCTATATTCTGCAGTTAAGTTTAGTACTGTATTCTCTAAAAGCCATTTAAATTTGTTGAAACTGTTCAAATCTTCTATATTCCTTTCTGAATTTTTGTTTTCTTGTTGGTTATGCATTAATACTTTTATGAGAGAAAGGTTAAAATTTGCAGTTATAATAATGCAAAGAAACAGGAAACTACAGTGAGAATAAACAGCCACCCCCATACATTTTCTCTTAAACTAATTAATATATGTATCTTTTCCTTTAAATCCTTGGGCACGTGTATGTGTATGTCTGTGTGTGTGTGTGTATTGTTTTAAGAGACTTGTCTATTATTTCCAATAACTGGGTTATCTGTGAGGCTATTTATTCTGTTTTGCTTCTTTGCATTTCTTATAATTTTTTTTAACCATACTCAGGTCACAGTAAAAGAAAGAACAGTGGGGACTTAAGTATAATATGGTTTGTTCTGTTTCTTTTCTGGTGAATACAAATTCTTTCCTCTGTCTGATGGTTAGGGTAAAGCAAATTAACAAGAAGAAACGTATCACACAGGAACTAAAAACTCTGAAGGCACACTACTGAGTCTGTCTAGTTTCTCTGTATCATGTAAGGTATCCCAGGACTGCTACTTCCTAACTAGGTGACCTTGGGTAAGTTACCTAATTTCTATGTGCCTGTTTACATACTTGTAAAATGAGAATAATCACTACATATTTTTTAGGTCTGTTGCAGATATGAAATAAAATAATACACTTAGCACAGTGCCTAGAACAACATAAATGTTTAATAAATGTTAATAGTAGTAGTAAGTGTGCAATAAATGCTAAGTATGAGTAGTAGTTGTAGTACCAATAAAACAGAATTAGTTATAATATTTATCCTAAAATATTAAACCCACATAGTTATGTTAGTGTGACTAAATATAGCATGGTGATCCCTGGCAACAATCCTTTTAAAAACATGGCTTATGGATTTGAATTTTGACTTTGCCACTCACTAGCTGTATGACCTTCAGCAAGTTACTTTACTTCTCTAAGCCTTGGCGTCTTCACCTGGAAAATGAAAAAAATTGCATCTACCTACCTTTCATGGCTGTGGTGAGGATTAGCAGAAATAACAGATATAAACCATACAGCATAAGATCAAGTACATAGTAGACATTTAGTATTACAACTAATAGACATCAAAGAAGTAAATGCCCATAACCAGCAATTTTCTCTGAATCCCAGGTCTAGCACATATTGCATATTTTATTCTGATTCTCTGTCCTGAAATTTTGTAAATGAGCAAGTCTCAACTTAGAAAGGGTGGTAGGAATGGGAGGGAAGTGCCTATAATAACATGCAATACTGATAAAAATGTGCCTTGCGTGTGAAAGAAGAAAAAAGGCTGAAATAAAAAAGCAAGTAGACTAGAGCATTTCCCTGTCTCCTCCATTTATAAGATACAGGGATTGAGGCAAAACAGAATTAATCAGGTTAAAAATATAAAAGATACAGCTGATGTAGACAAAAATTCCAGAAGCATATATATCTATGGCTCCTCTACTGGACCACCTTTCACTAGGGCCAATTTCCACAATGAAGTCAATGTAAGACTATGCAGTTCTTTCTTTAAATGGAACCTAGAATTTGTGCTGCATTACTTTATAACAGACACAGGATGATCAAAGTATGTTAGACACCCTACGTTTTGAAGCATAATAATTCATAACAGGACTCAAATGGATATGATGTAGGAAAGCTAAAGGAATGTTCGATAATTCAAATGAGCCATGTGCACAGGTAGACTCATTACTGCCCTAAAAAGAACTATGAGGTTGAAATGCAGTTTTTGTAGGTCAAAACAGTTAGATAAATACAAGCAATTTTCTGGTTAAACATAACATTAGAATGTGGGACTTCCAAATTACCCAGATGTCCTTATATGACCACTAGGAAAGAATAAATGATCTAAAAAAGGAAGCTAGAAAAGCAAGAAGACAACTGTACAAGATGTGGTATCAGACGCCACCTAGTAAACAGAATGACTACTAAGACAAAAGGTCACCTACATGATCTTGTGCTTATCCTAAATGAAGAGCACAATTACCTAAACATGATCAGCCACCAATTTACAGGAATCTAATAGTTTCAATTTTGTTTCTGTTGTGTTATTGTCGTTGTAGTAGCAAAATCCTTACCGTATGGTGAGTTCTAATATTTGAGCAAGTCTATCATGAAGCAAATTTGCCTGCAAAAAAGAAAAAAATTTTAAGAATTATTTTCTAAATAACCACATGAAATAATACAAATGTTATTTAAAGGACAAAGCGTAAGTGTAACTACTAAGCTGATGAACTATTAAGTACAGAAAGCTTTAACGTTTTGATTTGATCTGCCTCATTGGAATTTAATGTAAGGCTTCTCTTTTTTTCCTTTCCTAGTCTCACTTTTAAAAACAAAGTGACAAATGCACAAAATATCCACAGCAAAATCACTGAAAACCACTGCAAAAAAAAAAAAACTATCACAGCAACAACAATCATTAATATTTAGTTTGGGATCTGCCACTTCCATCAGCTTACATCACATAAAGAAATTATTCGGGCTTCGCAGCTGTGCCTTCAGAGTTTTCAGTCTCTAATACATTTCCTTCTGTTGTGCTGAGATGCCTACAGCTTGGAACTTACTAATCAATTACCAAGAAAGAGTTTCCATAAAACCACATTCCTTCCCTGCCCACCTTTACCATTTGTTCACTTACTTTGGATTCACACTGTGCTGCTATTTCTTCAAAAGGTGCTTTCTGAAATTTCTCTATCACAAGACGCCTCTTTTCCTTTTCTTGCTCTTCCATTCCACTGGTGTCTATATAAATGTTTAAAACCACTTATTTGAAGGAATACAGAATTTCATAGAACACTGTTAATGACCATAAGAGTCAATGATCTGTCAATCAAAACTAAGGGCAATTTACAGGGCTACTTTTATAAGGAAAAAAATCAAAAGGCATCACATCCTTGAAATGTCTTAAGGCTAGAAAGCACACACATAAAAAATTAAAAATGTAAGGGTTAAAACTACACAGCACAAGACCCTCTTTAAGAGTACCTTTGTCTCTCTTACCAAAAAAAGGCAGGAGAATGGTAACTTCCTACAAGTGAAACTACTTTGAGGTCCTTCCCGAAGGATGATTCTTTTATGAATAACTATGCCCTTGCACATATGTGGTACTAAATAAAATATTTCCTAAACTGAATCTTGATATTGAGTAGAATAATTAAACTACAGATGGGGTCATTTGGAACCATGTTGTCTTAGCCTTTTCCATTTATTTACCACGATTTGAAAAGGGATTTTTTTGTCTTAAGATGATGTATGTTTTGGCCAAAGTTTGTGAGATAGTAAATTAATATATGTCTGTCTTTTTGACACCACTGATATAACTGTCTAAGAATATGACTATGATGAGACAATTTTAAAAGCCTAAATAATGTAGCTAAATAAATGATATTTATATAGAAACCAACAGGGGTTTTTGTTTTGTTTTGTTTGTGTTTTTGCCATGCTGCCTCTACTTACTCCGGCATCTAAAAAAGTACCAAGATAAAGACGAATTAGGAGCGCTAACAAGTGCCAAGTGTCTCACCAATTGCTTTCTTCAATGCTTCAAACGTGATTTCTTCAGTGTTACTAACCTAGAGAGAAGTAATTTTAAGTAAAAAAAAAAAGAGTTAAGAAAGGTCAATATAAATAATACCTTCACATCGTCATAAGCCATCTTAGAACTTTTACAAATTTGTTTCCTGTTTTGTGTTGGCTTGAGTTGTGATTATACTTCACAATATCAAATCTCTACTTTTTCATTGGTTCTAACAATGCCTACTGCTGTGGTTTCCCAAAATAAGTCTATAGATTAGCATTAAACTGGCAGAATTACCATCCCCTAGGCAAAAAACCATCCTTGAATTATACAACTCAGTCTCTAGTAATACCATGTGCAAAAGATTTGAGTCCACTGACTGAACTATGCATCATAAATAAACAATGCTCTGAGAGAGTCAAGGCTGAAATTATATATAAATACATTTTTACCCATGCGATAAATAAGAAGTACTTATAGCCTCTATAATTTTGGCACCACATACAGTTTACAAATCAAAAATAAAATAAACTAAGATTTTAAATGGTTTAAAAGAAAGAATCACTACCTTGGGAAGTGTTCAATGAGTAAAGTTAATCAACATCTTAAAATAAGCACATTCTGGATCTTTTAGTCTCTGAAAATACCCTATAACTTGAGGCTCTCAAATCTCTCTCTTGTTTTGAGACATGTAAAAGGTATGAAATCAACTGCTTTATGATAACAAAAAAAGTCAATTATACTTTTTGTGGCATCAGCACATTTTCAGAAGAAATAATATATCCAGTTACTATAGTATCTCTGAATAAAAATTAAGAAACAATACACGAGTACTTGCCTGGAACTCTGGTCATCCCTAATTTTAGCTCATGAGCTTCTTTTGCTAAGCCTAAGGCAGCAAGACTAACGAAAGCAAAAGACTTCATGCTTTGCACCTTAGCTTCTCTGTAATACAAAGGCTTTAGCTGGAAGTCAAGCAGCAAGAGTTCCACTACCTCAGTTTTTCTACTGAGGGTTCATATTTCTAGTTGAAGTCAGATTAAACTTGGGAATCTTCGGTTGCTTTGTTCTAGATATTTGGAGCAGATATACAAGATTAGGCTCTGGCTGGTCAATTATTTGTACCTAGAAGCAATCTAGTACTTCAATGAACAAAAGAACCCACTGTTGTTCTAAGAATTGGCTAAGAGCTTTAGACTTTTGAGAAACAACTACAGTACAGGAGAAAGAACATAGGAGAAGTTGGAAAGCCAGCATTCTTGTTACATATAATTTTTACTTATTACCTCTTCAATTTCGGGTAAGTAAAAAGCTAAAGTACCTTACCCTACTTACTCTTCTTCTCTATTTGTTCGTGTTTTAATTCAGATAATTATGGTACAGTTTCCTTGCATTAAGAACCTCCAAGTCATTGTGCCCTTCTCTACTTTTTTTTTTTTTTTTTAAACCTCCTTTCTCTAATTCCCTGTAAGTCATCTGCTGGGTCTATCCATTCTACTCTAGAATAGGGTGCTCCTGCCCTCCCTCCAGCGCAGCTGGTGTAGTTTAGAGCCTCGCTGCATCACTTGTGGACTACTACAAGGGTCTCCTAACCGGCCTCCGCCTCCAGTCTCTTCTTTGCAATTTAGCCTCGTCATGCTCCTGAGATTCCTTTCATGAAAGCATAACTCTGACAATGACACTGCCTGAATTTCAGTGTTTCCCTCCTTCCTACCAAATTACATACAAAGCCCTCAGCCTGGTGATAAAGCCTTCTTAAATTTGGCTCCAATCTTATTTCCTACTCTTCCCTTTTGTGAATCTTTTTTTTTTTAAAGACCAATTGCTTTATACTAGCATTTAATGATTCATATTTTTATACAATATAGCTGCTAAACACAAGCTACCTACTTTATTTGGTGTTCCACCAAACTACAGTCTGTTCCAGCTCTAGAGGAAAACTTGGTCATGGTGTAGTTACGGAGAAATGGTGCAAAGGCACCACCCTAAAAGAGTCTCAACATTCCTTTTACTATTTGTGACTTTTGCTTTATGCATGATTTAAGACTCTAACCTAGACTACAGAACACTTTTAGGCCTGCATAAAATCTGTTATTCATCTTTTCTAATCAGAATAGCTGTTATGTCACGTCCACCGACACCTCAGTAATTGGACAGCATCTAGCACAGCAGGTTGTGACTAATATAGACCGGATGCTAACACATATACAAGTTTCTCTAGTTGTATTTAGGAAAAAGGTAGGAGTACACAGGTATAAAACAAAGATGTTTTATTTGTTCTAGAATAAACAATCCTTTGCAGCCAACTAGTGACTTAATTTTGTACAAAGAAATTTAACAGGTACTCAAAATTTAATATATACAACATCCTATCCATGCCCCTAAATAATTAAGCACTTACTATACCTTTTAGAGAGAAGAATCATGTGGTGATTTCAGGTTTTACTTATATCCATTATGCTTATATAAGAGATCAAAGAATCATGCCCATAGTGCTGATAGTCAGGCTGATAACTTTATCCCAGGAAGCAGAGATGCCTCTATTCTATTTAAGCCATTGATCTTCTTGAATACCTTGATTTAATTTAGGTATCTTTACATATGGGGTATGTGCATATATACATATGTATATATGCAGCTGACCCTTGAACAACATGGGTTTGAACTGCATAGATACACTTATATGCAGATTTTCTTCCCCCTCTGCCACTCCTGAGAAAGCAAGACCAACCCTCCCTCTTTCTCCTCTTCCTGAACAGGAAATAGATTTTCTCTTCTTTATGATTTTCTTAATAACATTTTCTTTTCTCTAAGCTTTATTGTAAGAATACAGTATGTAATATATACAGATTACAAAATATATGTTAATTGACTATTTGTTATTGGTAAGGCTTCTGGTCAACACTAGGCTATTAGTAAAGTTTTGGGGGAGTCAAAAGTTATATGCAGATTTTTGACTGTGCGTGGGGGTGGGTGGGCAGTACTCCTAAGCTCTGTGTTGTTTGAGGGTCAACTGTACACATATATACACATCTCTTTTTATATAGGGCAATTTTTAGAAAAAGTTCACTAAATGATTCTTGATGGGCTAAGGTGTGAATTGCAAATGTTAGAACTGACATACCTCCAGTGGACCAGGTACTTCAATAGATTACAGTAACAATTTGAGTTTATCTAGGGAAATAGAAGTTTGTTATGGTTTCCTTCTAAACAACCTTCTGACTCTCTCTCTCTCTTTTTGTTAAATTACAAGCTTTAAAAGCAAATATATCTGAGGACAAACTGGGATTATGTATATAAAATTTCAAATAATTTTGATAAAATAAAAGTAATTTTTTACAAGCAATTTTTCTTCTCTGTTTCATTGTACGCAAATGGTTTGATATTTTGTTATACCATTAACTGGTGAATACCTAACTGATGTGAATTTCTCCTGTCCATGCTATTAAATTAATTAGTTTTAGCCTAGTAGGTAATGTTATCTGGTACTTGAACAAACATTTCTAATATACAAAAGCAGATTCCACAATGGTAAATGAGTTTGAAACTCAAATGTGTTCAAGTAAATGTGATACTAAACTGTACTTAACTTTTCACATGTTCAGTGTGAGGCATATTTGACTTAGGAATTATAGTAAAGAGAAAACAACAGGATCTTTAAAAAGTTAACCAATATATTACTGGGCTTTCAATGTAAAATTTGTGTCAAGAATCTTTCCCCTACATTAAGTCTTTATGCAATTGTTTTTTCAGGTCATTTTATCAAAATAGACTGATTCTTTGCAACAGTTTCAAGTGCTATGTATATATTTTGGAAAGAAATAAAAACAGCTAACAAAAGGAGAATGGAAAAATACCACTCAAAAACATACACTGCACTCTTGACAAAATTAAGTCTATAAACTAAGGCTTTAGATGAATTTCTTCCTTCAAAAGGTAATAGCAAATTTATAATCATTGAAAGAACTAGCAAGATACTCTCCTTACTAGTAAGAAGTGTATAAATTAAAATGGCTTTGAAGAAAGAAATGAATTGAGGAAAGATGATTTCTATTAAGACTTAAATTGGTAAGACACTTTAAACCAGACTTAATGCCCTAAATTTCCAAATGAGCACGAACTGCCTCTTCAACTACTCTTGATGCTCTGCTAGTTTCTTAAAAAAACTGATTGATTCTACATAATGGGGAGTTGAATGGCATAGAAAGTATAAGTTAGTTGGCTGTACCCTGGCCACCAGATAGTTTTAATACTTGAAGACAAATTAATTCACAGGGATTGGAAGGTGGGAGGAAAAAGAAGGCTGATAAAGCATAAATTCAGACAACTTCCTTTCCCTTTTTTCATGTGCATATTCTTTTAATTATTTATATTGTACCAGTGAGAAATAATAAAATACCTAGGAAGGCAAACAACAGATAAACCACAAGGTGGAGGCTGACTTGACATGCTGGGATTTCGGCATTTTTACTTGACTATCAAAAAATTCTTTGATTTGTGTGGAGTAAGTCCTAGAGAATACTGGCTGCTTTTTCTTCCTATTACTCAGGAGGGTACACTCTTGTGCTCTATTGAAACAGGAGGACAGCATTAAATCTATGATGTTTCAAATAAGCCACATCCTTAAAGAGTATATAGTTCACTGATACAGCTTAAGCTACATCCAATTCATTATATTTACTATTCGAAATGGTAAAAAATTTTCTTTCATAAATGAAGTTTTTAAACTTGCGAGCATTTGATTTCACATGAAGGTGTATAATTCCATTATTCCTATAATTTATGTTTCATGAATTTTTAAAAATAAACAGGATCTAGAGGGCCTGTGAGACATGATAGGCCTATTGTGTAACATTTCTTACAAAAAATCTTGGTTATGTTTCACAGTTCCTTTCAGTACACTAAATTACAGTGTGAAATCTGACAATATCATAACATATAATATTAAGTTTTAGTATCTTTATAAACAGCTGAAATGAGTTCAGTAAAATAAGTTATAAATAAGTTCAAGGCTAAATCAGATTAATTTCTACTAACAATTTACTTGATTTAAGGATAGAGCTGTATTTTCTCCTGTTTGAAAGTGCGGAAGGCAAAAAATTCTTTTAAATGATGTTAATCTCAAGACAGTATTCTACCATAAACTTTCAGCAACTTACCACATCATCAGAAGGAACGCTGTTGGATAAAATATCCACCTGAATGGATACAGTGTCCACAATACTTTTTCTTCTAGAAAGTCGATCTTCATCTGAAATAAAAATTGTTTCCCTCCATTATTTGTTAGAAATGTTATGTTGATTTCCATTTATAAACTCTACTTATTTCGGATTTCAAAAAAACTCAGAAAATTAAGACAGTTTGTCTTTTTTGCTCTTTCTAAATATATAAAGAAGTGTGTTCTCAGACTTTCACATTTCATGAAGCAGATTAAAAAATAAAATTGATGGGGTGAACAGAAATAAAGTTATCAGTTTCTTACTTTTCAAAAAGGGGCATTTAGAACATCAACATCAATAACCATTACCTAATAGTTTAATAAAAAGCAAAAGTCAATGTAACACCAAAAGGAGGAAATACATAATCTAAATTGAATAGATTCAGCCTAACTGAAAACTTACAATATTGCCCTCATATCTCTAATACTTCCACAATCAGTGAAAGCTATTAATTAACTCTGGTCCTAGGATGATAGTTTGGGAACCAATATCTAAAAGTGTTTACAGTGTATTAAATTTTGTGGATTGAAAGAATTTGTTGTTTCAATTAATATCTCCTTCTCCACCATCTTTCCAGTCACTCATCTCCAATGGCTTTTGCTCTTTTGCTTTATAATTTGATCACCTGTCCGGAAAAACTTTCTCTTCACCTCAATGATCTGACCAATCTACTTTTCTGCTCTTTTCTTCAAACTTGTTTGCACAGTCTGAACCAATAGCTCTGATTTTTCACTACCTACTCTTCTGAAGCCCTGCAATTATAACCACTCTTCTGTTAGTGTTTTTTCATAAAACACTACTGTCCTCCAAATCACCAAATTCAATAGCTATTCCTAGCCCATTTTCTGCTTAACCACTTCACAGAAATTTGAATTTGTTGATTAAAATGTCCTTCCACACATTCTTTTCTACTTCCGCTTTTCTATTGTAGCACTCAATATTCAACAAATCTATTAAGGGATTAGAGAGCATGTTAGGTTTAAGGGACAGTTTGCTGAATATATAGTCCACACCCTCATGAAGCTCACAGTCTAAGAGGAAGACAGAAAATAAACAAAACTATGCAAATAATAAATTATGATGGAGAAAGTACAGGGTGCTATGAGATACACCAGAAAAAAGGAAAACACTTTATGTATTCCAATACATAGAATTAGAGGCTTATTCAACCTTTGGAGAGCTGAGTGAGTTAAAGGTGGCAAGTGGTAAGACATTCTCCTGCAGCATGGAAATGGGTCATTCTCAAAAAGCTCCAAGAAGTTTCAAGTCTGCTGTCTGCCCATTTGGATGTCTATACCAGTCTTTGAAGGATAATACCTTCTCCTCTTGTATGTTCAAAATTTTGTGTGAGTGCTTTTCATTTTAAATCTCTAACTCAGAATCACATGAAGGAAAGGATTCTGGAAAACACAGTTCCTGATTTTTCCTCTGTGGTGCAGAATAAAATTTAGAAGTGGTGACAATGATGTCAAGCTGGCTCCTGTTCTACTCCCATCCCTGGTCTTCCAAATCTGGAGATTTCCCAAGTACTACTGGAGCTGCAACTGGTACTGTGCAGGCACTCTAAAAACACTTGTGTGACTGACCTGGAGCAGGATTCTAGCACCTCATTTTCTCTTCTGAGCTCCAGTTCAACGTTTCCAATTCCCTATTAATCAATTATTATTATTATTATTTTTTTGGAGACAGAGGCTCACTCTATTGCCGTGGGTAGAGTGCAGTGGCATCATCGTAGCTCACTGCAACCTCAAACTCCTAGGGCTCAAGAGACCCTCCTGCCTCAGCTTCCCAAGTAGCTGGGACTACAGGTGTGTGCCACCATGGCCAACTAATTTTTCTATTTTTAGTAGAGACAGGATCTCAGGCTGGTCTCGAACTCCTGAGCTCAAGCAATCCTCCTGCCTCAGCCTCCCAGAGTTTAGGATTACAGGTGTGAGCCACTGCGCCCGGCCAGTCAATTTTATTTGACATGTTCTAAATCCAATTCCAACATCTCTAATAAACCGTATTTATGTCCACATTGCCCTGTTTATTTTATGAGTGCCATAACTCAAAACTTTCATCTTTTCTTACCTAAACCCATAGGATAGCTTTCAAACTGGTCTTTCTTATATGTTTCTCCCTTCTATGCCAGTAGTTCTTTCTAAAATAAATCATTTTCAGTCCTAATAATAACTTTTAAACAAATGCAGCCCACTGATTAATGCAGACTTCTCAAAGTTTTTCACATTGTTGCACATATAAAATTATAAAACATGTATGGCATACGGAGACAAACGGAAGATGCTGCTCATACTGCAGGCTCAGATTGCCCCAGGCCTTGCCTGCTACTTGAAGAGCTAAGGAGAACAATACTCAGACACACCTGTAACGTTCCCGAAAACAATGGGGAAGCTAAGTCTAGAATCTTAGCCTAACATCATCTGCCAACACTCCCATCTTCCTAATCCCATTTTGTGTCTACTGTGATTTTATTTTACCGAAAAGGTAAAGAATGAAGAACTAAAACAAACCATCAAGAAACTAGTTTCTCTTTTACTGATTTGACTACTCCTCTGCTCCAAGATAGCCTTCCATGATAGCAGTTAATGCTGTTCATTCAATATTGCAGTTGGCCCCCTTCCCGGGAACATGGTAGGATTGCCCCTTCTGTCCTCTCTGTGGGTAGGAGAGGCTCTGTAACTAGTCCCAGCCAATAAAGAGTGAGCAATACTCCAGAGAGTAGCAGCTCTATCAGCTTGGATTCCAGAATATGGATGATGTGAAGATACGCACAGTCTCAGCAATTAATAAATCTTTACTCTTTTAAACCACTAAGAATCTGGGATTGTTTGTTACCACAGCAAAATCTACTTAGGGTTTTCTTAACCTTGACACTACGGACATTTTGGGCCAGGTAGTTCTTGTGGGGAGCTGTCCCATGCACTGGTAAATGTTTAGAAGCATTCCTAGCTTTTACTCACTAGATGCCAATAGGCCTATCCCATCTCTCCCTGTCCCAGTTGTGACAAGTAAAAATGTCTACAAGATTGACAACTGTTCCCTGGGATGAGAAAAATCACCCTCAGTTTAGAACAACTGACTCAGTCCATCCTGACTGACCTTTCTACAATTTTCCTTGTATGCACTATCATGTTAAATAAACTTCTTAAAACAGTAACCACATTAACTCTCCAAACAATGCTCCCCCACTGCTCACCAATTAAAAAGGCATTCTGGGCCCTCTAATCAGCTCTTACCGACAGTAACTTCAACTGCTCCCTATTTAATCTAGTACTGAAGTCAAAGATGCCTCTTTTCTAATCTCTTAGCATGCTGCAGGGTATCCGCCTTCTGTAAATGCTTCATTACCTTTCCTTTACCATCCTCCCTGCTATAGAGATTCTTAACTTTCAAGGCCTAATTGAACATCCCATGTTAAATATTACTTCAATTATTTCTACTTGTTCCTCTTTCTACTGAGCTACAAAAATTTACCATCAGTTGTGACTGAACTTCCCTTATATCACCTTTCAACCACTTACTGGGCCTCCTACTATAGTCATGTAAATTCATGTCTTATCTCCCCAACCATGTACAAAATTCAGTGACAGACTGGGTTTACATCTACCATACAGGAGTCACTCAGGTTCTACTGAATGAAGTCTGGAGGTACAGAACCAGCACATCCTCAACTGCGACAAAACATGACATACTGTTTTGCTAGTTTTCAGGTTGGAAATATTTTATATCCTGTGGCTACTGCTGAGTTAACATAGATCCTGTACTTTTTCTGTTTTTCCTTCATGATCATATGCTTTGCTAGAAACTACCAAACATAAATATATCAGTGGAACTGCTATAAGGTAGTGTATGGTCATCCCTGCTGACTTGCTTTTAGCATCTGAGCAGGTTAACTTTCAAGGTCTCACTAGAACTCAAAATGAGGAATAAATTATAGCCTGCTTCTCACAAAGGACCCTATAAAAGAAATTCTGGGTTAATTTGTGAAGGCTGATGGCTTGCAGAAAAAGAGTCAAATTCAAACCTAAGATAAAAATAAAAAAGGAAAAATAAGTATGAGGACAGGAAAGAGATCACTGAGTAGTGAAATCACTGAGAACAAAAAGGAAATATAGTGGACAGAGATTTAAGAAAAATAATTAGAAATTTTAAAAGACAAGAAAATAAAATTCAATGGGAATCTCTACCACTACATTCTCAGAGCTTTTTCCTTCTTCTGATCTACGTAAACACTTGCTTATAAGTGACTGCAAAAAAGGCCAGGTACAATTATAGTCAGACATCTTGTACATCTACACCAAATTAAGATATCTAAAACAGAGCTTCCAGAAGATAATGTCCCTGTTCCCATAGGCCATCTAGGGCTGTTCCTGACCTGCTTTTCCTCTGTGGGTTGCCCTGTCCTGGTGACGTCCTAGAGAACTGCCACATCATCATCTCAGATGTCTCAGATGCACCCCCTGGGGAGACTCTTGCTTCTCTTCCTCAAATTGGGCTGGGACAGTTCCAGACAACTAACCTTGCCCTTTCCATTTCCCATCCCTTGTACCTCTCTGCTTTGTATGTCTGCTGTTCACAATGGTAATCATCATTTTTTCTTTTTGTTTTTATATATTATATATATATTTTTTTTTTATAGAGACAGGGTCTCACTCTTGCCCAGGCTGGTCTCGAACTCCTGAGCTCAAGTGATCCTCCTGCCTCGGCCTCCCAGAGTGCTAGGATTGCAGGCGTGAGCCACCGCACCCGGCCCCTCTTTTTGTTTTTAACTATGCACAAAGACCTGAATTTTAGAAGCAATATTTCTAAAAGAAGGCCAGTATTAGAGCTATGCCTATATTCCTTCAGTGACATTTTGCTGCCACCTGATAATATCTGTATATAACATATAGGACTGCATTCAGATGGCCAAAGAATAGAGAAAACAGTCTGAATACAAGTATGGTACAGAACTACATTAACTGACTACCAACATAAATTTTATATGGCTATCTAGAGAAAATAATATACAGGAACTGACTTACTTGTATATAATGAACATAAATGTATTTGGGGTTATTATACCACCCACATTCAGTTAAAAAGCTAACTGAGATACAAAGAAACTTCAAGGTAATTTATCCATTCACAAAATTCAAAATGTCATAGTATGATGTAGATAGTTTTTTGGTCCTATAGCAAACCACAGAATTATATACAGCACTAATGCATATTTATAAAACAAAAACAAACCAAAACTCATTTTACTGTGGAATAAGAAAGTTAGAGTAATACAAAAGAAAATCTGTATTTCTTTGAACAAATTTTAAAACAGAACCTCTAACACTACCCCCTCCAGAAACCAGAAAGGAGAGATAGGATATAGATGTGAAAATATTTTTATAAGAAGGAATTGGTTAGAAAATAATGGAAGTTTTGATAAAGCAGATTAAGGCATCAATGTGTTATAAGTGCTTTTAACAATAGGACAAATCAACACAATTCAAAAAGGTAATTATAACATTAAGATGCTGAAATAAATACAAATATCATTCTTATATTTATATAGGATTTTTTACTTTTTAAAGTACTTTCATGTATATATTTCATCTGAGCTAAATGGCTTAGGAACTATGGCCCTTGCTTTCCATGCGAGGACAAGGGGACATTGAAAGATTAAGGGGCATGCCCAAGGCCACACGGATAGGGCAGAGCCAAGTTATAACAAACTTCTGACTCCAAGCCAACACAGATGCAAGTTTTTGTTTCCTGGCTCAGAGGAAAATCACTACTGTCAGTATCTCTTTCAAAGTATACTGCTTTACCTACTGCAAATGGTTTTAAATGGCAACACATGGTTGGTTTGGAGAAGATGTGCAAATGGCTGGATTTTTATTTATAAATGACTTATCTGTACTAACTTATGAGTTGTGAGTTTAGTGCGAAAGGACATACTCTCTGCTCTCTGTCCTTTGTCAGCAAGTGTTTCAAAGACTGGGCTATACCAGTGCCTCCATTTATCCCCAAGAAAAACAGCAAAAACAGAACAAACAGCACAGTGAAAAATTATATATGTATGCTGCTATTCCTTTTCAGCTCACCCTCAAAACTATTGTCTCAGGCTATCAATAATCACCTTCTAGGAAAATTCAAAGAAAAGCCTTAACCAATTCTCAACTTCCTTGAAGCTTCAGCAATCTGTGTGACAAGTTACCTTCCCCCTTTCTGAAGCTTCTCCCCTCTACCTGCCTTCCACCTACCAACTTCCTAGCATCCACACCACAGCACTACCTTACTCTCCTCTTACATTCTAATTGAGACTTTTGGCTTTTAGGCTCTAAACTCCTTCCCAACATACCCTCCCCCTAAGGAAAAGAGGCTTCTTTAAAGCAATTCTATCCTTTTTCTTCTCACATCTTCATTTGGAGAAGTCATTCTCCCTGAGACTTTAGCAAAATCCCCCATGCTGCTCATTTCAAAATTCTCATTATAATCTCTCAACTCTCACACAAAACCCAGCTCTGACTCCTAACTGCCTACAGGGTACTTCACTTGGATGGTTCATGGTCAAAGATACTCAACGAGAGACTGATCAACAAAACTAGTCATTCTTTCCTATTCATTTCTGTTAATAAATACTCCATCCTTCTGTCATCCCAGATTCAAAACTACTTATAGTTTCAGCTGAAATATATACTTCTTTCCTTCTTCACTTAAACCCAGTCATATCACCCATCCCTCCTAAAAAACAAAAACAAGCAAGCAAAGTGGCAGGTAAACTCTGCTCTTCCTCTCAGTTTTGTACCAACCACTCAAATGCCCAGCCAGAAACCCAGACAAAATCCCTGGCCTTCTCCTTGTCTCCCCATACCAATCAACTGCCTATGGATTCTCTCTTGTAAATTTTTCTAGAATCTACCTACTTCCCCGTGTTTTCACTGATACCGCTTTAGTAAGGCCACTGTCACCTCTTCTGGGATTATGAAAGAACCTTCTAAACAGTCATCCCATCTCCAGTTTGCTAAACTATAACCAGAGTAATAATTATAAAATGCAACTCTGATGTTATTCCCTAGTTAAAATCATTCAATGCCTCCCCATTTCTTTCAGAATAAAGTTCAAACTACTTCACCCTGCTTTATAATTCCTAACACCACTCCCACAAGTCTATCTTCACTCCAGATAGAATAACTTTATATTAATTCCCAGAAGAAATCATGTTCTGGTCTGCCTCTTTCCTTCACACATGCTGTTAAGTTCTGTATGAAACAGTTCACTTGACTAACACCTGCTTCAGGCTCAGCTTAAGAGCTTTTTTTCTCTGGAAGACATCCTTGGCCCACCAAACCTGGATCAAATACTCTCCTAGGTGCTATCTGAGAACCCACACTTTCCTGATCATAGCCTTTAATTAAGGTGTATTACAATTGCCTGGTTATTTGTCTTGTTAGAGACAAATAATATAATGAAATTAACTTCTTTCCTATGCATCTAAATAATACTGGTAAAATGTCTTCTTGGGAGAACTGAACGAAGAGTCATTTAAATCATCTCCTGTGTTTTGTGGTTGAGATAAAGAACTTAGCTGAGAGATTGTAAGCTTTGTGAAAGTAAGGACCCTACCTATCTTGTTCATTCTTGCCTCTGTCTGCACAGCAGCTAGCACACAGAACGTACTCATTAAATACTTCAATAACTGTATAAGTTTACTGAAGCCACTGGTACCTCTGAATAATCCAGCTGAGGGGTATTACTGTAACCTCCCCTAACAGAGTAGCACTTAGCACATGACTAGACATACCTTGGTCACTCAAATTTTAGCTTGATTGGAGATAAAAGTAACATTTAGTGACCACTTATTATGTTAGACACCAGAAGTTCAATAAACTTTAGGCAGATCATTATTCTTTCTCTAGATCTAGTTATCATTGTGTTTCAATCACTCATCTGTCTTCCCAACTAGATTTTAGTCCTTGAGGATAAGAACTGCATCTTAACATTTTTCTACCTCCCTAAAGTCATTAACAGTGCCTGATATATAACAGGCACTCAGTAACAGTTTGTGAAATAAATGAAAAAAGTCAATCTGGGTCATTCCAGATGCCTGAACAATGTTTGAGCCCCTGAAAAATAGTTACCAAAATCAAGTAATTTATTAGGCACCTAATTGGAGAGGCAGTTAATTCTGGTGGTATCATCTAATCATTTAATTTAATATCAGCCTCACTATCCTGAATTGTAAACAAAGATAATGCTACCTCCCTTACCAAACTATTATAGGATTAATTATGAAAATGAACACAACGTGCTTATGACAGTGCCTGGCAAACAGGGTATAGTAAATGGCAGCTACTATTGTGATGATGATGGGTATTGCATGATACATAACAAGCTAAATATATTTTGCTTTTTTTTTTGATAACTGTTCTTAAATCCCTGTAATTTTTAAAACGAATATGTGATGGTTATATAGCAAAAGGAAATTTAATAATTTCCTGATTAAATATTGACTAAAATATCACTGTTTCTTCTGACTGCTTCTCCATTAGGGTAGGATACACATGCCACAAACTGGTTCTAAACCATCAAAGTCTTTATAAATCAGAACAATCTTATTCTAATTAGAGATTTCTATGCAGTTATATAATGAAGTATATACTAAAATATTCAGAATTCTTCCAGTCAATGATAGAGGCATTACAGAGAAAAAACATCTTTTTTAGGAGTGAGAAGAACTGGGGAAGAACAATCTACCTGTTCAAAAAAAAGGTACCAGAACTTTCATTAAAAAATTGTTAAAAGGAACAGGGTAAAAGGAAATAACAAAAGGGTAAAATAAACTATGGCTATAAGGAAGACAGAGCAAAATAATAACTAAACTTATAAATATATAACATATATAGGCCACTGGCTCCATTTTCTAAAAGGCTCATTATATTAAGCTATTTTCCTAGAGGATAGGTGAGGGAAAGGGCAGGCCAAACTGACAGTTGGATTTACCTTTGTACTTGTGCCTGGGTTTATGAGGTTTTTTGTCTGAAGGAAAGAGAGCTAAATCCAAATTATAAAAGTGAAATAATTTAAATGTCTTTAAAAAAAAATCTTTTAAATTACAAAGTTCTACCAACATTTTAGTCTTAGCATTTTTATTTCCTCAAGGAATTCCCGAGGAACAGAATCTTTGATAGTATTAAAGTAAAAAGAAAATGCAAAAGCATTCATTAACATCCCAGACTATTATGAATAACTATCATTGTAATAAATGTATATATATATTTTTCACATTATAAAAAAGATAGCTATTTACAAAGCTTGTGCTACTTTTAGTGACTAATGCAGAAACCTAAGTGAAATCAAATGGTCCTCTTGTAGAACAGAGTATCCCCAAAGGAAGAACTACTTCACCTACCAAATTTAATATGCATATAACCATTAAATGAAAATGAGAGTATAAGACAGAAATTCTTTGATTTTAGTTTTTAAAGTAAAAAACGAATGTGTTACCATGCAGTTTTGCCTTCAAACACAACAGAATAATTTTAAGCAACAGAAAGAAGAGTAGGAAATATATAGTTCACAGAGAAAAAAAAAAATCCCTAACTTAAAAAGTTTGCAGGTTTCTTTATACAGCAACCAGTTTGTAGTCTTTCAAATGACAAAAGTTGCCTAATTCACTAAGCTTAATCATCATATCTTGCTAAACAATTTTTAGCAATTTCCATAAGTTAAATATAATATTGTTTAACGAGGAAAGATCTCACATTGTTTGTTTAAAGTATAATATTAAATAAAATGATATATTAATGTAATAATATATTAAGTATAATAATAATAATAAACACTCAAGGACTTCATTTACTTATGGTAAAATCTATTACATCTTCAGAGATTTACTAAAGGTTTTTAAGAGCAAACTTTAAAAACAGAAGTATAAATACTTTTAAGCCTTTGACAAAGGCTGTGCTATAGTAACCATACACAGAATTAATTTTCACTTGTAATTGGGTAATGGAAATATTACTAAAATATAAGCAAACACCAGAGTCAGAGTTCTAAGTATCTTCCTCTTACCTGTCACTTGTGGTACGTATGGTACTGACAATCTCTCAACACTATAGCCACTTCCACCTAGTGACTCTGCAATCTTGTTGGTCAGAAAGTACAAATTTTTTTCATGCTTCTCTAAAGATTTTGGAAGCCTGTCAAGTTTATCAAAACAATGATCATTCAGTATTACTTGAATTAAAAATAAGTTAATATGCAAAGCATTCTAGAGCAAAAGCTTCAACATTCTAAATATAAACACAACTTAAACTGTAATTAATAATAGGAAAATCAGTATACTTTAGGTGACTAATTTGAACGCTTTAAAAACACAAGGTAGGTGGTCCCACATTCTGCTGTGATTCTCCTCCCAGGTATGTTCCAATAGTAAATTCAGCCTTAAATTAAATCTTGATATTTGCACATTAAATGATGAAGAGCACTAAATTTAGGGTTTATGCTAATTAAAAAAGAAAATAAAAATGCAGCTCACTGATTGTTAATGAAAACCATATTAGCCAGCTTTGTGTTAGGAAGTACTTGCCTACCCAAATAAGGTTTTATTTTCCTTTCAAAATGCCTGATATTTTCTTACATTGATGCTTTCAATATAAACTGCTTTTTGAGCCCAAAAGTTTGAATGAAGTATTCTTCATATATAAATATTCTTTTCTTTGGAGAGCAAGGAAGAATGCAGGGTATAACGTCAATTTCTCTTAATACATCTTTGCCCCACAATGTTATGAGTATTGTTACATATTACTGAATGTTTTCAACAGATATTGTTATCTCTCA
Source organism: Daubentonia madagascariensis (assembly GCA_023783475.1). Taxonomy (NCBI): domain Eukaryota; kingdom Metazoa; phylum Chordata; class Mammalia; order Primates; family Daubentoniidae; genus Daubentonia; species Daubentonia madagascariensis. The sequence goes on from JAKFHU010000908.1 coordinate 11,225,372, forward strand.
AAGGAGTTCATTTATATATGAGAACATAAAAATGCTATATTTAAGAGACAAATCCCCTATTTTAAAAAATAGAATAAATCTTTTCTTTTTAAACATTTTTTTTAAGATTTACTTCATGTGTGTATGAATCAACACTTATAATGTGTAAGAACTTTTACAGCAAGGGAAAAAGTTAAAGGAATTAAATGACAAAATACACAAAACAATGTTTAGCATAAAGCACCAGAAAATTATTATAACAATAGTTTACTCCTTTATAATTATCACTGATTGGTTTCTCAAGTCAGTGCCCTTTCCTTAACATGTAAAGAATTAACATACATGCACTTATCTCTGAAAATATGCTCTGGTAGAAAATAAGGGGCTTCCATAGTTCGAATTTCAATAACCTGAAAAATATCCAAAAACAAAAGAAAACAAAAATCAAAAACCTCACCTCTCAGGACCTTCCTATGAAAATTTGGAAAACTAAAAAAAAAAAAAAAAACCTTTAAACATTTGTAATAAATACCATTACTTTATTTTTGAATTTAAGCTAAGGTTAGAGCCCAAATGCAAAGTTCATTTTGTTTTCACATTTATTGTTTTTAAAATTTAGCAAATAAAATCCTGATGAAAAATAATATATAAATTAAAAATGATGATACATTATATTTGATTAAACCTACTATGAATAAATAAGAACATATATTTTCTCAAATGCACTACTTTGGAAATCCCTTTACACATCATCATCCTCCATCTTCCACGGTATCTTTTGTAGCCTGTGACGCGATCTCAACCCACTTGTGAGGTCTGGATCCTCTACTGAACTGAGAGCAACTTAAAGGGGGTACTCCGCTTTTATAATATTTATATCTCTAATGGCGGGCATCAAATATTCACTCAAATGTTTGTTTAATGAATCAATGAGTTTTATTTCTTAGAATGTACTAAAAACCTACATTTGTTAAGGACTAAAGGATGTGTTTCCAATTTAATAAAAATGATATCTCTTATAGATGTCTTTAAAAGTAGACTTTTTCTGCCAGGTAAGTTAGGGGCTTTGAAATGTTTATTAAATCATAGAAGTAACTATTTAGCAGTTATTGCTGGGAAAAGCTAAATATAGTTGAAAGACATAGAACACATTCAACTTTTGAGATCTGCCTCAAGTGGATTAGTGTAAAACAACAACAAAAACAGTATAATTTAAGAAAATTTAGATACTAAGATTCATAATGGCTCAAAGGAAAAAAATTATAGAATAAATCACATGAAGTATTCTAGAAGAAAACCATATATTCTATTCAACCACTGCATTAAAAAATTCTAATAAAACAACAGCCATCTAAGAAAATATAATATAAAAGCACTAGCTATAATTTTAGCTTTAGTTTCAATTTAGTGGATGTGTATTTTTATAGAATTATCTCAATTTGATACATAATCAAAGTTAAGAACAATCATCGCTAAAAGAAAATTAGCCATTTTTGTACAAAATTCAAGTTTAAGGACTTTTCCAAATACATTACCTTGCTAACATGCTGGCAGAATGCAGGGACAGCTATCATCTGACTTACAAAGTTGAGGTATGCTGCAACCAGAGCCATGATTCCACAACGATGGAACATTGGTAAATTATCCTCATTGATAATTGCACTGTCCTTTAATGAGAAACAAACATATCCAACAGATCAAGTTCTTATGTTCCATTAACATTTTCTCTATGATTACACTGAAAAACTGCAGGGAGTTTGCAATGCTAACAAAAATGTCACCTTATTAGAAATTATTTTGTGTAAGAATTCTGAAAGGAGAATAAATGCCCATTTATAAGAGAGTTAAATCTTTCAACTTAAACATCTCTTCCCTAGGAAAGCCTTTCCTGTTCTCATATACATACATACATACATACATATATTGCCATTGCCAACTGCTCTTCTATTACATAACACACAACTCAATTAAACAGCTGTATATATGTAATCATTATTTAATGACTATCTTCCACACCAGACTGGAAGTATGAGTACAGGGGCTGTGTTTGTCTTTTTCATCACAGTACCCCCTTGGCCTTGAAGGATATTTAGTATACAGTCAATGCGCACTCAACATCCATAGAAAGAATAAATGAGCGTGATCACAGTCTTCAGTATTTCAGATTTACAACTAGACACGTTCCTTTTAAAATTCATGTCCCTGGATAAAGGCAACAATACTTTAACACCATTGTGTCTGCTTCATAAAAAAATATTTTCTTCTGTGAAAGGTTTTGAAAGCATACCTGCAAAGCAATGGCCAATCGAATGAGATCAATAACCACTTCTTCATTAGCCAGTTCAATAGTTATAAGAGCAAGAGAAGTATAAAGTAGCTCATAGTTTTTCTGAACGTTGTCTTCCTCTTTACAGCCCAAATATATGTGCCTATATAGCTGTTGCCCATTCTGAAAAGAAACAACAGACGAAAAAGATACTTGTGTTTAAATTGTAGTAAAGGTAGATTTCACTTATATATTAACCTTCTACAAAGTAACTATATTATTATACAACTTAACATGGAAGTGAAGTTTAAGCTGATGATCAGCTGATTGAATTCCAATTATTTACAACAAATATGCTAACGTACAAATACAAACTAACATTAGAGTTGAAGACAAACCCTAAATAAAAATAGCAAGTAAGAAATAGTTACAGTTTACATAATGAAAGTGTTTTCAGTAATAATTTGAAAATACAAAAGCAAATTATGGTGAGAAAAAAGTAAGAGATGGCAGAATTCTAGGAGGAGATATTTTTTGCAAAAACAGTCTTGGTAATGATAAAAAATATTTTGCTGAAAGGAAATGTACTCAGGCTTTCTTGTCTTGGTAACAATCCTTGCACTGTATGTTAGGAGCTGTTCAGAAAAGAGCATATACAGGTTCTGTTATATTTTGGCATGGAGTCCCTAAATGCTAGTCTAAAGCTTATATTTAGGGAAGAGGTGACAGAAACTTCCCAGGGATTGCACAGAGGGTTCCCCGTAAACCAGACTGACCTAAGTAGGTTAATAAAGGACATTAAAGCCTCTCCTACCTAAAGCATTCCTGGGTATAGGAGAAAAGGCCAAGTGACAGCTAACAGAAATAAGAGGGTGTTTCCCATTTCCCGTTACCATGGAGTCACTAACTCAACTTGGTACAATACTCAACCCTGTCAGCTGGAATCACTGGGCAACTGGAATGACCACCATGCTCCTGCCCTCCCAATTCCTCACCACTGTCTACCCTCCCACAGTATTTCATTGGTCAGTGGTGAAGCCCAAGCATCAGAGTTTTAAGTACAAGGCTTCCCAGGTGATTGTAATGTGCAGCCAGGGTTCAGCACAATAGGAGCCCACTCATTCCCACACAAAGGCACTTTAGCTTAATAATGCAGGCCTGTTTCTCAGCACGTTCTTCTGACTGATCAATTTAGGAGAAGAAACTGTGCAAGAACAGCACAGACTCTTTGGAAGCCAGCCTGTCTGTAACAAGCATGCATTCTGTTCTGTTCTCTATCTAACGTGCAACTAAGGCCCCATTGCAGTAATGAGGCCTCTAGTTCTCCAGCTGTGACAGTGACTGACTGGTCAAGTCTGTTTAAATCTGTGGCACAGTGTTAGCAAGCCTTTTTTGGCTACAGATATAAAGCTATGCTCTCCTATCAGATTCCTTTATTTCTGAAGCTGTTATTTTGGTTTCCACTTTTCCGAATCCAGAGTTTCTCTGTCTGTCTTTCAAATGGCTTCTATACTTGGGTGGAAAAGAATGATCTTATGTAGTGGGCCCTCTCAAACTCTAAGCATACTCTTGACTACCACGGTTCCTAAACATCACTAACAACATTAAGGCACTGCTTACACATGTAGGAGTTTAGGCTTCAGGTTCCTTAATTCAGGTTTATTTTTAAAAATTACCTACCACATACCCACTATATTAGACAAAATTAAAATTTTTTATATATACTGTAACAATGTAGTGTAAATAGGTATAACGGATATAATGTTGTTTGGCATTATGTAGTGAGTTGGAAAAATGAATAACCTATTATTGAGCAATTCCTTTCTTACAGTAAAGGTGTTGGAGAAAAGGGAGTTATATCTAGTATAATACACGTACAAGAATGTTTAAAGTAGCACTGTTCAAAACACCCCCAAACTGGAAACAATTCAAATGTGTGCCAACAAAAGAAAGGATAATTTGTGGTATAGTCATATCATGGAATATTATTAAAGCTATTCACAAAAGAATTTTACCAAAATAGAGCTGAATGAAAAACACTAAACATAATATGTTTCCTTTCACAAGAAAATACAAAAACTGGCAAAACTAAACAATATTGTTTAAGGATGTATAGATGTATATTTAGGTTGCAAAACTATAAAGAAAAGCAAGGAGTCAATTTCCATTAAAGTCAGAGCAGTAATTGCCTGTAGGGGAGAGGATGGAGTTATGAACAAGACAGGGCATGTGGGACGATTTTGGTTATACTGTTACTCACTTTAAAATAATTAAAATAATAATGCCTATAAATGTTATATTTTATAATAAAAGTACATTTTTTCCTACATAATTCCTTGATTTGATAAAACATTAACAAGAGCTCTTTTACATGGTGAGAAACTATATACTGAGTTGACGGTAGGTAGACTCAGTGGGGGTAGCTGTTTTCTCCAAAAGTATAAGCTTTACTAGGAAATTATAGGTGAAGTGACACCTGCCAATTTAAACTGTAAGGGCTTTCAGCCCTAGGGCTGTTTTCCAAATAGACTCAAAATCTAAGATATCCCTAAAACATTCAGATGGAGTGGTTTTAGGCTGGATAGTAATCTGAAGCACAGTTGCCTGAATATATTATACAATGCTGGCATAGAAAATGCACTGTTCATGCTAAACTGCAAGATTCTCTTAACTAAAAAGGGAAGTCCACAGTCCTGTGAGTATAGATTTCAATTCTTGTCTTTAGATCTTTGTTTAAATTTCTGTAATTTGCTAGTTAAGTTTGCATATTAAAACCAAACATTTTTACTGTAAAATAGACTAGAAGGTAAATGAGAAATGGTATCAAATTATATAATAAAAATAAAATTTTGATAAAGGAAAAATATGAACAGATTGTTTCTAAAGATCCTAAAAGGAATGTTTACACTAATGGTAACAAATGCTTAGTCAGGAACGTTATTTTAAATTATAAAACAGAGGAATAACTAATTCAGAGAACAATTTAAGGATTCAAAATGTAACACGGAATAATAATCTAATCTTGCAGTTAAACCCTAGCCTTTAAAATTGGTTGGGTGGCAAAAATTAACCACAGAGAAGCATTATTTCTATCACTATCGTAACGGATAAAATGAAATCTAGTCTTAACGTTCAGGATTGTTTAATGTCAGTGTATAAAGTCAAAAACTCAAAAATTAGTCATCCATTGAATTTTCAAAATTCATTTTATTAGTCGTAATTAAAAATTACACTATGGAATCAACCAAAGTGTCCATCAATGGATGAATGGATTTCTTAAAAATGTGGTATATGTACACAATGGAATACTATTCAGCCTTTAAAAGAAGGAAATTCTGTCATTTGTGACAAAATCCATGAACCTGGAGGACATTATGTTAAGTGAAATAAGCCAGGCACAGAAAGACAAACACCACATGATCTCACTTATATACAGAATCTAAAACAGTTGAACTCATAGAAGTAGAGAGTAAAATGGTGGTTATCACAGGCTTGCGGATAGGGGGAATGGGGAGATGCTGATCAAAGGGTACAAAGTTTCAGATAGACAGGAAGAACAATTTCGAGATCTATTGCATAGCAGGATAACTATACTCAATAATTATTATTATTATTATTTGAAATAATAGTTTCAAAATAACTAAGAGTAAATCGCAAACATCCCATCATAAAAAATGAGAGGTAAGCAAGGTGATAGATATGTTAATTAGCTTGATTTAAACATTTCACATTATGTATCTATATCAAAACATCATACCATACCCCATAAATGTATACAATTATGATTTTTCAATTAAAAATATTAATTAAGAAATTTTTAAAGTTCCTCAGTTATGTGGAACTTCTTTCATTAACTGAGTGATATAAAGAAATATTCAAAAAAATCAAAGTTGAGAAAAGTTAGTATCTCTGCCCTATTTATTAATCGGTTTTTTGATATATAGTATAGTCAAACTTAGAATTATTCTATTCAAGGAATCACACTTAGGAACAGTGATACTTTGTAAAGTACTTTTCAAATAAAGTTGTTGAACTGTGAAGTTAACTTGAAACACAGCAATCAATAACAATGACAGGGACAACAACATTAAAGACAGTGACAGGGAGAGAGCATGGTTTGGTAAAGAGGCAAAAAAGAACATAGATTATAGGTCTCTGCACCTATCTTCCTATGGGACTCTGTGTCTCCTGTTCCCTGCACCTCTAAAAACAGGGTTTCCTTAGCCACCACGACTGTGTGCATCATAAAGGCAATTGGCACGTGTTTCATGGTTTTTGTCTCTCTCAATGTTGAGCACAGTGCCTGGCAAATATTAGGTGCCCAAGCTTTGGATGAATAATAACTGCACAGCAAGTTTACTCAATATGCTAAATAACCATAGATACCATAATTTTCTAAATTATGCCATTTGCCAATAGACCTACAGACTTTAAATGACCATCATGGAAATCCAACTAGACACCATTTATTAAGGGCAGAGATCCTGCCTAACTCATTGCAGAGAACAAAGATATCAACAAATATGGATATGGAAACATATCCAAATATGGAACAAACCCATAGTAAATACTCATTCTAGTTACTTATTCAATGGTGAAAGCTATTGTCAAAAACTTAAAGCTGTTTATAAAAAAACCACTAAAAGTGGAATCAATATGTGAGTTTTGGACAAGAAAAAAGTATAGGGCAAGAATTATAAGAAGACATTTTATTCAGAAGAAGAAATCTAGAACTATTACAGCAGCCAAACAATCCCACGTTTAATCACAGGCTGGAGGAGATATCATCAGGAATGTTATGGTAACAGAGGGGAAGCTGAGGATGGTGGCTTGAGGTCTTTAAGCTCCAAAATTCTACAGCTTCATTTCAAAGTCATAGATCAATAAAAAACCACCTAACAATTCACATGGCTATAACTTACATCATGCATTTATTTTTTAGAAGATGATCTTACCTTTTTCATGAAACTTGTGTCTTGTCTACAAATTTTTTCTCTTTTTATCTTTAGGTCAGCTACATCTGGTATTATTCTGGAGACAATCAATATATCAGTTTTAATGAATTTAATTAAAATACCATCTTACATGGAAAATTATATTTATGCTTAAGAGTTTGAACTATTTAACACTCAATTCAATGAGCATCTTAAATAAGCCTATATGTAATGATACCACTGAATTACCAAGTTTAAGGGGAATTGCATACAGTAATTTTGACTCCTAATGCCATTCCTAAGATTAAAGAACAAAAATAAAATCCATGTAACTAGTAATTACTAGTAGATAAAATCTCTGAGGAGTATATTAAATGACTTCCAAACATTTGCTATCTTAAAATGTATGAATAATTAAATGGTCTCAATACTAATTAAATAAAACTCTGGACTGATAAAACCTGAAAATGCTAGATTTTTAAAAATCACAATACTTAACTACGCTAATTTAGAAATTTAAAAATATTAACATTAAGCCCTTTTCAAAATGGCATATTACCTGATCCCTCGGAGCTTTGCCCTATTGTCATGGCGATCCATGAGATTATGCATAACTTCCAAGACTAACTGTCTTAGCTCAGAGTCTTCCATGAGAGATGGTGATAGCAAAGGATCCAGAAAAGACCCTGGCAGTGCAGTAACAATTGTCTTTGCTTTGTATCCAGAGGTTACCTAATTATCAGGAGGAAAACAACCAACCAACCTTTATCATGAGTCCTTCTTTGGCAAAATTCTCACATTGTTTTTTAAGAACCATAAAATTAGGGAAACAAAGTATGGACAGAAGCCTGAAGAAAAGACATAACGGAAATGTGTAGGGCGATAAAGGATTTTACTGAATTACAAAACCTTCACTCATAGGGAACTTAAAATAATAGCACACATTTGCCATGTGCTAGTCACAATTCTAAGAACTGTGTATGTATTAACTTTGTTTTCCACATCCCTGTGAGGTAGGCATTAGCGTACCCCCATTTGATAAAGCTCAGACAGGTTAAGAATATAAGGGATAGGCAGTCAGTACAAAATAGATACAAGGAGGTTAGGTGGCAAATAGTACAGGTAAGACCTGCAAATTTTTAATTTAAATTTGCAAATTATTCTTCTGTTTTAAATTAGGCAGTTGGTTAATAGGAATATATTTTCATTTTGGAAAGTTGTACTTTATTAGTTACTTGATTTGACATTTATGAATACATCAATATCTTCTAAACTTAAAGCTTTTAAAGAGAATATCCTTAAATATTATTAAGCTTTTTAAGCATACCACATAGATAATTCATTCAATTGACTATGTAGTATAATCAGGATGAGAGGCAAAGTAATTTATTTAGGGAATTTGTTTAATATAAATAAAGGCTCAGGACCAAATGAAATTTCAGATGGGTAATTTCAACATATTTTCAGGATTATAAGCATATGTGGAACATTGAAGATTTATATGTGGGCACTTATAGGAGGATGGAGGTGATTTTATAAGTCCATGGCGAAACTGGTAGGAAAACTGTCTACCCATCTAGGAGAATTAAAAATATATTCATGCCTCACACCACATACAAAACTAAACTTCAGATTAAAGTTCTAAATGTGGAAAGCCAAATTTTTAAAAAACTGTTATAAGAAAATATAAACAAATGAGTCTATATTATCAGAGTAGATAAAAAAGCACAAAACATATAAGAAAGGACTGATAAATCTAGCTATATTAGAATTTAAAACTTCTGTATGACAAGTACCATAAACAGAATTAAAAATAAAACCACAGAAGATATTTTTGTACTTATCTGAGGTATGAGGTAGTTCTTTAAAAGAAATGGGAACATGTATGATAAAGATTTCCAGAATAAATTTGAAAAATATTGATTTAGAAAGGGCACACATTCCAAACAACTAGCCCTTACTTTGTTCTTGGCATTATGCTAGGAGTAGCTGAATCAAAGACAAACACAATTACTATAACATAACCAAAGGACCTCTCACTTTGAGTATGCTTTTCCTTTTGAGCTATTTATAGCCACCCCAAATTTAAAATGACAAATTTTCATTTTTATGAATTATTTTCCCAACAAGAAGCCATTATTAGGTCAGTATGTAAAAGAAATAGTGTAATATGCTGAAAGAACTTTGGATTTTAAGTCCAAGTTCTATTCATTAGCTCAGTGACCTAGTGAACTTCCTCTACTCCTTCTACCCAAAGTCTCTCAGCCCAGGTATCTTCACTTATAAAATGGCAATAGTTTCTGCCCTCTGTATGTTTCATCATTATGAACATCAAACAAAATGCTAGGAGAAGTGAATAATAATAAAAATATATATATTAAAAAAACAGTAAAAAATATACAATAAAAAAATTAAGAGAATAAAAAGCCAACCATAAACAGTATCTTACTAAATAAGAAAAGGAAGCTGATAATGTGAAGCTATTCCTTTAACCTTTTTAGGAATTTAAGGTTAATTGTGTTCACCTGTCTTAAATGCCTTACCATAAGTAAAGATCTCAGCAACATTATCTGAATCCGCCTGGTTCCCAAATCCCTAAAATATACAAAATGCCAGCATTATTATACTAATTAACATTTTTTTTAAGAGATAGAGTCTTGCTCTGGTGCCCAGGCTAGAGTGCAGTGGCACAATCACAACTCACTGCAACCTTGAACTCTTAGGCTCAAGAGATCCTCCCCCTGGACCTCCCAAAGTGCTGGGATTCCAGGTATGAGCCACCACACCAAGCCCTAATTAACATTTATATTACTTCATTTACTTATATTACTGTTTACTGACTTTAAAACTCTATTTTTATTGGCTAAATAGATTTTTTTAAATAGTTTAAGCCATGGCTCACTTTATATGCTAAAGTAAATTTCATATGAATTAAAATAGTTATATGTAAAAAAATCAAATTCAAACAAAAACAAATCAAGTTATTGGTTCTCAAAGGAAAGAGATACACTAAACAAAACAAAAAGACACTATAAGTTGGAGAAAATTCTTACTACAAACATAGGTGACAAATATATCTCTTTAACATATATTAATAAGCAAGAACAATTTTAAGAAATATTAGCAAATGGAAAAAATATTATTTAATTAATGGTCAAAAAATATAAATCAAATAAGACACTATCATTTCTTTATTAAATTAACAAAACAAAAACATTCACAAAAAGCTTTAGCATGTATAAAATCAAGTCAAACGTATGAAATAAGGGGGCCAGAACACACGACCTTCAAAATCATTTTCAGTTGTAGAATTCTAGGAATAAGCCAACCTTCCTGACACACTCACATTAATTTTTAATATTTGTACAGGAAACTTGAAGCTTTACTCTAAATGTATATGCATATACACAATGTCCAGGCTAAACAAACTTTCCACCTGGTGAATATAAGAGATAGAATATTTGAGAACTTATGATAAGCTGAGAAATTATTCTAAAGGCATACAAATGTTGATTCAATTGCTTAGCAATCTAGTATCATAAAAATACTAACTGCTTTCCACAGGACCTTTATTACTAATGATTTAAAAAACCCCAAACTAACATTTTATACATTTGTTTAAGATAAAATTTAATCCAAGATTAAGTTCAAATTTATAGTCCGAGAACATACCCTAGTTGACTAATATCCAAAGTATGGGTAGATGTTCCAAAAACAGGTACTTTTCCCATAATGAACATCATGATTTCTGACCTCTGATAATCTGGCAAGTTACTTCCAAAAAATCCTGTAAAATATTAAGATAAATTTTACAAATTGAAAAAATTTGTTTTTTTCTGTATAGTATGAACATATTTTTAACCAGAGTTTTCAATACGTGGTAAAACAATGACTGACAATCTTTAAGCTAAATGTAACACTAAAGATACTATAATTTCATTTGTCCAAAATCATTTAGTTATGTTCAATATAAGGCATGTACAATGGGCTAATATTTAAATAAAATAATAAATACCTGAAAGTCTTTTGCACATAGTTAACAGAGGCAAACCAGCATTGATTTGAGGTGACTGGAGTTTTAGAAAAAGGGAAAACAAATTTTTGGTAGTATTTCTGATCAAACTCTTGTTCATATATTGTGAGCCTAAATTCCTGCTCAGGTAAGGAAGTCAGTAATTAGGTGACACTTTGGTAAAGAAGTCAATAATTCGGTTCCTATTCTGGCGTCCCATGATTGCCCAAATATTTTAGAATGTCATTACAATGAGCCAGGTTTACAGTTTAACCCTGTGAGTTAATTCAACATACATAATTCAACTGATGTAAAAAATAAATAAGTAACTTATTTACTTATCATTTTTCTCATGCACTCTTGGGTTTTGAGGATATTTTAAATTTATCTGCTGTAGCTTTTGATAGTTTACTTTCTGGTCATAAACAATTTACAACCTTTAATTATCATTTACTCACACTTTAAACTTTCTCATATCTTTAAAAGATCAGAACAGATATCAAATCATGGCTATTTTTGTTCCTTTCTGAAAATTCAATGTAATTGTTACAGAAACCTTCTGCATTTTTAATATTTCTTTAAGAATAAATTGGTTTTTCAATTTAACTCTTCAGCTTCTATTATTAGAGTTAACAATCTACTTATACAAATTCAAACTGTTCTAGTCAGCATTTTGATTGGACCTAGAGGTAAGTAATTTCCCACAATCACAGTTTAGCAATCAAAAATCTCATGACCATAACATTACTCCATCTGCATAAAGTGTATTATTCTAGTTAACACTTGAGAGCACATATTTATGGAGTAAGAAACTATTTTGTATTTGGATCCTCACAATAACCTTATGAATCTAGGTACTATTATTTGCCTCAGTCTCCTCTTGTGGAAATGTGGATAAGAGAGGTTAAGACACAAAAAATTACACAGCTAATATTAAGACCTGATGTAAGGGTTATTTATTTCCAAAGCCTATGCTATTATTACCCTATACTCCATATAAGCTACTTTTAGTTTTCCAAGTACCCAGTTAGATATGTTCCTCACCATTGCACAAAACTGAACACTGATTTTCTGTTCCAAACAAGTCAGTCATTACCATAAGGACACAAAGTAACATGCACTTTTGTTTATCATAGCACCTAACACAAGACTAACCACCTATATATATAGCATGTCTAAAAGTTTAAAGAGTTAACAAGCACCATCACACTTCCCTGCATTCAACAACACCTGTATCATTAATTTATGGGCATTCCCTCACGCTTTCCAAACGTGTGAAATGGTTTACTCTAAGCCAGTGGTTCCCAAACTTTGCTGCATATTAGAATGACCTGGGGGAGCTTTTAAAATGCTGATGCACATGCTGAGTACCAAAGTAATTAAGTCATTATATCTGGGGGTGGGAGTCCAGGCGTCAGAACTTTTTTAAGATCTTGAGGTAAATTCAATGTGCAGCAAGGTTTAAGAACCACTGCCCTAAGGAAAAACTTGGATACGTGTCTTCCAAGAATATGGTCAACTGAGTTTACCATATCTGATGTTAATTAGCCATAAGACTGTTAACGACCTTCAAGTAATAATAGTAGGAAAGAAATGCAACTACTTTATGCCTTATAATTGCTTTAATTTTGGCAGGCGTCTCCAGCATGATCAACTCTAAGGATAGATTCTTCAGAGTCTTCAAAAGCATCTCATTCTCTCTACCCACCATTTGTATTTGAACTACTGAACAGAAATGCTAATGAGCCCAGAAGAAAGAACACAGCAGGGCGCTATGTTATTGATTATCTTAAAAGAAAGAAGAACCAACAGCCTCATAACTTGAAGTGCAAAAGCTACAATACCCCTGTTCCATGGCCCATCAACAGGAATATCCACATGATCTAAAACTACCAGAATACTGACAAATTTAAAAGGAAAATATCGAGGAAACCAGAAGTGTGATTTTAAAAAGAAATCTTACTCACTGTGCCACACGGTATTTCTTTCCTCTCATGTTTTATTCTCACATGTTATTCTGAATGTGTTATATCACAGAAATATTGCTTGAGTCTGCTATATTTACATTTTATAATAAAACACTTGAGAAACAATAAATATTCTAGAGTTAAATAGTAACACTGAATTAATTAGAAGTCACTAAAGCAATTTAAATCCATTCTGTGAACACAAGATTAGCTGATTTGATATATCATCTTAGAATATCACAGAAAATCCATAAATAATCCAAATAAATGTAAAAATCACCATAGAAGCTGGGTTCACTACACATTAATACTAATTGTTTTAAGCAATAACTAGAATGTCTATGCTTTATTGTGATCCTATGGTAATAGGATGTTATAGGTAATGTCGGAATTTACTACATTTTCAATCCCAAAATCTTAAGCACCTACTATGTGCTACATAGTGTGTTAAGTAAGACACTCCTGGGTCTTTCCACTCATGAGGACGATTTCTGTGCATGTGATGAGACTGCAACTAGGTGAAACAGAGGTACAGCTCTGAGTAGATCAATCAAATGCCTCTACAAGGTGAGAACCATGTGCATCACAAAGTCCTAGCACAGGAACTGGTGTGTGTATATGTCCAATAAGCAGGTATTGAATGGAGACACACAATGCATGCATGCACATTCATAAAACTTTAGAAACAAGATGACAAAGATTAACTTTGTATTAAATATCCGGAAGGATTATTAAAAACAAGTAGCCAGCAAGTGGAAAAAATACCCAGATAAAAGGCATAAGCCAAGTTCCAGAATAAATTTACATATAACTCTACCATTAATTGAAACTATTAGATTAGAAATTAGGTACCACCCTAGGAATACAATCCAATTGTAAAACTATCATAGCAATCATGTAGTTATATTAAAATATGATCTGGCTATTCTAAAGAAAATATTGAGAGAAAAGGTTAAAGTAGAAAAACAGCTTGCTTGCTTTAATTTGTATTTATATATAGTCAGAGTACTTCAATTCCAAAAAAGTAAATTCTCATGGCTTTTTAAGGAAGCTCTTCGCCATTTGTACTTTGACCACTGTAGAGGGAGGAAGGGAGGGAGAGACGGAGGGAAGAAAAGAAAAAGCATATGCTATGAAGGCCCAAGATATCAGCATCAAGATCTTGGTCTGTAATACCATTCCCCACTAAAAAGAACCACAGCTCTTTGGAAAAATGACTGATTGTAGGCCTGGAGCAGAAAGCACAAAATTAGTCTGGAACAGCTTATCCAAGCAAGGCAGTACTCAAAAAAGAAAAAAAAAAAATGGGGGGATGTGTTGAAGGGGCTCCCAATGGCCAAATCTGGGACAATTTGAGCACCAAAATAATTTAGTACAGTAATGAATTATTAACCATAAAAATACAAATCTGTAAGTTCATACCAATAATAAATAAACATATACATTCCTACATACATACAAAGGTAGAAAAAGGGGCTCTTGCTTACAGTAGAACACTAAATACCAACTAGTAGCTGTGGAGGGAGTGCTAGAGTTTAAAACCATCACTCTGCAGCCTTCATGGTAAAGACTACTTCAGGCAAGAATTATGAATGGATGCTCAATCTAAGGGGAAGTTTGAATGAAAAGCAGACTACCTGCATGATCTAAAAGTGTCTTCTCAGAGACTGCCTATTATTTACAGTGGAAAAAACTGAAACTATACAATGGAGGAATGCCTTGCTTGAGTGATCAAAATTAAGGTAACCAACAAGGAACAAGCACACATTGTATATACCTCTGGATGTGCTACTCTGAGAAGAACATGTATGTAGTATTCCAGCCAGGAGAGTATAACCTGAATTCAATCATGAGGAAACACCAGACAAAACCAAATGAGGAACTTTCTACTATTTTTTTTTTTAAAAAAAGGAGGGGGAGGACTTTACTCTTAAGAAATACCCATGTGATAATGTTCCATACTAATGGAACTAAAGAAATATTACAATTATATGCAATATATGATCCTAGACTCGATGTTGGACCCAATTAAAAAACGCTATAAAGGACATTATTGGATCAACTGATAAAACTGAAATATGGAAGGCTGATTAAAGTACTGTATCAATGTCAAATTTATTCATGTTGACAACTTTGGTTATATAAAAAATCTTTATTCTTTGGGAAAATACACTGAAGTATTTACTGATAAAAAGCCATGATATATGCAACTTACTACATCATTTAGAAAAAATGTATATGTGTGTACGGTGTATGTATATATTTCCATGTATACATACATATGTACACATACGGGGGGAAGAGAAAGAAAGAGAAAAGGGAGAAAGAGATGGAGAGAGAGAGAGATCACGTGCAAATGAACAAGTAAACAGAATAAAATGTTAACAATAGATGAATCTTAGTAAAGGGTATACAGTATTCCCTGTCCCATTATCATGCTTGTTTATTTTCTAAAAGTAAAGCTTTTTCAGAAGCCTGAGCTATCATTCATCTTTGACAAGAGTCTAGTACCCCACATGAGAGCTTTTTAAACCACTGTTTTACATGATAGTTTTGAAAAGTGAAATGTACTCACCTATCGTTTGGATGATAGCGTTCTGCACAATCTTCTCATCATTGTCTTTGGAACTTGTGTTTAAGTTGGCACTGCCTACAAATTCCCCCTGTAAATAATTTGCTTCAAATTCAACACTGAGACGCAGATGCTTCAAAAGAGTATTGAAAACTTCCAGTACTGTGGGCCCTGTAAAGGATCATTTATGTAAGCAGATACTCTTCTCCAGTATTGCATACTCAAAATCAATTCTCAAATTTCTTAACAAAAATTTTCTGTTTTCTAAACTGTCAAAAATCCATAATTTGTGAACTAACCAGTTCATTTTAAAATATAAGTAAATGAGAAATATTTAAATAAGAAATGTCCTCATTATGCTAACAAACATTTACTGGGCATCTATGAACAACTCACTGTTTGAATCTCTGGTTCAACCCTCACAAAATGTGTATATGCACACACGAATTACCAAAAACTTTCTACCTATTTAATGTCGTCTGTTCAAAATAATGCATACTGAGACAAAATTTAACTTGACTATTGGATAAGAATCCCTAAAGTTATGAAGATAGCACTGAAGATTTATTTTGCATCTTTTGAGACTGAAGAAAGAAGAATTTGCCTCAATTATGAGGCAGAAACTACCCAATTTATCAGATTCAGGTTAACTAAATTTCCTCTCTCCTTTTCATTCTATAAATTCTCTGCACACGTTTCTATCACTGCTCCTATCCCTCTATATTTCAATTAGTAGGTTTCATTTCTACTCTTGATTACAAGCTTTTCTAGGATAGGCAGCCACATTCAAATGCTTCCTTGAATGTACAGAGCCTAGTACCTAGTACCTAACACATAGTAGGCATTAATAAGTGTGATGATTCAATTTATGATCTGTTTCATTTCATATTTAAAATTAAATAGCTTGCTAATTAAATAACCCGCCTTCATCTCTTTGAGATAAGTTACAATTGCTTCTCAGCCTTTGGGCTAAGATCAAGTGGAGATAAGTTACAAGATAAATAATAATGGAAAGTCCATATCCAAAATGCCCACCTTTATTTGACACTGAAAGAATATTAGAATAGAGTCGGCCCTTTATGTCTGTGGGTTTCATACCCGAGAATTCAACCAACTGCACATCAAAAGTATGTGGGGAAAAAAAACCACAATAAAAAATAATACAAATTTTAAAAAACCCACAGTATAACTACTATTTACATAGCATTTACACTGTATTAGGTATTATAAATAATCCAGAGATGATTTAAAGTATAGGGGAGAATGTGTGTAGGTTAAATGCAAATACTACGCCATTTTACTAGGGGACTTGAGTATCCCTGGAGTTTGGCATCCGAGGGGTCATGGAATCACTCCCCTGCAGATATCGAGGGATGACTGCATTTCATTAGCTGATGTATTTCCACTTTGATTTTGAAGCAAAGAAACCACAACCAGATTCTCCTCCTAACATCTGTATCTCTATTATGGACCATTTCCTTTTTCTAATCACATGTAAGGTGAAATATCATGATCTGTGAACTGTCCCATGTCCTTGTTACCCCTACAATCGGTCAGTTGTCAAATCCTATTGACTTTACATCCTCATTCCTACTGCTGCTATCCAAGGGCAAGTTCTTTCCCTCATGCCTACAACGGTGACAACAGTGATTTCTTATGTGTCCTACATTTTGCTGCCAGACGAATTATCCTATAGCACATCTCTCATAAAGATTACTGTAAATCTTTAAAGTCTGTCAGTCAACTCTAGAACTATGTCCATAATTTGGTTGCAACTTAACTTTAAAGCCAAACTTTTAACTTTCCTAACTTCTAAACTAACACCACACATTCTAGCCAAAATGGGCCACATAATATTTTGCTTATACTAATCCATTTTCCCTTCCTTCTCTGAACCCTAGTTTCCTTATGATATGTGGTCAAAGCCTGCCTTGTATTACAGTATTGGGTGGAACTGTCTAACTGAAAGTAAACTATCTGTTTCTTGTATCTATATTCTCCCAAAGTTCAGTGTACAACTGATACTCAAAAACCTTTATTAGAAGAAAGGAAAGGAAGGAGAAATTGATTTGGAGGAAAATGCTTAACTGTCCACCAAAGAAGAACGAAAATAATCACATGAACTCAAATTTCAAGAGAAATTAGAGCACAATTAAAAACGTGTAGAAATACTCTTAAAGAGTTTTTCATACACTGCTATACCTACTGAAAAAACACTTCGAAACATTTTTTTTCTGGCACTCACCTATAGAACCTTTAGCAGCAATGGCGACAGCCTCTAACAGAACCTGAATAATACCTGCACGAACCCGTGGAGAATCATTTTTGCGAGCATCAAGGTGTCCTAGAATCTCCTGGATCACATGGTGAGAATACTGAGCCTAAAGGAAACAAAATAGTACGAAGGTGTATGAACAAGTACATACATACTGGCAGAATTCATGAGATTTTTAAAAAACCATGTGACACTTAAATATCACTGGTATTCATGTCATGAGATAATATGTAGCTATTGAAAACCATTCCTTTGACAAATAAACAAGGATACTAGAAAATATCTATGGTACCCTGAGTGAAAAAAAGCAAATTGCAAAACACTATGTTCAATAAAATTCAATCTAGTTTGTAAAAAGTAAATAAAACTAGAATTATATATAACTAAATATTAACACTGGTCACCTCTGAGAGAGAAATTTTTATTCTCTTTATACATCTCTGTAATTTCACAAAGAACATTTACTCTTATAATTTGGTAATAGAACAAAATGTTGTCAAAAAAAACCACAACAGATTATGACATTTGCAGTACTTCTTCCTTACCCGAAGTAGATAAATACTATTTATTATGGACACAGAACAACGCTAAACAGGCACAACTCTCACCTAATCAAGAGCCACTATTAAAATGAAAATCTTATCAATGTGTACTGGATAATATTTAAATCAAGAAGATATCAGAAGATTTGGAATTTACAGAGGCAACTTTATCACATATAAAAAAATTTCATCAATCACAGTGAATGATATTGTGACCTAAAACAAACAAAAAGCATAGCCAGAAAAATGTTATTTTAACTCCAGTGAATAGATTTTTTTTTTAAACAGAGTAGCAAGGTTTTGTTTTTTTAAAACCTACACCTATACCCATGAGTCATGAGTGGGTCTACTGTTCTGCACCAAGTTGTAAAAAGAAAGCACCTGTGGCCCTGAAACTCCCTGTCTGTGTTTACCTTCAGTGAGGCCCCACTGTCCTGTTTTCAGGCTGGTTATCTTTCTCTCCTTTGGAATGGGTGGTTTTATAATAAGAAGCAATGTCCTACACATAATGGCCACTCTGCCCAAAAGCAAAACATTTCCCCTCCATCTCTATCAACCTAACAGATTTCATCTCCAGGTTATTTCTAGCATTTCTGTCATAACATATCTACCTTTATAACAACCCAAGGTAAAAACTAAATTTACATTCCATCTTTACTTTGTTTCATCTAAAGCTATGTTAGAACAGAAGAATGTTAAACAGACAGGCAGACATACACACAATCTAGAACTGAACTTCTTGTCCAGGAAGCATGCTTTTGATACGAGAACTTTATGCAATTATTAGAGTCTGCTTTATAAGTAAGGTAGCCATTTGATTTATTGTCTAAACCAGAATACTTAAGAGAGTAAATGAGGCTGTTGTTAATAATCACATATGAAGTATAACTATCCTAAGAAAACCAACGCATGTGTTCACTCTACCTGTAAGGAACAATTCATGAATAATGCCATGTATAAAAAAAGAATATGGGGTGAAAGGAATGAAACCACAAAGATGTTATACTCTATCCTGTATGTTTAAGTCAGGTTTACTGAGGTTTTACTTACCTATTATAACATCCACCCTTACACGAACATTTAAGGCAGCTGACACTTTAAAAAGCAACATAACATAGTGCCACGTAAGCCCTGGAGGCAAATGTACCCGTGTTCAAATTCTGGCTCCATCATTTCATAGCTAAAATAGCTCACAGCCTAAGGGAGAGTTACTTAATCTCTCTGTACCTCAGTAGTTTCCCTCAACTCCAATATTTAGACAATAACAAGTTATTTCATAGGATTGTTGCATCAATTAAATGAGTTAATTTGTATAGAGCACAAAAATTATGTCTATCATATGAAAAGTGCTTGGTATATATTAGTTATTATTACTACTATTCAATTGGTGACTCCCGGGCTAATATACGACTATAACATTGAACATAACAACAATGACAACAAAAGGCATTTCATTGAGAAGTAATTCGATGCAGGCACTCTTCTAAGCACTTTATAGGGATCATAGGCACAAACAGTTCTAGGAGGTGGGTTCCACTCAATTACTTTGTGCCCTTCACAGTGCAAATAAAGCAGGTTTTAGTGACTTGCCCAAGGCCATGCAGAAACTCTAAGGAACGGCATAAAAGTGATTCTAGTCTGAACTTAGAGCACAGCTCTTAATCACATTTTATTACCTTCAACAATTTTGCACAAAAGACAAGCTTTAAACAAAATATTTTCCCTTCACCATAAATATCCTACCATATTTGAAACTAGATCTGTGTAAGCCCTTATGGATATAGATCCTGGTCACGGCTAGCTAGTTTATTTCATGGAGAAAGGTTGAAATATTACCTAAAAATGATACCTATACCAATTTTGTATTAAATGGCAATTAAAACAATCAAATCTATCGTAAGTTTTAATTGTACCAGGACAGTATTATTAAACAGAAATTCCTGTTCAGGTGTATACTACCATTTAATTCTTGGTTAATAGACTTCATAAAATATAAATTATAATTAAAGCTATTTCTTAAGCAATGCTGTAGACCAGAAATAGTTTTATGAACACTTAATCAACAAATATTTATTGATTCCTAAGTTTTTTCAACTTTGTAATTAACTTTATTAATTTACTCCTTGCAAAGAACGATTTCATCTAGTAACTAAATGTAAATGAAGGAGGGTGAATGAAGGAGAAATACAAGACTGGAAAAGACCAGAACAGCCTTAGATTATGTCCATAGATTGCCAGATCTACTTCTCATTTACTAAATTAAAATTAAATTTTAAAAAATTAAAAAATTGTTCTTCCATATCCAAACCAGCTTTGTAATAACTATCATTTATTGATGACCTATTTTATTCTAGGCATGTGATATCAACAACCTTAACTTAATGGTTAATGTAGACCACGAGTTCTGTAATTAAAATGATCAGAATTTGAATCCTGACCTCATTTTCTATGTGTCCTTGAGTGAGTTACCTGACTTCTTGAAAGGTCAGTTTTCTGACCTGGAAAATGGAGATTATACCAATATCCACTTCATAGGGTAAGCAGTATTAAATGACATACAGCATTTAAGGTTTTTAGCACAGTCATGGGGCACAGCCAGCACTTGACAAATGGTAGCTTCTATTTTAATATATAAACCACTTAATGCATGCATTAAAATCTTCTTTACAGAGATGAAGAAACTAGAGCTCAGAGAGACTGAGTAATTTTTCCCAAGTTCATTCAATCAGTAAACAACATATCCAGCTTACATATCCTGATATGACCTATATTAAAATCTGTGCTGCTACTTGCAATTTTTATCTTCTGTAAGTAATGATGACTTTTTAGGGCATTAAAAATGTAAATGGTATAAAAAAGACCTGTTATCCCTCTTGAATTAAGAGCTGACTGGGTCTGTTCAGGCTGCAAGAGAAACCAAGGTCGTCCTCTGCAGTAGATAAGTGTTTTATCATAAGGTTCTATAAAGTCTAAAGGACTTAATACCCCATAGTAAATATTCAATAAATGTTAGCTGTTATTATCAGCTATATGCTGCTATAGTAAATGTGAATTCCAGTACCAGTTCATCAGTGAAATATAAATACATAATACATGCATGCATTAAATAAATGCACAATAAAGAGCACCATCATAAAATTATTTAGTTCTTTTTATTAGCTATCTTTTCATCTTGGCAAACAAGAAAATAAGTGGTAAATGAAAATAAATGAGACAAAATAGCTAAATTAAGAACATGTTTTACATCCTACAGTTTTCTATATCTGTTTGATGATGTCCTTATCTATACAGACCCAAAATTACTTATATAAATATGATAAATAGTTAATGAAACCTTACCTGAATGGAATACATTATAATTTTAAAGCAGTGAACTGCAAATTCATTGGGATCCCACAGTTTGTGATGATCTAAATGCCTGCAAATAACAATTAAAGATTACTTTAAGAATCCCCTGTTTTTGTTACACTTTCTTCCTCAAGAACCCTCAACAATGGGAAAAGCTTAACAGTCAGAATATTATCTAAGAGAAAACCAAGGTTTCAATTTCCAGAAATATGATACATATTTTCCCCAATTGCCAAACCCTGTCATGTGACAACAACAAATTACTAGACTACAGTCACCTGTTGATACATTTGAGGGATTGGTTCCAGGACCTCCCACCCCGCTGCCTGACCCCCAAGTATACCAAAATCCGTGCATACTTAAGTCCTCTAGTTGGTGAAGAGTCTGAGAAGTTAGTGTACTAACTTCTGAGAAACCCTGTCCTAGATTTATATACACAATTTATTACTCATAATATCTTTCCAAAGAAGGTTGAGTGTTTCATATTGAGGGGTTACTGAGGCACAACAAAGAAGAAAAAGTAGAGCCACAAACTCAATTGGCTGAGATGTTCAAAAGCTAAAAGAAAGAAAATCAACTTAAGCACTTTTTTTTTTCATATGCTGAGGACACTCAAGCATAAGCACTTTTAAAACGAACTGATCACAACATATACATAGTTTGAATAAAAATTATTTTAATTCTACAATATGTATACTAGAGGGAGATCTAAGCACAGTAGGACTAAGGGGTCAAATGAGGTCTAAAAATTTCTTCTTACTATTCCTTTGGCTGGAACAACAATTTCACTTGGACTTTTAAGGGGGAAAAAAACCACTTCTTATTCCTATTATATATAAAAATCATAAAGATAGTATATAATGGTGTATAAAATTTCCAGTAATTTGTAAAATAAAACATTAGACTTCAAAGAAACTTCCAGTGTCTTACTTTAGACTACTTGCTGACAAACAATGGTCAAATACGTAAGTTTACTCTCCTCTACCAACTTTTGTGGAGAAGTTTAAGAAACAGGAAGGGCTTTTATCTTTTATCACACCTTTTGACATATGACATCCAGATGTCTAGTGTCATTTCCAAATGTCAAAAATTCAAAGATTTTAAGTTGGAATAACTTAGAGCAGATTTGGAATCTCAGGTACAATCAATCAATGAAAACTTTTAATATGAGTGATAATACTTCACAGTAATAGACTGCAGGGATAGATGAGATAGTAAGGATCACCACACTGTTGACTGTCATGTAGCTCATTCAATCGCTTATCCCTTTTTTACATTCATTTTGTCACATTGATGTGTTAAAGTAACAATTCATTTATCTGGAAAATAGATATCTTGTATTATTAATATTGAAATGCTGATACATATTCCTTCACAACCATAGTTTGAAAAACATAAAATAGGCAGATTCTTAATAGTCTGATGTTATTTAATAAGAGAAGAGAAAAAGTATTTCACATAGGAAATATATTATTAAAATCACATTTACCTTCACATTAACAATTTTCTCGTTCATTATCAAACTTTATAGTACATGAAAAAGTATGTAATGAGAATAGCATTGATATACTGTTACGATAATATACAAAGCAATTTTTATTACTATATTGTACTACATACAATGATATAGAAAGTGACTTTTTTCTTTTATTCAAAGTAAAGATGGTAACTGTGTGGCATACTTTAAAAAATCAGTTCCTCATAGAAATCTTCTGGTATTAGTAAGGGTTAGCTCCCAAACAAAAGTATCTCATGGATTCTAGTTAATGAATGACTATACAAAGTGGCTCTTAAAATGGGAAATAAACTGCTCTGGAAATTTGATATGTAAAGAATGCTTTAGTTCAACATTGAAGTAGGTTTTAAATTTCAGTTGTCACTTGATCTAGTAAAGAAAATAAATGATTCAACAGAAATTCTGAATGTCACATTTTTAACCAACAGTGAGCACAAGATACATTTTTCAGTACCTAAGAATACTGCACAAAAAAGTATTAATGTTTTTTCCAAAGAAAGATGAATAGGTAAAACTGTAGGTTTAAACTAAATTAAGGGAGAATTAGGTGGAAAAGAATTTTAAAACCTCCTGAAGTAAACTGTTTAGCATTAAAAGTTGTAAAACTCCCTGAAATTAAAATGAACTGCTACTCTTCTAGAAAGTTCAAAATTCACTCTGCTCTTGAGACAGAAAACTAAACTTTATTTACCTCTTCAAGCATGATACCAATTACTTACAGTTCTTATACTTCCTTGTCAAGAATTTTATTATAGTAACTTCCTAACATACTGACCCTGGCTCAAATCCATCCTATATAGCTCTATCTGATTAACTTTACCAAAGGGCAATTCTGGCCATTTCACACCTTTGAGCTAAGATGTCCACTATTTATCTACAGACTTACATATAAAATTTTAAGATCTCTACAGTATAGCCTAACCTTTCTTCCTCTTATCTCATACTAACACCTTAACTGTATCCAATAGTCCAGCCAACGTTATCATTGTCTTGTGCTCACTGTTAATTAAATATGTGATATTCAAAATTTCTTTTGAATCATTTATTTTCTTTACTAGATCAAGTGACAACTGAAATTTAAAACCTACTTCAATGTTGAACTAAAGCATTATTTATAAATAAAATAAAATTCCCAGAGCCGTTTTTGATACCTACCTTCATCTATCTCAAAAGGTACTACCCCTAAATTCTCAAATTAGACATGAATTCTTTGTTTTGAACTGCTAGAGGACTTTTTGGTCTTTTCTCATAATCCATACATTATAATTATCATGCATGTTAATGACCCATCAAGTTTGTTATTCATGCATATATTCCCAAAATACCTGGTACCTTATCTGCAGAAGGCATTTAATATTTAATTAACTTATTATAATAAATAGCTAATATATAATTACATAATATTTAATTAACAATTAAATTAATTAACTAAGACACGATCAGGATAAGTTAAGTTCTTTGTAGAAAAGAATACAGCCCATTTCAAGTCACTCAACTCAAGTACAGTTTATTTGATAACGTTCCTCCATGCTAGCTCTCCAGATTTTGAGGCCTTATACAGTACCTCTCAGTTAATAAGAGTATTAAGATAAAAATTGGAATTCTGATGTTAAGTCAACATGTCTGGACATTAAAAAAGAAATCTGCCTTTAGTATATTTGACATAATTCTGATTATTTTTTAGTAGCATTTCCATAAGCTCACAGAGTCTCTAAAGAGTAGATCTCAATATTTTTTGGGGGGGGATTACAAATCCCTTTGAAAATCTAATGATTCTCTGATTTTTTAAATATAATTTTGTAGTTTACAGATTCTGTAACTAAAGTTCAACTATGAACTCTAGGCCAAGAACATCTGTTCTAAATAAAGAATTCTGTATGTCACCATTAGAATATTTTATATGTGCTATAAAGCCATTATTACAGTCAGAAGGAGAAAAGGACAAAGTGAATTTTAACAAAAGAAAGACTAACAAAATTGTCTAGAAATTACACAGAATATTACATTGTAGACATATCTGGTGAATAAGTTAGAAAAACAAAAGCTTAACAAGGCTTGAGAAATAGCCATGTGGAGAAACTCCAAGTTCATAAAATTATGTTGTCTGATGAAGAGCATATTAAGTCCCAATGAGATATTTAATATTCTTGCTCTGATGAGTCACTAGGTAAAAGATGAAATTTACTCAGAGAAGTGAATGTGATCTAAGGCAGTCCAGCCATGGCAAAAAAAAAAAAAACAGCCAAGAAACAGAAGCCGGGGAATAGGAGGAACTGATCACAGAAGTTAGTAAAAAAAAAAAATATATACATCATACTTGGACACTCTGTTTAATATTTCACAGCACATATGCATTTCAAGGTCTCTCAGTTCAATCCAAATGTTGCACGTGATATTAAGCACATTATTACACTTCATTTTAATTTAAAGGGAAAAAACTAGTTCAATGGTTGAACCAGTACTCAAATGTATGAGGTCTCACTCAGTTCTGTGCTAGTTCCACGATGCTACACTGCTTCCATTAACAATTCACCCATACAAATAAAAAAGTATTTGTCCTCTTTAAGTAAATTAGCGCAGAATTTATACAGTAAAGTCACAAATAACCAGGAAAACACCAATGACTTACGCAAAAACTGGTCTAACAGCATTATTCATATTCCCAAAAGTAGCTCGACCCAGCAGTTCTCTGAAACAGTTCTCAGCCAGCACAGCGGGATTCTCTTCTTTGTCAGCTGCAGAAGGAGAAGAAGGAGGGCCTATGCGACTGAAAGAGAAAGAGAAATAAAGAAAAACTAATATAAAAATTCTAATATTAGTGCTAAAGAATATACTTTACTTCTCAGAAATGTTAAAATAACATTTTTTATCCCCAAATAACTTTAAAGCTTAATTTTAACTTCATGAATTTAATACCACCAAAGCTAATCATATAATCTTTCAAACAGAGAGAACCAAATTCAGCTGTACAACTTGTTTCTAACTAATAGAACATCTTTTACATAAGTAAGATACCAGTTTGCTATTTGTTCACTTCCATATAACTTCTCTACATTTACAGCAAACTTTTAGGAAGAATGTAGTGCCCAGAGACCATCTTTAGGTATCCCCAGTTTACCTACAAGTGGGCAAAAGTAAAATAAAGCAGAAAACTATGACCCAGCCTGTAAATAAAAAATAAATTTTAAATGCTAATTCAAATACCTGTATATGTGGATGTCTTCAGTACACAGTATTTGTTTTGTTCACATCTTGAAACATTATTTTAGGATAATGTATTCATGTGCAATAATAAAATAAAGCATATCTGCGAAACTGGGATTACACCACGAGAAAAATACAATTTCTTAAGACTTGACAACAAATGGTCTATTTCCTATATTTTACTTATGCTGACCCTGGACCTTAAGAGCCATAACTATGGGAAAAATGGGTCCCCAACTAGCTAGTGACCTTCTAAATAGTAAATATTTCAGGTAGGGAAACTTTCATCTCAGCTAAAGTGCCAAGAATAGAAAAAATATAAATGGTGTTAAAATATATCAAGTTTCACACTTTAGAAAAGGTTTCTGAAGCTAGAGATAGTCCTATCTAAGGAATTAAGCATGAATCATTTCTGTAATCATTGTAAATTTAAATGAACATATAAGTGCTACCATAGAATTATCAATTACATCTCATTTTGAGACCTTTTATTTTGATATTGCACATATAATCATGAAAATTATAAATAAAATTTAAATTTTATAACCAGAATTGAATCCCTTTCAAACTGGATTCAGATTTTTCTCTTCAAACTGCAAGAACCAAGAAGGTCAGGATAATAAGATAAACTGGAGAATACTGCTTCTGAAGCTTAATCACACATTATCTCTGTATATGGTAACATAAAGGGTGGGGATGTGGGGGGAACTGAATCAGAAATAAAGTATCCGACCTTTTTGTTGAAAAATAAAATATAGTGAATAGCTATTTTATTATTATTATTATTATTATTATTATTATTTTGGTTAGTTCTAACTCCCTGTGAAAAAGCATGCTGGACCTCTAAAGAATAATAGAAATTGAGCTATAATTTCTATTTCTCACACTTGCAACTTTAAATAGCATTAATTAAAATAGCAATTTGGATGCTCAATAATAAACAGCAAGTAAAGTGTAAACTTATTCTAAAAGAAAATAAAGGCTTAAGTATATGAATAATAATCTGTGGTCTACTAATGTTTCGCTACAGACTAACCATTTTTCCAGAAATATATGTATCTTTAAACTTACTTAACTTTACGAAACTACTATTTACACAGTATTAAAGACAAAACTTTCTTACCCTAGCATGCACACATACATATATAAAAAAATAACACAGTCTCAACCCTAACATCTTCTTCAATACCTGTCAACTTCTTCTATCTTTTGCATGTTAAACAGGAGGGATGGAACAATTTTATCCATATGCTGAGGTTCCCAAATGGTAGCCCGAAGTTCATCATTAACTGTTTTGCGAACCACGCCTTGAATACCCCTGATTCCAGCAATTCGGATTCTATAAAAAAAGAAAATGAGCTATTAAAAAATTTTATTTAAACAAGTCTGTTTGCCTAAGAAAATGGATGTCAAGTAAATACTGTTATCTTAACAATAAAATAAAATATCTTAAAATAACACACTAGTCTAAGAAATTGAAATCTCAAAAATTTCAGATAGACACAGAAATATGTCCAAAATAGGCTTACTTTGAGTATCATCTTTTTAAAATCAGCATTTAAAGTTTAAAAGGACTATAAAATATAGAAATGTCTAGTCCATGTATTATTTTTCAAGAAAAAAATCAAAAGCATAGGTTTTCCTAAGATGATGATGATGATAATAGCTCAAATTAATATGAGCTATTAATATGAACTAGATTCTCTCCATTTCTTGCCTAGAAGTCTCAGAAGCTGAGTGGAAACAGGATTTCACTGTTCCTGAACACCCTCCATGTGTCTTCAGACTTCTCTCCCTGTTCCTCCCCTGAGAGCCCCTCCCCTCCCTTAGTTCACCTACATGGAAGACTAAGCTGGTTCTTTTAAAGGTATGACAAATAAGACCAAAATGGATAACCTCAGCCATATATACATGTCTCTATAGACCTATATATAAGCATATAATAATGTGATCACATGACTTCAAATTTATCAATAAAGTGAAAGAATGCTGCCCTATTCTCCCATCCCAATTCATAGAACCCAACTTCCTCAAGCTCTTCCTCACTCTTCCTTTAAAAAAAAAAAAAAAAAAAGAAAAGAAAAATCTATAGGTTCAGGAATGAGAAGACAAATAACTAGAAAACAGCTTACAAAAGCTGTAGAAGAACAAAGTCTCAAGCAGAGCTAACTGGGTGGCCCATTTGTCTCAAAACATCTTCCTTCTGGCCAAATATGATTGTTATTGACTTCCTTTTTTCTACTATTTGAAATACTCACCAAATTAGATGTTTATTCAGCTACCTAGCATTGTCTTCCAAAAACTGTAAATAAGTTTAAAGAGCCAAAGATATGGGAAAGAAAGTGATATTGCTTTACAAACCCATGGGGAAATAATGCAGGTATTCAGGAGCAGCAGATGGAGAATGGGAGGTGGCAATAATATGACACTGAACAAGTGAGAAAAATGAATTGGAAGACATAAAGACAAAGGCTCCCTGTTTCAAAGCTGTGTCTACAACATGCTGCTTTCTAAAGCATAAAGAAGTCTTGAGAAACTCTTGTGCAGCTATCATAAGTGGGCAAGCCTAACATTCCCACAAAAGGTGTCTGCTTTACATACCTGCTGCTGCTCCTTGTGTGAAGAGAAGCCCAAGCACAAAGTGGCACAGAACATAGGAACAAACATGGTGAGACACATATCACGCCTTATGATACAGTAGCCTAAATGGAGTAGCTGCAGATGGTGGTGCCCTCCTTATGGTGAGGTGGTGGGGAGTATGTTGGTAGCGACTACCAATAGCTACTACAGCTATACAGCTGGTATCCAATCCAGACCTAATATCTGGCCTAACCAGCACATTCTAGCCATGACCCCTAAAGGAATTTTACAGTTTCCCCATCAGTAAAACAGAATAACTGTCATACCTATAGCATAAAAATGTTGTAAAGACTTAAATGAGTTAATTCGTGTAAAGTGCTTAAGCAACAACTGGCACACAGTAAGCACTCAGTAAGTGTTAGCTGCTCCTGCTGTTGTTAACCATCATGATGATGATGATGGTTTCCACCACAGCCAAAAGTTCTTCAGAAAATTAGAGTTAGAACTTAAGATTGTGATGTATGACTTTACAAGGGGGAAGAAGTTCTATACGGCAAATATTTTAAGAAAATCTGAATAATTACCAGCCCCATCACCTACTGCCTACATGCCCCTGAGTCTATTTGACAGGGTACTGTGAAAAATAAAGGGATTGCTAATAAGTAGCTAAGTTAGAACCTAAAAGTGAATATAAATACACCTGAAGAAAACCAGAAGGGCTTTTATTTAAGGCAAAGCAGGAAAAAAATCAAACCCTCTAAGTATCTTACAGCATTTTAGTTTAACTCATTTGTTTTAGAGTGATTCAAATGAAATGTTGGCATTATGGGACTTTAAATATCATATAATATTGGGGGCCGGGAATGGTGGCTCATGCCTATAATCTCAGCACTTCCGGAAGCCAAGGTAGGAGGATCACTTGCAGCCAGGAGTTCGAGACCAGCCTGAGCAATATTAGAGAGACCCCCGTCTGTACAAAAAACAGAAAAGTTAGCTAGGAATGATGGTGTATGCCTGTAGTCCCAGCTACTTGGGAGGCTGAGGCAGAAGGATTGCTTTAGGCTAGGAGTTTGAGGTTGCAGTGAGCTGTGATGATGCCACTGCACTGTAGCCTGGGTGACAGAGCAAGATCCTCTCTCAAAAAAAAAAAATCATAAAATATTGGAAAGACCCAGAATTAGGAAAAAATACTATGAGCCTTTTTATTTGTATAAAGAAAATTTCAAGTTTCTTTTTGTAAACATTAATGAAAAACAGGTGAAAATACGTTAAAAAGACAAGATACTTCACTAGAGGGCGATAACTATCTAAAAATAAGATACCTTATGTTAATTTTGAATTTCTTAAAATGTATCTTTTCATATCAGAAGTACTTTCCACGTACATTGGTTTATATGTGAAACCCACCTTAACCATAATTTGAGAAATGTCTATCTAAAGAAAAGTATACTATTAATAAATTCTGAATATTTTCTGTATTTTAAAAGAAAGCAAAACCGTTAAAATCTTGGGGAAAAATTGCCGTTTTCTTTAATCTTTATATCTTCTTGCCTTGTTAACATCAGTCTTTGAAGAGAGAACAGTTTTTATAAAGCATTTTTTAAATGTCCTTTAGGGAGGAAAAAAAGATTTTAGTGGTAACTGGGACAAACAGGAAATGAATTATTATAAGGTAAATATAGTATCTCTCTACCTCTAAGGCTTTATATTTTATAATGAAGGAATAACAGTAGGACTCTAAATGGTCTATACTATACTGAGGAAAAATTATATCAACAGCATCACAGAAAGAAACCAAATCTTAGATCTGAAAACAGCTATTAATCACCTCTCAGCTTTCTTTCTCCAAGTTAAAATAACTTTTACACTTGTTTGCATTTTGTGTAAACCAACACTGTAGCTTGCATACTCCAACTAAAAGCTAGTTATAGTTCTGCATATTATTTATTTTAAAAGAAAAGTAAAAATTACAAAACATGGAAAATCTTGATTATCAACTGCTCATAACAACTCCCTAAATTTAGGTTGATTTCTTGCTTTTTAGGTGTATTATAGTAGCACTCAAACTACTTTCTATATTTACCAACATCATTTTGACTTTAATTCTTAAGTTTCTCATTTCTATATAGCTATCAACCTATAGATTGTGATTGCTGATAAAGTATTTAATTCCAGATTTTTACTAGGATACATATAGAAGAAATGTTTAAAAATACCCAAGACAGTTGTCATAACAACCTCACACTGACAATGATCAGTGGAATTCATTCATTCATTCAATTTGTGTATTTATTCATTCAAAAAGTATTCGTTGAGAGTCTACTATGTGCCAGGCACTCTCCAAAGTGCCAGTGATACAGCAGTCCTCAAAGCAAAGCCCTCGCCCTCCTGGAATTTATATTCCACAGAGGAGCGGGAAACACAGAGATACATGATAAGAAGGTAAAGAAGAACTGCAGGTGGGATGGGAGGGCCGATAGTTAATAAATAAAGGGTGGCCAGGGGAGGACTCTTGTGATAAGGTCACATCTGAACGAAGTGAGATAACTAGCCATGTGGGCACCTGGGAACTGTTCTAGGCAGAGAGACTAGTGTGTTCATAGGACCTGAGGAGATGTGTGCCTAAAGTGTTCAAGAAACAGCAAGGAGACCCACATACTGGATTAGAGTGAAAGCATGAAGAAATGACAGAAGGACAGGATCTGAGACAGGCAGGGGGAACATGAAGGGACATTCGAGGGTCTACCAAAGACTGAATTTTGGTGAGTAAGTAGAGAAGCCACTCTTAGTTTGCTATTTCACTCTATACCTTCTAACTGCAATGGAAAGTTATATTTCAGCCATATTCTTGTTTCCTTTGGTAATCACATGTACACGTGGTACTCATCTATAAATTACTTACTATAAATCATAAAGTAGAATATACATACTCTGTTCGTATTTCTGGATCACTATGACAAGAGTGACACATGGCACTGAACCGAGATACAAAAAAGTCATAGCGTCTGTGATAGGACGGTGTATCTTCTTCAATATTTGCAAATTTGACAAACTAAAAAATAAAAATAACAACATAAATATATATATCAGCTTCTTGAAAGTGTGGAACAAACACACTTACTTTCATTAATTGTTACATTAACAACATCCAAATAAGAAGCAAATAGAGTATCAAATATCACATAAACACAAAAGAAACTTTTTAATAATAAACTTTTAGAAAACAAGAGGAGGAAAATAAGGAAAGTAATCTATGCTTTCCTTAAGTCTTAATCCACAATAACGATAGGTATTTATATTGCAAAGAACACAAGCTTTGGAGTAAGACAGACCTAGGATTGAATCCCCCTGTTATATACAGCATTACTTCACTGTGTCTTTGAACAAGTTACTCAGCTGTAATTCACCATGCAGAAAATGGAAATAATATTTCCAGCTTGAAGGGTTTTTGTGAGAATCATATCACATAATATATGTAAAGTACCTAGTACATACAGTATTATTTCTTTAAAAAAACCCGAACCAATGTTGCATATTATTAATATTTATCACCAGTATGTATTGTTATTTATAACAAAATTATTACATATAATAATTTACTGATATTAATATTACCTAACATTTTTTTTGAATCAGTGTATTAAACGTATGATCAATAGTTTTCTGCATTCGAAACAGTTTGCAACAACAGGCAAAACTTAAAAGTATTCTAATACAATTTCTGAAACAAAGGAAAACCTAAATAGTATCTATTAGTGTCATACTGAATTGGCATCATCAGGAAGAAGCAAATGTCAATAAATTAAAATGTACAAAGGCCACTAATAAATATAAAAATATTAAATCTGTACAGTCATGTTTGACAATATAGGGCACTCAGTACCACTAATAAATTTAAATTAGGCCACCAGGGAATACTACATAAGCAATGTTGGTCAAGATAATATACAATTTCATTTAACACAATTCACTCAAATCAAAGCAGACAACTGGGGAATTTCGTCTTTTGCACAAATGACTTATTAAAGTAATCCTAATGGTATTTCTGGCTGCAAGTAAAGAAACTTCTGGGAATGTACACTAAAACTTTCCCCCCCCAGCTATTAAGCCATTTCCTCTAAACTTTCCTCACCTAATTGTAAAGGAAATAGGAGAAGCATTACTAGCTACTTTGCCTGAAACTAAGCCCATCACTATCACCTAATTGCATTTGGAAATATCAAATATTTTCCCTCTTAAATAAATGGACAAAATCATAGTAAGGGTTTTTGAATGAGGATTTCATTTATACACTCTCACTTTTTAAAAAAGTACTATACTACCAACAATAACTAACAGTGCCATACAGTGTTTCAAGAGCTTCACAGGTATTAACTCATGTCACACAACAATCCTGTAAGGTTGGTACTATTATTATTCTCATTTCACAGATGAAAAACCGAGGCACGGAGAGGTTAAATAACTTGCCCAAGATGAACAGCTAGAAAGGGGTGCAGGCATAATTCAAACTAGGGCAGTTGGACTCTGGAATACATGCTGTCAGCACCTCCCATACTTCCTCTCTTTATACCAGAAAATAATTATCTATAAACAGTATATGTGATGCATGATTCTGTTAGTTGATAAAAATCTGAATGGGAACATACAGTATTCATGTAGGGCTGAATGCCTTAAACACTGCAGCAGTTCTCAACCTTTCTGGCACCAGGGACTGGTTTCATGGAAGACAATTTTTCCACAGATGGGGGGCAGGGGGCGACAGTGCACAGAGCTCAGGCGGTGATGTGCGGCCTGGTTCCTAACAGGCCAGGGACCAGTACTGGACCATGGCTCAGAGGTTGGGGACCACAGCCTTAAAGCTTCCTCAGAGATGAAGGTGGAGGTGAAAGACTGAAGGTTATACAAGGTAACTAAAGAGAAGAAACATTATCACTGTATTTTATTTTTCTTTTTAGGTATGTATGTTTTCCCCAACCTTATGTTCAACAAACTGTGGTTCAGGATAGAAGAAAATGAATATGGCAAGCAATAGTAGTTCAGAAGTAGTCCAAGAAGGAATGAAGATATAAACCCTTAACATTTATAGATAATTGATTTTTGAAAGGGTGCCAAGACAATTTAATGGGGAAAGAATAGTCTTTAAACAAATAGTAATGGGACAGCTAAACATCCATATGCAAAATGTAGATGAAGTTGAACCCTTAACTTATATCAATAACAAAAATTAACTCAAAACGGATCATAGACCTAAACTATGAAACTCTTAGAAGAAACCACAGGAGTAAATCTTTGGCCTTTGATTAGGCAATGGTTTCTTAGATATGAAACTAAAAGCACAAGAGAAAAAAGGCAACAAAAGAAAATAAGACCAATTATGCTTCATCAAAATTAAAAACTTTAGTGACTCAAAGCATACCATCAAGAAAGTAAAAAGACAAAACCATAGAACTGGAGAAAATATTTGCAAATCATATATCTGATAAAGGACATGTCAAGAATATAAAAAGAACTTTTACAACTGAACGATAAAAAGACAATCCAATTAAAAATTGAGTAAAAGTAGGAGACTGAGGTGGGACGATCGACAGAGCAAGACTTTGAAAAAACAAAAAAGGTAAAAGACTTGAACAGACATTTCTCCAAAGAAAATATACAAATAGCCAATGAGCACATGCAAAGAAGTTTTAACATCATTAGTCACTAGGGAAACGAAAATCAAAACCACAAGGAGATACCACTTCAGACCCTCTAGGATGGTTGTAATCAAAAAGACAGACAATAACAAGTATTGATGAGGATATGGACAAACTGGAACACTCACGCATTGCTGGTGGAAGTGTGAAATGTTGTAGCCATTTTGGAAAACAGTTAAACATAGTTACCATATGACCTAACAATTACACTGCTCAGTATATATCCAAGAGAATGAAAAACATAAGTCCACACAAAAATTTGTACACAAATGTTCAGCAGCATTATTCAAATTGGCCATAAAAGTGGAAATGACTCTAACGTCCACAAACTGGTGAATAGATAAATAAAAACATAGTGTATCCATACAACAGAGTATTAGTCATAAAAAGGAATGGAGTAGTGATGCA
The DNA here is from genome assembly GCA_023783475.1 of Daubentonia madagascariensis. Classification (NCBI taxonomy): domain Eukaryota; kingdom Metazoa; phylum Chordata; class Mammalia; order Primates; family Daubentoniidae; genus Daubentonia; species Daubentonia madagascariensis. The sequence continues at coordinate 11,260,668 of JAKFHU010000908.1, forward strand.
TACTATACAGATGACCCTTAAAAAGGTTTTGCCAAGTAAAATAAGTCAAACACAAAAGGTTACATAATAAATAATTCCATTTATTTGACATATCCAAAACAGGCAAATCCACAGAGACAGAAAGTAGATTAGTGGTTTCCAGGGACAGGGAATAGGGAGGTGATGGATATGCAACTCTGTGAATATACTAAAAAAATCACTGAATTGTGTATATACTTTAAAAGAGTGAACTTTATGGGATATTACATCTCAATAAGGCTGTTATGTTTGAAAACGCATGAAACTCAAAGGAAGAGGAGGATGTAAAGTTAGCGTTAATAGGTGACCAAGAGAAAATTAAGATAACAGGTACGGATTCATTTACAGGTAGGTATTCCATCATAATTGGTTAATACCACAGATTCCACAAGGAGCAACAGAAAACACTAGAGACAAAGTGTTCTAATCATCTTCATCTGTATTGGCTGTCCAAATGCCCTGATCAGGTAATTTGCCTTTACCAGGTAAAGACATTCTAAAAAGAGATTAATTCTATTGGTCATTAAATATGAAATGCCCGATTTTGAATCAAAAGTGTAGTTTATTATATCTCAAACAAGAAGCAGTACAATTAATCGAAGTATGCACCTAAACTATCGACACAGTTCAGACATCTTAAAGGTAGCTTGTTTATGCCAGCAGCGAAGAAGCCTGGAAAGCGAGTGGGGACAAAATCACAAAAGGCGTTTTCCACAGCTTGTTGAGAATTGAATATTCTTCCTTGCAAGAAGCGGTCCAAAGCCTGTCAGTTGGTGCAAGGTCTAGTGAATACGGTAGATGACAGAGAGTTTCCAAGTCCAACTGCTGTAGTTTGAGCAGCATTGTTTGTGTGACATGTGGTTGAGTGTTGTCTTGCAAGAGGATTGGGCTGTCTCTATTGACCAATCTCAGCTGCTTAATCGCAAGCATCCTCATAATTTTGTCCAGTTGGTTGCAGTAGACATCGCTGTAATCAACTGATCAGGTTTCATGAAGCTGCAGTGGATAATACCAGCACTGGACCACCAAACAGACACCGTTAGCATTTTAGGATGAATATTTGGTTTTGGACTGTGTTTCGGCACTTAATCTTTATTCAACCATCGTGCCGAGCACTTGCGATTGTCAAAAACGATCATTTTCCATCACATGTTAACAATACAGTGTAGAAATGGTTCGCCTTTATGTCGTGACAGCAAAAAAAGGCAAGCTTCAAGATGATTTATCTTCTGATGCTCGTTTAATTCATGCAGAACCCATCTATCCAGCTTCTTTATCTTGCTGATTTGTTTCAAATGGTCCAATATTGTTGGAATAGTAACGTCAAACCTTGCTGCTAATTCACGTGTAGGCTGAGATGGATTCGTTTCCACTACAGCTTTCAGCTCCTCATTATCCACCTTGGTCTCAGGTCACCCACGTGGTTCATTTTCAAGATTAAAATCACCAGAATGGAACTTCTCACACAAACCATCGGTGTACTGCACGTTCATTAGCCACATCCTTCCCGAACACTTCCTTGATATTTCGAGCTGTCTGCACCTCATTGGTTCCACGATGGAACTCATATTTGAAAATAACACAAATTTTTGACTTATTGATAGTTTCACAAAAAAGTGAGCTAAAAAAAATTGTGAAAGATAATCACAAGCCAAAACGTGTGTTTGAAAGACTGAGGATGTACCTTCACAATAAAAATAAAACAAGTGTCAGAGTGAAATGTCAGATATCAACTGTCAAACTTAGTACTTAAGGAAACCAGATATTTTATACTTAATAACATAATAGATATGCTAATTAAACTTAAAATTAGTAAGAGAACAGTTTTTACTCACAGAATTTGTTCCAAGAACTTGAAGCTTTGGTTCCCCTGATTCCAGCAGCTTTGCCACCATATGAAGAAAACTTTCTACAAATGGCTTGATGCTTTGAGAATGGCAAGCCATAAGAAGTTGGTCCAATGCCTCCATAGCAATTAAAACGTACCTAAATGTAAAAAGAAAAAAAAAAAAAGAATTTCAAAGCATTTCTACTTCTTTTAATCCTCCCACCAAGTGCTTTTCATTGAAATAACTGAAATAAGTTTACTTAAAAGCACAGAACAGAGAAAGGCAAATTTAGTAACAGCACTAATGATCTTAGTAAATTATAAAATAATCCTTATGTTGAAGTATACAAGAACTACACCGTACTACTCCATTTTCTCCTTAAAATAACTCTCTGAGAGTTTCTTCAACATTACCTTTGTATTTTTCTTTGTAAATATGGACATTGTGTATTTTCCAGACTTTTAACCATATTTATTTGTATATGACCCAAAATAGTTATTAAAGCAATATGTTTAAACCCCCAAAACAATCTACTTATATTTGTAAATATGAGTAGATAAAGCACTATCAGGAACAGAATATTACACAGAAATATCTCATAAATTTTACTTTATAATTCGCTAGACTTTAAATCTTGTACTAAAAATTAAAATTCAGTCTTTAAATAACTTTCCTTCAATAATCGACTATAAAACTATCTGTGCCATGACTCACTAAAGTGTTCTAATCGGTAGCAACGTGGAGGTAGAAAAAGGCAATGTATCAGTTGGGGAATGGAATACTCTAAGATACTAGGATCATAAAACGATAATATGAGAAAGTATTTATAATTCAAATTGCAAAGTTACTGCTGTTCAAGCACAGAGAATGGATTAAGATGGTAGACCTTTATTTATAGGTAGGGATATAGCTAGCACAGTTCCAAATCACCATGCTTCCATTTTCTGAACCTTATTAGCTAAGCCTAACATGGTTTTCTCTTGTTACTCCTCTAAAAGGTAAAAGTGAAGCTGTGTGAAAAAAAATCACTTGGTTAAGAAGATCTTTCTGTTTGTTTCAATTTAGAGACTAATTTCTAAATGAAGATCACACCGACAGACTAAAGGAGTCAGTTTCTACTATTCTCATTAGAGAAGTCTCAAAAATTAATGGATGCTTAAGCTAAAGGTAACTCTCTTAACTAACATGGGTCTATACATAAAACCTGACCACCAGAAAATTAATAAAAGCTGCAGTATCTACATGGGTATTCCATATTTCTCTATATAATACTATAATGTTTTATCCCCCATATATTATCTCTCCCTGACTAGATGGCAAAATAACTTATAGGATGATTTACCCTAGAAAGAATTTCCCAAAGATACACTTTGGCAGCAATTTATTTCCTTACCCAGAACGATGCCTGACAACATCCCTGCTCAACCTTTCTGCCAGGTAAGAACCAATTCGATCCAGTTTCTCTGGAGCAGATACTGCATAAAATGTCAATTTCTCCATATCAGCTTTCACAAGACCATCCTAAAAAGAAGAATAACAAGATAAATAGGTTACCCATATGCTTATTTTTTTGTATTTTTAAGTGTTGCCTGTTTTGTATTTTCCCTTTTTGGATTGGAAATTAATCCATATGTCCCTATTTATATAGAACCCTTCTGGATATAACCTCCTTAGTGCTAATATGCACCATTATGGATATACAGAACTTTCAAAAACTTTAAAAAAAATACCCCATTTAGGCAAAGCATTTGAATGTTGCTTCACAAATAATGAATTAGACTCTAACAATTTCCTTTATAGAGAAATAGCTCAATTATCTGCAGTATGTAGGGAATGGGATGTATTTTAACGAAAAGATTTCAAACAAAAATTTTTTTCAATTAAAACATTTTAAATGTTATATTATTAAGCCTATTTTACTCCTTTAGATATACAACAGTGAACAAACTGGTTTTTTTAATGATTCAGAATTTGCTGATATCATTATAAAGTTTTGTTATAATTAAAGAATGAGAAAGGATTCAGAACTGTATCAATCTATACCTACTCAATATATTAAAAAAGCAACAACAGGTCCCTGACATGGGATTATGAAACTGTCATTTGTCTCTCCCCTCTTAAAGATGATGTGCAACAGGGCTAATGATTCTTCCCACCCTCACATAACCACAAGTCAACCATCACCCTAAATTTGGCCATATGTAGTCCAAGTAACTAAGTGCTGCTTAGGAACGCTGGAAGAGGTGGAAAGGGAGAGAGAAAAACTATGTTAGATGGTGAATCTACAACTAAAAATTTTATAGATTATGTGTTTTCAACTTCAACTGGCCCCTCAATGTTCTCTATTTTTCTGTTTCCCTAGTGGAGTCACTCTCTCATATTTTGTACCTATTTTATTTTCCTCAAACTTGCTACTTCACCACCTCTCTTCCCTCTCTGACAGCAAATGAGTTCTTCTTTTTGTCAGAGAAGGTGTAAGCCATCAGATTAGAATTTAAGGACAAAAACTCCCCTGTTTTCTCAGTGCCCTCTAGGCCAGTAGATCTCAACCAGGGGTAACTTAGTCCCATAGGGCAATCAATGTCTGGAGACATTTGGGGTCGTCATAGCTGGTGGCAGGGGGTGGGAGGGCAGAGCGGGTAATGGGATCTAGTGGGCAGAGGCCAGGGATGCTGCTAAACATCCCATGATGCACAGGATAGACCCCCATGGAAAAGAATTATCTGAACCAAAATGCCCAGAATCTAAGTTGAGAAACCCTGCCCTAGCAAAGTAAGCCCAGTATTCCTGTCTAGGAGGAAGTGGTTTGCCTCTGCTCTAGCTGTCTTGTGCACACAGTCCCAGGATCTAGTTCCTTCAATTAGCCTCTCTCATTCCTGCTTCCTTGTATCACTTCCTCCACTTCATCATTTAAATATAATTAGGTCTCATCTACATTTTTAATCCCTTATGAATTTTACCAAAGAATAATTTACATATAATAAAATGGATCCATCCAAAGTATATAATTAGAAATGTGACAGTTTTATTTACCTGTGAAACCACCACTACAAACAGGTTGAGTTATCCCTTATCCAAAATGCTTGGGACCAGAAGTGTTTTTGATTTTTGATTTTTTTAGGTTTTGGAATATTAGCAGATACTTAACCAGCTGAAAATCCCTAATCCAAAAATCTGAAATCTGAAATGCTCCAATGAGTATTTCCTTTGAGTGTCACATCAGTGGTCAAAAAGTTTAAGATGTTGGAGCATTTCAGATTTGGGATTTTCAAACTGGGGTGTTCAACCCATACAGAAAATTTCCATCATTTGCAAAAGATATCTCATGTCCTTTGTTGTCCATCCCTTCCTCTCCAGGCAACCACTGCTCTGCTTTTTATCACTGTGAATCAGCATGCATCTTACATAAATGAAACCATACAGTTTGCGACTCTTGTGCCTGACTTCTTATACTTAGCTCACTTCTCTGCCCAGGAACCCTCCTCTAGTTCACCTGGGTAACTCCTAGTCATCCTTCAGGTCTCAGCTACTTCCAAAGAACCTTCATTACACCCTTCCAAACCCCCTCCCAAGACTGGGTGAGATGTTCCTGCTATATTTGTTTTAACTCACAGCACTTACATCCACTATATTTTAACATAGTCTTTTCGTTTATTAAACAAATACTAATTGAGTGCCAACTATGTGCCAGGCACTGTGATAGACAGTAGGAAAGCAACAGTGAGCAAAGAATTGTATTAACTCATTGAGTCCTCATGAGAAGATTATGAAATAGGTACTATTTATTATTTCCATTGTATGATGAGAAACTGAGGGACTTGCCCAAGATCACATGGCTAGTAATTATAAGATAATGGTTTTTTTCTCCCTCACTAGATTGCTCTTTGAAGGCAGGGACTATGACATGTATATCTCTGCATTTGAGCACCTACTGTCTGACCCATTTTGGATATATCACAGGATTTATTTGTTTTAGTAAGTTAAAAATAAGAAATATGGCAAATTGAGTAATAGTTGTTATATGTAAGCAAGTTTCGGGTAAATCTTTTCTTTTTTTTAATCTTATTTTACAGATTGCTCTTTTAATAAATCTCATCTAAATCCTTGGCAAAAATAAAGATTATTTCTGTAACCATTCTCTAATTTATCTGTTGTCACTCCCATGATCAAGTGGTTAATGCCCCCTCACTACCTACAAGTTAAAGTGGGTAAAGTAGACACCTTGCCTGTCATCACATTCCTCCATATTTGGCCTCCACCCTACCTTCAGTAACCATATGTTTACAGATGACTCAGGAAAATAATGATTTAACTATTCAGTCTATTAACTGATACATCTGAAATTTCAAATCAGACCTGGTCAACACTGTTACCACCCATTACACTCTATAATTAGGCTACATGAACCTTCATTTGAAGTCTAATGGATTAACTTGCCCTAGACCTCAAATGCAGCTCTTGCTTTCCCAAACCTTTTCTCTTTCCCCTCACTTGCAATGAAGAGATTAATTAATTTCTCTACCTCTCCAGATGGTATACATCCTTCAAAGGTCAGCAAATCTCATTTCCTCTAAGAGTGCTTCCCACACATTGCCAACTCACAGTGATACGTCCCTGCTTTACAAGCACCTGATTTACTTAGCATTTTACTTCCTGATTTATGCATTGTGATTCAATATTTAGTATGTTTTTGCTTTATGTCAGTCAATGGATGGAAAGGTCCTTAAAGACAGGTACCATACTTAGGGTTTTTAATATGCCACAAGTTATCCAGGATATCTGGCAGCCAATAATATTTAATTGATTAACCTCCTTGATATAGCTGAATGTTTAACACATTAAATGCCATGTGAGTTGTATTTAACTCATACCAGTTTTGAGCCTGGGGCCTCATGAAGCAAAGTCGGGGCAAAACCCTGCAGTTGGTTCATGAAAATCTTACTTGTTGATGTTCTTATTGTTACAATTAATATTGACAAATTAATTCTAAAAATGTGGCTTAAATGAATAGAAGTCAATGAATTTCGTTTTTCATTAAATTTTTCATTAAATTAGAAAGATCATTTTGTTTTCGAAGTTTTTATTCTATTTTTGTAATAAAATACCGTGGCCCCAAGGGAAAAAAAATTTTTTTCTAGTGTGGCAGTCAAAATCAAACATGTTAAATGGATTTGATTAAAAATGAGATATATCAACATTAAGTTAATATTAAGATAACCAAAAGATTTCTACAGTTGGTTACATTTTAAAATAAAGCAAATTCTGGAAGCCAAAACCCATGTAACATTTTTTGTTCACATCCATTTAACACGAGACTAAAGGAGTCTCACAAAGTTTAAGGCGGTGTCACAACATCACTCAAACTCAGTTGCTTTGAAACTAGTAATCTTCACAAATAAAATAATTTTTATAAAAAAATTAACAGTACTTAAGTAAAAAGAAAACAAACTCTGCCTGGAACAATCTTCCTTTACCTCTCAATTCTCTTCTAAAAACTGTGTGGCCAACCTCCATTTATTCTTTGGCTCTTAACTTACATTTTATTCCCTCCAGGCCTTTCTTTTCCTCAACCCAAATTATATATCACTCCCATCTTCGCCCGTAGCAGCCTATACTTCATTTCTCTATCACAACATTTTTTTCACACAATATTGTAATTACCAGTTTACTTATCTATGTGCTTGGTGAGAGCAGAAAACCATGCCTGCGTTCACAGTTGTATCCTGAGCATTTAGTATAAATAATCTGGCACTGGTTCATAAATTTTTAATGAGTATTACTTAGATTAAGCACTAAAAAAGAACATCAACTGTCCATCATTCCAGATTTGCGCCTAATCCACAAAAGGATCTGGAAACTAGAAAGGCAAGCACGGGACGTTTAAAAGCAAAAAAAGAGAAGTATAAAAATAGTAGTATACATGGTGAGATGTAAGGGTAAAAGTAGAGAAATGAAATTAGGGAAACCTTAGGGAGGTCAGCAGGGGGCAGAATGGGTCAGCAAAGAGAAGGATCAGTAGATGTAGATCAAATTACTTTTGGATCTTCAGGGAATATGTTGTCCACCAGGCGTTTATAGCGAGGACGCAAAGCAGAACAGCAGCAACATACTCCTGTTTAAAAAAAAAAGTATAGAGATTATTAATATTGTAAACTGACCTAGAAATTCAAGTTTCTGAATATTAATGGACTATTTAAAATAAAGAGAAAAAGTTCAAACTGCTGCAAATAGAAAAAAAGCATACAAATTCAGTATGTGACTAAGAAAAGAGAAAGTTAAATTTTTTATCCCCTCCGTAAAGACACGCAGCTGCTAAGAATTTTTGTGTAATACATACCCCCTCACCACATTCATCCTATAAAGGAAAGACATAGCCTGAATCCCCTTTACCTCAGTCTCATCTCCTACAACTCCCCACACACCACCACCCACCTTGCCTTGACACAATCCACTCTACTCCAGCCACAGTGGTCTCCCTGCTAATCCCAACAAGCTAGGCACCCTCCTTTGGATCTTTTTTCTCTGTTCCCCAGGCCTGGAATGTGCTCAAATATCTACTACATTAACTCTGTCACCTCCTTTAATTCTTCACGTGAACCTCTCTAACCACCCTTACCCTGCTCTACTTTCTTCTTCCCATAGTACTTATCACCAAACATGCTAAATAATTTTCCTATTGTATTTATTGGTCCTCATCTATCTCCTCTCACCAGGACACAGGCTCAGATGGAGGTGGGAATCACTTGTTTTGCTTACTGATGAATCCCAAGCAATTAGAATAATCTAAAAATACTTCAGATAAATATTAATACTAACACTGAAATAAATTAAAATCAAATATGTATTGAGTGGTTATCACATAGACACTCAGCCAAGTACGATATTGCAATGATGAAAGAAGCCTATAACCTGAAAAGAAGATTACGGTGAATATTTTGCTAACACTAATATGAGGCCAAATATAGTAAATTCAAATTGTTATCATGGCAAAAACTGGCAGTGGGGCTGAAAAACAAGTCCTAATGCTTTAAGTTTCCTGTTAGAATGGGAAATTTTGTTATTTTCAATAAGAGAAGATTCTTAATAAGCTATTAAGTTTCACTTACATTGATACTTTCTGATGTTATACACTATACACATTGCTTTTGGTTTAAAGGAGCCTAAAAAATAAATGTGAAATTGGAATGTAAACAATACCCAGTTCTCACTTTCAGGAAGCTAAGGTCTACTGGGGGAAACATAAGCAAGCAGCAAAATGCCAAATAGGCTGCACCAGGATAAAGAGCAGGAGCTTTGGAGTCAGACAGATGTGAAGGGAATCTGAGGTCTCCCACTGTCCAGCTGTGTGGGCAGATTACTTTGTCCTACTATACCTATGTTTCCTCATCAGTAAAAATAGATGTAACAATGCCTTTGTCATAATTATTGTGAAAATTAAATAAAACTATATATAAAGTTCTTATTAACCAAGCACTCAATAGAATGGTAGCTATTATTAGTAATGCAGAAAGAGAAGTATTGCAGCCAGGGTAAGCAGAATGTGATTGAGGGCCCTTAAGACAGTATTCCCAACAATGCAAAAACCTTTGCTGTAAACCAATCATTTAAAAATCACAATAAATTTCACATATGGTTCACAAAAAGCTTTCAATAAAAGTATCAGTACCAGTAGGGGTAACTGCAATTTTCTGAGCATGACATGCACAGCACTATACTAAGGACTTCACAACATTATCCATTCACTCCTATAGCAACTCTGCAAGGTGGTTATCATCACCTCCACTGGATAATGAAGAAACAGGCACAGAGAGGCTGATTGTTGCCCAATATCACACAGCTGGAAAGGATCTGAGGCGCTGTGATTACAATCCAGATCTGATGACTTCAGAGGGTACTGTCACACTAAATTCAAGTACCAACATAGTGCTGGAAGTCCTAGCCAGAGCAATCAGCAAAAGAAGGAAATTAAGGGTATCCAAATGGGGAAAGAAGAGGTCAAACTATCACTCTTTGCTGATGATATGACCTTGTATCTAGAAAACCCCAAAGATTCTGCTAAGAGACTCCTGGAATTGATAAATAAATTCAGCAAAGTCTCAGGCTACAAAATAAATGTATACAAATCAGTAGCATTCCTATACACCAACAACAATCAAGCTGAGAATCAAATCAAAGACTCAATACCTTTCACAACAGCTACAAAGAAAATAAAATACCTAGGAATACATTTAACCAAGGAGATGAAAGACCTCTACAAAGAGAACTAGGAATCCCTGAGGAAGGAAACTGCAGATAATGTAAACAAATTGAAAAACCTACCATGCTTATGGATTGGCAGAATCAATATTGTTAAAATATCCATACTACCCAAAGTGATTTACAGATTCAATGCAATCCCCATCAAAACACCAACATCATTTTTTGAAGATATATAAAAAATAATTCTATGCTTCGTTTGGAACCAGAAAAGTACTAGACAATTTCTAATTACTTTAAACATTTTAGCTTTCTACAAATCATGACCAATGAACATGACTGCAGGAATGTGTGTGCCTAACAGATGAGGACTAAATTGCTATGTAGTGAAATAAATGATCATAGTGAATTTCTCAGGAAGGCCGAAAACAAAACAAAAACACCTTCTTGACCATTTATTATAAATAAAAAGCTACCCACTATAAAGAAGACATATAATTTTCAATTTACTCAGGTTTCTATAAAATTATATCGAAGACAATATAAGGTTGAAATGACTGGCAATAATAATCACAAAAGAAATTATAGACTAGTTTAAATAAGAGAATACTGTACACATGAACATCACAAGTAAAATAAAATCATTGCACCTACTCAAGTGCAGAAATGTGGTTGACTCCCTTGCTGAAGTAAATTCATAAGGCTTTTCGAGTTCAGCTGCAGGTACCTGAACATAGTCCTTCATGTTGTGTGAGAGTATTTTCTAGTCAATCTCTCTGTCTCTAGATCCCTTTACCTACTGTTCAGGAAGTACCTAGTTCACTTTACTTCTAATTAATTACCAGAGGACACTAAAGTACTGTAACTTATCTAACTTGTCATTGACATCAAATATAAAGTTATCAAGAACTTGATAATATACATATCAAATTCTGCTAGCAAGGCCAAGTAGCTTAAATAAGATACTATTAAAGTACTTGTATTGGTAGTTTAATAAAAGTAGATTTTCTTACAGTTAAAATAAGAAATTAAGCCTACTTATACATTTTTTCCTTAAAGCACTCCTTTAATCCTTCTTTATCCTAGCTTCTGCCCCCTTTCAACAAATTCACTTGGGCTCTAATACCATCCTATTTTTGACCTCTTCCCAACTTCCTCTTTTCCAAAGGAAAAAAGGGATGAGCATATCACAGAAAGCCTCAAACAACTGGCAAGTCTAAGCAATATAAATACTTCCTTTGAATTTAATTCTACCACATAAAGGAGAAAGTTATCCATTATTTTTCTCCCACAGTATGTGGAATTCAGAACCCTGATTATGATACACAAGGGAGAATGTGAAACAGGAAGGCTCAAGTGGGATAACTAAACTATGGGAAAACAGAACTAGACACTGTTGGAGAGAAAAATTATGACCAAAAAAAAGTGCCAAGCTGATTATCATAGTAGTGTACAGACAGGCTCGGGGCAATCTGTTCTTTGAGGCTCTCTGAGCCTTAGTAAGTGAACAGGAAAATCCTACTACCTACCTTCTCATGGTTAGGGGTACTAAATTAACAATATAAAAAGTGCCTGGAATAAGGATGCCCACTCTCCCAACTGTTATTCAACATAGTACTGGAAGTTCTAGATAGAGAAATCAGACAAGAGAAAGAAATAAAGGGTATCCAAATTGGAAAGGAAGAAGTCAAATTATCCTTGTTTGCAAATGATATGATCTTTTATCTAGAGGAACCTAAAGATGACATAAGAGAACTATTAGAACTGATAAACAAATTCAGTAAAGTTATAGGATACAAAATCAATATACAAAATCAGTAGCATTTCTACATGCCAACAGTAAATAATTTGAAAAAGAAACCACGAAAGTAATCCCATTTATAATAGCTACAAATAAAATAAAATACCTACGAATAAACTTAGCTAAAGAAGTGAAAGATCTCTATAATGAAAACTATAGAACATTGATGAAAGAAATTGAAGAGAATACAAAAAAATGGAAAGATATTCCATGCTCATGGACTGGAAGAATCAATATTCTTAAAATGTCCATACTACCCAAAGCAATCTACAGATTCAGTGCAATCTCCATCAAAATACCAATGACATTCTTCACAGAAATAGAAAAAATAATCCTAAAGTTTATATGGAACCACAAAAGACCCAGAATCACCAAAGCCATCCTGAGCAAAAAGAACAAAACTGGAGGAATCACATTGCCTGACTTCAAATTATACTACAGAGCTGTAGTAACCACAGCATGGTACTGGCATAAAAAGAGACACATAGACCAACGAAACAGAACAGAGAACCCGGAAACAAATCCACACATCTATAGTGAACTTATCTTCGACAAAGGTACCAAGAACATACAGTTGGGGAAAGGACAGTCTCTTCAATAAATGGTGCTGGGAAAACTGGATCTCCATATGCAGAAAAAACACCATATACAAAAATCAAATCAAAATGAATTAAAGACCTAAATCTAAGACCCGAAATTATGAAACTACTAAAAGAAACATCACTCCCTCCTGGAGTTCAACTAATTTGCTAGAGCAGCTCACAGAACCTAGGGAAACACTTTACTTACATTTGCTGGTTTATCATAAAGGATATTACGAAGGATACTGATCAACAGCCAGGTGGAAGAGATGCATAGGGCCGGGTATGGGAGAAGGGGTGAAGAATTTCCGTGCTCTCTCCAGTGAGTCACCCTCCAGGAACCTCCACATGTTCAGCCAGCTGGAAGCCCATCCAAACCCAGTGCTTTTGGGGTTTGATGGAGGCTTCATTACGTAGGCATGGCTGATTAAATCACTGACCTCTGATGACCAGCTTAACCATCAGCCCCTTCCCCTCCCTGGAGGTTGTCAGTTCCCTAAATTCTGTGAGCCACTCTAGCAAATTAGTCGAACCCAGGAAGGGGTGGTGGGAACCCCAACTGATACCTGGTCGTCAGAAACACAGAAAAAACAACCTGGGGTTTTCAATCGGCACCAGAAGTGGGGGGCAGTCTTGTGGGACTGAGTCCTCAACCTGTGGGATCTGACACTATCTCCAGGTAGATATCGTCAGAACTGAATTAAATTAGAGGACACCCACGTGGAGAACTGCTTGCTTGGTGCGTGGAGAAAATCCCCCCCACATTTGGTCACAGAAGCATTCTGTGTTGAGAGAGTATAGCAGAAACAGCAGTTTGATTTGTTTTTTCTACTCAACACCCCAAGAAAATTTCTTCTTCTTAACTCCCTTACATCATTCTCATGTGGATTCAGCAATGTCTCTTAGTCCTTACACAGGAGTGAAGTGAATCCACCTCTAGGAAAGGAAACATCCTCCTCCTCTGATGGTGAGATGTTAATTTCCAATTCACCCTGGCTGAAAGAGATATTCATAGAAGAACTTGAGCTGCTGCATGGAGAACCTCAAAGCTAAACTGATAGTATGGATCACATACGTGGGCATACAAAGGTGCTAGGAGAATTCTGCATACTGGGAACCAATATTATGAGTGGTTGGTCCATCACTGAGTACTTCTAGTTTGTGATAACATTTGTTTTCCTAGGCAAAGTTTGGAGATTTGGGTAATTAAAAAAAGATCCCTTTTAAAATAAGCAACTTTCAACTGACTATATTACTCAATGACAATTTAAATTAACTGAAAAGATTAATGTCTCCAATATTAAACTAAACGCCACCATGCCACTGGGTACTTGGGCTAAAGCTATCATCCGGAACAAAAATGCTAAGTTCGTAACATTGTCACTGGTGTTGAAGAATGCTTACTTAGATTCTATTATGGAAAATGACTATTTGACTTTGAATTAGGTTTCATGATCAAGTAGAAAATAACAGTATTAGAAGCAGAAGTAATAGTACCTTCTATTACTATATACTTCTATAGCAATTATATTATCTCATTTAATTCTTATATGTAACATACCCAGAAATTCACTGACATATTTAGGGTTCATTAAATTTCATACTTTTAAATGGCAGTGGCTATGATTACTGGATTTTGGTCCTTTATGCCCTCACTATATATTTCTATCACAGCACCTGTAACAATTTATTGCACTTTATATATATATAAAAAACCATTCAATATGAGTCCCTCAAATGCAAAGCCCATATATCTTATTCATTGCTATGCATGTCTGGCATAAAGCAGACATTTACAAAAATGTTTTTCACTAAATAAATGAGGACACAAAGTTCACTGCTGTATAAAATGAGGTTAGCCAGGCGTGGTGGTGCACACCTGTAGTCCCAGCTATACTCAGGAGACTGAGGTGGGAGGATGGCTTGAGCCCAGGAGTTGGAGGCTGCAGTGAGCTATGATTGTGCCAATGCATTTCAGCCTGGGCAACAAAGTGAGACCCCATCTCAATTTAAAAAAAAAGGGGGGTTTAATATCTGCTCATATGTACTATAAAAATCAAATCAAATTATAATGAAGTATACTGTCTACCACAAAACACCAAATAAATGTCAGAACAATATGATTTTTCCAACAAACAGATAACAATGCCAACTGAATCACTTTTAACAATTCATGTTTTATTTTTAGGTCTAGCAGAGGCCACCAGCAATCAAGGTAAAAAAAGACAGACTTTCTATTAGAAGACTTCAAAAAATTCATCACATCAAGAACTCCAGCTCTGTGGTGTCCAGAAGCATTTAAAAGAGTCTGCCTCACATACATTCCCTTCAAGGTTAAAATTAAAAGTCAAGTTGCTCATTCAGTTAATGTGAAAACAAGACATTTACTTCATACAATCAAAAAGATTTAGTAATACTACAGTCCAACTCACACATATCCCTTCCAAGTACCAAAACACTTTATATATAATGTATATAAAGCCTATAATATGGGTGTTATTTGGCACACAAGACACTGTGCTAAGTTTATTCTACAAGGAATTTAAAAGGTAACTGTCTATATACTCGAAAAGAGAAAGGCTTAAAAATTAAGTTTTAAAGCAAGATTTGGACATTTTAGGACAAGAGGTCCAATGTCAAATGGACCAGATGGCCATAAGGGCCAGAGAGATTCAGAAAAGAGAGGAAACACTTCCAGCTCAAGTGAAGAGAGTTTCACTAAGGACATGGGACTTGAACTAGAATGCGGAGGGCTCCCCTGAAGAATGAACAGGACTGAACTACAGGAATAAAACAGGGACGTGAAAGACAACCATAATCAAACGGAGCAATGCAAGCATCACTATGGAGGACGGCACTTGGAAAAACCAAAACACATATTCTAGTGACCCAGAGCTTTGAAAGGAATGTGGGGAGCATGAAAAAAGTTTGGTGACTAATTAGATATGGGGTCAAAGGAAAGGGAACAAAATAGTCTTATCTTCAGGAAAGTGTTCCTTTTAAAAGGATTTTAATCCATTAGAGGAGTATTTTATTACCTGATTCTTTCCACATGTAACTGTATACCTTCTCTCCTTTCATTCTCAATTCTACTACTTGTTTTTTATTCCCAGGCACATAAACCTTACGGAAAACAGAAGGACAACAGAGCAACAAATACAATGAAAGCTCCAATTCTGTTTTAAAAGATGGTTTTTCCCCTTGCATTGCAATACTTTGCTCTACAATAGGCATACTACAGACAGAACTCTGGTATAACTTTTTCAAACTATTTTGGGATACTGCCTATAGAAAAAAACAGCACCTCTTTTTTTCTTAGACAACTAGTGATTGGTCTATACTCTATATCTGATTTTTTTCCACTATTACAACTTTTAATTTTAAAAAGTATTAATTAAACATTCTTCCACTTCTAAGTAGTCAATTTATAGACTTACACCTAGATTTAACTTTACTGTATACTATCATACTTATCTGAAAAAACTAAATGTTTCTCAGCAGAGTTACCCAAAGACAAAAGCAATAAAATACTGAATAATCCTGGCTTTTAGGAAATATCATTCTGAGAGACTTCATTGAAAAAGCTTCTAGAATCATCATTTGGAAAAAAGTTAAAATATTAAAATGAGAAAATATAACTGCCTATTCACTTCACCTGATACTGGCTTAGTTTGCAAAACAAGTAAAAAATGATCCAGTGGGTGACACAGAAACCAGAGCTGCAACCAGGAAAGAAAATTACTCATACCTCTGCCTCACCACCACAAGACACTGCATGGTTCATCTCTATGTCTAAGACAATATCCCTGGACCCTGCATGTCACAGATCATTTTCAAATGTGCTCAGAAGGCAGAGTCTGGGCAAGGAGACTACTCCTATCTCCCAATTTCTGGAGGTAAGTAATCAGGTGATATAGAACTGAAAACTGAAATAGTATGTGATTCCCTTTGTTAATATATGAAATATTGACTAATGCCCTCTACAATAATGTCGGTAGTACTGTTAGAATTACAAAAAGGATCAAATGTTCAATGGTTTCAATTGTTTTTTTTAAAAGTATGTAAGCAGTGACTTTCTTCTTCAATGCAAACCATGGTACTATTACATTGATATTTACTTTGCACAATTAGTATGTTTTAGAGGAGGGAGGTAATTGTGTAGTGGTCTAAGATAAATGTTAGGGATCATGATAAGGAGGGAGAAAAACAGAGGAAAGGCAAAAGGCAAATCAGACTATGCAGAATTTATAATAGAACTGAAAGCAAACTTATAATAGTTCTTAAGCACTAATGTGTTTTAAGAGTCCTACTAAATAAAACACAGTCTAATAAAAACACTAGCTGGGGGGGGGAACCAAAAACAACAACAACAACAAAAAAATAGCCTATTCTTCAAAAAGAGATTTACTGTTTAGCTAGGGAAACAGTTGGCAAAGTCACGTCATTATGGGGATAGTTTCCACCTCTAGAGTACATTTCAACCTATCAATATCTTTGGAGTTTTCTATAGGCACTTAGTTTCTACTTCTCAGAGGAAATCTTGGTAAATATACAAAATAACAAAGCTAGACAAAAAGTACAGGAATATTTTACTTTAAAAAGAAAAGATGTTCTTTAAAAATAAGCAAAAACTGAGATCTGTGTTTTTGGTGACAGTTTCCTTTAATTTGAAAGAGGACAAAAGAAACTGAATTTACAACTCGCCCTTCAGTTAGCCTGCTTATAAGTCGACTATTTTCTGTAAAGGGCTCTTAAACGACCTGAACAAATTTTCATGGAATACCATGGAACACTGTTAAATGTCTTTTTGAAAACTGTTTTTGTTATATCAATGCTTGGACATAAGCTAATGGCCCAGGAATTGTCACTCATTTCAAAACCATTTTGAAAGAGCAAAAATTTCTTGAGACAGCCAAAATTTTCTACAGTTCAAAAATACTATTACAGTAAATAAAAAATTCCACATACAAAACACAAAACTTCTCATCAAAAATAAAGATGTTACTAGTGCTACTTGATAGATGACACCTCAAATTGGGGGTCTATAAAATGCTTACAATTTGAAATCAAAACACAGAAAGAGCTAATAATATTAATACAACAAAAAATGAGATTGTGGAGTCCCCGATGGGCCCCTATGAACAAGTGAAGGCAAGAACTCAATTTGCAAATCACTCCTTTAGATGGTTTCAAAGCTTAAAGGTACTTATATAAGGTAGTATCTTGAGAGTGACTGAGGGTGCTATTATCAATTATGCCAGGACTAGTGGCATAAACTTTGACCATCCCAGGCAAACCAGGACCATAGGATTATCCTGCTAATTCCCTTGAGTACTGGAACATGTATAAAGGCATCAAATAAAGTAGTCATATTTTCAGTTACAGCTACAAAATGAGGAAAGGCAACGACAATGCAGTCAGGGCAGAGAAGGGAAAGGAAAAAAAGAAACATGGGAGACTGTGGAGGGAAAAAAAGAAAGAACAAGCGAACAACACCCTACGAGCTTACCTAGCTCTGTGGCTTCTCTCATACGCAATAACTGCAACCGCAATGCTATGTATCAAATAACGTGATAATTTTGTACAAAGCTCATTAACTGGAAATTTGTAATTAAATTGTTTTATAAAATGTCTACTACATTTAAGGTACTAATCTAGGTATTGTGAAATGTGCAAATATTTACAAAACTGGTACCTGACATTAAGACCTTTAAAATATATCAAGATTGTAAGAAATCAATGTTACAGAAAATGAAATAAGTAATTCCTTTACTAAAAACAGAGATGCAAACAAAACTATAATAATGGCAAATGACTGAATTCACCTACTTACACCGATGTGTCTACCAAACTCTTACCATCAACACATCTCTAAGAACAATTACCACTACTTCTAACTCCCTAACAAAATCAACATTCACAAAAGTCTACTCCAACTGTATTTATTCTCTTATGGCAAAAGGTCACCTCAGAATAAATCCTATTATGTTTCCATAGTACAATGCTTCTCAAACGGTGGCCAAGAGCCTTCTGAAGAATCTCTTGGAGTACGTAGAAAAGTGAATGCTCCCTGGCCCCAGACCTTCTGAATCAATCTCTGAGATGGGATGCCAGAATTCCTATTTCTAAAAATGGAGCCACTGCTCCAGAGAACCAATCCCCCTGTATAACAATTTAAAGAATTATAGCTGATATAATGACGACATTGTTTCTAGACAGGGTTACTGTATCAGGTACGTGGGGCAGACTGCGCAACTCTGGGTCAGAGTATTCTGCTTCAACTCGGTAGTTGGCTAACGCAACCACATGCACACGGCTTCTTATTCACACCACTTCCGTAGAGTCAGGTAAGGCCTTATGGTCTATAAGCACTGCAGCCCCAAACTCGTGGGCCAAGACCCCATGGCTCAGCCTTCCCGGGTAGTGGGGATCATACAGTCAAACACATCCATTTGCCTAGTTTTTCTTCTATTTTTATAGAGAGTAAAGTCTTCGCTTGTTGCCTAGCTGAACCCCCATTAATCAAACTTATAAACGGGCCACAAGGTGGTGGAATCGTGGTAGGGGCTCTGGAACCCGCAAAGGGTGTGTGTGAGTGATGTTGAGTGTGTGTTTGTGTAATTATAGGAATAAAAGCCAAGATCGTCCCCTTTTGCTTTCCTAGAATCTGCTACCAGTAATCAATAGCTGATGATCTAAGATTACCTGCTACTTTCTTTAAAACCCATATACAAATTCACATTTAAACCTAAGGCTAGTTTGTGAGATATCTTCCAAGCCCTGCATTCTGGTGGAATGGCTGACCCACCCAGACCAGTGGCCCATACCAAGGAACTGACTCAACTGGTCTTGCAACCCTCACCCAGGAACTGACTTAGCACAAGAAGATAATTTCTATACCCCTATGTTTCCACCCTGAACCAAGACAATCAGCAGACCCAACTGCCTAGCCCTTTACCTGCCAAACTACCTTTAAAAACCCTTTCTCTCAAATTCTCAGGGAGATGGATTTGAGAATTTCCTCCCATCTCCTCGAGTGGCACCTGCAAAATTAAACTCTTTCTCCGCTGTAACCCCTGCTGCTTCAGTGTATTGGCTTCCTCTTGAGTAGCAGGCAATGAAACTAGTTGGGCTGTTAACAAGGCTGGTCTCAAACTCCTGGCCTCAAATGGCCCCCCAAAGTGCTGGGATTACAGGCATGGGCCACCCCACCTGACCTGGGAGACTAACTTTATGTAAGTTATGCAATAAATAAAAAGTTATAATACAGGCTATATCCATAAGATGAGCTCATATATTACAACAATTGAATCATATAAAGCACTATATAGGAGACCAAATGGGTGAAAGAAATGATAAACGCTGAGGCATTCAGAAAAGATTTCACAGGAGAGGCTGAGTGATAAAGACCCATCACTGGCAACAAGGCATTGGTATTTGTGGCTGAGATCTCTACAACATCCCCCATTACTTTCCAGGGCTGCCACCACACCTCCTTGGGATTTTCTAAGCAACTTGTATAAATGAATACTTGGTAGACTCATACTGGAAATAAATCAGGACAAAGTATTAAATGGCCCTTAAAGTCCTAAGCCAAGTATTTCAAGTAGAATTATGGAAAACAGAAATTACCATGATCAGATTTTTCATTTTTTTCTAAAACATGACCAGACTCTTGAAATTTTTCCCTTTCCTAAGATTGCTCTGATATGCTTCTCTGTATTTCATACCACTGTATCTTTAAAACTAGCCCTCAGGATTTATTTTATACGCAATGGCTAGAGAAAGGGTGATTCCTTTGAAGGAACCATTCTATTCTTCTGTTCCTATCTTCCCTAGAGAAGATTTCTACTATAGTATAAGAGAGGAAGGATGACTTATTTTACTGGTAAGTCTGGAAAAAAGTATGCCCTAAAACATAAACTCCAAATCTGTACCTGCAACCCCTACCTACATGGTGCCCGGCACATGGTTAAGAACTCAGTAATCTACCTGTTAAATGAATGATGAACAAATGAACTCTCAAGGCTTTCTCTTTCAGATATGTATCCTGCAATTCATTCTTCCTGCTTCCATGTGATAAGCATATTTGGGTCTGGAAGCCTGTTTCTCTACGGGGCCACTACAGGGTTACAGAGAAGTTTGAGTCACTGTGCCCTCCTTGCAAAAGGCTTGGTGAGCATGTTTGCTCTGCCAACCTGGGATGTCCCTTAGATACACCACTGGGAAGTCTGGATTTAAGAGGGAAAGTAGTAGGAAGACTGATGACGTACAGGTCAAGATGCATTCTCTAATCCAGCTTTACTTGTAATAAAACTGATATTTTGACTTGTATCAGACTTTTGTATTTCCATATTTATATTTTTATATTTCAATTGGTTCTAAACTCAGCGGGGACACTAAGGTGAGACTGCTACCCTCTGAAAATCAACAAATATGTGTGCCTCAGAAATATATCTGATTGGGAAAAACGCTTCATACCCAATCTCATTTATTTTTTTAAATGGTCTGGGCACTGAGGCAAGAGGATCGCTTGGGGCCAGGAGTTCAAGACCAGCCTGAGCAACATAACAAATTTCACCTCCACAAAAAATAAAATTAGCTGGACATGGTGGCATGTGCTTATACTGTAGTCCCAGCTACTTGGGAGGCTGAGACAGGTGGATCACTGGAGCCAAGGAGTGTGGGGCTGCAGTGAGCTATGACTGGGCCCCTGCAGCTTGGGCAACAAAGTAAGACCCTGTCTCAAACAACAACAACAAACACAAGGATTTAGTGAAGCTTACCATGCCCTAGGCATTAGCTGTACATAGGGAATACAAATACAAACCACAATCCCTGGCCTATAGTAGTTCATAATCTGGTGGGAGAAGATAGTCACACATACAGAATGAATTATAACTCTGTGATAACAACTATGACAGAACAGGTTGCTATGGGATGATAGTTAGTGGGACACCTAATCTTCCTGTGAGAAGTAATGACTAAATTAAGTCTTGAAGAAGGAATTAGGCTGTCAACTGAAGAACGATGAGGTTTAAATTTGGAAAGGAGAGCTTTATTTCTTATAAAGGGTTGCAGCCTGCCATTCTGACAGACTGGGAGGCATAGCCTTGGGTAGAAGCAAAGAAAACCTACTTCAAGGGAAAGGCAACAGGAACAGGAATTTATGCTGAGCAGGGTGGCCAAATATACATATCTAACAAGGTAGCCAAATATACATATCTAACAAGCTATATGAGGAGTCATGAATATTTATGAAAGAAGAAACATGCATATGTGCATTTGAACTTCATGCTACTCCATGGGATACATGTCCAAAAAATGGCTGCACTAGCATGATCTGAGGGTGGAGTTTTCAGCCCTCTAATGTCAAAAGGTGAAGCACAGGACACCAAAACCCTCACTGCGCATCCTCCTTAGACTGGCCAGAACCAGTCCATGGAACCACTCAATGGTGGGTGGCCCCCTACCAGAAAGGAATGCTGTTCAGTTGTAGTGCATTAGTCAGTAGACTTAAATCAGGGATGGAGCAAGTCTTTTCAAAAGGCTGGTTCTGTTTAATACTTAGGGAAGAAAGCCTAATGGCAGTCAATGAGGAAGGGGATATAACGAGGCATGTCTGACCTCCCATCCCGTCTAGGCCAGGAACTGAGTCTTAAGGTTTCTCAGGTCCCTTTGGCCAGGAGGGGGGTCTATTCAGTCAGTTGAGGGGCTTAGGATTTTATTTTTATTTCTCAAGGTAAAGAGGAGAGGATTATCACTTCCAGGCAAAAGAAGCCACATACGTTAAGGCTTAGAAGTTTAAACGAGAATGTGGTTTTAATTTGCAAATAAGCATAAAGTTCTGCAACATGAGAGAAATTGCTAGACAAACTTGCAGGAAGCAAGCTTGGAAACAACTGACTACACAAGGTACAGAGAGAGAGAAGTAAAAAATAACAAGGAAGGGTGGGGACAGTGGCTCACGCCTATAATCCCAGCACTTTGAGAGGCCTACAGGGGAGGATCACTTGAGCCCAAGAGTTCAAGACCAGCCTGAGCAACATAGCGAGACACCATCTCTACAAAAAAATTAGCCGGGCATGGTGGTATGCGCTTGTTGTCCCAGCTACTCGGGAGGCTGGAGCAGGAGGATTGCTTGAGCCCAGGAATTTGAGGTTGCAGTGAGCTATGATGATGCGACGAACTCTAGCCTGAGCAACAGAGTGAGACTCTGTTTCAGAAAAACAGGTAAACAAGTAACAAGGAGACAGAATAGTTTGGACAACTAGTTGGAGTAGTGGCATCACTGACCAACAAGGTACACAGAGGTTACGCTCTGGGGTAGAGGGAGGGTATCAAAAAGAGAGAATGAATTCTATTTTGCACGTGTAAAATTTGAGGTAAACCTGAAAGTGGGATATCCTATAGTAGGCAATTGATCTAGACTGGAAATATAAATTTAAGAACCAAAAGCATATAAGTGATAGCAAAAGCAACTAGAGTGAAATCACCAAAGGAGAATAGGAGAGTTAAAGAATTCTGCGGAAAGAAAACATTTCAGGGATGATCAGCAGAGAAGGAAGTGAAAGGGAAGACATCTGAATAAACAGGATGTAAGCTATAAAAGGATAGTGTTAGAGAAAACAAAGGAGAATTTTTTAAATACTGTACTTTTACAGTGATACCAATTACATGGATAAAAGATATAGGGACTTTAAAAATGCTCCAGGAATAAGGAAACAGCAGAAAAAGAAATTAAGAGCATTTTAAAATGTAAGTGAACATGAAAACATGATTTTATATTAATGTAATTTAAAATTTCAAGATGGACTAAATATTTTGACTAAAAATAAATCAAAACAGTGGTAGTTTCAGAATACCCACAATGAAAATCACTGTTCTATAAACTGTACATCTGACGTGAAAAGCAAAAGAATGATCACATAGTTTATAAGATTACAGCTTCTTATTAAAAAGAACAGATAACATGAAATGTCCCTTATAAGGATCTACTAGTTTATTTTATTACTATTTTAATCAGCTTTTAGCAAGATAAAGATCTTCTACCTAAAATATAGAATTTAAGATATTTTGTAATTTCGAGTAAATGTTGAAGGATAAAATAACTGCTTAGAATGAGACAACAGTGTTAGGGACAGAAAAGCAAGTGGGAGGGAATGGAAATCAGAAAGGCAGAAAGGAGAAAGCAGTTATACAAAAACAATAAGGAGGAAATGGTTATAGAAAAATAACCAAGGGAAACAGTTATTTCAGTCTTAAAGAACGGGGTAACTGGCCACGGAACACTGGCCACCAGTCAGGGAATGGAAATGGACCTGTCCCCACAGTACATGTAACGTTACCTTTAAGTCATGTCCAAACACAGAAAGGAATTCAGGCCTAATGATAACTAACCTTTACCTAAACATAGAGCATATAAAAAGGAAAACATAAAACTAAACAGGGTCTTCTCCACTCGCGGAGACAGACCCGTTTCCCCTTAGGAAACGTCTTTGCTTTCCTCTCCTATACTATCTTATAACTTCAGTACTTCCAGTAAATTCTTCATGCATACTTGCTGAGTGTCAGTCATCTCTCTTCTTCGTGCAGGGCTGGCTTGCGATTCCTCCAAACCAGGAGCCCAAGAACTGGGGCAACACTTCAAAGTCCAGCTGTAGACTGAACCGTGACAATAGCAAAAGGAAAGTTCTACTAAAATAAATATCTGAAAAAGATTTTACAACGTATGCAGAAACCCCACCCTTCACTTGGCACTTGATGTTGAACATATGATAAAAGCAGAGATTTCTTCTAACAGGATCAAGAATTGGGCACTTGTCTTATTCTAATAATAGATACAGTAACAGAAGTTCCACATTTGAGGAATTCTTCCAAGTCAGACATTCAAAGAACATTTTAACTATTTCATGACTAAGTTGATCAATCAAAGTAAGTTTACGAGGTACCTACTATATGCAAGGTGCCAGGAATATAAGATATATCTTCAAAAAGTTCCAAAACTAGAAAGACAAAATTCAAAAAATGCTAGTTGTCATTGTCAATAGACAATTTTAAGATTGTGAACTAAAACAAAATCTTAAGCTCCCCCTCAGATGACTGAATGGGCTTCCTCTTGGCCAAGGGGACCCCAGAAATACCCTAAAGCTGAGGTGCTGGCCATGAGAAGGGAGGTCAGACAACCCTCATTATGCTCACCCCCTTCTTGTAGATATCCTTTGTAACTCATTAACAGGCCTAAGGCTATGCAAGACAAACCTGCAGGTCCTCAATTTACATAACAAATCACTTGAGTCTGGGTATAGTCCAGTATCTTGTCTCTAATAAACAGGCTTCCTTACTTAAAACATTCCAAGCCTTTAGACGAAGCTTCATTTCTTTAACCAATTACAAATCAAAGAGTCTTTAAACCCACCTATAACCTGCAACCACCCCACTTTGAGATGTTCGACCTTTTTGGGCACACCAATGTATGCCTTCCATGTATTATGACTTTACCTGTAAATCCTGTTTCCCTGAAATGTATAAAACCAAACTGTAACCCAACCACAGCAAGTCCACTTGCTCAAGGCTTCTTGGGCGTGGCTCCAGGCCATGGTCCTCAAATCTGGCTCAGAATAAACCACTTTAATTATTTTACAGAGTTTGGCTTCTTTTTTCATTGACAAGATTATGGTTGCAGAATTACTGTCAATAATGTTTAGAAAATCATGACAAACAGGAAGTTTAAAAGGTTGGTAATTTCCAAGGCTT
Organism: Daubentonia madagascariensis; assembly: GCA_023783475.1. NCBI lineage: Eukaryota > Metazoa > Chordata > Mammalia > Primates > Daubentoniidae > Daubentonia > Daubentonia madagascariensis. Next base: position 11,285,849 of record JAKFHU010000908.1, read on the forward strand.
TCATAGTTTTATAATACATCTGTAACTGTTCTTTGTTTCCATGTAGTTTCATAAGGGCAGGGCTATTCTTATTCAACTTTTTATATGTGTAAAGGAAAATAAAAATCTCAGGACCACCTCCCCCAAATCCTTATACAAAAGAGAAGGTCAAGCCTGGAGGCTGAGTCATGCAAGTTATGAATTAGCCAGATCTCCACAGAAAGGTAAAGGGCCTCAGGCACCTCAAGGACTGGCCCCACAAATCATTCATAAGGGAAACTCCTTGTTGGCCTCCTATAAACAAGGATATGCAAATTGTAACTTTAGGTCTACATGCTAAGTCTAGCTCCTAAAACTAAAGTCTGTTGATTTCACACTAATAATGTTGATCACATTATGCACCTAACACAGGAGCACCCAGATTCATAAAGCAAATCTTACTTGATCTAAACAAAATGATAGACAGCAGCACCATAAGAGCCAGTGACTTCAACACCCCGCTGACGGAACCAGACAGATCCTCCAAACAGAAAATAAATAAAGAAACAAGGGACTTAAACAGAACTCTAGAACACATGGGCCTAACAGACATTTACAGAACATTCTACCCAAAAACCACCAAATATACTTTCTTCTCATCGGCACATGGGACATTCTCTAAGATTGATCACATCTAGGGCACAAAACATGTCTCAACAAATTTAAAAAAATAGAAATTATACCACGCATCTTCACAAACTACAGTGAAAAAAAATTAGAAATCAACTCCAACAGAAACACTCATCTCTATACAAAATCATGGAAACTAAACAACCTACCGCTGAATGATTTTTAGGTCAATGACGAAATCAGGATGGAAATCAAAAGATTCTTTGAAATAAACGATAATGGGGACACAAGCTTCCAAAAATCTCTGGGACACAGGTAAAGAAGTCCTGAGAGGAAAATTCATAGTCATAAATACCTATATCCAAAAGGTGGAAAGATCACAAATCAACAATTTAATGAATCATCTCAAAGACCTGGAAAAGGACGAGCAAACCAATCCCAAACCCAGCAGAAGAAAAGAAATAACCAAAATTAGAGCAGAACTAAATGAAATCAATAACAAAAGATCTATATGGAAGATTAATAAAACAAAAAGCTGGTTCTTTGAAAAGATAAACAAAATTGACACTCCTCTCACTAGAATAATCAGAAACAGAAGAGAAAGGACTCTAATAAGCTCAATCAGGAACAATAAAGGAGAAATTACAACTGATACCACAGAAATACAAAATATCACCTCTGAATACTATAAAAATCTCTACGCACACAAACTTAAAAACGTGGAGGAAATGGACAAATTCTTAGAAACACACAGCCTCCCTAGGCTCAATCCAGAATATGTATATTTCCTGAACAGACCAATATCAAGTACCAAAATTGAAGCAGTAATAAAAAACCTTCCTTAAAAAAAAAAGCCCTGGACCAGATGGTTTCACACCAGAATTCTACTAGACCTACAAAGAGCTGGTGCCTATCCTGCAGAAATTATTCCACGACATCGAGAAGGAAGGAATCCTCCCCAATACCTTTTATGAAGCCAACATCACCCTGATACCAAAGCCAGGTAAGGACCCAACAAGAAAAGAAAACTACAGACCAATATCCCTTATGAATACTAAATGCAAGTGTTCCACAATGGCACAAAATTTGGTTTCATGGACACAGTGCAAAATACAAGGGAAAACCAGAAGACCTAACCACATGGCTACAGGACTTCATCTACCCCATGAACTTCCTGCTCCTATCTGCCCCTCATCTGACAGTCTGATTCTTTCAGAATGCATTCAACAAATGTTTGAATGTCCACTATATTCTAGATTTTATCTCATTTAATCTTCAGAATGACCCTATGAGGTAGACATTGACATTTACACTTTACAAATAGGGAATCAGAAAGATAAAAGTAATTTATCCAAGATCATATAACCACAAGTGTGGATCCAGTTAAGAGCCCGTACTCTCAACACTTTATATAACGCACTGTCTTCCTGAGATAAATCTTTTTTAAAAAACATAATCTGAACTGTCTAATTTGGAGACTACAGTAACACATCAAAATATTTTGCAGGTGCCAAAAAATTATACAATTATTACCACTGCTCTCCAGAGATACAAAAATTAAGTCAGTATTTGATTGTACTAATGCATCATGCTAAACATTCAGCACAGGTTAACAATTCCAGATTTGTTTCCTGTTCAACAACTCAGTGCTCCAAATTTTATGATGTCTTTAATAAGACCTTCCCAAATTAAAAAAAAAGTCATTCAGAGCTCTTTTTCCAGCTCTCTACCATGCGTTTGCAGTAGGAGGAAGGTAGAATGAATACGCAGTATTAAGTTGACATGGGTTTTATGAACAGTGCTTTGATATTATACCAAAGGGAAAACTGTCCCACTTAAACTAGATTAAATAGGGTGGATAAAAATAAATAAAAACACTGGAAATTATTTTTCTAACTTTCTCTCGATGCAATTAAGGGAATATGACAGTACAGTATATGGAGTTGTAGGTGTTATATGATGCACAAAATATTTTGATGATTTGAATAAATGTTAACTTTTAATCAATCTATGCCTTAATAGTGACTGGTTATCTGTAAATATAGAACAGATACAGATTGTATTTTTGTGTGGGTTTTTGTCCTTTTAGTGATTTTTTTAAAAACAAAATGAGAGATGGAATTAACATTGAAAATGGGAATTTTTTCTAACCTAATCAATTGTTACATGAAAAATAAATTTATATAACCCCTTTGTATTGCTATTTCTAGATGAAATGTGTCTTTTTTTAAAGAAAAAATGTTTACACATAAAAAAATAAAAAAAATAAAAAAAAAAATTAAGTCAGATGGTAGAGAACAAAGAAGTGACACTCTGCCTGAGAATCTGTCATATTACCAAACTTACCACTTCTAGAAATTATCTTTTATATGTTACTCTGAGCTCAAAAATGTCCCTAAGAATACAAGAACATGTATGAAAGAAAAAGTGAGAAGCTTGAGTTACACTGTTAGAGTGCCTCCACAAGAAGTTACTGGTAAACTCCCAGCATACCAGACCACAAGCAAGAGCTGCAAGGAGCACTTAACCTAACCATCTATGCCACAAGGACCTCTTGGGAAAAGGAGGAAAGAACTCCTTTACTTTACAAACTCAGCCAAATGGCCACTGCTGTCTAAGGTCTAGGATGTCTTAAAACTTTCCCACCCAAAGTGTACTGTGCACTGTAGAGGGTCAGCTTATGATAACAAAACACTCTGGCAAAAGGGTCCCGAAACTAACGAGGAAAATAACAGAAGTATTCCTACATAACCTTTCACAAAATTCTAGCAGCAAATCCATCCTTAAGCTCCAGTTTTGAAGCTAAGGCTCATTTTTATTTTGTAAAGGTGGGAATCCTTTGCTTTACTGCAATTTGAGCATGGAGAAGAAAAGTCCATTTAATCTCCTCTCCATATATTAAAACACTTGTAATGTAATTATAGTAATGTGATACTGAATGCTTTCCAGTTTTTAAACTTAAAAATATAGTATAGTATAGAGTGTATATATAATAATGTAATTATTATTTAAATTACATTGTTATAAATAATGTGAATTTAAAACTCCAGAAATAAAAACATCTTCTTTACAATTAAGAGGTTAAAAGGAACTTGGATTTCAGAATCTTTAATTTTAGCAAGTCTCCTAATATTTCCCGAAGCGTGAGTCCTACTGAGTGGAAATCTGAGGGGGGCAGGGAGTAAAAGGTGGGACATCTGAGAATTCACATTTGTAAATAACTGTCCAGGTAATTCCTACGGTTTTTGTTTAACATAAAAATCAAGTCTCTCCACCCATTTAAAACAGGTGAATTTTATGGTATGCAAATTATATCTCAATAAAGCTAGTTTTTAAAAATTAATCATTTCTTTCCTTCTGTATACCTATTGTGACCTTAATATGCATTAATAATACTAAGGTCACAGTTTAAAACCCTACTGTTACAACCTGAATATGAAAAAAAGATAGGGGTGGGGTTTTCCGCAGTTTTTAAGCTAAGCTCTGAAAAAAGCACTGAAAAAATACAGTGTCTGCTTAAATAAACTAAGGCACTATAGCTTAGGAAAATAAGCCCTTAAATCAAAAGATATTAATTTGTCATCATTATGAGCATAAAGAATCTATCATAGGCAACAACTAGGATCTTTCTCAGTTAACTATGTTGGTTTGGGTTATTTTAATTAAAAGTCCTCTAAATATTTTACAAGTAGGATATGAGTTAATTCAAGCAAACCAGCTTTAAATTCCCCAACTACTTAAACTTTAACAAATTTTTATTTACTCATTAGTCATACAGCAACAAAAGTGTTAAATCTGCGGGTGTGTTTATAACTTCCTAAATTATTTTTAGAAGAAATACATTTAATATACCAACAGCATTGACTCTTCTTATGGATTCCACAACACCCACAGCATCTATGCCATATGTTAAAGGTTTTCATTTGAATTGAGATGATTAAATTTCTGATTAAACAATAACTGAAAAGATAAGTAGCACTCTAATTATGTATCTCAATAGAATATATATTTTTAAGTAATTTCTCTATCCAAAGTTTGAAGATAGCAAATTATAACATAGGATTTGCTAAGCAGGTCTAGCTAAGTAAAACATTTAACAAAAAAATTAACTAATTTAAATCTTCAAGGTTCAATGCCTGATATACTCTCCCCAAACTTCCAATTAAAACACAGAAACGCTGAACATTTTGTATTCGCTTCATACAGAGATTGTGGTAACACAAAGTCAAAAGAATAAGACTTTCTTATGTATTCTTTTAATTTATCACAAACATATACTGTGGTCACAGTATACAGGAAGTATCTGGATGTTAATCATATGCCTCTAAGAAGATAATGAAATCTCTTCTAGTCAATATTTTTCAATGAATCATAAGCCAAAACCTAATGGTACCACAAGAATTCAGTGTGTTACTAAATGACTAAATTACTTCAAATTAAAATTAATACTGACACATAGAAAAAAAACCAAACAAATTTCTATAGCACTATACACAATCAAAGAACATGGAAATCTGTATACATTTATAGTACTCATGTTATTACTACAACTATAAAAATAAACTGAGTTTACTCTTAAGAATTAAAAGTATCAATAAAAATTATCTCACCTCTATGCAAATACTCAGTTTAGTAAGGCTGAATTACCATGCAATTTTAGATAAAAATATTAAAAATGGTTGAATCAACTGCCATTTTGGTAAAACCACACCAGCCAAACCACACTTAATTATACTCAACCTTCCCTAATGTTCTCTGAACCCCTGTACGATGGACTTTTAAATTTTTTCAGCCCTTAATCAGCATGTTGCTGTACCCTATCAAGGCAGGCTCAACGGTAAAGAACTGCAGTACTTCCATCTTGCTAGAAGGAGAGAGTGGAATCTGTTTACTGTGTTGTACCACGTAAATGCCCAGAAACGAATGGATGAGGAGGAAAGGACAGCAGTATCAGATGTGTAAAGGCAGAAAATCCTATGGAAAATTCCAAAGCAAACTGATGCTCTCAGGTGACAGCTCAAGTCTCTAAATGCCCCTCAGTTCCTTGTTTGAAATGAAGCAGTTCCCCAGCAACTTTACATAAACATTTAATCTGCTGCCTGCAAATCATTCAGTTCTTTCACAGATAAGCATTATGATGATTCTCAAGACAGCAATGGGATGATAAATTACTAATATTTTAGTACTATATGATTTTTTTAGCTTACATATGTGGAGCTGCCCTAATTTCTACTTGCAAACTGCACAATTAACAGTTTACATCCTCTCACCCAATTATATAGTGACAATCTCTTCCCCCAGCTAGGAAGCAGTGACAAGACATTTAAGGCCAGAAGTACAGGACAGAACTACCATGGCTAAGACACAATGATTGTCTTTAAGTCCTAAAGCTTTAAAAAAAATTGTACCTAACACTTCATAATTATTGTCACAGCATCAGATCAAACTGTAAGAGACTATCCAGGTTTTTTGTTTTCTTGTTACATTGAGATATTCAAATGCTACTATAAATAGACTGCCATTTGCATCTTGCACAGCTCTTGTTCTGCAAACATTTGTTGCAGTGGTATTTGTTTTAAAAATGCCACTCCTACTCCCTCTTTGGTTCCTGTGCCTTATTCCATCCTTATGAACATGTTCCTCAAGAATTTGCCCTCAGCCTCTTTACAACCTATCCTCCAATAATTTCATCACTGTTACCTCCTACAAATGTTCTCTGAACGCCCTTAAGGCACCACACACTCACCATATTCTAAAATGGACTTGACTTCATCTCAATTCCCCCAAACTGCTCCTCCTCCAAAAAGTCCCTATATCAAACCAGAGCTATTCACCCAAATGATAAAGCTAGAAACCTGAGAGTGAATCTTGACTCCTCCTTCTCCCTCTACCCTTTCATCCAATTAACCCTATTAATTGTACTTCCTTAAAAGTGTTCAGATTTGACCACTGCAGTCCATCCCCCTACCACCATCCAAATCCAAAGCCCACCACTCAGACTACTGTACTTTAATAACCTCTAACTTCTCCCTCCAACCTCGCTTACACGCTTCCATAGCAACCTGTGTTTCTTTTTTAGTAACACCCATTACATTATTTTGATTCACTCTACAAATATACACTGAATGTGTGCATCGGGCCAGGCACTATACCAAAGCTATATATACAGCAGTAAGGAAACAGGTATACTCCCTCATAAAGCTCCCTGTCTTGTCAGTGTAATCATGTGTCCAGCACCTTTCTTCCCCCACGAGACTAAGCTCCATGAGATTTGGGACAATGTCCGTATGTCCAGTATGAGGATACTGCTGTATCCTCAGTGTCTAGCATAATAAATGCCACATAGGTGTTCAATAAATGTGTTGAATAAAAGACAAAATTACCACACACATACACACAGAGACTTAGTGTCTTCCCCTTCCCCAGCACTGATGTCTCACTTCAACTGCCTGTTGGTTATTTCCCCCTGTATGACTCACCGCAAACATTTTCCACAAACTAGTATTTCTCCCATGCTCACTATCTCTGTAACGTCCTGTAAGGCACTCAGGCTTATGCAGCTATCTTCCAATCACCTTGCCCTTGCGCTCCTCTTCCAGTTAGGAGTGCAGTCTTTCCCCCCAACTTCTCCAGCACCTTTATCACGGCGCTTGCCATTTCCTTCTCTGTTGTTACAGCTGTGTATACCCTTCTATAAACGAGATAAACTTTTTGAAGTAAGGAACTGCTTTATTCACCTCTGAATTCTCCACCTAGCAATGCCTTGCAAATGTAGGCACTAAAATATTTGCTAAAAGAATGAATCCCTAAGAGAAATCCAAAAGGAAAAGAAGAAAAGTTGAAAGAGAAAATATGTGATTCCAAGAGCATTTTGACAATGCCTACGACTGAAATGACTACGAGAGGAGATTATAAACTCCAATCCTGGAGATCACGAGAGCGCAAAATAGGTGAGACACAATCAGCTAAATGGCTTTGGTTTTTGTCTCTAGGTTTCTGAGCTTTTGATTCTAAAACATCTTATGTTCTTGTCAGAAGGCATACTCTAATGTCAAAAAATATTAATATAAACTTCAAACTTTTAAAAAGTAGCCAACATTATTTCCCTACTGAAATCAAATGCAGAATCTCACAAACAAAAGATAAAAATAGAGCTACTCTAGCTGAGGCTGGTCAGACAGAGGGACACCTGCTTAGTCTCTTCTGCATCCTTCCCACATGACAGTCCTTATTATACTTCCATGGAAGACATTTTGAAAACTTTGGCTCTAAAGGAAGCTCAAACTTCCCTCGTGCCATCCTCCAATCTGGGAAGACAGCAACACAGAATCCTCAGGAACCAACAAGGAATATCCTGCATCAGGGGAAGGAGCTTTTGTAAAGGTATTATAAATAAAACTGACCTGGGGCAGATACCCCTATCTTTGGAAGATCAAGCAAAGAACCAACATAAAACCCAGGGAAAAGGTGTCATGACAAGTCACTTAAGTCTGTTTCTAATCTGGGTTATGAAATGGAGAAGAAACTGGACCTCTGAAATTCACTCAGTCCAGCCTCAGAGAACAAGAGAAGCCACAGAGACGCAGACCCAGAATCGGAATCTTACCTGTTACCCATTTGCCTGGAGTGTCCTCCTCTCTGCAGGGATCCTTTTGGACACAGCTGCAGCAGATAATGGGATGATAATGCAAGAAGCCAGTATCTTGTTCTGATAACATGCTGATTCTAATAACATGCTCATAAAGCATTTCTACCTCTAAAGCATAATTACATGAATTCTATTGCATCTAAATATCCCTAGGAGATATTACCTTCTTCCATTTAGTGGGTTAAATAGCTAGTAAAAATAAGTAAGTCAGATGTCATACATGGGCCATTCTTTTAGCCTGGCACAGTCAGTACCTTTTGCAAAATTTATAAGATCCCAGGAATTGACAATGGCAAACTTGGACACCTTACATTTCACTTTTTCTGCTCAGCAGGAGTGAAATCCACTTAAAGTCAACTGCAATCACAGCACACAGAACTTGGTAGCAAACTGCCAAGAAAGCTGTTCAAAAAAGCCAATTAAATAGCAGGGATGTGAAGAACACTTAGCCTTATCCAGAAACTACAGCAGCAGAAATATCCTGGAGTTCAGGTAATAAAAAGAAAAAGGTACAGCTGAATAACTCACCAACTAAAAATAAAAACAAAAATAATGGCATTTAGGAGGACAGAACTCCTCTTGAAGGCTGTAGAACAAAAGATTTAATGCCTTATTTTCAAATACAGCAAACTCTTGACTCAGAGGTACAAAGAAAAAAACATGACTAGTGATTCCTTCTTTAATAAGAATTAGAGGCCAGGTACAGTGGCTCACACTTGTAATTCAAGCACTTTGGGAGGCTGAAGTGGGAAGATTACTTGGGGCCAGGAGTTCAAGACCAGCCTGGGCCATATAGCAAGACCCTTTAAAAATAAAATATAAAAAAAAAAGAATTAGAATCATGCTATCTAATAACACCTAAAGGTAGAGAGCAATAAATAAATGAGCAAAAGAGAGAATATGATACTCTACCTAGAAAGAGGAAAAATAACATTAACTTCTGTTTGCTTTAGACTATACTTGAGAGCTGGCTCATTTCAAGAACTGAATAAACCTGACAAATAGACATGACACAATTTTGGCAGGTTTGACATATTAATCACAAGAGGAACTGCCAACATTCATTTTGTAATCATATTTCCCTAGAAGTGTATTCAACTCCACATTAGCATGATCATTCAAAAAAAAAAAAAAACCCAAAGATTCTACAAGCTCCCAATAAATTGAACCCCTATATAATGATTCACCTCAACCTTTCAGGTTTTCATGATTGAAACCACCACTTAATAAAGCAGAAATTTTTCCTCTTCCTTTCCAAAAAAAAAAAAAAAAACACAAGGATAAGAAAGAAGCCCCATTATTTTACTTCCTATTCTGGAACTACATAATCCACCAACTACTGCTCAAAGTCATTCACAGAGTTTTACATGATAGCAGTTAGACAGCAAATGCACTGTTTTCCTAAGCCAATATAAACAGTCCAAAGTACTTGATCAGTTACTCAAAGTTCTTTTCTACAGGCTAACGGACGAACCAATTCAGTGCAATATTTTAATGTTTTATTTCAGAATGCTAACTGTAGGAGGAAAACACAAATTATAAAGAAGAAAATAAAAATAATCATAATCCCAGCATCTTCATAAGAATCGTTTTTAATTTGTTGTAAGGATGTTCTATAATCAATTTGTACTGCTTCTCCATTATTAGATATTAAAATTTGTGGGTTTTCACTATTTTATAAATATTACTGTTATAGATACCTTGATACAGAAATCTTGGTGCAGTCTGTTTTTAATTATTTCTTAAAGATAGATTCCCAAAAGTGAAATTACTGGGTCAATAGGTATAAGAATTATTAGAGCATTTGACAATATATTGTCAAATTACTTTCCAAAAAAGCTATACCAATTTAAACCTCTGCCTCTTCTACTGTACCTCACTGCCTTTGCATGTTATTGTTAAAAAGTTTTCTGGTAATCTGACAGACCAAAAACGTACTCTAACCACACAGGATTGGTAGTGTTTTCCTTTCAGATTTGTATAAATGCTGTAAATATTAACTTTTTTCCTACTTGGTATTAATTTTGAATTCTTCTTCATATTGTTAGCCATGATTTTTATAATGCTTCTCTCCCATACCCCCCATGTGCCACGAAGGCAGTATGAAGTATGAAGTTGTGAGCACACACCCCAGTATTCAGATGATCTGGGTTCAAGTACCACACCATTACCCAGTTGAATGGCACACTTAACCTATGATGGTTTCACTTTCCCCTTAATGACTGGGCTAAATGTCCTTTTTAGCTCCAAATCCTATTCCGTGTCATTTTTCCTTCCATTGATCTGACAATTCTTAAATTAACTCTCTTCATAGATACTGATTTTAGAAAAACCTTACTAAATATTTATGCACATAATAATTAAAAGATTTCAATAGGCTAACAGAAAAAGTAAGAAGAAACAAGAAAAAGCATGCTAAAAAATTAGAAGAAAAATAGACAAAAAAGTAGAAGACATATTTAGGATGGCATGATATATTTGGCAAATGATATTCTTCCACAACCTGAGTTACAATGCTTTTGTCACAGAGTAACTACCACCCTAGTGATCCGCTTTGTTTTTCCATCTCAGTATGCCTTTGAATTACTTGAAATTATATACAAAACTTTGGGTAAGAATCCAGATCTTTCTGGGGACGAATAACCATGGCTTTTATTCTCAGCAAGGTTCATTTAGCAAAAATATTTAAGACTCCTTAACCTAGACAAACAGCTCGTGTCCTGTCTTCTGGCCCACCCTTTCCTCCCTGAAGTGGTTGAGGGCCACACTGGGATTTTCCCTACCCTCCCTTCTTTCTCAGAATGTCTGGGACCCTTTTCCTTCAATGATATCAATAAAAATATTTCTACTATAACTACGGGATAAAGGGGTGTTAACTCTATACAGAGGGGCTCCTCCAGGAGAGATAGCTCCTGACATAAAAGTAATAGAACTGGTGTTCATACAGAAACGTTCTAAGATTCAGACATACAAAGAAAATACCTTAGTGATTCCTTCTTTAATAAGAATCAGAATCATGCTATCTAATATCTAAGGGTAGAGAGCAGTAAATAAATATATAAAAGGGAGAATATGATACCCTACACAGAATCAGATTTTTTCACTGCAATCCATCCCACTGCTACAGAAACACTGTAAATGATAACTGGATCATTCCATACATGGCCATGTAATGGGTTAAATGTGGTTTTATCCTTAAAAGTATAATAGTATCTTCATCTGACCCATGAAAAAAAGGACCCCTGCCTCCCAAAACACAAAGGATTGTCCTTCTTTTTGTAGGGGCGTATGGGCAGGACAGGGGAGGGAGCAGTGATACTGAAAATCACTGCCCTAGAAAACCCAGAGTAAGATGACTGCAGCTGTTTTTGTTTCATGTTGCCCATTCCATATCACCCAAAGTGAGAGTCTAGGCAGACTGAGTTCCCCAGAAAGCTGGGCTTCCTCCTCCCATCTGTGCAGCTACTCTTATGGAATAGTTCTAGGAGATGCTTAGAACTGCCTGGAAATCCTGAGATGGAAAACTGAGGCAGTAAAGGAGGGGAACCTACCCACCCTGGCTCCCTGAGGGAACCTGACAGGGTCAATCCCAGTCCAGGGTCAGACAAGATCCTGCCCTGCCCCGAAAGATCTCTGTTGCCCGGATTACGCCTGCAGTCTGCTCGGGCCTCTGGGTTAAGAAGGCAATCTCTGGGGAGCAGACTGGGGACCCTGCATGGTAAAACAGAGCAGGCTGTGGGCATACCTTGATCTATAATATCTAAATACTTAGACTAGTGGTTCTCAACCAGGGACAATTTTGTCCCCCAGGGGGCATTTGGCAATGTCTGAAGACATTTTTGGTTGTCACAACCTTGGGGGTGGGAGGAACACAACTGGCTTCTAGTGGGTAGAGGCCAAGAATGCTGCTAAACATCCTACAATGTACAGGACAACCCCTACCCCCGCTGCCACACCCCCCCCCCAAGCTAGTCCAAGACATCAACTGTGCAAAGGTTATAAAATCCTGATTTAGACTATGATTTGCAGGCCTCCACTTGTATTCATGTCTCAGACCTCAAAAATGGTAAGGACAAGCCTGCAAAGAACCAAATAATAAAGTATAAAACTTTCTATAACATTGTTTTTATGAAAAAAAAAATCAGTTCAGATTATAGTATTCAAAGAATAACTTCTCTGACTCCAGCTAAGATTCGACCATTCTAGATACAGGGTTGGGAGTGGGGTAGCAGTGATGAAAAGAGATTGGTTAATGGTACAAACATACAGTTAGACAGAAGAAATAAGTTCTAATGTTGATAGCAGAAAAAGGTGACTATAGTTAAAAACAACGTACTATAATTTCAAAATAGCTAGAAGAGAGGACTTAAAATGTTCCCAACACAGAGAAATGATAAATACTCAAGGTGACAGATATACTAAATATGCTGACTTGATCCTTACACATTCTGTGCATGTAACAAAATATCACATGTACCCCATAAATACATACAATGTATCAATAAAATATTTTTTCAAAAGATTCAATATTTTATTTATTTAACATTTACCAAGCACCTATTATGTAACGAGGTAGGCATAACAGGGTTAAGCAAAAGTGACAGTGTTGAAAGAAACTGATAGGATCTGATTCAGCTCCTGCCTGCCCAGAGCAGTGTAGTATGCAAAAAGAACTGGGAATTTGCAGTCAGACCCATCTAGTTCCAGTGCCAGCTCTACCACTTACTGTCATCAGGCATGTTACTTAACTTTACTGAACCTCAATCTCTCCATCTCTAAAACAGTTCAAATAGGGCCTCCTTCACGGTGGGAGAGTTGTAAATAAGATAATTCATATAAAGCACAAAGTATACTGCCCGGCACACAATCAGCATTCAATAATCAATTCCTATTACTAATAGCAAACCATAAATCTTCATGAAGTAATCAAATAAGTTGGAAAATGCTAGTATGCTTGTAAAATAGACAGCTCCTATGACTGTGATTGTGACAGCTTGAACACACTTTCAGTCAAGTTAACTGCTTCACTGCATGCCATATAAAACTCTTCTAATTCTGGCTCCCATCCTTCTCCAGCCTTATCTCCCACCACCTACATAATCTTTAATGCAGCCCTATGTCCCCATGAGTGGGGACAATTTGAAAGATGAGATCTGGACAGGAACCAAAGCAGTGTCAAGCCAAAGGTCACTGTGAGAAAGAAAATTCTTCAGCTACAACTCTGGAAGGATACACAGATGGTGGGTAGAGGGAGGAAGAGAGGGAGGGAGATGGAGGAGGGAGAAAACAGGGGGGCAGAGAGAGGGGGAAAGGAGGAGAGGGGAGAGAAATAATGCAAATATGAATGAATGAGTATGAATGAACACAAAAGGCTACCAAGCCAGTAGTATGCATGTGTGGGTCAAGTTTGCATGAACTGTGTCTCTAAAAGGAAAACACTTCAATCAGCACCCATCCTTTGCTTCACAATTCATTCTGCATTTCTTTCATAAGAACAGATTGAAAAATAAGTTAAATATAATTAGTCTCATCAAAGGAAAAAAAAACAAACATGGAGTGACCACATTACCACAGCCTAACAAATCTGCCCAGATAGCAATGTCACTATCTAAATAAGAACAGAAGGCATTAACTACACATAATTACTGAAAGCATAGTTCAGTACCAAACAATGGTTGAGAGCTTTGGTTTTCCCTAGCAAATACATAATAACTTTTCATATATAATAAAACAGCACATTTTACTGGATCTGTTTTGAGGCAAGTTATCTGTTAACCAAGGAGCCCCTTTCACATAAGGAGTTTACCAAAAAGTTTAAGTCTGTGTCTATATAACCAAAATCAACTCCTAACACCAGGGGAATCCACAGCCTTCTTCCCACAGGATGCCGGGACAAGATGGAAGCAAAGGCATATGTGAAACTTTCTTGTAAGCTCACAGAATGATAATTTTGACCAAGCTCATGTTTGTTTTGATGTAACTAACTCAAGGTTAAAAAAAAAAAAAAAAGGCTAAACTATTATAAACTTAATGCTAGAGAAAAATAAATGTCATCTATGCTCTTTGTGGTTACTGATTATAGGGGCCAGATCTGTGTTCAAGTCCTGATTCTACTCCACGGAAACTCACAGGAGGTTCAGCCTCCTGACATGCAAAATAAAATGACTGAGAAGTTTAATGTTCCTTCCAACTCAAATTCTGATTCAGAGTTTGAAAATCTTTAAAATGAAAATGCTTAATGGTCCTTTGAATGAAGAATGAAATAAAGGCCTTTAGAAAAACAATTTGTCAAATCATAGGTTTGTAGGTTTGAAAACATCACTGAGTGACAGTCTTGAAATCTGTGCCTAGCGACTATTTCAAACCACAGGCTGAATATATAGAGTGACATGACCACAGAATTGTTCCTGTGTCCCAACAGCTTCCCATCAGGCATCCTTCCAGGTAGCTGTTTTCTCAAAAAAAGGCTATGGATCTCCAAAAAAAACTCCAATGAAACGGCTTTTAATATTCATGAGATATACAATTGCTTAGCCAGTGGTGGTGGGCCATGCTCCACTGGATTCTACTTATCAACAGTTTCAATGACTGAATACCAATATTCTAAATAAGCAACAAAATAGCAACAGTAGAATAACTCTAGGACTTAGGGCAAGGGTTGCTTTTAGCATTTTAGAGTCTGAGAGACCATAGTGATCGCCTTCAATCCTTTGATTCTACAGTTAACTAAAACCCTTCAGGATTAACTGGCTGAGCTTGTAACTTAGCCTCTCAACCATTTAACATTAAAACAAAACAAAACAAAAAAACCTCACTTTATTTCAACAGGATTCTCTTCCTAAAAGCATTCCTAAAGAAAGTGACAATTTTGCCACCTCTGTGTTGGAAATTTATTCTACAAACAATTTCTAAGAAGCACTGTCTGCTGCACTATCCTGGCAATTTTGGCAGCTGTGACTAACCAAAGGAGAGGAAAGGCAAATAGGAATATTACTCACTTCACAATGGTACTCCCAATCAGTAGCACACTTTTATCCAGTCATTAAAAAATGTGCCATGTCAAATATTAACAATGATAGATAAAACAAACATGTCACTTGTCTTCCAGTCAGGGAGTGAAATCTGCCTTCTTAACTATGCAAACCATACCATGGCTTATCCTAAAATCATTTTGCAGAGTAAATGGAGCATCTGAAAAGAAACCAGTCTCTATGAAACTGTAAGTAACCCTATAACATAACTTAAAATTTGTTTAATTTCACAGGATGCTAATTTTGCCATTTTACCAATAAATTCCACTTGACACCTCAACTTTCAAGAATAGGTGTGTTTACCTCTTCCTCTTTGCTTTCTCAGAAAGTAAAAGGTTAACACAATGCTAATCTCAAACATTCACTGAATAACATGAACATGAATTTAGAAGGAATAAACTGACTAATAATGAAGATGATGGTAAATGATATTTCTCCACCCTAAAGAAATAAAACAGAAATAAACCGCTAACATATTTACTGGATACGAAGTGCAAGAACATGCTTTAAGGACACACAGTACTGTGTAAAGAAAACAAAATCCACAGTACCCAACACAGGTATGAGGAGTTAAATCTTTACATGAAGATTATTTAAAGGTTTGCCACAGCATTACATAAAACTTTCTAATATCAGGAAATAATTCCTCTTTTCCCTCCACTAGACAGACAAGCATTTGAGGCCGACCTGGAAATTCAGTGTCCCATATGTCTACAAAAATAAGGACAATTAGAAGGAGTTAGTTATGAATTCTAAGAAATATCATATTCACAAGTGTTTAAAGATTCTACGGTACAGAACACTTACTCAAAAAAACCCTACTTGAAAAGAATCATATCAATCATCAGCACGCTTCCTCTCTGCCCAAGATCAGGAGCTTCCCCAGTTTGCACAAATCCATATGGGCCACTGGGTTTATAGTCACACTGCGATTAACTGGGTCATTTTAAAATAGGTCATTAGTGGTACTGGAGTACCGCGTTTGTCTAAAAAGTCTCCAATACCCAGCGATTTTCAAACTTTGGGGTCACTTGGTAACCCCTGATACAATTACTAGACGTACAAATTTCGGGCCCAAGCTCCGGAATCTTATTCAATCCGGCTAGGGAGGAGCCTAAACTGGCATTTTTAATCATCTGCCCAGGTAAATCTGAAGCAGGTGGTCCAAAAGCCACACTTTAAGGCATGTATGCCTAGTAAGTTCCCAAGACAGCACCTACTTCAACCACCTCGGACGTGTTACAGATGGCGAGAGAGTCAAGGCTGCTGGGGACTTGGCGGGGGGAGCAGGGGGAAGGCACAGGGTGCGTCCCACCCAGCAATGCCTGGCCTGAGGTGGGAAGGCAGTGACAATGGGACCACAGTTATTTTCAGCACTTCCATTAAGTTCCACTAAGCCGTGTGGCGGGGTGGGTAAAAAGCTCGAACTTTGAAGTCCCACGGGTCTGGGTTACCACCAGCGCCGCCACCTACTTAGCAGTGCGTCTTAGCGGCTCCCTTAACGCTCGGGCCTCAGTTTCCCCATCTGTGCAACGGGATCACGCCACCCCCGGAAGGCTAAGCCAAAACGAAACTAACTCGGCTGCTCGCAGACATTTTCCGGCTCTGCTCAGCCCAGCCCGGCTTCCCCCGCCACCCCGGCCTGACGACCCAGCCAAAAAGTGCAGGTCGAGCCGGCTAGCGCCTCCCAACGCCCCCCGCCCGGCCCTCGGCCGGCCACTCACGGGTAGGCATGGTGACCCCGAGCCGCGCTCGCCGCCGCACCGAGGCTCAGCGGGGCCGCGCCCACAGCACCATGACGGCCAGCGTCGGGCCGCGAAGGCCCGGACGAGGCGAAGGGCGAAGGGCGAAGGGCGGAGGGAGCGGACGCGGACCCCGCGGCTCACGCAACGAAGCCAGCCACAGCCGCCCGCGCCGGCCCTGCTGCGCGCCGCACGACGCGCGGACGGCCCACGCCCGTGACGTCAACACGCCGCCGCCGTCTTGGCCCCGCCCCGCCGGACCGCCGCCTTCTGCCCCGACCCCCAGCCGGGGCGGGCGCGGGGGCGGCCTGCTGGTGGACAGGCAGGTAGACGTGGAATTTCGGGGTCCTTTTTATTTTGAAATCCTGGTGAATTGCGTGGCACGCGTTTTCCTTAATCCCTCCTGGGAGTGCATCAGTTTATGATCGTGAGGACGATGGCTTTGAGCGCACTGAGGACCTGCCTGCTTTTCCTTCATAAGCTGTTTAACTTGCAGTGCGTTCTGCGTTCTCTGGGAGCGTGATTTAGTGGAGACGGACCGAGGTCCTTTGAGGTGATGGCTGCGCATTTTTTCATAGGACAGAAAATGTAATTTCCTCTTGCTCTTCTGGTGACTTTCAGAGAGATCTTGCCCCTCGGGAGTTAGTCTCCTCTGGAGAGGGCGGTGCTGTCCACATCCTGAGCCACTTTTCTTGACGCTCAGAGCATCATTAATAATTGAGGTATCTAATAGGCACCAAGTTGAGCACTTGGAGTTGAGCATTGAGCAACGCACATATGCTCAGCTGGGCTGAGGACAGCCGCAAAAGTCTATCCCAGTGTTTCTCAAAGTGGTTCAGGATCCTCTTGTGCTGGAATCACCTGGGGGTTCCTGTTAAAAAGCAGATTCCTAGGTGGTGAGCTAAACCTACTAAATCCCATGTGTGGATGATTTAAATACATATTTAAATTTGAGAACCTTTGGCCTAAAGAGTAGTGCCAACATTCTGATTAAGAAATGATGTTGTGCAGTACTGAGAGAAGGTAAGATGAAGATCAGAGCCTGGAAGGGATTAGGGGAGATGAGTCTTAAGGTGGACTTGGAAGAAAGCAGAATTTGAATTAACAAAGACCTGGAGAGCCCTTTAAGAGGCTGGGAAGAGGGTGGGGAGCAATTCAGAGTGAGTCATATAAGCTGGTAAGCGGAGAGTGTGTACTGTAGATATAAAAGAGACTGTCCCTTGCTAACAGTAAAGGCCAAACTACCAAGTACTTGGCCAACATTTACTTATGCTTCAATGCACTGTTGCATATTTTTATCTTCTATACAATTCTTCCTGCTCCCAGTTTTCTCCCCAGCACTTTCACTGTGTCTTCATTTGCCTCTACTATAGCACTTTTCCCAATGAATCCTAATTAAACTGTCATGAGTGCTTGTATTCTTCGACAGACTATATGTCAAAAAACATATTCTGTTCATATTTATATATCCTTGCCTGGCATACAGTAAAGGCCTAGAGCATATTGTAACTATATAAAGTATATTATTCAAGAGTGTGAAAACAAAACAGGTAAGATAGAACTAGTTAATAAAAATTTTACATTCAAGCTTGAAATTTTTCCTGTAAGAAACCATTCTATGTTGTTTTAATCAGGACAGCAGCATTAAATTATCAGAAGCAGGGCTCTGCAGAGGGAACAGCATGATACAGAAACCATGGAGGTAAGAAGCCAACTGGGAGGCCTTGACACTGATACAGAAGTATGTGTTAGGTGCTTAGTCTTGGTGGTGGCTGTGGAAAAGGAAAGAGCCCAATCTTACTGCAGAAAAAGAAGCCCTGGGATTTCTTGGCTGCTGACTTGGGAGCAATAGAGAGGCATCTGTTAGTTATGTAACTCCAAGGTTGGAACAAGGAAAGCGGTGCTGCTGGAGAACTGTAGACAAGTTGGGAAGGAATGCTGTTTTAGGGAGGGGGTGTGAAGAAAGGATGTGAGTTTCTCTATGCCACATTGAGCTTGAGGTGGCATCCAAGGGAGACATCAGAATGAATAGATCTGAAGGCAGCCAGGCATACCAGGCTGAACGTGGGCTGAGGGATTTCAGGGTGGGAGATTTGGGGATATTTGGCCCAGGGACAGAAGCTGAAGCCAGGTGTCAGAGAGCCCTCCGAGGGAGGATGTGGAGCCAGCAAAGGCACAGTCAGAGAGAGAGGAGATCCAGAGGGCACGGTGCCCCAGAAGCCAAGGAAAGATACGATTCCAAAAGGCAGACATCTCTGCTTACATTAGTCAAAAAACATGCAGATCCCAAAGGCCCTGAAATAGTCTGGCCTATAATGATTTTTTTTTAAATCCCCTTGGTCTTTTGGTTTTGTATTGTTGCTAGAAATAAAATCAGCAGCCAAAGATTCTGAGAAAGGACAGCTGAAAGTCAGGAATAATGGTGTCATAATGTTTGGATTATACATATAGTACCTAAGTGCTTTGTTTACCTAGTTTATACACATGGAATTCAGGTAGCAATGTTACCATACAGACCCCCATTCCCCATCAAATCCTCTGGATCAGAGTTCTGCCTGTGTATTCTCCCCCATCCCCCACTTCTGAGAGCAAAGATTCTGCCACCATCTTTGGTACTTGATCTAGGAGCATTAGCCTCTCCTGAACCACTTCTTCTGTCCCCTCTTACAAACACCCATCCCTTGTCCATCCCCTCTGTGCCAGTGCTTCTCTTTTGAAGCCCAATTTGGATTGGTAAGAACTGGGATTTAGCCATATCTGTTAGTCCCCACACAGCCCAGCCCTTGCCCTTGCACACTGTGTGTGGTAAGCATGGAGATAAACCACTAGATCCCTCTTCAAGAAAGGATGTGCTGCTTTGGTGTTTGAGCTACCTTAGTGTTTGAGCCCAGCGTTTGAGGTGGTGCTTTTGTCAAGGTACAGGGCAGACAGAGTGTCCTTTCTATATTAACATGCAAATCTGATGTTACTTCTCACCTGCTTAACACTTGTAAATGGCTCAGTGAAGTGTTCAGTCTACAATTCAAACCTCTTACCTTTGTGTAAGAGGCCTGTCTGGGTGTGGAGGCTCACACCTGTAATCCCAGCACTTTGGGAGGCCAAGGCAGGAGGATCCCTTGAGGCCAAGAGTTTGAGACCAGCCTGGGCAATATAGCATTACCCTTGTCTCTACAACAAAAAACCAAGAGAAAATTAGCTGGGCATGGTGATACCAACCCGTAGTCCTAGCTACTTGGAAGGTTGAAGCAGGAGGATCGCTTGGGTCCAGGAACTCAAGGCTGCAGTGAGCTGTGATTGTACCACTGCACTCCTGCCTGGGTGACAGATAGAGACCCTGTCTCAAAAAAAAAAAAAATCTGGTATTCAGACCTCTGCAGTTCCCCCACACCACACCCCATGCTCCCTTTCCCTGGCCCTAATGAACTTACAATTCCCAGAACCCACCCTGCTTGGCATTCTTCTATTCCATTATGCCTGTGCTGTTTGCCCTGCTGGAGTGGCCTTTCCAATGCCTCTTATTCTAGCTAACTTCCGTTCATCCTTCCAAACTCCTTGTGAGTGTTTAGTGTAATTAAGTATGCCCTGTGACCTAGTGATCATCCTCCTGGGTGTACGCTCTGGAAAATTTCTCACAAGAGTCCATAAGGAACATGGATGAAGAGGTTCATCAAAGCATTGCTCATGGTAATGGGGAGTTAGAGGCAACCCAGGTGTTTGTCGCTTGTAAAATGCGGTGGATTCATACATACTATGGATGCATATCAGCAACATGGCTTGATCTTAAAAATATAAAGTAAAATAATTAAGAAGCATTGATGTTTATAGCACAGTACTACTTGTGTAAATTTTTTAAAAACACATATAAAATATGGATTTTTAGAATAGTAGATAAAGAGGGGAGGGGAAATGGAGTGAGAATAGGGAAATGAAGAAAAAATTAGCATGGGCTCTGCACAGAGGGATGACAATGCACAGTGAATTGTGTGATGGCCACAGTCTTTGCACCTGATTTAAAAAAAAACTATTTTCAAGTGTCACTAACTCCAAAAAGACCTTCCTAGACCTCTAAGTTGGCTTTAAGGTACTTCTTTCAAGATGCCAGAGTTAATTTGCAAACCTCCATCAGGTCTCTGAAGGGCACCGGTGTCTCTCATGGTGTGTGGCAAGGAGCAGGGTCTTCCAGAAACAATTGGGGCAGATTCTAAGGAGGGCTTGTGAGGTTCTGCATGAGCAGGTGGGGTGAAGAACCGAGGTAATTTGGACATTAATGTGTCCTTATTTATACCTACAGGCTGGTCAGGGCTGGAACATTTGTTACCTAATGACCTATACATTAATCATTAATAGTAGTACCTGTTTGTGTTTAAACTCCTCAAAAACCAATGTTGAGTTCAAATCAAGAAAGACACTTAGTGGCACTTAAATAGGAGAATACTTTCTTTTTTGTTTACTGATACGTTGTCACAAAATATGCCATTAAAATGAGAAGTTCTTTGTCCCTTGGTATTTTATTCCTTCTCAGAAAATAATGAAAAGATCAAAATAATATTAGAAAGGTCATTGTTGACATCCTATTAGAGCATTAGCTTTTAGCTGAAATTGCCCAAAATAGCTCTACTTCTAGTTTAGTCCAGTATTTGTGCCAATTTCTAAATCCTGCACTGAGATAATTCACTTTTAAGTAGCATGCATTTTAGTGCTTCAAAGGTAGTTGCCAGCAAATTTACAGTTTATAGGAAATAACTATAAGGCCATTTACTTCTCTCAAAAGCTTATTCCCAAAAGTCATAATGATGCAACCTGATGCTCTCACTGCTCAGTTTTCCTTCCACAGTGCGCCAATAACGTGCCCTCTGCGCTCTCTTTCTTCCCATCTCATCTCTGCCGTTGCTTGATTGTGACTTAGGGCTTTCCCGTTCATGTGAGGCATGAAAAAGCAAGGACTTTAGACTTAGAAAACCTGAGTTTGAACCCTGCCTTCCCCTTTACCTGGACTTTTAAAAATCTTTGACCTGTCTGGACTTAATTTTCCTCAATATCAAAATGAAGAAACACTCCCTCATGTTGTAATGTTCTGTGAGTCTCCTCAAGACAGTGGTTCTCAACCTTGGCTGAACTTTGGCATCACCAGGGGAACTTTAGAAAATACCAATGCCTGGATCCCACCCCCAAGAGTCTGATGTAGTTTGTCTACAGCGTGGTCTGGGCATCAGCCTAGTAACTTAAAAGTTGCCTCAGGTGTTTCTAGAGCAGCCAAGATTGAGCTCCATGGCCTTTGGGAAGAGTTGGAGCAGAGGACGCCTTTTTGATTCAGAGCCTCACAAACCTCACTGGACCATTTCTGTTGCCAGTTATGCTCCTGCATTTTGCCACCACTGCATTCTGAATTCCAGAGCAATTTTCTCACTCATGTGCACAGCCATGGCAACAAATGAAAAGGATTAATCTCGCTAAAGTAAATTAAGATTGAGACCAGGTCTGGAGAATCCCTGAGCAGACAAAACCAGTTAAGCCTCACAAGTGACCTCAGCCTTCTTGATTTGCAAACATAAGCAAAACTCAACTTGAGCTCTTTCTCGTAAATGCCTATATTAAAGAAAAACATAGCTTGAGCTCAAGCAATCCGAAGTCATTAATAAACTTTTATAACTAGGGACTTTCCAAAGAGATAAACCAAATAAGGCAACTGTATAATTGTAACCAATCAAATATTTTCTTTGCTGTACTTCTATGGCCATCCTATAAAGCCTCCCCCTTGCGTTCCCTCAGTAGAGTTCCTGAACCACTTCTGATTTGGAGCTGCCGTATTCATAAATTGTTGTCTACTCGAGTAAATGTTTTAAAATTTATTGTGCCTTAATTTACCCTTTTTACAGCCACTAATCCCCAGAAGGTCATTACCCAACCCTTTCTATGCCAACTAGGACACTGTGCAAGGCAGACAATCCTGGTCATCCCATTTGGATCTCTGAGCCAAATGTCTCAGTCATTTCTGCTTTATGAAGAGAATTGCAAATGTACTGGGAGCAAAATCTTGAGTTAATAAGGTTAAGAGTTCTTGATTAAATCAGACAAAACAGCTGGAAACCCTTCCTTAGAAACACTATCATTTTAAACAATTAGGGGAAAGCATTAGCTTTCATTGTTATTTACTAAAATGCTAGCTAGCTTTAGCGTTTAACACGGGGTGTAGTAGAGCTGCTAACAGGAGAGAGAAAAAAGCTCTTGTAAATACAGTGGCATTCTAGGTAGTGAGGTTGTTTACAAGACTTTTATGACAGCTGGAATCAAATCTTATTTATTGCTGTATCCCCTGTACATGGAACAAATTAAGTGCTTAGTAAATATTTGAGGAAGAGTGGGAAATGGAAATAGAGAGGAAGAGAGGGAGGGAGGGAAGAAGAGAGAAAGGGAAAAACTAAACATAAAGGGCATAAAGACTAGAAGCACAGATAGGTAAATCAAAGTATAGGAAGAGGCTCCTTGTGACAGATCAGAAAAATGGCCTGAAGTTTTCTTTCCCTAGCTGTATCACATTCTTGCAATTGATTTTGGAGCTCCTTTCCAAAAGAGGTAAATCTTCTCCACCTTCTCTGGGCTGATCTTACAACTTGCTTTGGCCAATGGGACAATGGTAAATGTAATGTGAGCAGAGACATAGAAAGGGTAAAGAAGCTTAGTCTCCCTGTTGAAGGAGAGAGGCCCCAACCACCCCAACCATCCCAGATGAGGCCACCATGAACCAGCTGGCCCCTGCTAACCAACGAGCTAAGCCGAGAATCAAAAGTGAGCCCAATCAAAACCCGCAGAAGCACCACCCAGCTGAGACCAGCCCAAATTGTCAACACACAAGAGCATGAGCTAAAGAAGTAGTTGTTATTTTAAGTCACTAAGTTTGGGAGTGGTTAGTTATGCACTCCCTAATCACTATTACTAGTTATCACTGTAACTATAGCTAACTAATCACTAGTGTATAAAAATAATCATGGAAGGTATAATTTGTCAAGATCTTAGTGTGTGCCAAGTACCATGCTAGTTACTTTACATGCATTATCTGACTTAATTCTCACCAAAACTCTGAGTCAGTAAGTATGAGCATCCCCATTGTTTTAGTATGAGGAAAGTGAAGCTTGAAGAGATTAAATAGGTTCCCCAAAGTCACACAGGTAAGTAATGGCCCTAAATGTGAACTCTGGTCCATCTGTCCCCAAACCCAAGTTCTTAACTGCAGACAGTATGCAGAGTCAACAGAAGAGAGAATCAGAGGGCAAACAGGAGATGCATATTTAGACTATGTGGATTAGAGGCAATTATTGTCTTTTTTCCATTTGCCTTGCATAAAGAATTATCAAGCCCTCCAAAGGAAGAATCGTGTTTTCCGTCTGTTTCTAATTCCTTTAAAAATGCCAGTAGGCTCTGTATTCATTCTCCTTTTATAGGCTGGAAGCTGAATTAAAATCACCATACAATTGTTTGTTTTTCTCTCACTTGGGAAAAAGATAGAAATAAGAAATTGTGACCATTGACTGTTGTGTTCAAACTATAACTATTGCTTCAAACAAGTTCTACTTATGTCAATGTTCAGCTTAGAAAAATAACTCTTAGAATATTGTATCCAGTGGGACATTCAATACTTGTAAAGTTTGCATGAGAAATCTTTGTCCACAAATTGTGCTATCTTGGTCTTTAATGTAGCTAGTAAGTGAGGGGGGTACCGGCTTATTAAATTTGCCTCAAATAAGGTAATAGAATTATGGTTAGATATTATCACTGGTAATCATATTTACCTTGAATATTGAATTGGTGGGGGCAGACAGGACAAGGAATGGGGGGAGTAGTTAAAAATAAATCCAGAACATTTTATGCCTTTAAAGCAGAAACCTATTGCAACAAAATCCTATTTATATCCAATAAAACAGGGGAGAGGGGTGCTAGACCTGCTTGGAAATATGAAAAAAAATTTCACAAGCAGGTGGCTGAAACCAGTATAGGTAATTCTGGTTGTTGCATGACATTGTTATTTATTAGAGAATCTGGGGCATTATTATGAATAGCACTTTGAGTGGTCTATAGGTCTCTTTGTGTCCTGGATTTTCAACCACAGTAATTGTTTTAGAAGAACAAGATTTAGGCCTAACACAGCAAAAAGAATCCCCAATGTTTTTGGCAAATGCCTGAATCAAATTGCTTTGCTACACTCAGAAATGTGCACTAAAGTAATATTGGGGTGCTGGGAGCATCAAAGACAGTAAATATCTTACTATGGGGGTATCTGATATGACAGCAAGAGATGCTCAGAACTCAGAGTTAAGCTGTAAAATCTAACCACCAGATTTACTCAATTCCAACATGTACATTTGTTCTCATTTAAATGTTTCTAGAATAAGGATGCACCTGACATTTGATGTTAGCTGAAACGGGCCAGCTATAGAAGGAAAGATAGAAGTTTCCACACACTAGTACTGTAGTTGTCATTGTCTGCCTTAACCATGCCTAGACCCAAGCAATTGTCCCAATAATTATTCTCATTAGTATGTAAACTAAAATAAAATCCTAACCCCGCCCCCCCAGCTGACTGAACAGATCCCTTCTATGCCAAGGGAACCCCAGAGAAACCTTAAAACTGAGTTTCCCAGCCATGATGTGATGTGTGGTCAGACACACCTCATTATACCCCCTGCCTTGCTAATGCCCCATCAGGCTTGTTTCCTTAAGGTTTAAAGAGAAACCAATCTCGTAATCTACTCCTCAGTATTTGCAGTTTTGGCACTACAGCTAACCAGCATTCTTTCCTGATAAGAGACCACCAACTATGGAGTGGTTTTAACCAGCCTATGGAGTATGCAGAGAGGGTTTTCATGTCCTTGCTTCACCTTTTGATATCAGAGGGCCACTATTTTCTGAACACGGACCCCATAAAGGGGCATAAAGCTCGATTGCACTTGTGCGTGTTTATCCTTTTATAAATATTCATGACTCCTCCCATAGCTTGTTAAATATGTACATTTGGCCACCCTGCTTAGCATAAATTTCTGTCCCCTCCCTTGAAGCATGGGTTTCTGGCTTCTGGCTGGGGGTCTCTGCTTCCCATCTTGTCAGAATGGTCATCTACAGCCTGCAACACTTTATGAGAAATAAAGCTCTCCTTTCGAAATTTAGGAACCTCATTGTTTTCTTCAGTTAACAAATAAGACCACATGTGGTTGAATTTTAATGTAAATTTGGATTCCCAATTGTTGCTTAAATTGGTTCAAAAAGACTACACTATAATGCAGCATTAAAACATAAAGTTGTTATGTGTGTAGATAATGAGACTAAAGACAGCAGAAATGGTTGATCTCCTCTAAATCATAGATCTATTTAGATTATACATAATATATGATAATAATAGATAATTTTCAAAGCTAGGAGAGTTGATGTGACTGAATTATGCAGCAAACTATCATTCTTCATCCAGAGTTCTACCTGTAAAAGCTTCCAACTGATTTTGAGAAAAATGATTTTACTTTCAGTGATAGGAAATTCAATTAACCACAAAACAAAACAAAATGATGCTATGAGCTTCAGCAGATAGAAAATGAGTTAAAACCCTGGTATACTTCAATACGGCTCAAAATTCTATCAGTTCAAAAGTTGCAACAGAGGTCAAGATCAAATTCATGAAAAACAATATGAATATATACGTGTGTGATTCAGAAGAATCATTGCGTGCTGAATGTGAAAAAGGCCTAAACTTAAATTTAGATTGTGATATTAACAAGAAAGTGCTCTGTAATAAAATGGATAAATATGTTATTAAATATATTAAATGTTATATTCTTTTTGATTAGTTTTTAAAATACAGGGTACATTTATTGAGTTTCTTGTTTCTCCCCAAAGACTATAATTAAATCCATAGTGTATCTTGCAACTGGTAGCATTTTACAATTGAGGAATATAATGTATGAAAT
The DNA here is from genome assembly GCA_023783475.1 of Daubentonia madagascariensis. Lineage (NCBI taxonomy): Eukaryota > Metazoa > Chordata > Mammalia > Primates > Daubentoniidae > Daubentonia > Daubentonia madagascariensis. The sequence goes on from JAKFHU010000908.1 coordinate 11,312,808, forward strand.
TGTATATGTAAAGTATATTGAAGACAAAAGTTTTCTTGGGCCAAATATAGGAAAAGCAAACTTACCTATTACCTAATTGATGGAATTAGCAAATCTTAGAACTACTCCCTGCTAAGTACCCACTCAAAACAAGGCAGTCTGCTAGACTAAAAAAATCTAAATCTATATCTAAACATATCTTTGTTTTGCAATTATCAGAAACCACTTTAAGCTAACTTAAAGCTAAGCACAAAAATGTTGGAATTTATTATAAGGATACAAGGATATAAGGGCAGGAATGCAGAAGGTGCAAAAGGTCTGGGATTATAAAATGGAAGTCATCAGAACTCTAGGAGTAATGTATCTTTCTCATGGTTCTCTCTTGCTTATCTCTCTAAAGACTGATTTTTTTCTATGCAGTTTATACAACTAAATATGGTTGTACCATACCTCTCAAATTTTATCTACTATATGCAAAACACTAGCCCAGGTTAAACACTTCTCTGTGAATTCTAGATCTAAATTCCTGAGAGAAACTGATTGGTACAGCTTAAGTATCCATCTTATTTCAGTCAACTATGGCTGCTAAACAGATGGCACATCAGTTTTTTATTGCCACGATAATACTACATAATAAACCATCCCAAAACTCAGAAGCTTAAAAAACAACCATTTATTATTTCTCATGAGTTTATGTATCAACTGGATGGTTCTACTGATCTTGGCCAGGCTTGACTAAATTTGGCTAGAAACACCCATGCATCTGCATCAGCTGGTAGGTTGCCTGAGAACTGGCTAGTTTAGGATGGCCTTGTCTGGGACAACTTGGACCTGATCCACATGTTCTCTCATCCTCTACCAGGCTAGCTTGGGCTTGCTTGCATAACAGTGACAGGATTCCAAGTGCAAAAGTGCTAATGTGTAAGCACATTTTCAAGCCTTGACTTGAAAAACCAAGGACCAGTGGCCAAAATAAATTGCGTGACAGAGCCCATCATCAGAGTGGAGAAAATGACAAAGTTACAGGGCAAAGGTGGCAGATTCAGGGAGGCCATTAATTGGGGCCATCAATGCAGTTAGCTTACCACAGGGGGACAGTAAAAACCCAGCTGACAGGGACCCATACCTATGAGTGAGGGGCACAGTTAAGATGATTATTGTGAGTGGCTGGTAATTCTCAAAATGGGTTAATATGATATCTCATTTATTCCTCATAATCACTCTACAAGGTAGATATCATTCATCCACTTGTTACAGATGAGAAAATTGAGATATTATAGGAAGATAAAGAAAGGATCATGTATTAATGTTTAGAGCTGAGTAACATACACACACACACACACACACACACACCCCTTTTACAGTACCCTCAATCCTGCTAGCTTTTGAATGGTTGCAACAAGAAGCAATGAACAGGAATCTCTCAAAACGGAAGGTGAACTTCAGTGGGACAAAGGTGGAGGCTTCCAGGTCCAGAGCTTCACTCCCATGTGAAGTTTTTCCATCCAAGTGTCAACCACAGATGATTTGGGATTTGCTTTTCTAAGGAAGATGGGAATCTTACTAACTTACAGAAGTCTCCAATAGGGAAAGAGATACATTCTTGAGTTTGGTGATTAAATGAACAAAAGAGAGAGAACTATTAGCTGAGTAGCTTATAAATAAATGAAGAAGAAACAAGGTAGGGAGGAACGAAGGTTAAAGGAATGGAGGTTTAGCAGCAAAATCAAAGGAATCTAATTTCCCAAAGAAGGGATTAGTTGGCCAGAGAAAACCCCAAGGATTCATAAAATATGGCAAATGGAATTCCCCATTTTGCTATTAAACTTAATTTTGAACTAATTGTCCAAACCACAGTGAAGTTTGTACACTTTTAAATGGTACCACAAAAGGCAAGCTTGGTAGGATGCAGAAGTCTGAACATAAGGGACCAGTGGATGACTCAGATAAACAAACACAGCATGAAGAATGAGCTGCGGGGAGAGAGAAGCAGGGGAAAATGTCATCGATTTCTGTTGATATGACTGTTCATTCACCATGGAGGCAAATTAATACAATTTTATATAACTAGGCAGATGCCAACATTTAGACATTTAATAAGTCAGTTGTAAAATTGCCTAATTTAACTACAAATCTTTTAAGAGTAGTTTTACTCCATGGTTATTTATTATTCTAATATTCAACAAAGTTGTTCTCAACATTGTCTGACCTGCTTTACTTGTTTTATAACTGTGCTAACAAGAAAATGAAGCATATCTTCTAAATCTTATTAATACATATTATGTTAATAACTTTAGTATAATCTCACATAAACCAGCTACAGTTTTCAACTGCTGTTATAATGATTCAGGCTAGTAGAAAGCAGGTCTTGATTGCATTATCTAAAAATATTTGCGGGTTCCAATGATTCCAGATGGAGAATAAAGTACAATCTGTCTAACAGAAAAGATATGTTTTTAAAAGACATGTATCCCAATTGTAGGGAATCTGAAAAATGCAGAAAAATATAAAGAAGAAAATACCACTTATGTCTAATTCACTTTACTCCTACTCATAGATGACATTTTGCCTCTTTCCTTCTAATCTAAATACTCTCCCTTTAGTATCAAGAGAAAGTAATGTCATAGACTTCAAGGAACTATAAATGTGGAAAAGACAACAGAATTAATATCAAATGTACTATTCGATTAATAGCTCCATCTTTAGACTGTAAGTTCCATGTAGGCAGCAACCACGTTTGCATATGCTCACTATTGTATCCGTGGTGTCTATCTAATGACACCTAGTTCAGTGTCTGGCATATAGTAAGCGTTCAATTAATATTCACTGAATGAAGGGATATGTATTAACCAGAGTTCTAAATTTCAATCAACGGAAACCAAGTCTGACCGATTTAAGCCAAGAAAAGAATTCAGTGAAAGATAACTGGGTAAGTCACCGAGTAGTCAGGAAATCTGAGGTTTCAGCTCAGTGGCTATAGTCAAGTTACAGGAAACTGACCTTGTGAAGCATCACTGGGCTGCTGCCTGCAACATGGATACACTGTTGTCACTAGCACTACTCACTGACTTTGGACATTGCTACGATTACCTCTGGCTACTCCGGGTGCCCACTGTTGTTGCGGCTGCTTTCCACCCCAAGTGGAGATTCGGTGAGATCCCTGCCATCTTTTCATTTTCGTCACTACCTTCCCATTAAAAATTTGGTGTGGCTACAACTGGTAGGTAAGGTTGAGGTTAAATACCTAGCTGCAAGAATGGTGGGAAAGCAAACTGGTGGCATTTTAAGATTCCAGTGGGAGAAGGCTTTTGCCTTACTAGGGGTTAGATGCTAGGCACCCGAAATCATGACACGTGCCCCCCGTTTGGCTGCTTAACATCAACATGTCCACTTTGTTTCCTCCACATTTTTACTGTCAACAAAACAAAATCAAACCACAAAATAAACCAATCAACAAAAATATCACCTGATATGATGCAAATATTCCTCATAAAATTGAAAATATTTTCATCTCCTCCCATGAAAAAGCCAATGCAAAGTCATCGTAGGTGCTAAAGCCAACTCCAGATCTGGGATGTCTGAGAGTTTTCCAATCTTATTCAGTCTTAATCCCATCTCAATATTCCGTATTCTGTGGAAACAAACACTGAAGTTAACTATCACTTCTACACCGTATAAAACATAGGACAGAGAAGAAAGAAGAACAGTAGTCAATATGTTTGTCTACATGCAAGACAAAGAAAAGTAAGTGGCAGCAGGTGCTGAGTACTAATTACTGTAACTGTTTATAAGTCCACAGTTGGTATTTATGAATTTATGGCTTCCCTACTACTCATTTCCTGTTGCGTCTGACCTCAGCCAGCTGCTGGAGGTTCTCTACTGGTTAAGTGACCCAAATTTTCACTCCTGAGGAGTAGGAGTCCTATGTGTTCTGCCTGCATGGGGTTGCTATTGTCTTCCACCAACTTTTACTACTGGACAAGGCAATAGTACTAAGAGGTATCACAGATCTGGGTTTTAGCTATAGCCCCCCTTGTCCCATTGTGGGGTAAGCAATCCAGCCTCTCTTACCTTGTAAGAATTAATCACCCCAACCAACACCTTAGCTTTCATTTCCCCCTGTTTCACTAGTGGAGAAGCCTGAATAGACAGATGGCAACTCAGCTTTCCATTTAAAGAAAATAGTGCTTTGTGTCCTAGGGGAAGAATTCTTCTCTTGGACAATAAATTTCCTAAACCACTAAATCCAGAGTTGTGGAAATGTAATACAATGTACTTTGGCTATAGAAGAAATAGCCTCTGTATTATTATCTGGCTCATAGCCGTATACTACGTTTTATATGCATAACTGTAACTCAGTTACAGTAAGGTAGTCCAACTGGCATCATAACTGATCATAACTGGCTTCTAAAAGCCTCCCACTATTCCAGAAGTCCTCGGGTGATAAGGTATATGACAAGATTAATGAATCCCATGGACTTAAACATCTTACTTTTCTTCTTTCACTGTAAAATGAGATTCTTGTTCAGAAGCAATGTTGAGTGTAATACTCTGATGATGAATATGGCATTTAGAAATTCCATGGACCTGCTGGCAGAAACTTCGTGCTCAGGGAAAAGTTTTGTTTCAGATTCTAGAGTGGAGAGGGCCATCTTGGTATAGGGAAAGATAGAAAAGCAAAATTTTGGCATTTCAGATTCCAGAGTGGAAGGTAGATTCTTTCTCATCTGTGAAAAGGAAAAATATTGGATGGGCAAAGACCAAAGATTGTCTTCTACAGAATAAGGAATTTAACAACTCAAAGCAGCAGAGAAATAAAGGAGGTTAGAACTGAAAGGTGATGTGTAGGAAGGTCCTGATCCACCTCTGCCCTGCTCATTACCTCAGGTACACTCTTCCTTTTGCCCCCAGCTCTCTGTCCCCAGAGTCGTGAGACCTTGGACAAGTACCTGACTGATTTCCTCCACTGTACAATGTGGCCAGAGGCTCTGTCTCAGAGACGTTGTGGGTATTAAATACTGAGGAATAGTTCCTGGCACTTATTAAGTTATAGAGTCATCTCATGAAGTGGCTGGCTGTGTTTTACTGTGCCCTCTGTAGAGGCTGCTGTTGTCCCTGTGTGGCCTTGTAGAGTCACCTGCATCAGCCACCCCCATTCCTCTGGGGAATAGATCACAGAAGCCACAGAAGTCAAACAAAATCCCATGCTTGAGTGAGCAAGTTGGAGACCCAGGAGAGCCAATGGTGTAAATTTCAGTATGAGGGCAGGGGAAGACCAATTTCCCAGCTCAAGCAGTCAGACAGGAGGAGTTCCCACTTAGTCAGCCTTTTGGTTGTATTCAGGTCTTCAGTTGGTTGGAGGGGGCCCACCCACATTGGGGAGGGCAATCTAACTTTATTCAGTCTCCTAATACAAATGTTAATCTCATCCAAACACACCCTCATAGGCATATCCAGAATAATGTTTATCCAAATGTCTGGGCACCCTGTGGCCCAGTCAAGTTGACACATAAAATTAACCATCACATTTGATTTATCAGTAGGTGTCAGAGACCCATATGATGGGAAGCTAGCATGGGTTTCTGAGCCCCTGGAAATATAATTATTAGGCTATGGTAAATGCCTGCTCCCAACACATGGCTGTTCCTGGAACATTTTCAGACAGGACAGTTCCTGGAAGGGTGTCTGTCAAGGCATCTGATTCTTAGCACTCATTACTTCTTCTTGTATGTTGCAAGTGGGGGAGATGATGAATGATTGTCTGGTGATACCTTTGGTAAGTCTGGGCATTGGTTATTATTTTCCACATTTTTGCTGTTATTCCCCTTTCTAGTCTAAGGTGTGTTCTGGCCCTAATGACTGTAGCTAGCTCACCATGAAGTGCTAAACAAATGTTGGCTGTTATTAGGATTTATTGTTGTCATTATGGTATTATATATATCATTATACTATTCTAACACTGTATCCACGCCTGCCTGGAAGAGCCTCTGAATAGGGCTGGGGTCATACTTTATGCTTCTGTGAATTATCCTCTCCTTGGCCTCAGTCTGGTGCAGAATAGAAGTTCAGAAAAGTACTGGCAAAGAGTGGTGGTGTTCTAGTCAAATACAAAGGTCAGGCTTCTCTCAGAGAAGGTGACATTTGAGTTACGAACTGAATGCAGTAAGGAGTGAATTCCATGGAAATCAGGGGGAAGAGTGCAGATACACAGGGAATTATTAAGTTCATAGACTCTGTGGGGGGGACCTGCTGTGCATTTGAGTGACAGCCAAGGCCCAGGGAGATCAGAGCAGAGGGAGCCAAGAATAAAGTGGGAGATGGGACTGAGAGATGGGCAGGGGCCAGTGTTTGGGGACCTGCTACTCTGATTGCTCTAGTTATAAGGCCCTCTCCTCATATTAATAATATTAAAATGATAAAACTTCTTAAAAAATAAAGTAAATAATAATTCAGAATGGAGCAACTGTAGTCTAACAACTTCCACTTTGGAAGAAAGTCAGGGAGGGATGTGGGCAGATGTTTGCAGTGGATGAAGAATAAATCCATGAGAAGATAGACTTTGGCTATAGATAAAAGGGATTATTCTGGGCCCAAGATCCTAGAAGTTCTTTGGTACAGCACCCCTCTAACACCATCCCCCTGGTGTAATTGTTGTCAGTATGAATAAAGTAAAATTTGGGATCCATGGCTTTTGGGAAGGATTTTAGTTACCAGCTGTTATGGGCTGAATTGTGTCCTCTCAAAATTCATATGGTAAAGCCCCAGTACCCCAGAATGTTACTGTGTTTGCAGATAGGGACTTTAAAGAAGTAATTAAATTAAAATGAGGTCATTGGGGTGGACCCTAATCCAATATGACTGCTGTCCTTACTAAAAGAGGATATTATGACTCAGGTACATAGAGAGGGAGAACCATGTGTAGACACAGTGAGAAGGTGGCCATTTTTAAGCCCAGGAGAGAGGCCTTAGGAGACACCAACCCTGCTGACACCTTGATCTTGGATTTCTAGCTTCCAGAACTATGACATAATAAATTTCTGTTAAGTCATCCAACCTGTGGTACTTGGTTATGGCAGCCCTTGCAAACTAATGCACCAGCAACTGTAGTAGTCTATGGTCTTTAAGACATTTCCTGCCACTTTGCTGATTGCAGGGAGGCCACTTTAACAAAGGGGTTAGAATTAGAAGGGGAGAGTCTAACGTAGCCCATCAGCTGAAGTGGACTTGTGCCTAGTCCTTGATTTCTGGTTCCCAGTTTCCATTCATATTCCCTGGTGGGATTGGTGCTCTGGCTTCCCTGGGAAAGGTAAGGAATCTAAGGCTCCTGCCCAGGTGGCCTGCTGCTGTATCACCCCCATAATGTTGGTTGCCCGTGTGTGATGTGCTAGACACTGGGTAAGTAATCTCATTAAATCCCCACAATAGTCTTATGGCAGAGGTATCATTATTAACCCCATTTTATATCTGAGAAAACTGCAGCTTAGAAATGTTAAGTATCCTGCACAAGGCCACTTAGCTAACAAATGTGGACTTGGAATGTGAACTCACTTCTGTTTGACTGTAATGACAGACCTCTTAATTACTATTTGGATATAAATCCACACTTGACTCACCCTAGAGTTAACTGTGTAGCATTGGCATTGGTGATTTGGGCCCAGTTTTTATTTCTTAGTTAGTATTCCTGTCTTATGCTTGGATACACAATATTGCATGAGTACTCAAGAATTATCAGTTGGGGCAGCCAATAGTCCTGAATGCTTTCCAAGGCTCTCTATGTTTGTTCAGGAACAGAAACATATTAGTAGTTTCTTAAGGATCTTTGTAGTCCAAATCAATCAAACTCCTTTAATGATTTATTGAGCAGCTAATATGGGTGCTATAGATTTAATGTTTGTGTCCTCCTTCCCTCAAATTCATCTGTTGGAACCCTAACCCCCAAGGTGATAGTATTAGGAGGTGTGGCCTTTGGGAAGTGATATGGTTTGGATGTTTGACCCCTCCAAATCTCATGTTGAAATTTGATCCCCAGTGTTGAACACGGGGCGTGGTGGGAGGTGTTTGGGTCATGGGGGCGGATCCCTCTTGAAAGTCTTGATGCCCTCCCCACAAGTGGATTCTCGCTTTAGTAGTTCACCCTAGAGCTGGTTGTTTAAAAGAGCCTGGCACCTCCTCCTCCCTCTCTTGCTCCTGCTCTCGCCATGTGACATGCCTGCTCCCCCTTCACCTTCTGCCTTGGTTGGAAGCTCTCTGAAGCCCCCACCAGAAGCAGATGCTGGTGTGACACTCCTTGCTGCAGAACTGTGAATCAAATAAACCTCTTTTCTTTGTAAATTACCCAGCCACAGGATTTCTTTATATCAGTGCAAAATGGAGTGACACAGGAAGTGATTAGGTCATGAGGCGAGAGCCCTCATAAATGGAATTCATGCCCTTATAAAAGAGACCCCAGAGAAATTCTTCATCCCTCTGCTATGTGAGGACACAGTGAGAGGAGGACCACCCATGAACCAGAAAGCAGGCCCTCACCAAACACCGAATCTGCCAGTATCTTGATCTTGGACTTCCCAGCTTCTAGAGCTGTCAGAAATGAATTTCCATTGTTTATAAGCCACCTAGTTTGTGGTATTTTGTAATAGCAGCCTGAATGGACTAAGTGGGCTAAGTGGGATAAAGACAGTGGTAGACGTGAGCACAGGACTCCTGGACACAGAGGAGTGAGACCTGCGCCTGGCCTCTGGCTTGTGAAGGAGGCATGCCTGCAAGGGAGACAGTTCTAGGGAAGCATTAAAGGACACAAAGTAGTCGTCCAGTGACAAATATGGAAAACATATTCCAGGTAGAGAGAAGAGCACGTGCAGAGGCAAGGAAGCAAGAGGTCTGTAAGAGGCTTGGCTGGGCTGGAGTTGGTGGCCAGGGGGAGAGAGTGACAGATGAGGCCAAGCTCAGGCTCTGGTGTGCTGTGCAGTCATTCTAGGGGCCTGGATTTGACTCCAAAAACCATGGGGAGCTGGGAAAGGATTTTTACCAGTGAGGCATCATGTTCAGATTTGCATGTGGGCAGTGTAGCAGCTGGGAGACTGGTTGGAAGGCTGTTAGGGAAAGTGTGGTGAAATGACGGTGGCCCAAATGAATGAAGGCAGGAGCAGAGGGGACGGAGAGGAGGGGGCAGAGGGAAAGGCCGCTGGGGACATGGACTTGCCCTGCTGGCGGGCCAGCTGTGGAGAGGGCGTGATGGACGGCAGCCCCTTCACCAGGTGAGGCCCGAGGAGGGAGATGGTGAATGCACAGGGCGGAGTGCGCCCTGCCTCTCACTGCCTGGACCATCTCACGGTGGGGCACGGGAGTCTGGAGCCTCAGGAAAGATTTCTGAAGCCACAGGAGGCTGAGAACATGCAGGGGTGAGAAGAGTAGAGAGGGAAGCGGAGGGCGTGGGTGGCCCCTAAGGAGGCTGACATCCTAGAGGAAGGCGGTGATTCTAGACAAATCGTTCTCAACCCTGGATGCACATTGTACTCACCTGGGCAGCCTTTCTGTTTTGAAGAATGGGGTAGCTTTTATATCATCCCGTGGTCCGGTGTTTGGATTCGATTGGTCTGGGCTGAGGATTGGGCATTTGCCTTTAAAAAGCTTCCCAGGAGAACCTAAACACAGCCAGTATAATAAATATAAAGTGAATTATATTTCATCTGGGGGCCATTCTACTTACTTTATTGAGCAGAAACCTGACTCTCTGACCCATAATAATTATATATAATCATATAGTCTCATAAGAATCACACATTTCTTCAAATGACAATCACCTGTTTACGTCTTCATTTCCTCTGCTATGCTGTAAACTCTGTGAGGGCGTAAGGACTGGACAAATGCTGCCGAACACATGGATGAAGACAATGAATGTCCCCAATATCCGTCTTCTGGGGAACAGGTGAACATTTAGCGAAGGAAGGCTCTGGAAAGACCCGGAGTACTCTGTCTCCTTTCTCTGCCAAATGAAAAGAACAAATTTAGCATATGGAGCTCTACCGTGTGGCAGGCACTGGTAAAAATGCTTTACAAGGATTGTTGTATTGATTCTTCACAACACCCCTATGAGGCAGCTACTGTTATTATTTCCATTTGACAGATGTGCATCTGAGACTTACAGTGTTAAGTAATTTCCCAGGATCCTAGTCCTAGGGAGTGGCAGGTGGAAGCATTTCCAGACACCTCCCACAGCCCCCTTACCCACCAGAAGCTATTCAGAGCTCTGCTTCAAGACAGCCGCCCGCGCTTCCACTGTCGCCGTGCCACAGCCCCCTGTGCAGCGGTGACCCTTCAGATTACCTGTCTCCTCTGCCGTCCTCTAAGTTCCACGAGGGCGGGGGCCACGTCTGTAGCCCCGGTGCTGTGCAGCATACTGGGCATGAGGCGGGCATTAAATATGTAATTGCTGAATGAACAAATCTGTTCTCTTAACCATGAACCATGTCAGTCTCATGATGTCTGTGTTTCATGTTCTCTGGGTGGGATCTCTCATTTCCTGCAGACATTCTCATTTGTTTCGATTTAATTCTGGTCTCCCTCCTCTATCTTCTCCTAGCCTTCTCTTGCTTTTCCTTCTCCTGCACCATTTCCCCCCTTCTCTTTCTCCTCCCCTTTCGCCTCCTTCTCCTCTTGCAGTGCTATGTTTTGCGGCGTCCCTCTTAAAGCATAGTGCCCAAAGCAGAATGCTTCGCTCCCCATTGTTACCCTGGACATGATGATACTCAAAAGTGACATTGATTCTGCACTTTACATGGAGCCAGAAACAGTGCTCAGGGTCTTGCCTACTTTCTTACCATTTTTAGGCTTCCCAGCAACCCTGGGAGGTGCATACTAACATTCTGTCTTTGTTTCAGATGAGGTAGATGAGACTGAATGAGTTTTCCCTGACCTCACTTTCTCACCTCACTTTTCCAAATTGCTCAAGTTCTTTTTACTCCCCGTCATCAGGCCATTATCCCAGGCTCCGTGGATAACAGAGATTTCTGTGAACCAGACTGCAAGTGGTTGCCTGGCACAGACTTTGCAGTCTGGTTTTCACTTACTACATCTCCTTTACAACAATCCTGTCTCTGTAAATGGCTGGCCTGCTGATTCCTGCCATGTGAGGCATTTAAAAATGGATGGAGGGAAGGACAGAAAATTGATGCTTTGAGCCCATATTTCCTGAGCATCTCTGTTGAGGTCTAATCACATCAGAAAGGATCCAAATCAACCAAGGAAAGCAGCTTTAACTTTCACAAGTTCAATTTAAATTGCAACTAAAAGGCATTTGCCAATCCTGAAAAAAGCATGAAGACCATGTCTGGATTGCTTTTGTCTTCAAACCTTCGAATTAGTAATCTGTCAAGGGAATGGGCAAGTTGAATCACAGGAGATAGCAGCGCCTGCAGGAACATAATTCAATAATTGTTATGTGCGCAGGCTCATGCTCCAGAGAAATGGAAAAATGGGTCCCTCCAGATAGCATTTTTTTTTTGTGCTTACTCATTTGTTTTTAGTCTTTACAATGTTCTGTGGATGCTTATGAAAGAAGTCCCTATGGTCAACAAAGAGGGAACTTTTAATTATACCATTAAAATAGGGAAAAGGTAGGCACAGGAACCCCAAATGGTGTCACCTGAAGTGAACACAAGAGTGAAATGCCCAATGAACCAAGGGCAGACCTCAGAAATAATTTTGAGAAAATGGAACAGTCTTGGTACTCCCAAAACATAATTTCCTGTGTATTGGTTTTAAACTGTAGGGAAATTATTTGCAGAATGTGTAAATAAATAGAAGCAAAAGCTTTTTTAGAAGCAGTGGTTAGATAAAAATATTCAATTTTGTTCAACTGACATGTATTACATCCAATTTGTTGTTTTTATTTTAAACCCCAATCTGTCCAAAAAGAGATTTAAGCAGGAAAATGTATTAGTAACTACTCTGTGCAAAAAATAATGCCAGCTTAAATAGGGTGTTGAGAGATGGAAAGGATCCCCATGTCCCAGGATACTCTCCACCAGGAGTGGTTATATGTATTAGAGTTCTTAGTTGCAGGAGGAAAAGTCATTTGTTTTGGTTATCTCTTGCTGTATAATAAACTACCCCAAAACTTAGTGGCTTTAAACAATAATCTGTTATCTCTCATGGTTCTATGTTTAACTGGGCTCAGCTGGGCAGTTCTGGCTCAGAGTGTCTCATGTAATTTTGGTCAGATTTTGGCTGGGGCTGGACATCCAGGATGGATCATCCCATGGTTGGCAATTGGTGCTGGTTGTCATCTGGCACATTGGCTGGGGCTGACAACCAGGGCACCTACTGTTGGGGAAATATAACTTAAAACAAAGTTTTTCTCCCAATCCAGAAAACCTGTTTGCAAAGGTAGTAGAGAAAGTGAAGTTTTATTATTAAATAAACATTAAACCAGAATGTGATGCGCATCACAGGCAATGCACTAAGAGATTGCAAAGACAGAAAGAAACCTTACCTTATTATATACAGACAAGCAGGTATCACCCATTGCATACATGTTTTCAAGATAAACAATAACTAGTTGTCAAGGAAGAGGACTTGACAACACCCTTTGTCAGACAGAGTTCATTCTGACTACCTGCTAATTGGGGTGACAATTTGTGTTAGCTAATTGGCTTTTTCCAGGAAAAAAATCCAAATTCCTTATATTAATATCTTTATGACAGGAGGTAGTGGTGACTTGGAGCAAGATACCCACCACAATTAGGCTCCTACCCTCTCACAGAGATTGGGAGACAGGAGTGCCATTGCTTGTGGTGTTACATTTCAACAGATGGCTCCCAGGCCTTAGAGAAAGGCATTCTTGGGTCATAATGCTGACAAAACGCATATCTGGTCTTCAAAAGAACTTATAGACATTTCAAAGGAGGAGAAAAAGTACTTAAAATTACAAGTTTTCTAAAGTAAATGCTGTGAGAAGAAGAGAAGGAAAATCTATTATTTTCAACAGGGAGAATTAAGCCTCTTATTTTAAATTTGCATATGTCCTTACATTACACATAGCCTCTTTTGTGGCTTAAGTTTCTTTTTTTTTTTTAGTTTTACTTTTAATGGCAAACAATAATTGAATATATTTATGGGGTACAATGTGATGTTTCAATAATTGTATACACTGTGGAATGATCAAATCAGGCTAAATAGCATGTCCATCACCTCAAATATTTATCATTTCTTGTGGTGAGAACATTTAAAATCCTCTCTGTTTGCTATTTTGAAATACACAATATATTATTATTAAATATAGTCACAGTGCTGTGCAATAAAACACCAGAATTGATTCTTCTTATCTAATTGAAACTTTGAACCCATTTTTCCAGAAAAAAAACAAATTCCTAATATTAATATCTTTATGACAGGAGGTGGTAGCAACTTGGAGCAAGATACCCACCAAAATTAGGCTCCAACCCTCCCCTACCGACTTCCTTTCTTTCCTTGTTCACCACCCCCACCCCCAGCTTCTGGTATTGAAGACAAAAGACAACAAGTGTTGGAAAGGGAACTGTTATACACTGTTGGTGGTATTGTAAATTGGTATAGCCATTTTGAAAAACAGTATGGAGGTTCCTAAAAAAACTAAAAATAGAACCACCGTATGATCCAGCAATCTCACATCTGGGTATATATCCAAAGGAAGTGAAATCAGTTTGTCAAAGAGATGTCTCCACTCCCATGTTCATTGCAACATGATTTGTAACAGCCAAGATATGGAAACAACCTAAGTGTCCATCAATGGGTGGATGAATTTCAAAATGTGGTATATATACATAATAGAATACTATTCACCTTTAAAAACAAGAAAAATCTATCATTTGCATCAACATGGATGAACCCAGAGGACATTATGATCAGTGATATAAGCCAGGCACAGAAAGACAAATACTGTGTGATTTCACTTATGTGTGGAAGCTAAAAAATTAGAACTCCTAGAAGTACAGAGTAGAATGGTGGCTTAAGTTTCTGACAGCATGGTGATTGGGTTCCAAACAGGAGCTCCCAAGAGCCATCATTCCAAGATGCACAGGCAGAAGCTACAAGAATTCTTATGACTTAGTGTTGGGAGTCTCACAAGGTCACTCCACCACGTTCTGTGTGAGTGAGTCACCCGGCCAGCCCAGATGCAAGAGGAGGGGCCCGCACAAGGTTGTGGATATTGGGCGGTAAGGCTCATAGAGGGGCTATATTTGGAAACCAAATACCATACCCCTCTAGCAGGTTTGAGCAGAAAAGAAATGTATTAAAGTAACAAGTAACTTAGGGACTCCCAAGAAAACAAAAGAATCAGGCTTGGAAGCTGTTTATTCAGGATCAGTGCCCAAACCACAACACAAGGTTTACATAGCAGAACCCACTGATGTCGTGCCTGGACACTGGCACAGGATGCCAGCCTCTGTGTGCTTGAACCTCAGCTACTTCACTGTCAAACCTCTCTGGGAAAATGAATTTCATGTGTTGGCTGCCCCCTATTGTTCAGTTTTGAATAGACATCTTGTACTGGGACTTCTGATTGGTGGAGCCCAAGTCACGTGGCTGAGTCCTGTCTAAGAAGTAGGTTGTGAAAATGAGACCCTCCTTGGGCTTATGGTGCGTACACAGTCACCCATGCCAGATTCCCGGGAGTCGTCCATCTCCATCTTCTGTCCCTGCATCCAGTTTTATGATCAAGCCATATCGATTCCATTGAAAATAAGAGTTTCTGGAAGTCATCCATCTTTCTCCTCTCAGCTTCAAAAATCTTTATGCCTGCACAGATAAAACCAGTCTACTGAGTAGGATGGTAGAATTTGACTTTTTAATTTTTTCATAATTTGCTAATTTATTCTATTGTTTTAACAACTAAAAGTAAAAAGTACTCCTTGCCATCTTGTGGGTCCATCCCATTTATTGAACTTAAGAAAACCCTTCTTTGCTTCAGTACTCCATTGGTTGAAAAAAAAGATACGGATCACGTGTCTTCTGAAATTCTCTCCTGCTGGGTCAATGACAGGATATTTTTCTTTGGAAATACCAGAGAAGATAGGAGTAAAACAAGAGCCCTATGTCTGCATCCCTATAGGCTGGAATGATCATGAGCTCTCACATGCAGAAATTTAGTGTTCATCAAGCACTTAATCCCTTTATCCCAGAGACTGGAACTGGACACACTTCAGCCCTACCACCTGAGGCCAGGCCTTTCCTGTGCCTTGCAGTAAATCAATATTGTCAGAATTTTTGATTACCTTAACCTCCAAAAATAGAAGCTAATTATTCTCTTACCATTCCAGGCTCAACAAAATTGGGTCTGATTAAAACTTTATAGGACTCTTTATATTAGTGATTTTTGTTAAATAAGTAGATTTTTAGATGTACTTGTTACACAAAAAAGGAACTATGTGAGATGATAGATATGTTAATCTGCTTCACTACTGTAACCATTTTACTATCTATATGTGTCCTATAACATCATGTTGTAAGCCTCAAGCATACGCAATAAAATTTATTTTAAAAAAACTTTATATAGGAAATAAGGGGATCCTTTAGCAGTTTTTATCTCTCCCTGCCTTTTACTGTCTTTTTCTTCTTCAAATTTTTTGTACATATTAGAGGTTTTTTTTGTATTCTTTAAAAGGCAGCTTGCATATTTTATGAGACCTGATTAGAATATTAAAAAGGTGTTGAAAATCCTTTATTGCCCTAGCTTACTACAAGAAGTTAAACAACAAAATGTCTTGCAATGGTTCACTGAAAGTTTTTGAACTCAGTGGGAGCATCTTTGTAGAAGTACAAAGGCCTAAGGGCATCTTTGTCATCTACATGTTTTCACCTATTGTGTGATTAATAAGGAAGAAAACCACAATAATGAGAGTACAGCCCCACAGCAAAAGATGATCTCAAAGGATACCCTTGATAATATTTCTCCAAACCATGCACAAAGATTTTTTGGACTATATATTTGTAGATCTTGGTATAATATTATTGCACTATAAACAACACAAATGAAATTTGACCATAATTTAAGAACAGAAACCTCCAAGAATTTAGTACAAGAATAAAAAGAATCTGCCGAGAATGTGGTTGGGATTTCAGGTTTTAAAAATGTTTCTTTCTGTTCTCTAAAGGAAGGCGTGGTGGTGGGGATAATATTGGTGGGAAGAAAGTATACCCCTCATCCAGAAGTGGTATCAATTGCTTATAGTACAAGTTAGGATCTTAAATAGTCCCAATAGTTAAGCTATTTCCCAGAAAAACATGTTCAGGATTTTTAACATATGCCAAGTAATCAAATAATTTTTCAGAAAAACATATTACTTGGGACTCATGGATGGTTCCCTCTGATTCAGGATGGCCAAATCTTTTCAGAAAAATGCATTCTCCTTTTACATTTTCTATTTGTAAAATATTTATTGAACAGTGACTGTGTTCTAGACCCTGCTGTAGGCACTGTAGATGCAGGAATAAAGGCAAATGGACATGGTCTCTCCCTTCAAGGAGCTCATAGTCTAGGTGGGAAAAATAATACACACTTAAGCAAATAAGTGAATAAGATAATTTCAAATACTAAGTGCTATAGCAAAAAAGAAAAAAAAGATCACGTATAATATCCTCATCTGTAAAATGAGTATTTCACTACCCACTTAAGTGAGATAATATATGTAAAGCACCAGGACATAGTGAGTGAATAATCAGACACAGTGAGTGTGCCACAAATGTGCATGTGCACACCACACACACACACACACTCTTTGTGATAACCAAATTATCTTAGCATGAGATTGAAGCAAAGAGTGGGAAAAGTATAAAATTTGTGCAATTCACTTTTTCTAACAAGATGCAAATAGCTGTAATTTGTCAAGAATCTGCTACAAAGGCATAGATGGAAGCACCAGATACGGCCCTTGCCCACCTGCAAGAGATGCCATCCTCACTACGTTCTTCACTTATGAGGGGACTGGAGACACCAGCCCCTGGACCATGGGCCCAAGGAAGCCACTGCTATTCCTGGCTGTCCCATCTAGGGAAAGACAGGGATCTTTTATTGCACATTTACTAAGTGCCAGACACTGTGCTAGGCACTTTACATGCATTCTTTCAGTTAATCCTTGCAAGAACCCCCTGAGGTTGGAAATATTAACCTTCTTTTACAGATGAGAAGCTTTAGGCTCAGAGGAGTGAGGCAAATGGCTTCAGGCCACACAGATAATGTGTACCAGGCCTGGGACTTGTGTCTAGGTATGTCTAACTCCCAAGCTAAGTGCTTTGTCCAGGCCAAGGGCATAGCACAACCAAAAAGAACATCTAGAACAGAAGTCCTGGGACTCTGGCAAGATGAATGAGTGTCCTACAGACGGAATAGGTTTTTAGCCTATTATCTTACTGATTCTAAATTCTTAAGTCTGGAATATGGTTGTCAAGGGGACTAGCAGGTCTTTAAAAGGTACAATAGGCACTAGAATGATCTGAATCCTTCCACACCTTTCTGGGGTGAAAATATGTTCCATTAGGGCAGTTCTAAGGCAGTCCTAGTGGAAAGAAATTGGCCTTGAAACCTAATAATTGTGGATTTGCAAGCCAGTTTACTGTTTTCTTGCTGAATGACATTTTCACTCTTAACTGGAGGTTCTGTTTTCTTCTTTGCAAACTGGAGTTCTCAATGTCTGCCTCCCAAAATGGTTATGAAAATTAACAGTATTGTCTGTGAATCATTAAGCAAGTTCATTTCTTCATTTCACATGTATCTATTCAGAACCTAGTATGTGCCAGACACTATTCAAGGTGCTGGGGATACAACAATGAAAACAAATTTCTGTCCTCAGGGAGCTTACATCCTAGGGGGAAGACAGATAATAAACGAATAAGTGAAAACATAGTTAGGTGGTGGGAAGTGCTATGGAGAAGCAGTAAAGGGACAGGGAGTTCCTTGGGTCAGGGGTGATTTCAATTTTAATTTGGGGAATGAGGAAAAGCCTCCCTAACGAGGGGACCTTTAAAAGAAGACTTGGGTGTGAGGGTGTGAGCCAAGTGAATACCTGTGGGAAAATTCCAGGGCAGAGGAAGTAGCAATAGAAAACCCTCAAGGCAGGAGTGTCCATGCGTACCCTGGAGTGGCTGGGAGGCTGGGTGGCTGGATGAAGTGAGTAAGAGGAGGAATAGGAAGAAATGAGGTCAGAGGATGGCCACGGGCCAGATGGCACAAGGCCAGGTTGGCCACTGTGATAACAGGTTGATCGTGAGTGAGACTGGAGACTGGCGCAGGTGTTGGGATGGAAGAGTGATGTGATCTGACTTGTTTTATCACAGTCAGGTATCTAGTAGGTGCTTGATGAATGGTCATGGTTTTGTATTAATTTTTTTTAAAATGTATTGCTTGTATTCAGTCAACCAATGTTTTGAATCAGAGTCAAGTGCTGGTGGTTGGAGAAGGTGTGAGCTGCAGGGACAGTCCAGAGCAAGGGTCATACATAAAGCAGAGGCAGGACTCAGAGAGCTAATAGAAGCTAAAGTCTTAGCATGGTGTCCTAGTCAATTGGGCTGCTATAACTAAGTACCATAGACTGGGTGGCTTATAAACAACAGTAATTTATTTCAGACAATTCTGGATGCTAGAAGTTCCAGATCAGGGTGTCAGTATAGGGAGGTTCTATGAGGGCTGTCTTCAGAGCTGCAGACTGCTGATTTTTTGTTGTATCTTCATACGGTGTAAAGAGGGCAAAAGAGCTCTCTGGGGTCCCTCTTATTAGGGCACTAATGCCTCCACCCTCATGATGTAATTATCTCCCAAAGGGGTCACTTCCTAATAACATCACACTGGGGGTTAAGATTTCAACATACACATTTTGGAGGAACACAAACATTCAGCCCCTTGTATATGGTCACAGCCACTAGGATGGTGGACTGGGAGGATGAAGGGTGGTGATCTGGGGGACACCCTCACTGAGAATCTGGTGAGGGCTCTGCTGCATTTGCATCTGGTCTGACCCCCAGGCTTCCTAGTTATGAGCGATTACTAATGCTGTATACATTTCTTGTAGACAGTTTGCAAACTGACTAAGGCATATGGGAGAGCCATTGTTAAGAGTCTATTTGTCTCCTCTTTACACGTGTGATGTGTAACACAATGGTACCCCCATTTCTGTTTTGCAGATTTAACCTTTTAGAAATTTAAACAAAAAAGGAATACATACATACTCATTATAGAAAAAATATAGATAAACAAAAAGAAGAAGATGAAATCATCTATAACTCTACAGCCCAGAAATAACCATTGTTAAAATTTATGTAGTCTTCCAGAATTTTCTTTATGTATGTGTGCACATGGGTATGCATACACACACACGGACATTTTTCTCTGTGATAATAAGGTTCCTCTATGTATATTTTGTAAAAACCTCATGTATTGTGAACAGCTTTCTAAGACAACAAAATAATCATGCATCATAATTTGTGTTCATAGAGATAGATTTGTGGGTCAAAAGTAGTCACATTTTTAAGTTATTTGCTTATTGATTGCCAAATTGCCTTTCAGAAAGCTTGTGGTAATTTATACTTCCATCAACATCGTTTGACAACCCAGTTTCCCTACATCTTTACCAACACTATATTTTTTATTTTGCTTTTTGATTTATCAAAAATACTTAGTTATAGTTTTGATTTGCATTTATTGCTTCCTTGTGAGGCTGAACATTAATTTTTAAAAATCTGTTTATAGGCCATGTTCATAGTCTATTCATATTCTTTGCTTATAATCTCTTTTGAAGACTTTATCTTTTTCACATAGATTTGTAAAATGATCTTTTTCTTTTTTTTTTTGAGACAGGATCTCACTCTGTCACCCAGGCTGGAGTGCACTGGTGTAATCAAAGCTCACTGTAACCTCAAACTCCTGCGCTCAAACGATTCTCCTGCCTCAGCCTCCCCAGTAGCTAGGACTACAGGTGTGTGCCACCATGCCCAACTAGTTTTTCTTTTTTTGGTAGAGACAGGGTCTTGCTATGTTGCCCAGGCTGGTCTTGAACTCCTGGCCTTAAGTGATCCTCTTGCCTTAGCCTCCCAAAGTGCTAGATTACAGGCATGAGCCACCATGCCCAGCCGACCCATTTCTTAAATATATAATATTTCTAGCGTATTTGAGTCTTGAGCATATGTCTAACAGCCAGAGAAAGAGGTGAAATCAGAGTCTCCAGAAAATAAAATGCTTTGGTAGGACACATATGCTGATGATATGCTGATATGTGGCATAAAACCATGAGCTCAGCAACCCCAGAGTTGTTTTCCAAATGGCTCACATGTGGGGCCATCCTGTGTGGAATTCCACTGTTTCCTGCTCAGCACTTCTTCGCTGGATCTGGAGTCTCTCTCTGTTCCATTTTGTTTTTGCTCTGCTGAAGAAAGATCACCTTGAGCAAAGTGAAACAGAGCTGGTTCAATAACTCTACCCTTAAAAAAGAAGATAAACGGGAACTGCTTGTCTTATTCTTATACTTTACTGATTTAAAAGGGCACAACAATTTGGGTCTGTAATTTTGCTGCCAAAAGAGATAAACCACATTTAGATAAACAAAAACAATGCCAAGTGATTGCTATTAATGCACCTGAGCTGTTTATAAGGATAGCTATCCTAGTTGCCTAGCTCCTATATTATCATTTAAACACAGTGGTAGGGCAGGAGGGATAAAATTAGGAAGAACAAAATCATTTTAGTAGGGCTCACCAACCATTACAGGGCATCCAGCAGCACAATTTCACTTTTCCAACCCGTCTTGAAAGTCTCCAGTAGGTGTCTTATGTGTGCTCACAAATGCAGTCACCTCAAAGACCATAGACATCAGTCATGTTTCTTTCCTCTGCTCCTAGCTATGGGCAATGTCTGTATCCAAGGCTTTTAGTGCAACCACGGAGCCCATGGGAATGATGACATCCATTGACCGTTTTACTGTGAACTATTTGTCTGGGATGAAGCCACACTTTTGTGTTATAGCCATCTGTCTCTTAGGGGTCTCAAAGTTAGGTTGGGATTACAAAAGTTAGGGAGTAAAAAGATTATATGGCCCAGAGAAAAGTATGGCTACAAGGACACATTTGAGGTTGTTAATTTGGTATATCCTGGGTGTGAGGGAGGAGAAGAAGGTAAGACAAGCCCCAGGGAAAAACAAAGGAAAAAGAAAATAAGACCAAAAGAACCTCCCCAAAACAAAAGAACCCCCAAACCCCCACAAACAATAAAAAACAAATCAAATCCCCTCCAAACCTAAGCATGTATATGATTACATTTATGTAAAATTATATTTATGTACATTCATTAAGAAATTAGAAAACAGATGTAATTATATTGATTTCAACTGGTTTTTAGCAATATCTACAGTTTTTGCGACAAGAGAAGATTGCAGAATAACCAGTATAGTATGATTCCATTTTGATAACAACAAACATGGATCACTGATTATGTGTAGGTATATTGTAGGTATATGTAAAAGCAAGGAGAAGCGTGTGGAAAGATACAAATCTGTATTCATTTTCTAGGGCTGCCACAACAAAGTACCACAAACTGCGTGGCTTAAGCAACTGAAATTTATTTCTCACAATTCTGGAGGCTGGAAGTCCCAGATCAGGGGTTTGCATGGTCAAATTCTTGGTGAGGGTGAGGGTCTGTGCCTGGTTTGCAGACAGCTGTCTTCAAGCTGCATCCTCACACCGGGCGGGGAGTGGGGAGAGACAGAGAGAGGAGAGAGAGCCTGAGGGGGAGAGTGACGGTGAGTGTGAGTGAGCTCTGGGCTCTTTTAAGGGCACAAATCCCATCATGAGGGCCCCACACTCAGACCTCATCTAACCCTAATTACCTCCCTAAGGCCCCACCTCCAAATACCATCATATTGGAGATGAGGTTTCAGCATATGAATCTGGGGGGGGACACAAACCTTCAGTCTATACCAGTGACTTAAACAACAGGAATTTATTTTCTCACAGTTCTGGAGGCTGGAACTCCAAGATAGGTGTGTTCAGGGCTGGTGTCTTCTGATGCCTCTCTCCTTGGCTTGAGATGGCCATCTTCTCCCTGGGTCTTTACATGTTCCTCCCTCTGTGTCTGTGTCCTAATCTGTCCTAATCTCCTCTTCTGGTAAGGATGCCAGTCATATTGGATTAGGGACCACCCCAATGACCTCATTTTAACCTAATTATTTCTTTAAAGGCCCTATGTTGAAATCCAATCACGTTCTGAGGTACTAGAGGTTAGAACCCCAACATACGGATTTTGGGTGGACACAATTCAGCCCCTAACAACAACCATCTGTTAATATTGGATATTTCAGAGGGCGGGAAGGGAAAGAATATGGAAGAAGTTGGTTAGCTTTGTCTCATATGTCTTTTATTATTTCTCATGTTTCAACAAACATGTATTACTTTTATAGCTTGAAAAATATAAAACCAGTTTAATACATAAAGATAGTTTATCGCTTATAAAATGGAAAAGGTCAGACATTGTGCTTCAGGCACAGTTTGATCCAGAGGTTCATGATGTCATCAGGGCAGGTCTCCGGACTCTGCCATTCTCTATACATTGTTTTCACCTCCTCATGTCACCTGATCTTGTTAACCATTTAGCTTATAGTAGCAGTATTATCTCAACAGTCCTAGAACACACAGCTGTGCAGAGCAAGAAAGCTGTCTTTTCTTTTGGCTCCCACGGAAAAGAGACACTTCTGTCCCTTATACTCCAACAAATGTCTTCTCCTGCCTTTGAATTGAGTTTGAATTGAATCACATGTTTTTCTGAAAGCCAGTGTCAGTGACCAAAGGGTCACATGCTGATTGCTTAGGTCAGTTGAGTCCCACCCCTAGAGCTGCAGATGGGTCCTTCTGTCTAAATGGTATTGCTGAAAAAGTGGGGGAAGAGTAGTTCTTCAAAGGAAAATCTATGTCCTGTTGTGGGGGAGATGGTTTGGATGCTGGGGAAGCAACAACTCTCCAGGCCTTTTGAAGTGACTCCTAATTTCAGCTTCTGTCTTAATCTTCCGTTCCAGCAACACTTCAACACAGGTCCCATCCATTTCTGACCTCTGAGTTCTTGAATTCATACTTAAAAAAAAATCTTCCATTAGCACTCTTGGGACCTTCTTTACAACTTGCTCATGTACTTAGTTACTCGTACTTTAATTGTCTACTTTGAAGTTAGCTCTTTGAAGGCAAAAATTGTGCTCTCTTTAGCACTACAGTATCACCAGCCCCTAGCAATCCTAGGCCTTTAGTAGATGCTCAATTATTATTTTCATATTGAATTACATTTAACTTTGACATATTTACACATTTATTCCTCTGTTCTGATGTCTCTTCCTGCCTTCCTAACTAGAATAAAAAAGTACCTCTTAGGTTGAGTGTGTCACATTCACTTCTCTGGCATATTCTGGTGCCTTGTATGGTACTGATCTCTATTTTTCTTGATTGCCCAAGTTAAGGTGAAAGAACATCGACTTTGTAAGACTCTTAAAGGAAAGATATCTCCTGTGTAGGAAAGGACTTGCTTCAGAACATTAGGTGGTGCTGTAAGCGAGGCATAAGGACGTTTTATTCCACTTAGCTGTGTGTGGGGAAAGATGCCTTCTCATTTTCACAATAGATATCTATTTCCTCTCACCTGAAGTGTTGCTGTGATTGTTGTTTAGGACTTGGAGGAATCTGTAAATTCCAGTGTTAGAGCTGAGAAATATTTAAACGTGTGTTGGTCACCCACTGGGAAAACAGGCATTTCCCAGAATCAGTATTTTCAGACTAGAATAAGCCTAATCTTCTCCAGTAATAAAACCTTCTGAATCCATTAGAGGCAGAAAAGCAGCAGATCACCCTTATAAAGTACAAGAATAACCTTGCTTGCCGTCTTTAGCAAATACCTCCCTGTCCTGTAGGTTTCAGCCACAGCTTAGAGTGTGTAGGGAAACAGCCCTAGATTGGAGACTTCAATCTCTAACTGTAGCTCTGCAGAAGAGGGTGTCTGGGAATAGGAAGTTTGCTCCATTTTTAGTCTTCCTCCGCCTGGTGATAACCCTGTATATCCTTTGGGATGTCTGGGTGACCTGCCTGTGACAGCTGTCCCCCACTGATCCCTTGGAATGAGTCACTTGATCTGGCTGGAGGGACAGCTGCGTGAGTCCCCACTGCTCTGTGCACACCTACCTTGAGTTATTCCATCAATTAAGGAGGATAACAGTTCTTTAGCCAAGAAACTGGGAGTCCTGCTTCTTTGGGATCTAGCTCAAAAGTCACTTTTCCAATGAAACCTTTCCTGAAGTTTCTTCTATAACAGGAAACTGCATTTAGTGAATATTTGTAGGTTCTGGGCATTGTGTTAGGCTCTTTCAAATACATTAAATTATTTAATCCTTCTTGCAATGGGGTACAGTCATTACCGTTCCTATTTTCACAGAGGAAGCTGAGACTCAGATTTAAGGTAGCTTTTCTTAGGACCCGCAGTGAGAAAATGGTAGCTGAGATTAGGACCCTGTGGTCCAGCATCTTAATCTTTCTATTATATATGCAAAATTAACTGTACCTTCCTCTGTTCCCACCGACCTTGACATTCACTGCTATTGTGGGGTTTGTTACATAGCTTCCACTGTGCCCTCTGTGCTTTGGCACCATCAGTAGCTTAGCGTATACCTTGAGTTTATCCTTTCCCAGTTGAATGATTGCCCTCTACAAAATTAGAAGCCTTTGAGACCAACTTTCTGCTGATTGCCTCCTGCTACAGTTTCTGCAGGGCTGTATCCTGATACATAGTTGGGACCCCCAACATCTTTTTTGTCTTCCCTAATCTATCCTTCCTCTCTCAAAGCATAAAATGAATGACTGCATCATTTACATTTGGCAATGGATCAACTGGAAGTACTTTAGCTCAAAGTATGTTTTAGCAGAAAGAAATTCTCAAATTCCTTTAGTCACGAAGGATGATAAAAGTTGGACAGATGCAGTCTTGAGAACACTGGGTGGCACTGTCCCTCAACTGCAGCATCAGAGAACATGCACGTGGCCCCTCTCATTCTGCACCGTGCTGAGTCCTGAGACCCACACTCAATGTCCCGCAGAGTCTGTTCACCTTGTGAGTGCAGACATTTCTGCTGGGGCAGAGGTGACTCACCGACAAATGGGCATCTCCTCCTTGCCTTGACATGACATCCGTATGGCCCTTTCCAGGGGATCATCAGTTGCCCTCACCATTCATCCTCCTTGCCCTAAAAACATCTGCCAATTCCATGCTGATGGTTTTCTTATTTCATGGGGGTTGGGGCATGTTTATCATCTTTTTTCTCCTTACTGACTGCTTTGTCTTCTTTTTTCCCTGTGAATTTTCTCATTTTTATTAAAGAGCTCTTCTCATGCCCCTGGTGCATTTCTGGCTTTCTCCTCTGGCCTCTGTTCATTTTCCAGGGGTGTCTCCACTCGGTCAGTTTTTAAATTCTGTTCTTCTCTGTAACACATTCTTGGACCTCAGTGATCAACTACAGTAAAGATATGTAGAAAGTACGGAGGGACTCTAGAGGGGGAGTGTCAGTGTTGTCTGGACAAGCAGGTAAAGCCTCCACAGGGATGACGGTGTGGAACTGGCCCTTGAAGGACGAGTAGAGTGAACTCTTTCTTCTGTGACTCTTTCCCTTCTAAAATCCTTATTGTACCTTTTTAATTTTACAGATGAGAATACTGAGGCCCAGACAGGATGAAAACCTGACTTAAGACTGTGAAGTTAAGAAGTAGCAAATGTACTGATTATACCCTTAGTGAGCTCTTTCCACCATTCACTCATCCATCCATCATTCATTCATCAAATATTTGTTGAGAACCTTCTATGTGCTGCTACTATACTGTGTACTACATATATAACAGCGAATGAAAAACTAACTCCTAGGGGGTTTGCATTTTATAATATGCAGAGGAGAGGATAGACAGCAAACACCACCACCAAAAACACATAGTGTGACAGGGGATGATATAACACTGATGTGTGTGTGTGTGCACGCATGCTCTATCTGGGGGGGTCAAGGAGGTTGGGACAGGAGAGACAAACACATGCACCAATAATGATAATCTTATAAGTTCCTTTATTATCATGATTCCTTTTGTTGAACTGCTTTCCCCTTCTTTCCTATCCCCTGCACTCCAGAGAATTAAAGGCATGGGTGCAATTGTTAAGCTGCAGACGGGCATTTTTCCCTGGCCATATACTGGGAAGTAAAAAGGAGAGAGTGGCCAGTGTAGCTCTGCAATAATCAGGGGATTGTTTAAGCTAAATTACTCTTAGAGAAAACCTGGAAACCACGTATTAAAAGCAACTTCCCTGATGTGGGCTCCCTCCCATCCCTTCCTACCCCTCCCTGACTTTTACTCTAGAATGAAGCAGAAAAAAATTCTGAGAATTAACGTTTCTGCCAGCAGGTTCTCGTTAAGATTTCAGTGTGCCTTGCCAAAAACATGCTCCCATAAATGACCGCATTAGAAAGTGGGGAAAATGAGGGCAAAGAGCATTACTGGAGAAGAAAACAAATTTGTAGGAAAAAAGTCAGTGCACTTCTGGGAAGAAAGGCCACCGGCATCGAAGTGGTAGACAAGAAGACTGGGGATGCTGGGGCAGTAAAACTTGGAGTCCTTTGTGGCACTCTAAGGCAATGAGGAGTCATCGGCTGTTTTCAACTTGGGTGGTGACGTGTTCTGTAGGCGGATAGTGCCGGAGTCACTGTGGTGGGCATGTTGGGAGAGGACAAGAAGGAAGGAAATAAGAAGGATGGAGGGGTGGGGACACATATAAAAGATCGTTAAGGAGTGTGGTTAGCAGAGTATGATCACTGACTAAATGAATAGCTAGAATGTGTTGAGGAATTATTGTGCTTTAGACACTGCTTAAAGTGCTTTCTTCGTGTTAACTCATATAATCCTCGGAACAACCGCATAAGAGAGCTACTATTATAACCTCCACTTACAGATATGGAAACAGAGTTTTGGAGAAGTTAAATAAATTGCCCAAGAATTCTCAGTTAGGAGGTGAAGTTGCTGGGAATCAAAGCCGGAGAGTTGGGGCCGGTGCTACTCACTTAACTGCTTCTGCTCTTCTGCCTCCCAGTGTTGAATGTGGGGGTGGAGGAGAGAGAAGAGTTGGGGAAGAATCCCAGATTTCAGTTGCAAGACACAATGTCAACTGAAAGATGCAATTCTAGGATATTGATACCAATAGCTAACATCCTACACTTTAGATCCTAGCTGACAATTAAAATATAATTGGCATCGATATGCAAAAGTCCTCTACTTTCCTCCTGAAACTCAGATTTAAGTCACCTGCCAAAGATTATCTTAAGCATTCATCTTACAATCTGCAGTCAGTTCTCTGCTTTCCCCAAATTTTCTGCTAATTTCTAGAGACTTTCTGCTCGGTCATTTCTGCCTCTGAGTTCTCATTCCTGGAGGACTCTTAGTCTCTAAATCAGAGTTTCACTTTCTGTCCTTGTTCTTTACTGTCTGCTCTATGCTGATTCACATTTCCACAAATGTACAACCTAGTCTCTGAGGTCATTTGTGTGACTGGAAGATGGAGACTGTTCCAGTTATTATTGCTGTGTTAACAAACCTCCTGGAACTTAGTAATATAAAAATAACAATTACTTTATGATGCTCACTTATTTTTTTTTTGGTCAAGAATTCAAACAAATGCACTGTGGCCATGCCATCTCTACTCCCTAATATCTGGAGCCTCAAATGAGGGTGACTCAATCAGCAGAAGGCTGAATCATCTGGAGGCGTCTTCACTCACATGTGTGACTCAAAGGCTTGTGCCCAGCTGGGACTGTCAACCGGACACCTACACATGGCCTCTCAGTGTGGCTTGTGCTTCGTACAGCATGGTGCCTGGATCCCAAGAGGGAGTGTCTCCAGAGTAAGCATTCAAGGGAAACAGAGTCAGAAGCTGCAAGATCTTTTCTTACCCAGCCTAAAAAAGTCCCATAGCCTCATTCCTGCTAAACTGTAATAATTGGAGTACTTATTCAAGGAGAGAAAACATAGACTCCCACCTCTCAATGAGAGACATGTTAAAGAATTAGTGGCAGTTTAAAAAAAAAATCGGCAAAAGGGCTATCGTGCAATGATGAAAACAGTAGAGCATTTTATTTTATATACCTCTGTTCTTAAAATTCTTTTGGCTTCTCTAGTCCCAGGCATTTCTCTCTAGACACTTTTCTCCATAGGCTCCTGCCTCATTGCTATTCCCATTACACACAAATTTTTATCTATATTTATTCATGTACCTGTGAGTTCATTCTTGATTCAACAATGCAATGAATGCAAAAGTCCTGCATTCAACAAATGATTATTGAATACTTAATATATGCTAGGTAGAGTTTTAAGTTCTTGGGATACATCAGTGAACAAAACATACTAAAATTATTTTCCTTTTGCAGCTTATACTCCAGTGAGAGGGAAATAAAATAAATAATAAACATAATACGTAAATTTTACAAAATGTAAGGTGATAGTGCTACAGAAAAAAGAAAATGTAGAGCATGGCAAGGGAATAGGGAATTTGAGGGGGATGGGTGTTATTTTAAACAGAGTGGCCAGGGTAAGCCTCATTACAAAGGTGGCATTGGAGTAAAGACATGCAGGAAGAGAGGAACTGAGCCATGCACTTGTCTGGGGAAGAATAGTCCAGGTAGAGGGAACAGCTGGTACAAAGGCCCAAGGTGGGAGTAAGTCTGGCATATTTAAAGAGGAGCGAAGAGGCTGTGGTGGCTGTAATAGAAAGAACAAAAAAGAGAGTAGCAGGAAACAAGGTCAAAGAAGTGACAGAGGCCCAGATCAGGTAGGCCTTGTAGCATGCTATTGCAAAGAATTACGAGGAGTTCTAAAATTGGGATCCAGAAGAGGCTTTTGAGCAGAGGAGGGATTTGATGTGACTTAATATTTTAAAAGGATCCCTCTGTCTCCTGTGTTGAGAACAGACTGTAGGACATCACATGGAGAGGAAAGATGAGCTAGGGAGCTATCACAGCTGCCTAGGTATGTGAAGATGGTGGCGCAGACCAGGATGGTAGCAGTGAAGTTGGTGAGAAATGATAAGATATTAGATATGTTTTGAAGGCAGAGTTAATAGGACTTACTGACATTGGATGGAAGAGCAAAAGGAAGGAGTCTTGGACAACTTCCATGTTATTGGTCTGAGAAACTGGAATGATGAAGTTGCTACTGACCGAGATAAAGAAAGCTAGGTAGGGAAGCAAATACTTGGCAGGGGAGTAGGAAAGACTAGAAATTGAGTTTTAGACATGTTGAGTTGGAGAAGTCTATTAGACAAATAATTGCAGATTTCAAGTTATATACACAAGTCTAGTGTTCAGAAGAGAAGTTTGGACTAGGCACATAAACTTGTGAGCTATAGTTGGCATTTTAAAGCCATGAGACAGGATGGGATCACCACGGGAGTGAGTATATATAGAGGAGAAGGACCAAGGTCCAAATGCAAGAACATTCCAGTAAGAAGAAGTTGGGGGCAATAAGCAAACAAGACTGAGAACAAAATGTTCACCAACACAGACAGAAATGCAGCAGAGTATGGTATCCTGGAAGTCAAATGAGGAAACAGCCATCAAGGTCAAGAAGGAAGAAGTAAACCGACTGTGTCAAAAGTTGGTTCATTTAGCCGATGGGTCAGGTGAAAAGAGGCCTGAGAAGTGACCGCTGGATTTAATAAGGTAGGTGTCTGTGTGCAATCTGGAAAAGAGCACTTCTGAGGGGGAGTGAATGTGAAAGCTTGATGGGAATAGATTGAAGAGCGACTATAAGAAGAGAAAGTGGAGGCTTGCTACGGAAGAAAACAACTAAATAAAACACAAGCTGTCACGGGATATAGGGTCTAGACGAGGTTTATTTAATTTTTTAAAGTAAATAAATATGAGCGAAATATCCTGTGTGTATGCTGATGGGAGTGGTCTGGAACAGAGGAAGAAACTGTAGGAGAGAGAAGAGGACAGTGGAGCAAAGCTGTGGAGTAGGCAAGAGGGATGGGGTCTAGAGCATGAGAGGAGGAAGGATCGGCCTTAGGAAGGGTCATGGCAAGTCTGTCCACGGTCACACACAAGGAGGTGCGGAGGGCGGGCGGGTACGGGGATTCTCATGTCAGCACTTCATTTCCTCAGCACAGGGAGCGAGGTTATCCACTGAAAAGGAGTTTAGGAGTGGCAATGTTGAGCATTTGATGAGAGAGGAGAAGTCACAACAGTGATTCTGGAATGTAGAAGAGTGAATAACTAGGGAAGTATAAGATAATTGCTGAGCAGTGTCAAGGCCCTCCTGAGTTCCTAGCCATAAATTTAAATTGATATTAGTCATAATGGTTTGGTGTTTTTTTCCAGGCATGCTTAGCTGCTCAAGGGCAAGCATGGGTGGTAGAGAGTTGGTTTTAACTGGGTCGTGGCCTATCTACTGAGTGAAATGAAATAAAGCAGTGACAATGGAATCAAGGAAGTCCAGGGTCTGTGCTAATTGGATACGGCATTTAAGATGGTTTGGGAAGGAGAGAAAGCGTCAGGGTTGAAGGCCAGTGGGAGGACAGTGAAGTGCAGACTTTCGGAGGGAGGGTGCTGAGGGTGAGTGGAAGGTAGAGGTGGTTGTCAGAGAGTGGGTGGCATGAAATGACTAGAGTTGTCATTACGGTGTAGGATAAACTGATAGGATTGAGTGACTGAGGTAGGATTGGGGACAGGTCATTGGAGGTGAGGATTTCGGGAACTGAGAGGCCAGTATGTTGGAGGATCATCTGAATGGTTATACTGAAAGCATGGAGAGTCAAGATTCCTTATTCTGTAGCACGTTCCTCACCATTATTCATCTTACAATAAATGTGCTAGACATAACTTATCGTCTTATCGGTCTACTTGTCTAGGTACGTGATACACGTCTGCTGCGTTGGGAGAAATGAACTGTGGTTGGCCTTCATAGCCCTGCGCGTGTGTCATCACAGACGCTCTCCATTAGAGGGCCCGCTTTGCTTGCTGGAGCCAATTCCTCATCCAGTCTCCTTTTTGGGTTCTAATCAATAAAGCAGAGATACCAGGCGCCAAACAATGATCTCACCATAAGCCTTAATTATATAGGCCAAATAACTCCCTAGTAAAGGATTAGATATTGTGGCTGAAAGTTGAGATCAAGGTGAAGGTCTCCTAATGTCTCCTTTCTCCAGATATCAAGACTTTGGGACCTGCCTCTGGATTGGATCTGCCCCATTGTCCATTCAGGTCTATGGAGAATTGTTAATTTTGTCTCACAATCCATTTTTAGGTAGAGCAAAGAACAAAGATGGTGAAAGAAAACGTTGGAAAATAGGTAGCTATGGTGTAAAACATATCATACTCTTTCTAATCTCACGACCGCCTGTGGGGCATAGTGAAAGGTAGAGAGCAGATCAGATGTGTTCCCTCCAACATTCTGGAGCTGGGATAAAAGTGAAAGTTTCCTTGTCCATAGGCAGAAGTAGGAAAGTGAGCTTAGAGGTGTTCAATGTCCTCCTGTCTAAGGTTGGAAGACATTGAACACATCCTCTCTATCTTCACGTGGGGTATGATTGGTCTGGATGCCATACTTGGTGCCTAGCCCATTCATCATGCATGTCCACAGTGTTTTTACAACACTCGCTGACCCAACTGACCACAAACGCAGAGGACTAGTTTATGTGGTCAAATATTAATAGATTCTAGTTAGAATTTCAATCTCCTTCTTCGGACACCTTCAGCCAGAGCAAGAACTAAGAGCTTCTTTTTAATAAACCTATGACCCCAAGAGTAGGCAAAGGCAGTTGTTAAGGTTGCTGACCTGGACAGATTGCAGCATGAGGCTCATTCAGGAATTTCAGAGGTGAAGGGAGGTCAGACTAGTTCTAGTTGCATTTACTGTTGGGGTGAGCCTTCTGGACATGGGGCTTAGACGTGACTTAGACGTTAGGTAGGGTTGAAGTCTTGAATGAAAAACTGAAATCTTCTTCCAAAAGGTAAATGCTGAGGAAGACAAGGTGAGCAAATTCTAGGGGAAAAAGCTATACTTTCACAACAAACCCAAGAGCCAAGAAGCTGAGCTCTTTATTCTCTTGTGAACTTCCCCCTGGTAGGAATAACTCTTGAATAACGTAAGGCTTTCAGGGCAAAACCCAGTGATATAAACAGCAGAAACAAGAGAAACAGCTCTTGATACTGGGGGTCATAAAGAAACCACCACATGTCATTATAGTAAGTGATCATCCTTTAAAAGAAAACGAATTTACAAATTTATTCTCAAGTAATAGAAAATTATCTATTTAGAAAGCATTTAGCACAGAACATGCAGACAGGTTTATGAGAGCTTTGCCAAAAGGGCTCTCAAATTGGGGTATTTTTTGGTGACTTATTCATGTTTCAAACCCTGGTGGCTGTGGCATTAACAAATTCCTCTAACAGAGTATAGATAAAAGGAAATCATGTAGTCCAAATATGACTGCTAAGTCAGGATAAAAAAAGACAGTTTTATTATGAACTTGTGATGGTTTTTAATTCCCTATGGGCTAAGAAAAATGACATGAAACTTCTTTAAGTAACAGCTTTATTGAGATATAATTCACATGCCATAAAATTCACTCATTTAAAGTGTACAATTAAATGATTCTCAGTATATATTCAAAGAGTTGTGCAACCATCACCACAATCGATTTTATAACATTTTTTCAAAAAGAAATCTCGTAGCCATTAATAGTTACTCCTCGTTTCCTCCAAGCTCTAGGAAACAACTTGGCTACATTCTGTCCCTATAGATTTGCTTATTTTTGGCATTTCTTAAGAATGTAATCATACAATATATTGGCCTTTGTGACTGTCTTCTTTCACATTGCATAATGTCTTCAAGATTCCTTCATATAGTAGCATATTTCAGTGCTTTATTCCTTGTTGTGGCACAGTAATATTCCATTGTATGGATGTACCACATTTTGTTCACCCATTCATCAGTTGATGGACATTTGGATTGTTCCCACTTGTTAGCTATTATGAATAAAGCTGCTATAACCATTCATGTCCATATTCTTATATGGACATATATTTTAATTTCTCTTGCGTAGGAGTGGGGTTGCTGGGCCTTATGGTAACACTATATTTAACCCTTTGAAGAACTGCCAGGCTGTTTTCCAATGTGGCTGCATGATTTACATTCCCACCAGCAGTATATAAGGGTTCCAATTTCTCCACATCCTTTTCAACACTTGTTATTATTTGTCTTTTTAATTCTAGTCGTCATAGTGCATGTGAAGTGATATCTCATTGTGATTTTGATTTGCATTTCCCTGATGGATAATGATGTTGACCATCTTTTCATGTGTTTATTAGCCAATTGTACATCTTCTTTGGGGAAGGTCTATTCTGATCCTTTTTTCCTTGTTACTTTTTTCCTTTTTCAGTTTTTAATTAGGTTATTTGTCTTTAAATTATTGAGTTGTGAGAATTCTTTATATCTTCTGAATGCAAGTCCTTTTATCAGATATATGATTAGGAAATATTTTCTCCCTTTCTTGTCTTTTCACTTTCTTGATGGTGTCCTCTGAAGCACAAAAAAGTTTTTACTTTTAATGAAATCCAATGTATTAATTTTTTCTTCTGTTGCTTGTGCACTTAGTGTCATAGCTAAGGAGCCATTGCCAAATCTGAGTTTATGAAAATTTACCCTTATGTTTTCTCTGGAGAGTTTTATAGTTTTAGCTCTTACATGTAGGTATTTTATCCATTGAGTTAATTTTTATACATGGTGTGAGGTAGGGGTCCAACTTCATTCTTTAGAATGTGATATTTAGTTGTCCCAGCACCATTTGTTGAAAAGACTGTTCTTTCTTCCATTGAATTACCTTGGCATCCTTGTCAAAAATCTATTGGCTATAAGTGTGAGGGTTTATTTCTATACTGTCAATTCTTTTATTTAATAGGCAAATCTAAGCATGCCTCTTCAAAGATGCACTATGTGCTACTCTCTTCCAGTGAATGAAACTGCCCAACAAAGAAATAATTTTGCAAGCAAGAGTTGAGAATATGTAATTACAACACGTTTCTTTTTTTTAGCATTATGTACTCTCAATTTTATTATTAATTTATATGTTTATCCTTCCCATATTGTCTTAATTACTGTAACTTTGTAATAAGTTTTGAAATTGGGCAGTGTGAGTCCTCCAACTTTATTCTTCCTTTTTGAAATTGTTTTAGCTATCTGGGTTCCTTGAATTTTCATGTGTGACATGGCATTTTGCTTTTATATTTTCCTTGTCTTGTGATAACTCACGTTTACCTGGTTGGAGGGGAATGAAGATGAAGAATAGATCTTAGATGTAAATTTAGCTCATCTTTGAGAAAGGGAGGTGGAGGCAAGGTCACAAAACAAAACAGCAATTAATTTATAGAGCCATTGTGTTTTAATTTTACTTTGAAAATAAAATTTGAACAGACAAGTAGAAAAGTTTAAAAGAGCTTAAATGTCAGGGCCTATGAGATGGGCAGTTATAGATGACTGGTTGAGGGTGGCAAAGTAATATGAAAAATTTGATTGTGCTAAAAGACCCCATAAGGACAAAATATCTTACCTGCTGGTCTTAACCTTAGTATTTAGTATGTTTGAACGGAGTTGATTTTTATTTTTTAGGCATCACATGCAAATGGTCTCCATTAAAATACACATTACCGACTGGATGAAATGGGGAAGAGACGGATAGTATTTAAGCTGAAATGGAGACAACCATGAAGCCAACCTGGCAGGTGGATCGTCCGGGTGGGTGTGAATTGGCGACACTATTGGCAGAGACAGGGTGGAGGTCGGCACGTGTCCTGGAGGATGGTTGACGATCGTGATGAGGACACAGATGTTATGGTTTGAGGCTATAAGAAGACGGTGTGAGCTTCCAGTTGAAAGGTATGTAGTGATGGCTGCAAAATAGGATTCTGTGCCTGACATAGATGAGGCCCATATTAATCCATTTTTAATGGAAAGATCTGGAAGTAGCTCTGGGGAATACAGAGTACTATAGTGTCCTGGAAGTTTGGACATTAGGAGAACATTCAGAGGTCTAGTCCAACTTTTTCTTGTAGCTCTTCCCCTTCCTCTTGAACCTTAGAGAGGAGGATGAAGCTGCCGCTCTACCTGAGAAGTTAATTTGCTCATGGGAATGAGGCTTCCTGTGGTTCTCTTCTTCTTATTGGGTTTCATCCTTACAATTTTCTTCTTAACTTTAATTCTGTCTAACTCAGTCTCAAGGTACACCTTATCTGCCTCTCTATTAGTTTTCCCCCATTTTGCCTCTAAACTCTGTGTATTGTTATGCACATATTATCCTCAACCTTTTTCAGAATTGTTCATTTCTACTTAAAAGTGGACCTCCTGAAGTTGCTCTCTGTTCTCCTCTCCGAATGAATTCACCTCAAATGAATTTAACTTGAAGATGTCATTTGTACACTTGAAGTAGAATTATTGGTTTGGAGACCAAAGAGAAAACCTGTTGAGATCTAGCAGGATTTCGAGGAGTCTGCTCGCTTTCCAACTTATTTCTCCTTTCATTGGAACTCAACACAAATGGCACACTTTCAATTTTCTTACTAGATTTGCTCTATACTACTAAGGTAATTAAAAGGTTGTGAGATTGTTTTCAGGTTATGTCAATACCTAGGTTTCAGTAGCTAATGTATAATAACAACATATTTCATGCTTTACAAACCTATCTTCCCAATTAGCAGTACTATTAAATAATTTGGATATAGTCAAAGGTGAGATGGAGCATTCTTTTATTCCACTAACATTTTTTTTACGTGCAACCACTGTGTGTTCACTACTAAGTTAAGAGTCCAGTTTGCTTATCCCCAAGAGATCACAGTGGGATGGGAGTACAGATATGATATCTGCCATTTGGTGTCTGCCATTCTTTCTTTTTGAAAATCACCCCTTTTTCAGTCTATGTAATCCTGCTGGGGCTGCCAATTTGGGAGTCCCAGCTCCTCTGCTGCAGGAGTGGATGGGCCTAAGACTAAGGCTAGGTAATCAAATGTTCACATTCCCCTGGGACATAGTGATTCATTCAGAAGGACCAATTAGAGTTCTTATGGGGGGGACCAAAAGGAACTCTGTGATTGAACATGGGCCTCTCCTTCTGAACTTAAAGCTAGAAGACTTTGTAAGCCTAGACTTGATGGCCTTTCTTTCCACCAGAAAGAGAAAGTCTCCAAAGCTCTTAGAGGAAGCATAACCAGAGATGGAGAGGAAGAGAGGGAAGAAGGGAGAAAGGGAGGGAGGAGGAAAGAGGGAGGGAAGGGGAGAGAGGAAGAGAGAGAGAGAGAGAGAGAAACCACATAATTTGAGTACCCAAATTTAGCTTTGCTTGACGTCTACTTTCACAGACTTTTTCATATGGAGAGCTAATACATTCAGTTTATCCTTAAGCTAACTCATTCCTATCACAGAGCCCTGACTATGTCGTAAATAATAACAGTCTAAGAGGATAAAACAGTCACGGAAGAATGCACAGGTTTCAAGGGAGAGAGTCACCTTTGCCTGGACGAGACCAAGCGATAACAACAGCTACAACATTTCATTACTTCAAAAATGATTGTGTGTTTATTACCTCATTTGATCCCTATGCCAAACTGTAAGAAAATAATTTGCATTATGCTCATTGGCAAAATATTAGTGATTATAATTATCCAAAGGGTGGAAAAAGGAGACCAGAAAGCGAAAGAAGTTTGGAAACCCTAAACTTTCTATGCAAAATAGCTACTATGAGTTTTAATACCACTCTCAAACCAGCATTATAAAGGTATTTCTTGAGATGTAATGCCTTTCCACAAACTATTCTATTGCTTTATATTCCCTTATAACATCTAAATCTTGGTAAAAAGAAGTTTTGTGGTGTTTTTGTGGGTCTTTAAAAAAAACTCACAGATACAGCTAGACACTGAAATGATAAACATAAAAAATGTAGACTTAGCTCAAAAGTCTGTGAAGCTTTGCGAGAACCTAATGTAATGAACCAAAATGACCTTCCTCATTTTCTATCATCTCTCCCAAGATGCTAACATTTTAAATCTATGTGTAAATGTTACATGGGCTGTGTCATTAGGTAGATATTTGCTCCTGGATGATAAAAAGGTACATTTTTTTCTCCCAAATTTAATTTGATTTTATTGCAGCCATGGCCAATGAGGAATAGTCTTTGGAGACGTGTGTTGCTGAGAGTTCTTATGAATGTGACGTCTTGTTATATGGAAAAAAATTGCTAACAGCCTTAAAAGTATAGACTTAGAAGGGAAAATGTTAAGGGCTATTTCTCAGACTACAGTATTTATTGGCAAATCTCACAGACTTTTATAGCTTAGAAACCTGCATACTCCAGTCTGGTTCTCTCTAGTAGCTTACAAAGTCCCTTTTAAATGTTTGGCTTTCTCATACATATATATTTAGGCCCAGAAGTACAAAAATTTGTCATTGCCATTCTCAATGCCTGGGATAGTATGTCCGCCCTGACTTTAAATGGCCTAGTGTTCAATACAAAGATATAATGGGGTGATAACTCTATGTTTTCTCTATGGTTCCTGTGTATCAGTGATCAAAGCCACTACAAAGGCAGTGGTCAACCCTAGTTTTTCCTTCTTCCTTAATATGTCTGAGACTATGCCATGTATTCAGCCAAAACTATTTCATTTTCTTCTAGAGCACACAGGAGGACTATATTTTCAAATTTCCCTTGCAATTAGACTGAGGCTGTGTGACTGAGTTGTGAACATAAGGATGAGTGCAAGAGTGACATATGCCATTCTTAACCAAGTATCTCCCTTTCTGTGGAATTTTCCATGCTCTCTCTTTCTCTTCCACGGAAACTTTAAAGATCAATTGTTGAATATAGTTGTGCCACAAGGCTGATGAAGCCTGGATACATGAATGACTTCGTGGAAGAAGAGCTCCCTGTCTACTGTATTGGACCCTGAGGTGAGTAAGAAAAAGTTATTATTGTGCTAATCCACTGAATTTTTTTTGTTTTGTTTTTTTGTTACAGTGTTTAGTCAATCCTAATATATTTAATATCACCATCCCCTCTTGTTTGTATTATTTGGAGGAACAATTGTATTATATATACAATTAATAAGTGGCCAGGGAATGCTCTGAGCGATAGCCTTCCACTTTTTAAACACATGAAAAAGCTGACCAAATATGAAATCTATTGGAGTCACCTGGGTCAGAAATGGTATATTGACATGTCACCTCACCAGGGAAGTACCAGCCTCTGAGTTCATTTCTCAGCAGTATTCTGGGCCATTGATATGGAACCAGCAATGACCTATAGAAATGGTAAAGGAAGGTGACAGTGGGTCATCAATGGCTGAAGAAACCACAGCAGAAGTTATTTTTGCTGAATATTTAGTTTTTCTTTGTTAAAAATGTTTTACTACTTGAAAGAAGTGCACCTTCTTCTGTCTAAATGACAGTTGGTTAGGATTGCTGTTTTCTTTTGGCAAACCCCATAGAGAAGGTGCAAATCCTTATGGTCTGGAGATGGGGAGGAAGCTAAATATAAAGACATAGTTATAAGCCTTAGCAGCCACAAATAGGTACATCCCCCTAATCCCTCACCTTGTGATCCCAGAATACCCGAGTACTTGGGGCTCCCCAAGAACAGCCTGGGCTGCAAACCTCAAGATCTTGGCTTGTGATTCTCCCTGGCCTCCACATTCTGCATCCTGACCCACCAGTGAGGCCTCTTTGCCTTTCAGCACTCAACTTGGGCGTTATCTCCTTCAAGGAGTCTTTTCTGATCCATGAACTAACAAAATTCCACCTCTCTGTGCTTCCATGGCACCTATATTTAACCCAAATCATAAAATTCATCAATCTGCATGGTAAAAACTTATTTGAGTCAGGGGTTTCTGTTTTACTTATCTCTGCATCCCTAGGACTGGCAAATACCTGGCATATTGGAGGTGCTCAATAAGTTCTTATTGAATTTAATTGAGCTGAGTAGGTAACAAAAGTCCTAGAAACAGAAAAATGTTAAATGTCATCTATACTCTATGGACAGGGCAACATACAGGATGGGGAAATAGGAAAACACAATGTAGAGGTGTAGCTGCTAGTTTTCTTTCTATTACTTAATATAAAGAAGGTCTTAGCTTGATCCTAATATAGTCACCTTATGATGTGGATATGTTTGGGTTTGTCTAAAGGCCACGTGAACATATCCATAAGCACTCTATAGTCATGATGGACTAGGAATCTCTTGTGGAAGACATCTGAGCAAAGACAGAATTGGGACAAAGAATTTTGTCTGGAAAACAATTGTTTGCATAGGAATTCAGGGTCATTCTGAATAGCACCTATTGTCTGCCGCTCAGCTTGTTCATGGCCTAATTACCACACTCTTGCCTGATCCCAGGGAGACAGGACTGAAGGAGCTGTTCAGCAAAAGCACCATAAGATGCTGAGTCCCTGTGGCAGCGCTGCTTTGTGGCTAATGTGACCGAGCGTTGTGCAGAGGGATCGGGGAGCTAGCTGAACAAGCCTCTATCTCAAATAAAGAAGTGGTAGCAGATGTCACTCTGTAGAGAGTGTTAGCAGAACCACAGTGACAAAAGGCAGCTTCGTGACGTTTCATGGCTGCAACAACAGGACACATCAAAGGCCGGGAGCAGGAGAGGAGGGACGTGGTGGATAGCAGATGGCAGCCCAGAGAATTTATTTGCAAACTCTGTGACATCCTCAGTGACCCCCAGGAGTACTGTGTGGGGAGGAATTTGAATCAGATGGGAGTCTCATAGTAGTTTGTGAAGAGGAAGCAGAAATATACTATTTTATTATTGTTTAGAAAACCCTGTTTTTAACCACTATACTGATATGGCCTGGAAATCTTGGTTATATTTTAAGTAAGCAGAATGCATGGTAATTGGTAAGGTTGGGTTTACCCTCAAGTAGGGACATTACAATCACTAGCAATGATTGTAAGTGATTCATGAAGCTTGGGAGAGGTGATCAAATTATGGGAGAGGAGCAATTTAAAGTCCATTCTCATGAAAGCAGAGGAATGGTAGTGAGGTGTGATATGGATCCGTTAATGTGTCATACTGTGAAACAAACAAAAACTAGAATATCTCACCAGAAATCAATTCTTAAGCAGCCATAAGAGCACAGGGTTTTGGGTGAAAAACAGCAGGGCTTTGTGAAGAATCAGTAGCATCAAACTAGCCTATTTTCCTCCTATGACAGAGTGATAGAAAAATTGAGACACAGTATATTTAGACTTTGCTACGGCTTTTGATTTTTCTCAATGAGAATTGCTCTTCAACAAGAAGGATAATTCAACATATATTTTTGGAATTCCTAGGGCATGTGCTATGTAACAGGTGTACTGTGATAACCGTTATCCATCTGTGAGAGACGGAGACATTTGTGAGGGCAGAAAGACATGTGGGCAGGTGTCTAAAAATCAGGGCTAACAGGCTTTAACCTAATTATGTACAAAGTACTAGAGTGATAGTAGCACATATCTAGAGCCCCTAGAACTCCCTGAGGTGATCTGGGAAACCTGCCTAAAATAAGGAAAACTTGAATAATAGCTAGGAATCTGATCAGAGAGCAAAAGATAAGAACTTGGGAATTAGGAGACAAACATTTGTCTCTGTTACTTAGCACACTTACATGAATATGCAAACTCTGCCAAAACTCCCTGGAGAGCTTTGTCTTTCTCCTTCAGGTCCTAATAAGTTGATGTGTGTATCTAGAGACATTACCATAGCTCTAATCCAATAAAGTAAGGTGGGAATTGTTAGTAAAAGACAAACAAAGAAACACACACCAGAATACAGTATTTTCCTAGACCTATTTGATCATTTGATTGCCATCGTAATCTTACAAGTCCACAGCAATAAAACAATCAACTCTGCAGATGGTAGCTGCCAATACAAGCCTTTCTCTGCTGTCTGATTGACTATCCCTTCCTTGCTTACTAGCAAATGAAAGAAAATGATATCACATGTTTCAGCTTATCAAAGAATTACTGGTCAGGGGTCACTTTGTATGACATCTATCCAGGTTGCAGAAATGACACAAAAAATATTGATAAAGATGTCGGTTGAGGATGTTGATGTCAGGGGACGTAAGTGCATATATCATCCTACCATCCAAACCCTGGCATCTGTATTTCCTTTCATGCTGCATTTTAGGGAATAAATGGACATATTGACTCCTGGGTCATGACAAAGTGGGTACCTATCTTTGCTTCATGTTTAATATTTTTGTTGTAACAAGTCTTTAGTTAAAAATTATACAGCTCCTTTAGTTTAAGTATTAGGTGGTTGTGGTTCTTTTGTTTCTTGATTTACTCATAAAAGGAAAAGTAAATTCACATGGTCTAAAAGGAAAGAAATAGGTTAAAATCAAGATTTGGACCTAAACTCTGAGCAGGACTATCCTGGATGGATTCAACAGCA
The DNA here is from genome assembly GCA_023783475.1 of Daubentonia madagascariensis. Lineage (NCBI taxonomy): Eukaryota > Metazoa > Chordata > Mammalia > Primates > Daubentoniidae > Daubentonia > Daubentonia madagascariensis. Next base: position 11,354,282 of record JAKFHU010000908.1, read on the forward strand.
CATACTAAGGGGTCAGGGAATGCAAGACAGTTGGGGAATTTGCAGTGAACTTGCATTGAATGTAATAAAATTTCCTGTTCAGTGCACCCTGAATAATTATGTATATCTGGAAACAATGTATGGGAGAGATTGTGGAAATGAGGCTAGAGAAGTGGAAAATAGCCAGATTATGGAAGGTCTCATGTACACCATTCTGGGTCTTTTCAAATTCCTCACCTCTACCAAAACTTACTTGTACTATTTTCCATTGTATTTTTCTTATTCATTTATCAATCTGTTTATTCCTTCTTAAACCTTTTTGTTGATATAAAACATGCACATAGAAAAGTACAAAATTTGAAAAATTTTCACAAATTGAATAGACCTATGTGAACAGCACTTAGATGAAGAAACAGAACATGACCAGCACCCTAAAACTCCTTTGGGCACCCTCTTAGTTATAACTCCCCCCAAAGAATAACTACCATCCTGGCTTCTAACATCATGGATTAATTTTACCTGCTTATAAGCTTTATATAAATGGAATGGTACAGTACGTGCTCTTTTGTGTCTGGTCTCTTTTGCTCAACATTATGTTTGTGAGATTTATCCATGTTGTTGCATGTATTTATAGTTAACTTATTCTCACTGCTGTATAATATTCTATCACGTAAGTATACTGCATGTTATGTATCTATTTAACTATAGATGAATATTTGACTCATGTTTAGTTTTTGGCTATTATAAATAGTGCTGCCAGAGCATATGTTTTGCTGATGTATGTAGGCATCTCTGTTGCATGTACCCTTAGAAGTGGAATTGCTTTGTTATTAGATACACATATATTTAACATCAATAGACACTGCTGTGTTGTTTTCTAGAATGGGCTTGTAATTTATAGTTCCAAGAGCAGTGTATGAGAGAAGCATTCATCCTTCAGTTAATTTGTCGCACATTTGTTAAAGTGTACTCTGTCTCTGATGGTACTCTGAGCACTGTGGGCGTAGAGAGAAAAAAACAAAGGTCGGGTCTGCCCTCAAGAAGCTTACAGTTTAGTTAGAGACACAGACCTACAAGCAGTTAATGACCAGGATGTGGGAGAGAACTCAGAGCTTTAAAAAGAGATACAACATGGAGGAGAGAGCGAGGTGAAAAAACTAATGAGACATTGCAGAGAAGATGAAAATAGTGGCTAACTTTCAAAAAGTGCTTTGCTGTTTACATAGCACTTTTCACAGGTGGCATTTTATTTCATATTTGCAACGTTCAACGCAGACATCCCTCTGATTCTTTTTTAAATGAAAAAACAGATTCAGAGAGACAAATGGCTTCCCATGGAAGGGAAGGAGGTGGGAGGTGGTGGAATCTGTATCAGATGCAAGATCCTCCCAAGGCCACTCTTATACTCTTGCCCTGTTTACTTTGTTGTCTCAAGAAAGCAGTTTTTGAAAATAATCTGGAGGTGTAAGTAAGGCAGTTATATTGCTGTTAGGTGGAAGAAGCATGAAAGATAGCATCAGAAAAGCTCTATTTCATGCAATAGTTTGTGATCCCTTAACTTTCTAATTTCTCGGAGTCTCTGTTTTGTTATTTGTAGGAAGGGAACAACAACCACGACTACTTCACAGAATGATTGTGGAGAAAAAATGAGCTGATCTTTGGTAAAGCGTGTAGTCTATTGACTGGTAATAACTGGCTTCTCAAGCCAAATTTATAGAATCTGACCAAAGATAGAGTAGACAACAGGAAAGAACCTGAGTGTCTTTGTGGACTTGGAGCTAAATAAAAATTCTGAATGTATTTTTTTAGCTTGGGAAAAAACTGCTTTGTAGTTCTGGTCTTGTCAAAAGTAAAAATGTCTATGTAAGGACCCCTAAATAAGTTACCCTTCACATCTACCCTCTTCCATTTCCAAAGCAGAATATCGATGTTGCCCCAATGTTTAGGTCCCATGGTCCATTCAGCATATCTGACATCTCTTGAGAGGCTGAACAGTGAGTTAATTATCATAGGATGCTGAGTGGATTCGCAGCTAAGACCCAAATCTGAGAACAAAGAAAAATAGGAAAAGAGAACAGCACTCAGGAGCCAATAGAAACTGGGATCAGGAATGTCTTTTAGGCTTGTTAAGAGGTAGCTCTACTAGATATGCCAAGCTAGTCGTTGTCTTTGCAACACCCACCATCTCCCCACTCTGTAAATAAACATGGTGATGAGAAGAAGGAGTCTTCACTATATTTAATAGGACAGTGTTGAAGGTCTAACAAGTATTGCCTCCGTGCTGACAGAGGAGAAGGGATTGGACTGTTTTCCCTCCACTGCGCTGCCCCAATCCAAGTGATACGGGGCCCCAGAGAATCCCTGTAGGAGCACAAGCACTGGCAAGAAAGGAAGTGCCCGGTTGGATGTCTGCTTGGGCACCGGACCTATTGATCTGGCCTGAGTCTACCTGGGCAGGTAGAAAGTTGCAGCAACCTTGTCCTTCCCTTCTTTGGCCTCCAAAGACGTGTCAATTTCTGCTGCATCCTAACCAGGCTGCAGAAGCCCCATCTCAGGCTGGAGCCGCCAGGCAAGAGGAGACAGACCAGCAGCGAGAGACTTAAAGAGGCGCTACTGGTGGTGCGAGCTGAGGATAGGGGAAGAAGCGGCGAAGGGAGAAAAAGAAAGCTCTTTCATGTCTATACGCAACCAAGGTGAGACAGTTCGATACACCAATTACATGGGATAAACAGAGGCTTTGGATGGAGCAAGCGATTCCCAAAATTTATACAGACCCTCACAGTTAATGCAATGCTTTCAACAATAGCAGTAACTCATTTATTAGACATGTGCCCGACATACTGTGTACATTTTCTCTGATTTTCACAACAGCCCTTTGTGTTATTTTGCTCATTGATTTTCTAGATGAGGAAACTGAGCCGAGAGGTACTGAGAGACTTGACAACGTCACAAAGGTAATAAAAGGGCAAAGCGAGGAGCTAAATCTTGGTCAAGGCTGTCTGACTTCAAAGCCCTTGTTTTTTCTTATAATCCTCTCATCGACCAAGTGAAATAGGCAGTATTTTATCTTCATTTTACTGGAGAAGGAATGGAGGCTAATAAAACCATAAAAGATGGGAACAACAAGGACCAAAACTTGAGAACCTTCTAGGCTGAAGTTCAAGAATGCCTCATCTGTCCTGCTTGCCCAAGTTATGCCAAGAACAAGTATATTGTTTTCAATTAATATCGAACTGGCTGCTAAATAAATGCTCAATGAGTATCGACTCCATGACTCACTGACTGGCTGCACTATCAAGGGAGAATAAAAATCCTTTTATTTTCTGGAGGCTTATGGAAAATAACAGATAAGGATTTTTCTAGTTTAGTGTTTGAGCTGGGAGATGACAGAATGATCTCTAGTGTCCCTTCTCCAGCCCCCAGACTTGATGATTCAGAACCATTTCAGGGAAATATGGTCCCATTTTAGCCAATTTCTTTAATTAGTAATTCTGCAAGCCTTCTGTGTTACTCCTTCCTCCCCAAATTATGGTTCTATACTGGGGAACTTCAGGACATACAATTCTTCCAGAAACGTTATTGATTTTCTTTAATTGAATCTTTACAGAATTTTTTGGTTCACACACATAAAAACAAGCAATGGAGTGCAGTTTGTCTTCTGTTTTTAATCTTCACCAAGCATTGAAAAGGAAAGAAAAATATTTTATGAAAGTAATAAGCTTTCCCGGGGCTCTTGCTAAGGGATTTATTTTTCTATCATTGCAGAGAAAAAACATAGCTCCGCCTAATATAACTGTCCATTTGACTGTTTGTTCCAAAGCCAGACTGGCGAACCTTTATTGTATCTTCTTTGAGAACTCCAGAGACCTACATGATATTAATCCTTGTGCCTCCTGCATGCTGGGGGGCCCTTATTTCCCAGGCAAAGAGGTAGCAGATGCTTCCCACTGCTTAACTTCTAGACTTCACACCAGTAGAAGCCACAGTCTGGTGCTTTGATTCAGAGTGACTGTCCATTTGCAGGACCAGGGGACAGATGCTCCCTGTCAAATCCCAGGTGCCAGACTCCGAGGCAAGAGGCTCTGAAATATTCTTTAGGAGCTTGTAGTGAGGGGCTGACAGCGTCCATTTTTCTAACTCAGGTATAAGACGTTATTGCCCCAACCTGTTTTCTGCCAGATCTGTATTAGTTTCTTGTGGCTGCCATAACAAATTACCATAGACCATGTGGCTTAAAACAACTGAAATCTATTCTCTCAGAGTTCTGGAGGCCAGAAGTCCTAAAGCAAGGTATTAGCTGACCACCCGGCCTCTGAAGGCTCTAGGAGAGAATCCTTCATTGCTTCTTTTGGCTTCTAGTGGCTCCAGGCGTTCCTTAGCTTGTGACGGCATAACTGATCTCTGCATCTCTCTTCACATGGCTGTCTCCTCTCCTACTCTGTGTCTTCCTCTCTTCTAGCTCTTATAAGGACACATGACATTAAATTTAGGGCCAACCAGCTGATCCAGGATGATTTCATCTTAAGATCCTTAATCACATCTGCAATGGCTCTTTTTCCAAATGAGTTCACACTCACCGGTTCTGGGGCATGGACGTATCTTTTTGGGGGCAACCATTGGACCCAATACTCTTTGATCAGGAAAAAGGTAAATATGATAAGGTGCAAGTTGTGTAAAGTCTCCAGGGAAACAGGCTCAGTATGGTGTACTAGCCAGGGAAGAAACTTTGATTCTTCTCAGGAAGCCACCTGTTATCTGGTCCTGGGTCCTTATCCTGAAAGTGACCAACTCTTTGGAGATCAAGTCTCAAGTAAGGATTTAGTCTGAAAACTTTGATCCAGTAAAAAACACTTCACGTATTTTTTTATTTTCAGTGATTTGAGGTTATCATGTTTCCTAGGTGACCCCTGAGGCAGACTAGAGTGGACTGGACTTACAAAGTTTCCATATTGGTGTACTATAAGAGAGCACTTATTAAGACTACAATTAATTGTTTTGAAAAATCCAGTTAAATTAATTGTATTAAAAGTATATACTTTAAACACACAGGTACCTTTGTATTCTCTCTGGCATGTTACTGCTCACCAGCTGTCAACACCAGGAGCATCTGCCTCAGCTTTGGAGCCAAGGCTACATTCTTCTCAGGCAGCCCCAGAGCACAGCAGTGGCACTGGGGCTCCTCTAAAGGGCAATCTCTGTTATGAAAGTTTCCCTTGAGTTGGCTGAGTCTTTGTCAGGTCTGCATCACAAATCTTAGGTTCTCCTTGCTCAATTCTGCCCTTCCTTCCCTCCTTTAATCTTTTACAGATACTACCCTCAAAAAACTTCTTTCACTCCTAACTCTGTCTCAGTCTTGCTTCTTGGAGGGTCCAACTAACACAGTCCTAAGTTAGAAACTCAATTTTAATCTTTTTGACTTTCAGATCTATGGCCATGGGCCTAAGAATATTTATTGGCTCATAAAATAATATTCTTTGAATAAATTATATATGGTATTTTAATATTGCTTAAAATAGACTGTGTTTATGTCACTATTATGTTGCTAAGATATTGTTAAACTATATTGCTAAAGACATGCATGGAAGATTATTACACCAAGAATAAGACAAATTGTATGAAGCATATTCATGAAAATTCAATTAGAGAGAGTTAATGGAACAATATTTGGGACTAGAATTTAGAAAAGAAAAAATAAATGAAGGATGACTAATAAAAGTTATACAACCCTAGGTATTTGGCAAGATTATATCTAAAAGGAACCAAAGTGCAGAAATGTATAATTCTGCATTTGATCCTCATGCAGTGAAACACATTGTTGCTGAACTCTTGCAAGTCCCAGTGAGAAGGGGGAGGTTTACAAAGAGAGAAAGACTCTCTGAAAAAGGTAGCATTTACCATATCCCCCGGGAAGCTTGTGCAGGACAACCACATGCTCAAAGAGAAGGTTCACACAGTTAGACCTTTCTTCTAGTACTAGAAGGTGTATATCAGCTAAATACTACTGGGGTGGCAGGAGGCAAGAAGTTATGGGAATCTAAGTTTATAACAATGAAGAAGTCTTTCAATTTAGCAGCATGTCACTACTTTGAGTAGAATTCAGCATAGTGACCTGTTTGGCATACAGCGTATCCAGGTCTTGGTGCTGTTGACCAGATTATTTCGGGTATTCACACAACCCTGACCAGACTGGCATTAGCTATTTCTGGAAAGCAAACAAACAAACAAAAAGCTATATTTATGGTACTAATAACTCACCTTCCCCCTCTCCCTCTCTTCTTCTCTCTCTCCTTCTCTCCTATCTTAATTGTCTGGGGCTGCTGTAACAAAATGCCATAAACTAGGTGGCCTATAAACATAAGAAATTTATTTCTTACAATTCTGGGGGCCAGGAAGTCCAAGATCAAGGTATTGGCAAGTTAGAAGTCTAGTAAGGGCCTTCTTCCTGGAATGGCACCTTCTTGCTGCATCCTCACAAGGTGGAAGAGGCAAGGCAGCTCTCTAGGATCACTTCTATAAGGGAACTGATGCCATTCATCTCCCAAAGTCCCCACTTGCTAATACCATACATTGTTGATAAGGTTTTCAACACATGAATTTTGGGGGGACACAAACATTGAGACCGTAACTCCCCTCTTTCTCATATCTCTGTCTGTATCTATGTATCTATCATCTATCTATCTATCATCATGATCTATTTTTCTCTATTCCTCAACTTTTAGAAGCACTTTCTGGTTTATTGTATCAATGTACCTTCAACAAACCTGAGGAAGTTAGGGCAGGTTTTATTATTTCTATGCTGGCCCAGAGATATTGGTCCTTTGTCCAAGGTCACACAGGTGAATGGTGGCAGCCTGCGCAAGGATCAGGTAATTAAATTTTGGCTAGTATTTAAAGTAGTGGAATGTAGTGGGAAAATATAAACAAGCAAAAAATCAAACAGTAAATTTGGGGCCAAAAACCAGAGATTCTTGTTCTTGCTAACTTTCTGTGTGACCTTGGGCAAGTCAAATGACCTCTGTGAGTTTCCATTTTTGCACCTGCATTTTGATGGATCTATGACAAATGAACTGTGAGACCCTTCTCTCTTTTGCTAGATTCTAAGGTGGTGGCTAAAAATAGAATGTGCCTTTCTCTGGGGGCAGGTTCTAATGAATCTGAGTTCATCCTCTTGCTGCTGTGGTTCTCTCCATTTTGCTCAGAAGCGTTCAGTCTGCACAAACTTTTCTATTCCGTGTCCACAGTTCTGAACCTTTGGAATCAGAAGTTTGAGTCCCATTTCTGCCACTTTCTGGCTATGGCAATGTGGTTTCAGCCAAATTCCATCACCTCCCTGGCCCGAGTTGCCTTATCTGTAAAAATGAGGAGATTAAAACATGTTTCATAGGATTGTGAGAATTAAATGTAATAATATACTTGAAAAAACATAATATTCATGTCCTTCATGCCTCCTACTTACAATATAACTACAATGTACGAGGCACAGTAGCACATTGTTTCCTAGATTTGATACATATACAAGTGAGACGAGGGGGAGAAGATTTTAGGTAGAATCGTTACGTCCTGATTTTCTATTAATGATTGTCAAGTAAAGTTTTCTTTAAAATAATAATTTTATTTTATTTGAGTAAAAATTACAAGTCAATTTATAGAAAAATCTAAAGAAAATATTAGAAAAAAATGAAGAAACATTGTGAGGTGGTATCTAATGACTGAAGTTTGAAAACCTCACATAATCTTATTTGCTTTAATCTTCATAAATTTCATTTAAAATGTGATTGTGATCCTAGAAGCAGAGACTGGAATGGTGGTTACCGTAGGCTGGGGATGGAGGTGGAGATTTGGGAGATGTTGGTCAAAGGGTACACAACTTCAGTTAGACAGGAGAAATAAATTCAAGAGATCTATTGTATAACATGGTGACTACAGTTAATAATGATGTATTGTACACTTGCAAATTGCTAAGAGAGTAGATTTTAAGTGTTCTCACCACAAAAAATGATAAGTATGTGAGGTAATGGATGTGGTAATTTAGCTTGATTTTATCATTTCACAATGTATACATATATCAAAATATGTTGTGCGTGATAAATATATATAAAATTTTTATTTGTCAATTAAACATAAGTAAATAAAAAGAAGAACCAAATAGAATTTTAAGGCTGAAAAAATATAGTAATCAAAAAAATTGATTGAGATCAGTATTCTTGTGTTCATCTTACAAATAGAATCAAGGGGATAAGCTGTCCAAAGCTGGTGGAGGAAACATCGTCATGGCAGCCACGCAAATGACAGTGTAGAGAAGGGCTGACTCCTGAGGCACCAGGAGACCAGGAGAACATAAACAGAGACAATACGGGGATGCCAACGCAAGCCCCGAAGCTGGAAAAGTGATGCATGAGTGGAATCTGTGGAACCTGATTAGGGAAAGTTGAATGTTAATGCCTATAAAGGAGGAAGCCAAGAGACAAGCTGATCTGTGTAGATGAACCTGGCTGGAAAGGCTCAGGAAGTGTCAGCCACAGGTAGCCTGGCTGAAAAACAGAAGATTGGTTAAAGGTTTCTTTTTGATTTTTCAAATCAAAAAGATTGGACCATTCAATCCAATTAATTTGGACCATTAGGTTTTCTCCCTCTTCCTATCAAAAAATTGTTGGTGAGGGATTTACCTCTGGAATATCAGCCTTGGTTGAATTCCAAAATGCTGGTCTGAAGTGAGGGGAATTATGCAAAAGATTGTGTCCTGAACAGTGAGACCTCAGTCCAGTCCCCGCTCAGTTCTGGGAATGATGCCCACTAGGCTTATTTCTTTTAGGCAGGAGATTGGGGAATTCATGTCTGGGAAAACTGTGTCTCCTCTATAGTTTCCTGAAGATAGTAACAGTCGAGGGTCCCAAAATGAAAAACCCAGGCTACCACCTGACAGGCTCTGCCCAGTTAGCTTTAGTGCCTCACTCCTAAAGCAAATGAACAGCTCGGGACCACCAGCTTTGAAGAAAGCTTGGACTTAAAGAGAGACACAAATGGAAAAGTAAGACTTGGAGGAAACAGAGCCAATTCAGGGAGTGGAAGAAATTCAAAAAGAAAAGCAAAAACCATAGTTAATATTCTCAAGCAATAGTTAAAATAATGCGTCCATGAAACAAGAACATGTGTTTAAAATGAATGAAAGTGAGAAGAAAGTACTCCTGGAAATTAAAATATGAAACCTGAAATAAAAACTCCAGGAATCGGGTTGTAAAATAAAGTAGGACTCTCCCAGAAAATAGAGTAAAAGGAAAATGACGTGAAATTAGGAAAGATCAGAAAACAAGTGAATTAATCCTGAAAGTCCTAAATTTGAATGATAGAAATTTTAGAATGGGAAAATAGAGGAATGGAGGGGAGGGGTTTATTAAAAAATTAATAAATTTCCCAGAAATGATGAAGAAACATTTCTAGATTAAAAGGGATCTGGAATATAAAAAGAACCTAGAAGATTTCGAAGATTAACCAGACAACCAACCAACCAACTAGTTTTTTTCTTTTTTACCCAGCAAAACTACCAACTAAGTGAAAGAATGGAAAAAAGAAATTTTTAGACATTCAGGGTCTGAAAACTTACTTTGCATGCAAACTTTCTTAGGATATGCCTGGAGAACGAGCTCCGCACAAATGAGGGTTTAATCCAAGCTTTAAAGTCATATGCATTTGAGCAAACAGGATTCAACACGAACAGACGCAAAGAGAATCTGCAGATTGGTGATGGAGGTTTTTACCCCAGGATGACAGCTACACAGCGAGTCCAGAGAGCAGTTTCTGGAGTTTGGACCACGAAGTCCAAAGGGCCCTTACAGAGATGGTTCCAAGGGAAAAAGAAACTGATAGGTCACCTGATGTGTTGGAGCTGTTGAAATATGAATATACTTTTGCCAGTGGTTAGGCCTGAATAATTAGACTTTAGTATGTAAAACTAAGCATATGAAAAATAAGAGAAAACAAAAAACTGAACCACCATGGAAGTATAACTGTGTGTTATATGGCTCAGCAGTGAATAATATTTACATCGGTATTACAGTATCAACATGGAGCGCTGATTTCACCAAAAGTGGAGATATGGATGGTCCAGGTGGGGCGAGTGTCTCTGTATTTGGGGGTGGGACAGGGGGCAAGAGGCTGTATATAGAAGGGAGGGAAATTCTCACCTTCCATGGTAGGAAGTCAGTAGATAATGTGCTAAGCAGCAGTGCCAAGGACTTTCAATGTGGCCTCTCCTTTAGAACTCTGGTGGTAAATGCCCGAGGCAGCAGCGAAAGCATTGATGTGATTTCTTAGGTGGGAGGGCGGAGGAGGGGATGGGTAAATTCACACCTAACGGGTACAATGCACATTAACTGGGTGAAGGGCACACTTATAACTTTGACTCATACTGTACAAAAGCAAATTATGTAACCAAAACGTGTGTACCCTCGTAATATTCTGAAATAAAAAAATCCAGACAAACAAACAAACAAGAAAATGATTCCTTTCAGGGGGCGGAGCGAGGGGGGGGAAGCGGGGGTGTACTGCTGTTAGGTGCGTGAAACTATTAGACTTTTAAAACTATGTTTTATGCGTTGTTTGGATTAAAAACAAGTAAAGAAATTTTTAAACGGAGGATCAGAGAGGTTAAGTATTTAAATCAAGGTCACAGGTCATACAAGGCAGAACAAGATCTGAATTGAGGTGTAGTTGATTTCAAAAACCCAGACTGTTAATCTCTTTCTCCTCCTTGTTGGTCCCTTCCCTCCTTTCTTCTCTCTCCTTCATCCCCTTCACGCGTGTTCTATCACTCATTTTCTCTTGAGATTCTCCCCCAGCCTCCCTCCCTCTTCTCCCTTCCTAACCTTCTCCTGTATTCTTCAACCTTGTCTCAAAATGTCCCTGAGCTCCCGATGCTTTGCAAGGTGCTCAATGTGCCTTGCAGGACGGGTTTGACGCCCTCTCCCGCTATTACTGTCTTTGCTGGGTCCCTGACCCCAGCACCCAATACCGGGCATAGCCTGTTGCTTGTAATGTTTTCACAACCTGGTGATTTTTCTCCTTAAATGTAGGGTTGGCATTTATCACATATGAAGTTCTAAAATCTGCATGATATTATTTTAAAATCTATCATTTTGGGAGAAGGCAAAAGCCCTGCTCTCTTTGAGTGGATTTCATGAATCCCCAGGAGTATTCAGAACACAAAGCACTAAAGATAATTCCATTCTTGAGTGATTTAATAGTTTCTTGGCTCAGCAGGCACATTATTTGGGTAAATTAGGAAGGAAAACACCTTTTTCTCTGATAACAAAAAGTAATAATTCTTTCCTGTAAAAAAATAGGAAATATAAAAAAAGCACAAGGAAGAAAATTAAAATATATGTATTTTCACCCCCTGGAGATAACCATGCTTAACTCATTGATGCATATTCTAGTCTTTTTTATGCTTATATGCACATATGTTACTTTTTAGCAAAATTGATGACATGAAGTAGATATTATTTTATACTATTTTCAGAGAAGATCTTTCTAGGTACAAGGAACAGCATGCACAAAGTCAAGCATTGACATTTTATAAGCCTTTTTTCTAATGTAATTTTAATTGCTATGTAGTATTTAGGGATAGGGATATACTATTGTAATTTGCATAAAATAGTGCATATTTTAAATGGCTCAAAGACATTGTTTTTGTAGGGTGACAAACATTAATAGCATTCTGAAAAGTATTTTATACTGACTCTCAATGACCATGTGGTAAAGATGATACTTATAAATGAATTCAACAAATCCTATTTCTTATTCCTTCTTTCTGGGCCTATGAAATATTACATAATACTGTCCTGTTCCCCTTGACGTTAGGAGAGGCCATGGACTGGTTCTGGCCAGAAATGTGAATGCAAATGGAGTTGTCAATTCTGTCTGAGGCAGGAAAAAGGACTTTTGAGACCTTCCAATTTTTCTTTTGTTGCCATGGAGATAACGGAGGCCTTGATTTTGGATGATGGAATTACAGCATGAAGCAGCCTCTATCCTTGAGTCACAGCATGGAGCAACCTTGTTCACTGAGTCACAGCACGGAGCACAGATGTCCCAGAGAGTTACCCACGTTACCTATAACTTTGGATGAGTGAGAAATAAACTTAAATGAGTTAACACTTGAGATTTTTGGACTTTGTATTTCTCAGCATAGGGGTGGCCTATCCTGCTGACTGTTATAGACCATATATAGATATGATCTAATATATGATTTAGAACATTTCTTCTGATGTTCTCAGGATATAGACATTTACTGGTTATCATTCAGCATTTATTGATTGAGGACCATACGCCCAGGTAGAGTGAATTGAGAGATACCCAATTCTTCTAATCACCCAAACAGTCAAATGAGAACGGCACAGATTATAAAAATTTACAGAGTGGAAATGCTCTCATAGAGGGTGTACAACTTGCTATAGGACCACAGAGAATAGGATAATATTGGGGAAGGATCTTGAGAACTTCAAACCTTGAGTAGGAGATGACCATGTGAACACAGCTGGGGAAGATCTTTCCAGCCACAGGAACAGCATGCACGAAGTCACAAAGATGTGAAATGGCATGGTGTATTTGGAAAACCAGTATGTCCATGTGGCAGTGAATGGAAGCCAATAAAACTGTATTATTTCCAATAATAGGAAGCTCACTACTTTTCTAGAGGAACTCTCCCACTTGAATAGGTGTAAGAAGTAGAAAAAATGTTTTTTATGAAAAATGAAAATCTTCCATCTTGTAATTTTTTACCACATGGTCTTAATTTTTTCCTTCTTTTTAATATCACTTGTACTTTATTTAGTTATTTTATTTCCACAGACTTTGGGGGTGCCAATGTTTTTTTGTTACATGGATGAATTGCACAGTGAAATCTGGGCTTTTAGTGTATACATTACCATAATAGTGTACACTGTACCCAATAAGTATTTAATAATTTTTCATCCCTCATCTCCCTCCTACCCTCCCCCCTTCTGAGTCTCCAATGCCCCTTACACCACTCTGCAAGAGCATGCATACCCATAGCTTAGCTCCCACTTGTAAGTGACAGCATGCACTATTTGTTTTTCCATTCCTGAGATGGTTCACTTAGGATAATGGCCTCCAGTGCTATCCAAGTTGCTGAAAAAGACGTTATTTCATTCTTTTTATGGTGAGTAGTACTCCATGGTATATATATGTGGTGTGTGTGTGTGTGTGTATTTATATATATATAAACACATTTTCTCTATCCACTCATCAGTTGGTGGTCACTTAGGTTGATTCCATATCTTTGTAATTGTAAAATGTGCTGCCATAAACATATGAGTGTGGATGTCTTTTTAATATAATGACTTTTTTCCCTTTGGGTAGATACCAAGTAGTGTGATTGCTGGATCAAATAGTGGATCTATTTTTAGTTCTTTGAGGAATCTCCACACTGTTGTTCATAGAGGTTGTATTAATTTACATTCCTACCAACAGTGTATAAGCGTTCCCTTTCCAAGGCATCCACACCAGCATCTATTGTTTTTTGGCTTTTTCATAAAGGCCATTCTGACAGAAGTAAGGTTGTGCTTTTCCAAAAATTTATTCATTTCCTCTAGATTTTCTGGTTTTTGTGCATAGAGTGTTCATAGTAGTCTTGGATGATCTTTTGTATTTCTGTGATAGCAGTTGTAATGTCTCCTTTTTCGTTTCTGACTGAGCTTATTTGAATTTCGTCTCTTCTTTTCTTGGTTAATCAAGTTAGTGTCTGGTCAATTTTGTTTATCTGTTCAAAGAACCAACTTTTGGTTTCATTGATTCTTTGCTTTTTTTTTTTTTTTTTTTTTTGGTTTCCATTTCATTTAGTTCTGCTCTGATCTTTGCTATTTCTTGCTTTCTACTAGCTTTGGGTTTGGTTTGTTTTTGTTCTTCTAGTTCCTTGAGGTTTGATGTGTGATTTTAGGTTGTTAATTTGTGATCTTTCTGTCTTTCTGATGTAGCCATGTAGTGTTATAAACTTTTGTCTTAGCACTGATTTTTCCGTATCCCAGAGATTTTGGTAATTTGTGTCACTATTATCATTCATTTTGAAAAATTTTTTATTTCCATCTTGATTTCATTGTTGACACCAAGGTCATTCAGGGGCAGGTTGTTTAATTTCCATGTACTTGTATATCTTTGCGAGTTTCTGTTGGAATTGATTTCTAGTTGTATTCCATTGTGGTATGAGAAGATACTTGATATGATTTCAATTTTTTAAAATTTGCTGAGACTTGTTTTGTGGCCTAACACAATCTATCTTAGAAAATCTTCCATGTGCTGATGAGAAAAATGTATATTCTTCAGTTTTTGGGTAGAATGTTCTGTAGATGTCTGTTAGGTTCATTTGTTCTATGATCCTGTTTAAGTCCAATGTTTCTTTGTGGGTTTTCTGCCTCAGTGATCTGTCTAGTTCTGTCAGTGGAGTGTTGAAGCCTCTGGCTATTATCATGTTGCTATTTATTTCATTTCTTTAGTCTAGTAGTATTTGTTTTATGGATCTGGGAACTCTGGTGTTAGGTGCATATATATGTAGCATTGTTATTAAATATAACTTCTTTTTGAATTGATCCCTTTATCATTATATAATGACCATCTTTGTCTTGTTTTTTTTCTACTATTGTTGATTTAAAGTCTGTTTATCTGTTATGAGAATAGCTACTCCTGCTTGCTTTTGGTTTCTATTTGCATGGAATATTTTTTCCACCCATTTCCCTTGAGTCTATGAGAATCTTTTATGAGTTAAATGGGTGATTTGGAGACAGCAGATATTTAGGTTTGTTTTTTACCTGGTCAACCAGTCTATATGTTTTAAGGGAGGCACTGAGACCATTTACATTCGATGTTAATATTGATATGTGAGATACTATTGATATGTGAGCTAATAATCATCATGTTGATTATTAGCTAGTGGCTTTGTTTTTCCCCTTGTGTTACTGTTTTATAAAAGCTGTGAGTTTTTACTTTTGAGTGTTTTTATACTGATGAGTATCAACTTTTCTTTTTGATGTTTAGAACTCCTTTCAGCCAGTGGTCCCCAACCTTTTTGGCACCAGGGACCATTTTCATGGAAGACAATTTTTCCATGGACCAGGGAAGGGGGCATGGTTTCGGGATGATTCAAGCGCATTACATTTATTGTGTACTTTATTTCTATTATTATTACATTGTAATATATAATGAAGTAATTATACAACTCACTATAGGTTGGGGGTCCTTGCTTTAAGTATTTCTTGTAGGACTGGTCTAGTTGTGACAAATTCCCTTACCATTTACTTGCCTGGGAAAGGCTTTATCTCTCCTTCTTTTATGGAGTTTAGTTTTGCAGGATATGAAATTCTTGACTGACAGTTATTTTGTTTAAGAAGGCTAAAGGTAGGACCCTGATCCCTTCTGGCTTATAAGGTTTGCACTGAGAAGTCTTCTCTTAGTCTGATGGCTTTTCCTTTGTGAGTTACTTGATGTTTTCATCTCCCTGCTCATAGGAGTTCCTCCTTGATGTTGACTTTGGCCGGTCTGATGACTATGTACCTTAGCAATGTCCTTTTTGTAATGAATCTCCCAGGAGTTCATTAAGCTTCTTATATCTGGATGTCTAAATCTCTAGCAAGACCAGGGAAGTTTTCCTCCATTATTCCCTCAAATAGGTTTTCCAAGCATTTTGCTTTTTCTTCTTCTCCCTCAGGGATACCTGTGATTCTTATGTTTGGGCATTTTATGTAATCCCGTATTTCTCAAAGACTTTGCTCATTTCTTTTGATTCTTTTTTCTTTATTTTTGACTGGCTTAATTTGAAAGATTTGTCTTCAAGCTCTGAAATTCTTTATTCTGCTTGGTCTAGTCTATTCTTAAAGCTTTCCACTGTGGTTTACATTTCCTTTAATAAATTTTTCATTTTCAGAGTTCTGTTTTTTTTTTTTATAATATATCTATCTCTTTAGTAAATTTTTCATTCATATCCTGAATTATTTTTCTGGTTTCTTTGAGCTGGTTTTCCACTTTTTTCTTGGATTTAATTGAGCTTCCCTACAATCCACATTATGAATTCTTTATTTGTCACTTCAGTATTTTCATTTTGGTTGGGATATGTTGCTAGAGAGCTGATGTGCTCCTTTGGGGCAGTCATTACACTTTGTTTTTTCATACTGCTGGAGCTCTTGCACTGATTCCTTCTCTTCTTATCTGGAGAGGTTGTCAGTTCTTGTTTTAGAGTTTTCTTTTGTTTAGATAGGACTTTTTTTTTCCTCTTGAGGGTGTGACTGTAGCATATGTTGGATAGGGACGTTTGGCTTTGCTTGTGGGTACTTTCAGGGGGCCTTTAGGTTCTGAAGGATAGCCTTAATGTGGTGGTTTTCTCAAATGCTAGTTATTTATAGGCTGTAATGGTGGTGTACTATGTGTGTGGGTAGGTTCACTGCCTCCTGTTGACAGGGGGAGATGAAGGTCTCTGAAACCTGATCACTTTCCCCAGCCCTGTGCACTTCTAACAGTGTGAATTATGTTGGGGTGCCCATTTGAGTCTCCAGGTCAGTAGGTGGCACTTGCTGGTAAGAGTCAGCCAATCCTGTATGATTGAGTCAGTAAATGCTGTAATAGGGCTGTGCAAGTTGACTTCCCTGCCAGTAGGTGGTGCTTGCAGGAGAGAACCAACCCCAGTGGAGTTTGTGGGACCTATGTCCAACCCTAGGCAATAAGGAGAAGCACTTGGATGTCCCAGGAAGTGGGCAGGGCCTCGTAGCTCCCAGGGGACCCGTTTTTGTACTCTGCCACTGCTGAAGCAGATGAGGGATGAGGCTGGGTCTGCTGCATCCAGGCTCACTGGGGGTCTGCTCCTGGCCACTGGGGAAAGTCACCAGGCAGAGGTATGGGTGCCCCCACCATGCCAAAGAACCTGTCATGGGGGAGGGGCTGTCTGGAATCCATAGTCCAGGTGGCAGGAGTGGATTTTGCTCCACTCCCTCTCCTCTTGCCTGGTGGATCTCCCTCTGGTATCTGATCCTTCCCAGAGGTCTGGGTCTAGGGGACACTCGAGGCCACCTAGTCACAAAGCAACCATTCCCAGGCAGCAGTACCACAGCAGTTTGCCAGCTTCCCTACCAAGGACAGAAAGTGCAGCTTCCCAAGCCATTTCTGTGGGGGGAAGTGTGCTCCACACCTGCACTGCAACACGGACCCACACCACACTCTCAGTTTTGCCCACATGGGCTCCCTCCCCACTTGAGATCAGTCCACAAATATCCCCTCCATGCTCCCAAACAACACCATTGAGTCCTGGGAGTATGGGATCAGGGCCATGGACCTGTCCTTAGAACCATGGAGTTCAAGCTCTGACAGTGACAGGGAAAGGCAGGCTGGTCCTGGGCTGCCCGCAGAACACTCAAGCAGGCTAACTCATTCCACTGTTGTCCGGCCATGGGGTAGGTGGGATATGCCCTGAACTGTGGGAGCAGCCAGGCCAGCAGCTCCAGGGAAAGCTGGTAGATAGTCTGAACATCCCCTGGTCTGCAGTGGCCCACAGCTGTGGTGGTGAAACATGACATCAGGGCACAGGAGATTACCTGGGGTCCCGTCTCCCTCCGTGGCCTGGCAGCGGGGCAGAAGTGTCCTCAGAGCAAGGCTTAGAGCCCTGGAAAAAGGGATTCCCCAGTTGGCTCTCGATTCAGGTGCCTGGGATTTGGAAGCCTGTGGAGCTCAAGCAGTGCCTGTGTGTGATCTCCCAGCAGCTCCCCAGGCCACTCTAGAGGCCTGCGTGGGTTGGGGAGTTCCCCTGTAGCCCAAACTGCAAAGATCCAAGGTGGAAGTGCAGAGCCCCAAAAGTCTCTTGCTTACCCCTTCCCTGAGTCTGGGTCTAGGGACTGCTCAAGGCTCTCACCAGCCCTGTGCAGGCTGTCCGGCTTCTACCTTCACCCTTGGTGTCTCCCCGTCATTTATCTGTTGTCTTTAAGTGTCCTTTCTCTGATGATCTATTTGAAATGTGGGTATTTGATGAATATCCTGATTGGTTTCTGAAGAGGAGATGCACCAGCTGCCTCTTGTCAGCCATCCTTCCCCCTTTTCCCCAGCCCTGATTTTTTTCTCTGGAGATGTCAAGATGAAAACTAAACCCTTTTTATACGATAAATTCTTCAAATATTGAAGACACTTTGTATGTCCCCCTAAATTCTGTGGGTTTTTTTTCCTTTTGAGTATTAGTTCTGATCTTTTGAAGGTGCTGTGTAAAATCTTGCACAAAACTTGGTATGTAGTGGTTATTCAGTGTGTGTTTGATGAATGAATGTACAGACCAATTCAGAGGCAGTCAGCACTAGTCTCTACTCAGTAAAAAATTATGAAGGACAATAATTTATTATAGTTATCAGTTAGCATTTATTGAACACCCAAATTTTTGCCAAGTAATTTATCAACTATTTTACATGCCTATAGCATACTTAATCACAACTTTACAATGTAGATATTATTATTATTATTCCTATTTTAGAGATGAGGATTATGAGGTTTACACAGGCAAGGTATCTTGCTCAGTTACAAAGCTAATAGATGATAGTGTCAGGATTCGAACTCATGTTTGTTGAATTTTAGAGCTGTTACTTCATTATGAATTTCAAAGTGTCTTATGATATCATCTAACTCTTCCGGCAATACTGGCAAGTGGGTATTTCACCTCATTTTACACCTGAGTGCCCTGAGAGTCAGAGAAACCAGAACACTTGCCCAGGGTCACATGGCTTGCTCAAGTCAGAGCTAGGATTAGTCTAATTTCAGAACCTGTGACTGTTCTATCCTTTCATGCTATTCTGAAGAGAGAATGATTTAGGCAGTGACATAGTCATGATTTTTCTGATAAAGAGACAGAACTCCAATTCAATGTTTCCTTCTCTAACCTCGTTTCTCTTTTATCATTTCACTCAGATCAACACTTGGTGAACAAGTTAAAAAAGAAAACTACAGGGGGTATGGCTGCTTAATGCCATTTGAAAGGGTTCACAAATCATCTGTAGTGAGGTTTGGATTGAGTGTCACCTTTTCCTCCTGCCTTTGGATTTGCTTACTTCTGCATAGTTCTTGTCAGGGTGGGGCAGAAGGAGTTTCTTCCTGCTGTTGGCTAAGATGAGATGTAGCAGAAATCACTCTGAATTATTAGGTAGGAGACTTGAGAGCTAATCCCTGAATGGTCATCATGTGGCCTTGTGGCCTTGAGAAAGTCACCAACCCTCTTTGGGCTTTGGTTTCTTTATCTGCAAAATATAATAGTGAGAAATTAAGTAGTGGGGCTTTGTAATTTTAGTTACCACTAAAATTACTGCCTGCTTTATGTGTGACACACACTCTGGTAAACTCTTCATAGTTAATCCTCATGATAACCTGATAAAAGGGTTATTATTATTATTATCTGAATTTTAGAGACTCTGACAACCTATCTAAGTCTTAGCTTCCTCACCTAGATAATAGGGACAGTAAAATGGTTCTCTTTCCAATTGAAGGAGAAAATATGCATACAATTCTTAAGCATAGTACTTGACATGTATTAACTAATCAAAAGCATTAATTCCGATAGTTAAAGTGTTCTAGAGCAGTGGTTAAATGATTACTAACTTTTTTTTTGGGGGGGGTCATGAATCTGATAATAGATGTCCAGAGAAAAATAGAGATCTGAAAATTAATCTTATATCACCTTTTGAGGGTTTATGGATTCCTATATATCTACGGGCATCCAAGGGTTAACAAAGCCAAGGTTAATTTCCTGAAAAGGACAGACTCTCCCAGATGGAAGATTTTAGAATTGAAGATTCTCTAAATGTTTCTTTTTTCTTCCTTTAAGGCAATGGCTTAAAACAAAAACAAAAACAGAAAATAAAACAAAAAACCATCTGCAATAACTACCTCCTCCATCAACTAACAACACTCATTTCAACCCTTGGGGACCTGCAGTCTCCTTTGCAGCCTGGAGCTCAGTGGAATTCTCCAGTTATTGTGCGCTTACATGTTCAGCAGCTATTTCTGCATTTTCTGCCTCAGCTCCTTCAGCATAATTATCCCCATGTATTATTTCTACCCCATAAAAATGCCTATAACCTGTCAGTGTTGAGCAACAGATGCTGTGCTTTGCTGCCAGGGTTTGCTGTACAGAGTCCCCCCGCCGACCCCTGTTTGTGGAAAAACTGAGAGTTACACGAAATTTTATGTAAACATACAAACCTACTCTTGGCGGGTGGGATGGAGGGTGAGAAGGAAATCCCCATCCTTCCTGCACCAAGGACAGAGGCAGGGTACAGCAGCACTCAGTAATGATAACAGTAATAATAATAATGATGATGGTTGAATGAATGAATTCAGTGCAATAGGCAAAAGGAAATATCTTCAATTATTCTTCGGTGAGTCTTTTATTCAGCCACTATATATTGAACATCTGTTATGTGCCATCACTATGCCATGCATTGGAGGTTTAACCTTGAACAATACAGATGAGGTCACAGCTGACATGAAGCTTATAATCTAGTATATATAACAATTAAATATTATGGAGTCAATAGACCCAGTTTTCCTTAGCAAAGTATAAAGCAGAAGCAAAATATTATTATGATGGTGATTATTTTTATTCATCCACTCATTCCTTTATCCATTCATTCAGTCACAAACATTTATTGACAACCTGTTCTACGTTATGTTCGGAACTCTGTTAGGTATAGGGGCTTCTGGGTCTAATGTAGTGTTTCTCTACCTTAACATTACTGACATTCAGGCTGGATAATTATTTGTTGTGAGGAGCTAGTCTGTGAATTGGAGAATGTTACAACATCCACTGTTTCTAACCACTGGATGCCAGAAGCAGCCCCTGGTTGTGTCAACCAAAACTATCCCTGGATACCACTGAATGTCCCCTGGGGGACAAAACTGCCCCCACTTGAGGATCTCTGCTTTAATAGGTAAGACATTGCCTCTGACATCATTGTTAGATGAAGGTCATTATAATAATACTAATAACCATGACAACAATCATGATGGATGAAACACCTCCTCTTGGTCAGGTTTTGGCCAGGTACATAATCTTATTCAATACTCACAACAACCCTATGCTATAAGAATAAATATTTATGGATCTCTAAATGTTTATAATGAATAACTCTAGTCACAATTATTTCTACATGTGTTAATTATAAACTTCTAAAAGCAAGAATTAATGTTTAAAATGTTTAAAGAGGAATTATGAAAGTTACATTTTAAGAGATAGTAGAGGCTAAAAATGGCAAGATTGCATTTTCAAAGAAGTGTTAGATTATTTGATATAGTAGAAATGATAAAGCAAACAGTTCTCATATGATAATATAGAGCTAAACTTTTCCTTTCTCTGCGCTTTAGTTTATATTGCCTAAACTTTTCACTTTACTCATTGTGCATTTCTTTAAAATTTTTTCTGAACACATATTGTTTTTTATGTTCATATATTCATTGAATAAAACCTTACATTGTACCTTTCCTATCACTAATAAAATGAGCATAACAGGATGTTTTCTTGGTTTCAGAACAATAATTAATAATTGAGTTTCAGAGTACAAAGTCACCTTAGTGTGCATCAAATCCAAACTACCTAGTTTATGGATGAAGAATCCAAACCTAAGTAAAAGGAACTGAATTGCTCTAGGTCAGGGGTTCACAAAGTATGGCCTGTGAACCAAATTTGGCTTGTCATTTGTGCAAATCAAGTTTTATTGGAATACAAACATCCTCATTTGTTTATGTATTGTCCATGGCTACTTCCAAGCTACAACAAAAGAGTAGATTAGATGTAACACAGACTGTGTGTCCCTCAAAGCCTAAAATATTTACTATCCTGCCCTTTAAAAAAAATGACTCTACTCTAGGTCATATCACCAACTGGGGCTAGAGGAGGACTTTGAGTTGACATATCTCTTACTGGATAACAGTACGGTGGAGTGGAAAATCCCTGGGCTCTAGAATCATACCAGGGTTTGAATCCTGTCTCTGTCATTCCCAAGCTGTGTGTCCTTGAACATGTTACTTGATCCCTTTGAATCTCATTTTCCTATTGAGTAAAATGCAATAAATACATCTGCGGTTTTTTAATGTGGTCTGTAAAAATTTGATAAAGTCTCTGATGTATACTCAAAATAGATGATATTAAAATACAATGCCTTTTCTACTTAATAACTGTGACTTTTACTCATTTATTCAATAAATATTTATCAAAGACCATTGAGGGTAACTTGACAGTGACTGAGGCAGGGACTGAGGGTACAAGAAAGGTAATGACAGACACAGCCTCTGAACTCAGTAAATTTCAGCCAAGTAGAGAGTAGGTATGAGAGGCACCTAACTCAGACCTTATTCAAACATGGTTTACAGAAGGAGAGGACATTTAATGCAAGACCTTAAGGGAGTATAGGGATTAACAAGGCATACAACGATGAGGGTGAGGTAGGGAATGTTCCAGGTGAAGGGAAGAATGACAAGAACAAGAGTAAAAGATTTAAGGTAAGCCACAGGACACTGAAAGAGCCAAAAAAAAAAAAAAAGTAAGTAAGTTGGAGTTCGATTTTGGGAGGGAGTGGAAAGAGATATGGCTGGACAGGTGAGCATGACCCAGACCCTAAAAGCCAATGTAGCACACACTGTTAGTCACCTACTCAACAGTCACGGTCCTTTTCCTTCCCAGCAGAATGAAGATTTTGTACATATGGCAAAATGCTCATTTGAGGGTATGCACCACAGATAGCAGCGACTGGTCTGAGCTGAGCTCATGACTGGGATCTGGCCAATGAAATATAAAGGGAAGAATTTTGAGGTCTTTAAGGAAAAAAGTTTTCTCACCTGAAAATAGTAAGGAGAAAGTCCTTTTCCTCCCTTTCCTGTCTTTCTGCTTTGGATGCTATTGAGTGACATGATGCTTGGAGCTGCTATAGCCTTTTACCCTGATAAATGAAAGCCAACATGTTGAAGGTGGGGAAAAGAGCTACAGGAAGGTAGAGTTCCAAGGATGATTTGTGGGATCATGACAACATAGAGTTGGTCCTGGTTGTTGTCTAGGACCAACTTTGGGTCTACACACCAATGAACTTCCTATTGCAGAAAGCAGGGGCAAGGTCAAAAAGGGTTCATGCATCAGGATTAAATGACATCTAAAGGGAAAAGCAAAATGTAGCAAAAGCCCTGGTCCCCGATATCTTCTCTACTGCAAACGATTCAGCTCCAAATAGACTAGATGATTAAATGGACTAGATAATGATCAGTGGAGCAAAAAACTGAGCTTCAAATGACACTTCGTGAGAAGTAGCTGACCTGCGCCGGAAGCCTTAGTTTCCTCATCTGTAAAACGAAGGTGATAATAGAACCATCTCAAGGGCTTGTGATAAGGATTACATAGTATAATATATAGATTTAGATTTGGAGCACAAGCACAGGGCCTAGTACATAGTAAGTGCTCACAATGGTAGGTGAATATTATTGTTATTGATTTATCATTATCTGTAAACTCAAGTTTTTTGAATGGCTTTGACATTCTTAAAGAGAACACTGACATGAATCAGAATTTGCATGGGCACTGCATACGGGATTGCATGGGATATTCTTCAAGGTAGCTTTTCTTCTCACCAGACTGCATGTTGAGATCCATTAGCATGCTGAGAAATTAATTTACTAGGAAGAGGTAAAAAAGAGAATGGGTCATAATAGGCAATATTAGAATACGTTACATGTGGTAAGGATAGAAATTATTTCATAAGTTCAGTTGTATGTATTTACACATGTGTGTGTTAGATTGCAATCGTAAAATGTATTTCTGATTGTGGATTGCATTAAAAATTTCCCCTTTTTTTTTGTTAAAGAATACTCTGTTGAAGCTCCAGGCTCTGTGGTGGTTCTCAGATGGTGTGGCTCATTTCAGCACTATGCCTTCATGTTACACAACAGTGTTATCTTGCTGACTCACGGGCAGCAGGCAGTTGCTTGGCTGACTGGGATTTTCTCTTCACCACTGCTCTTTGTTTTCTCTATCAGTCTTGTTTTGTTTTTAAAAAGGAATAAGGAAGGTGAACATCTTCCATAAAAGGGACTCATTGCCCACCAAACTGAAACAGATGCTAAACTGGTGTCTTGAGAAGTCTCAGGTGGGCTTTTGAGCCCAGTCCACAGGACAGTGTAATCATAGCCTAGAAGGTAAATGGCCCATATCCTATGAGCAGAGTTACTTTGCAGGGTTTGTAGTTATAGGATGGGTTTCTCCACAGGTGTAATCAGCCCCTCTAATTTCCTCTTCTAATTGTAGTCTCTTGTATTGACATCAGGGACTGTGAACTGGGGATTTGAACAGGAGATTTTTAGTGGGAAAAATACCCAACAACTTTTATTTAACCTTTTCTTTTTTGTAGTCACTTAAGGAGAGGAGAAAAAAAAAAAACAAAGGAAAATATGTAATATGCACATCTATAGATACATAGAGATATTTCTGCAGCACCTGCTCTATTTTGGGCAATGTCTCTTGCTGACAATAGCTGATGGCCTAGGTGCTATAATTGGCAGTAAGAGAGGAAGACAGGATTAGAATCAGAGACTGTGCTTCAGAGTTCTTGCTCTGCTCACTGCTTGTGTGGCCTTGGGAAAAATCACTGACTTATCCTAAGCTTTGGTCAGTACTAAAAGCTGCATTTTAGGGAGTGGCTTCTCTGTGTCAGGCACGTTACAGATATTACTTCTAAACCTGAAAGCGATCCTGAAAGGTTGTTAAGTATGTTAAGTGGCAGTTTAGGGCCACATAGCTAGTCAGAATCTAGAGTTGAAGGTAAATCTGGTTGGCTCGAAAGCCCACAGTATTTCCATTGTATTTCTTTGTTCTTTTAAAATGGAGATTAAAATGAAAATGCTTACCAACTCCCAAGGTTGTTTTAAGGTTGAAACCAGCCAAAATAAATGTAAAATTTTTGAATGCTGTTAGTTACTATGATTATGATCATTATGCATGTGATTATGACCATTATTATTTTTAGGAACATGAATAAACCTGTATGTGCTTATTGTTACAGCAACTCTTATTACATGCACACTTTTATTAGAGTCTATTTATGTGCTGATTTCCTTCATTAGACTGTGTGAGTCTTGGGAGAAGGGATCTTGACTTATTTGGTCATGTATTGCTAGTAACTTAGACAATGTTTGGCACATAGTAAGTGCTCAATATTTGGTGTATTACAATGAAAATATGTATAATTTCCAGCCTGTCCCTGTACTGAATATTTCTATATTTAGAGCCATGTCCAAGTTTTCAAAGTCTGTCTTTTAAATTGCAAAAGTTAAAAAAATCCTGGAAAAATATGCATCAACATATTAATAGG
Source organism: Daubentonia madagascariensis (assembly GCA_023783475.1). Lineage (NCBI taxonomy): Eukaryota > Metazoa > Chordata > Mammalia > Primates > Daubentoniidae > Daubentonia > Daubentonia madagascariensis. The sequence goes on from JAKFHU010000908.1 coordinate 11,379,634, forward strand.
GATTGTGGTGAATAATCTTGTTTCTGTTTCTTAGATTTTCTAATCTTCTTTAAGAATTATCTTTTTTCTTTTTTTATATCTTCTAATTTTCTTTAATAAGCATATTTTATTTGTCTAATTCAGATTTTTGTTTGTTTTAAAAAAATTTCACTAGAAAGAGTAACATTGATCCACTGAAAACTAGATATATTAATACCATTAATTTATCAGATAAGCTTTGCAGTCCTGAGATTTGAAAGGGGTAGACTGGGAGGTAAACAAAAGAAAAGGCTTTTGCAGCTCCATGTCTGGGTTGGGATAAGGAAGGGGTGTCTCCTAGGCTGCGAGGGTTCTTCATGAATCACAAAATTTCATTTGTAAGGGGCAGTTGAAGTTAACTGTTCCATGATACCACTTCACAGAAGTTCTTTCCATAGTCTCTGATAGATGATTGTATATCTTCTGCTTTAGTGTTTTCAGGGACAGGAGCACAGACTATTGTGCAAAGAGATCCTATTCTGTTATTGGTCAGGATGAAATGTGACAATTCTCCATAAGTAGAGTTAAACACCCACCTCTCTGAAGTCTCTGCAAAAGAGAATATACAGAACGTTATTTCTACTTCCTTGAGTCTTACTTATATCCACCGGACACACTCTGTCTGTTAACTACTCTTCAGATGTACTGGCTACTAGCTCCCTCACCATCTTGGTTACTGATTTTTGGACAGAAACTTTATGAGGATGATGAAGGCATAGGTTTTGGAGGCACACAGATCCAATTTCTAATCTGTACTGCATCCCCTATGAGCTATGCTAAAGCTATAGCAAAAAGTACAATAGTAATAAATGATAATGATGGTGATAATGACCACAGCTGACATTTTTGAGTACTTACTATGAACGAAGTACTGAACAATGGGCATTTACAAAATATTTTATTTGTAACTGACAAATAATAATTGAGGTATCTGTACTCCCGTGTTCACTGAAGCATTTTACACAATAGCCAAGATATGAAAATAACCTAAGTGTCCATAATTGGGTCAATGGATAAAGAAAATGTGGTATATATACATGATGGAATACTATATGGCCTTAAAAAAGAAGGCTATCCTGTCATTTGTGACCACATGGGTGGACATTGTACTACGTAAAATAAGCAATGGGCTTTATATGCAACATTTCATTTCATCCTCAAACTCTGAAAATATGGGGATAGCAGTAATAACTCATATGGAGTTGTGATGTGGTTTAAATAGCATAATATATATGAAGTGCTTAGAATAGATTTTATAATATAATGAGCACTTCATAAAGATATAATAATAATTAATAATAAAACCATGGTACCCACAAAAGGCTGTAATACCCTAAGTGAGGTCACTTCTGCAGAGTGCAGGGGATGACAACTCTCCTATCTTTACAGCATGGTGGGTGTTCATTGGTGGGAATGGAGTGGAAGTTCATTGACATAAGGTGGGGCAAAAGAGGGTAGAGTTACAATTCCAGATCAAGTTGATTTGTGTCCCCATTTTGTCTGGAGCCAGGGATCTGAAATCGAGTATTTTTATTTGTGACTGTATTTTTTTGAAATAATCTTCTGGGTTCTGGTGTGTTTGTGTAGGAGGGTCCTCAAAATGCCTTTTGCCAGTATAAGGAAGGAAGTGTGAACTCTGGAGTCAAATTACCTGCTTTCAAATCCTGTTTCCCAAGTATGCCACCAGTTCATTTATCTGGGAAATTTTCTTAAGTCTCTGTGCCTTAGTTTTCTCATTTATAAAATGGTCATAATAATCCTATGTACCTATTGAGTTGTTTTGAAGGTTTATGGTTAATACTCATAAATAACTATTAACGCTAGGTATAAAAGGCCTAGAACACAGCCTGAAAAATATTGGTTATTTTTATTTTTTTGTAGAATAAGTAAAAGATGAGATTAGAATTATTCTTCCTGGATCAGCTAGCTCTTTGAAGGAAGAGTTTTAATAAGCCTCAGTATAACACACACACACACACACACACACACACACAGACACACAAACACACACACACCCCTCCAGTCTCTAAGCTGTAGAACAGCTACTTCCTTTGAAGGTGTCACGTCCAAGCTATCCTTGGTCTTGCTGCACTGCAGGACTATTTGTTATAAAATCACCTCTCACTGCAGGAAATCAGAATGTGGCAATATTGAAATGCCTGTGCAAGAAAGAACATAAAGTGGAGTTGAGAGGCAGAGCCCCAGCTAACATCCACAGGCTGGTGCATAAGCAGAATGCAACCCTTTCATCTATCTTATTAAGAGATTTTTTTACAAAGAGCCTGAATTAGATTGGTGGGAATGTTAATTTATCTCCTAATACTATAGTCTAATCCTGTGTATGTGTATGTATGTGTGTGTGTGTGCACATGTGATACATTTTCTTAAATTTATTTTTGAGTAAATCCTCGTGATATTGTTCAAGGTAACTGATGGCGGAGGTATAGGGGTATAGGGCATTTCTCTGTAATATACAAGCAAAGCCAAACTCAAATCATGTAAATAGCTTCATTCATGGGGATAAAGCTAAATTTCTTGGCAAGACAGGGAATCAGAGAGAACAGAAAAGACTCAGAGGGAACAGTGGAGGAATGATGAGTATATTTTTCTTATTATTTCTGCGTTTGTCAAAATGGAATGTACCCCCCTCCTATTTTATATTCTTAGCTCTATACACAAGGCAATCAATGATGTTATAAATAAGTCTATTTTTGTTACGGGTATGAGACTGCTCAGGAAATGGAATAGAAAATCACTTTTCAGTCTAGCCTCAAGATCAATTTTTTCCAAATTATTTTTCTTACAACACTTCTATTTGTCTCTTGGAATTTTCTTTCATTTACCACTATCCCTACCTCTTTTAAGGTGTTCAACTTTCTCTTTTACATTTGTGCTCTGTATCATAAAATCAAGCCCTTAATTATGTATTGCTGTTTTTCTCATCTAGACTGTTAGATCTCTGAAGGCAGGGCCATTTCTTATACTCCTCTCTTCCCTATGGAAGGTAGCACAATGTCAGCCACCTAATAGGCATGCAGGAAAATAATAAGCTCCTCACACTTTGCAAAGCACACAGTAATACTAAATTGAGTACTTCTTATGTGCCTGACAGTGAACTAAGTGCTTCATATTATTTGATCTTCACCCATAGCAATTGCCCCAGTTGTCATGCTGGGGTTCCCTTAACCCTCCTCTCCTCCAACCTGACTCTCCCTGGGCCATAGCTGATTGGCTTAGGAAAAGAGAGTGTATTAATTAGATTGGACTGTGATAACAGAATACCATAGACTGGGTGGCTTGTAAACAATAGAAATTTATTTCTCACAGTTCTGGAGGCTGGAAGTCCAAGATCAGGATACTGGCAGATTTAGTGTCTGGTGAAGGCCCAATTCCTGGTTCACAGACAACTGTCTTGTCTCTGTGTCCTCATACGGTAGAAGGGGCAAAGGAGCTCTCGGAGGCCTCTTTGATAAGGGCACTAATCCTATTGATGAGAGCTCTTCCTTCATGACCCAATCACCCCCAAAGTCCCCATCTCCAAATACCATCACATTTGGGATTAGGTTTCCACAAAGGAATTGGGGGGAGGGGCACAAACATTCAGTCTACAGCAGAGAATAGCCAAGCTGATCCAATCAGATGCTTCCTTACAGGAATGTGAAAGGAGAGTGGAACCTACACCTTATGGTGTTGCTCTGGAAAGGAAGCTTCATAGTCCTCACCAGCTGAGGTTTCCTCTTCAGCCTCAGATCCTGTGACTTGCTTCAGTTTTCTGATAACCCCAACTCCAATTTTGAGGGAGTGTTTGATATAAACTATTGGGTGATCTGGCACCAATCCTCTGGCTAATGAGTAGAGAAACAGGTCTAGTGGACCTCAAAGCCCTTAGTCTTCACCACCACGCATAAAACATCCTCTATTTCAGTCCCACAACAGACCCATAAAGTAGAAATCCTACTGCTCTTCACTTTTTGATATAAGATACAGAAGCCCAGAGAATCCACTAAGCTTAATGTCACAAGCAGTAGGTGATGGGACTGGTCTTTGACTAACTTCTAGATTCTCACAGAGTCAGATTCAGAAAGGATTTATTGATTCTCCATGAGGCTCCAGGCCCTTTAAAATGAATTCCTACAAACTAATTAAAAACCAATTCCTATGAAAACTATCTGTTCTGTGCTGATCAATGCCGTACCTGTACTCTTCCAAGGGAACCCGAAGCATTGTCCTTCCCCTACCCTGATATCTTGGTGGCCAGATCAAGGTAGACATGAGTCAGTGATGTGACTTTGCATGGAAAAGTTAACTGGGTCAGTGCAGTTTCTGCCACCAGGAATTTGAAAATAGCAGTTAGAAACAGGAGCTGAAATATGTGGGTCAGAATGTGGAGAGGCGATGGTGAGGTCACGACAGTCCTGAACAGGCTAGGGAAACCAAGGGTAAGCTCACGAAGCCTGTGTTAGAGAGAGAAGGAGGGAATCCTGTGTGGAAAGAGGCAGAGGGAAAGAGGGAGACAGGCAGGGAGATAAACACATACATAGTCTCTCACACACAGAGACACAGGCCCACCTAAAATAGCCAATAGCCACCCAGCAAGGGTATTACGAACAAGAGCAGAGGCCACAGACTGGTACCTGAGCAGATCCCCAAGCCTTTGCACTGCCCGGTGTCATGCCAGCTGCTTCGCAGGAAGGTCTGAAAATCTATGAAGACCCTAGGGGAGAGATAGAGGGGTTGGGGCTAGGAGCCTGGGGTGGCATGGAGGCTATTTATCAACTAGTCTGGACGTTTTTCAATATTTAACAGCCTGTATGTGTGTCCTGGCAGAATATCAGGCCCATAGACATCCTCCCATCCTCACACTAATTCACAGTGTGGCCCTGAGAGAGAGTTGAAAAAAGCAGCAAATTCCTAGAGCTTTCTCCATTCCTGATGACTTTTGACTTCAAAGTTCCAGTTCTGTTCCATGCTAATTCTTACAGTAAATACTGCCTCTCCCCCCTTTTAAAATCTGGCCACCTTAAAAACTTAAGAAAACTGCCCAAAATGATAAGAGCTTGTCAGTGGGATTTGATCACGGGTCTTAGGTCTCTGCAGTACTTTCCATGAAACCATAGGTATCCCAATGTGGCACAAAACCTGGAACAAAATAATCAAGTGGCACTGTTTGTAATAAGAATCACAATCAGTGCGCTGTACCGAAGCCCTTGCTTTACTCCGCAGGTCCTCTCCCAGAACTCTGATTGGTTCTTAATAGGCAGTTTGTACGGAGCTCGGCTAATGCATTCACAAATTGTGGCAGGCATAATTAAGATATTTTGAATTGTATTATAAACATTTCATGTGTGTAATCTTTAAGTCTCTGGAACATTGGAGAATTTGGTTCAACCTAGACCCATATGAATCTGTTATTTTTTTGAGAATCACTATGTGGAGACTGTTCTAAACCCTGAAGAAACTAAGATGAATGTGGCATGGATCCATCGTGAAGATGCTTACAGCCTACGGAAGGAAGTCAAGGAGGAGACAGAACAAAAAATGACTGAGTGTGTTATCACTTAACCCATTAATGAAACACATATATGCAAAAGGATGTGTTTAAAGAATTTTAGAATAGTTGCACATTGGCAAGGTGGTCAGGGAAATACGAGTAGATATGGGGATAAAAGGCAACAAATTAAATGAATACATTCATGATTTTTTTTAAAAAGAAAAAAGAATATATTAATAAAAAACAAGCTATTTCACTTAAACATTACAGCTTATGAACAAGAACAATATAATATCATTTATTTTTCCAATTGTAGAAAGCTTGTAACTTTCAGGGCTGAATCTGAGACCGCTGAAGTCAGAGCTGACACCCGAATGTGGACACAGGGAGGGAGGGCGAGGGCCACAGCAGCAGAAATGGATGTGGACCTGGACCAGGCTGTGCCCTGCTACTACTGGCTCAGGGAATAAGTCCATCAACTCATGAGGACAGGCCAGCAGGCGGTTGATACCACACTCACGTGGCATTGATGCCTGCAAGATATTTGCAATTTATTCAGCATGTTCAGGCTTAAGGTCACAACTCACCTTATATGCAGATCAGTTCGCAGTGGTTTCTTTTTACAACCCTGAGCTTGAAGAACTCTTTCTGTGTCATCTGATATTGAGCTCAGCACCACACAGTGTAAGATGAGGGGATCCTGTTCAGGTATTTCATTTGGGTAAGTTAGATGAGCACAGACTAAAAAGGAGTGGCAGGAAGGAATGAACATATACTGAGTGCTTACTCTGTACCATTGCATTTATTCCTCAGAATATTGCAAGGTAAGAATTGCTTTTCTCATTTTCACATGGGAGATTTGAGACTTACAGAGGTTAATTCACTTACATAAAGCTCATTAGTAATGGTCCCAGGATGTGAATACAAGCTTATCCCCCTCTAAAACCACGCTCTTTCCACTAAACCCCACAAGAAAGCCACTGGTGCCCATCTCATGCAACTTATATTCCCAGAATTTTTGTTTACCAATTTCAGTACACCCTGGGCTACAGCTATGGACAATTTTTACATGTTCCTTTGAGCCATTGCCTCCCAAACACATCTTCCTCAGTCCTGCAGCTGTGGCTTTGTTTAGGTCGTGAGCCCGGACCCCATCCCTTCATCCTTGCCTTTTCTCTGTTCATCTAAACCTTCGAAAGTCGATCATGGTCCTATCATCCACGCTTACTCTCCTGCCCCATGACCTCAAGTCTCCCTGCATCCTCTGCATTTGTTGTCAGTCACAAACACATCATTTTGCAACTAATTATGTCCTGTTTCAAAATGTTCCCTAATTATTTATACTTGTAAGTTTTAGCTTTTCAACTATGTAAAAAGTAGATTCCTTTATATCCTTGCTGATTGCTTTCTAACGAAACCCAAGACAGCCTAGGATGCAGTAAAAACGTCATCTTTCTTTACCCTGCTTCTGCTCCTCTTCTCCATCTCAGTGAGTAGCATCCCCAAAGTCTGGTCACAAAAGTGACAGCCAGAAGCCACCGTTGAGCCCTCCATTTTCCACATGGGCCCGTGTTTAATCAGTTACCAAGTCCCATCAAGTCTACTGCCCTAGTATCTTTCTTTCCCTACTGCTGTTAATTGAATTTAGGCCACTATCCCTGTTCCCTGGGCTGTTGCAACAGCCTTCTAACTGGTTCCCCTGTGCTGAGCTTGCTCCCCCCAATCTGTTGTTTATACTGTAGCCAAATTAATTTTTTTATTTTTATAAAATGGAAATTTGATGATATCTCTTCATCATTGGCTCCCAGTGCCCTAGGATCATTTTCCTTCAGAGATTGTTGTCTCCAGGGACTATCAATGATGAAGACCATGGAGACCAGAAGGGAAGAGGCAGGTAACTTGCTGACCAGGCTGCTAGGTAAGGTGAGAAGAGGCAAAGGAGACCTACAGGTATCTGAGTGACCTTCAGCCCAGCCAGCCATATAGGAAAACATCAGAGACTCAGGGCAAAAGTTGCTCTCAGATGCAGTGTGTACCGCATCTGGCAGGAGCTTCTGGTGTCCTCTCCTGGGAAAGTGAATGCCAGGAAAAGGGCATCAGAAGGCAAGGGTCCCCCTGGACACCATCACCTGAGCTGGCTTGGTACTTGACACTTGCTGTGCCCTCTGTCTTGGATGCCTTTCCCCCAACTAATGGCATTATTACGTTCTCACTTGCTCATGCAGGGGCATTTCTGACTGCCCTACGTGACACAGCAGCCCTCCCCAACCTGACACTCACCACACCTCTTGCCCTGCACTGTTTTCTTGCCTTGTATTCATTCACTGTTTGTCATTCTATATATATATTTACTTGCCATATTCCTTATTCCAGAGTGGTCTAGAAGCTCCTACCCTGTGCTTCCAAAATTATTCTATATTATAATTGCTTGTAATCCCTCCCCATAACTGTAGAATGTAAGTTCTTAAGGGAAGAAACTTTGCTTTGTTTGCTGCTATATCCTTGGGAATAGATATCAGTACTTTAATTTCACAGACAAAAATTGAGGCAAGAGATGTAAAGACACTGTTCTAGCCAAAAATCATGCATAGTAAATGTCAGAAACATGATTTGGACAGGCATTCCACTCACTCATTGATTTGACTGATCATTTAATTAATTGATTAATTCTCCTATTCTTTCAACAGATATTAATTGAAGGGCTTCTGTGCTCTGTGGCAGAGAAGGAATGATACGGAGTCCCTGTGGCACACAGCAAATAGTCTAATGGAAAAGAAATAAGCATAAACAATTGCAAACCAGGGTGAGTGTGGAAGCAGAGCAGGGGTGGTTAACCTGTCAGGGGGCGGCCTAAGCAAGGCTTTGCAGCCAGTGTGACATCAACAATGCATCCCTCAAAATGAGTGTGACTGAGTTAACCACTAAGTGAGGATAGGGGGCCTCAGGCGGCATCAAGTGCAAAGTTGCATAGGGCCCTATGGGCCACATTAAGACATTGAGCATTGTCTTACAGCAAGGGGAAGCCAGTGAGGGCTGCAGAGATGGGTAGGATGTCAACAGGAAACAACAGGCGAAGGCAGTGAGGCGATGCCTTCCTGGATGAGAGAACAGCCCAGGAAGCCCTCGAGGCCAGCCGTGCTCGTGGATTAGCGTGGCTGTGGTTAGTAAACAGGCGTGGGACTGAGACACAGCTCAGGCATCCCTTTCCGCATGGCCTCTGTCCTCCCCTTGTGCATATTTATCTGGGAAGTGGGATTCTGCTGAGATAAAGGAATTTGCTCAACATTTGTCAGCTTGGTTTACGCTTTAGGCAGGAAGGCGAGGGAGTGCGAGACGGCAACGGCGGAGAATTTCCGAGGTGATGTTTTGCGTGGCGTCTTCCCGTCTGCAAGGACCGACCCCACCCCTGCTCGCGGGCTGTTGCCGGCTCTGCGCGCGCAGGTAGAGGCGGGCGGGGCGGGGCGGGCCGGTTTGGCAACGGGGGCAGGTCGCGCTGCGAAGCGGCCCCATGCGGGGCCAGGGAAAGGCCCTCGCCGTGCAGTAGGTGGCGCCCTCGCCTCGCTCAGAACTCCCGAGGCCGAAGAAGCCTCGCGTAGCTGCGTCTTTGCTCTGGGGCCCTGGGTCCCGCAGGTGATGCCTGGTAACCTGCGCAAGGAGGAAGGGCGGGAAAGGCGACTGCCGCGCGGGGAGGCGTTTCTGCGCGCCGGCCCTAGGCGCGGCACGTGGACAGCCAGGGTCTCCTTCAGGCCCCCTCCCCTTCCGACCCTGCCGCCTCCCTCCCCCCCTGCCCCTGGCGCTCCTCGCGTCTCAATCTGCCCCGTCACCGCGGAAGCCACCGTCCACTGAGGGCTCCCTGCGAGCCCCCTCGTACAGCATTTCATCGCGTCTTTGCACCGTGCTTCTTTGCTGGGTTCTACTGTTGTCCTCCTTTGGCAGATAAGGACAGTGAACCTCAAAGAGATAAGGTAATTTTTCAGATTACGGAAGTAATAAATGCCAGAGCAAGAACCTGGGACTAGTTCAGTCTTCCTCATCCGTAAGGGCCCGCTTTTTCTGTTCAACGTGGTGTTTGTTTTTTAAGGCTCAGATTTACGAACATAACCCCTTCTCTGCTACATACAGCTGAGAATTTTTGACCTTTGCTCCACGCCATAGACTGAGGACTGCGTTATACGGACACACCGTTCATTTGCTTCTTAGGAGTAATTCGAAGGATGTCAAAAGGGCCCCTCCCCAAATCACAGGTGTCCCAGCCTGGAATCTTGGGACTGAGGTGACAGTGTATGTGCTCCTGCCCCAGCTCCCTCACTTCCATCCATCCCAGTATTAGTGGGTCATCTCTGTTCTCTGGTAGGTTATAGGCTCTTCTGTTATTCATTTATTCATCCACTCCTTCATTCATTAATCATTTTGGCTAATATTCAGTGAGTATCCCCTACGTGCCAAGTACTATTCTAGAGAGGCACAGTTTAGTAAAACAGAGTCCCTGGTCCTAAGGGGTTCACAGTCTAGTGGGAGAGACAGGCCAGTAAACATGCCATTACAACACTGTGTGGTAAGTGCTCTGATGCAGGTGAGCTCGTCCTGCTGAGGGGCCCCCAGGAGGGGCACCTCCTGTGTGCTCAGCACAGTACCTAGCACTTGGCAGGGGCACAACAAAAGTGTACTGAATGATTCACTGAGTAAACGCAGCCTGGCGGTCAGGTAAAGCTTTCTGGAGGAAGAGAAGCTAGATCTAAGAGCAGAGAAAGAAGGCGGGAGAGTTAGCCAGGTGAAAGGGGTGGGGTAGTGGGGGATTAAGGAAGGAGCAGGTGCCCTGAATTCTTTCAGGTTCTGGAACAGATGCCTGGATCACAGTGCTGGGCATAGCAGGAGCTCAGTCCCCCATAGGGATCCTGTAGGGTATTCTATTTAGGCCTCTGTTGCACAACTATGGGGAATGGTTCCACATTCTCTTGTATTACATGCACATGGCATTCACAGACTGCAATGCAGATGCTGGCCCTGGAGTTGAGCAACAGGGTGCTGCTTCTCTTTGAATCCACATGTCTCCGCCTGCCCTTTTTGATGTTGTCTGTCAGCTGATTCCACCCTGTCTAGTCCCCTTGTTTCCTGGATCTTTCCCAGCACACTCCCTTGGTTCCTATAGGGCATAGCTCTTTGCTTTCTGCGTACACCTCTTCACTCTCCTTGACTTTCCTTGTGCAGTTATTCCCATGTAGAGCATCGTTTCTTGATTCTGCATAGCTGAGTCCTTCCAGTTCACAAATGCTACTGCCTCCAGGAAGTCTTCCCTGATAACCTCAGCCCCAAATGATCTCTCCCTCCTTTCTGTTCCTCTACTGGTTTTATAGCCATGACCAGACAGCTTATCAGTTGACCATGAATCCTACCCTGTGTCCTTAATTCACCTGTAAAGGTCACCACCTCCCATAGAAGTGAAGGCACATTCCCAGGGTTATACAGTGAATCAGAACCAGAGTTGAGCTTAGAAAGTCAGGGTCCAGGTGGGTCTCAGCTTTCAGCACTTTTCTGTTGCTTCCAGGGATTGGCAATTACCCTGCTCACCACCTACTCACCTTCTCCTCATTATAGTGTACCCTCGCCTGTCTCCTGCTCACCCTTTTCCAAATCTGCACCTCTGCTCAGCTTCTTCTGGGAACACTGGACTTTCATGACTTTTAAAGTAACTTTTTACATGGAGAAATAAATAACTCAGACACCTCTGTTCTTAGGCATGTCTCTGAGCTCCCCAAGTCTCCTCTGTGTATATGTTGGTATGTGTGTATCTGGGTGCCATTCCCTTTTCCAGGGTGTTTTGGGGGTGTAACTAATGTTCAAACACAAAGCAACGTAGATGCACATGGGCTCATGCACACACTCTCTCTAGTGGCTGAGAATGCATCACCATCCTTTTATCCTTTTTGGCATTTTTAGCTCTTTGTGTTGACAGTGAATGGAAGACTAAATCACTAGATTTAAATCTACTCGATGCAAATAGGATTGTCATTAAGAACAGATAGAACAGTTGATGGCCTGTGTCAGCTAAGTGAGGGTGGACATGGGACTTGGAGTCAGGCAGACCTGGCACCTGTGAAGTCTTTGGGTCCTTGGGCAGGTCACTGAATTCTCTGAACTTTTGTTTCCTCATCTATAAATTGGAGCTAAAAAGAATGATGACTCCATCTCAAAGAGTTGTTGCGATTGGGCTCCCTGACCCCCATCTCTCCTATCTCTGGACCACCCTCCAAATTAGCAGAGCGTTTGTTCCTTTTACTCCCTCTTTACCCTTTTGTTGCTTCTCATTGACTTCAAGGCAAAGTCTAAACCCCCAGCATGGTGCACGTGACATCCAGCCTCATTGGTCCCACAGATATTTGTTGGGCATTCTGTGCCAGGGACTGTGCTAAGCAATGGAAAGACTACAAGAAAGAACTGTAGTCCCTTTTCTGAAGGGCCTCACCCTTTCTGAATTGCTGAGGGTCTCATAACTCACCATTCTACCCTTGTAATTCTGAAAATGCATTTCCCTCTGCCTGGAATTCCTTTCCCCCTTGTCTTCCTGGAAGACTCTACTTAACTTTCTCATCCCTACTCAGGTGGCACATTTTCTATAAAGCACACTTTAGGCAGAGTTGCCCTTCTCTTCCCTCCCTCTCTCCTTCATGCACGTACTTACTGCTACCTCAGCCCTCTCCCCACTCATAGCATTCATTTGCTTCCATTTTCTGCCTCTAGAGGTTGGGACTACAGTCTATTCAATCACCAAACTCTAGCCCCTGCAGACTGCTGAGCTCCTCCTCCTCCCATCAACCACTGAGTGCTTACCATGTCCTAGGCACCACGCCACGTTTATGTACTTTACCTCATCTAATTTCCACAGCAACTGTATGAGATAAATCTATATCCATTTTATAGATATAGAAGCTGATCCTGAGAATTGTTAAGGAATTTGTTCAAGGTTACCTAGCTGGTAAGTGTGACAGCCAGGATTTGAACCCATGACGCTGACTCCAGAGTCAGTGTTCCAGTCATCCTATGTATCCTCCAACAAACATATGTTGAGTGAGCGGATTGAGCATTGTAATTGTTCTGTCCTATTACAATGGTGCATGTGTATCCTCTACTCAGTGCTTTTCAAACTATTTGTAGTGAAGGACTAGATATTTTTTTAAGTTTCCATCTTCCATGGGCCAATACTTCTGTACAATAGAATAAAAAAAGAATTACTAGAGAAATGATCACACACAAGGATATTGTAACTATATCAAATTGCTTTAAATGTTTCTACAAATTTACTCTCAGTTTTTGTTCTTAACCTGTTGTGGACCATCTTTGAACAGCACTGCTCTGCCAGCTCAGAATAGAAGTGTGTTGGGGATGGATTGCAGAATGGATCTGGATTATTTGACTGAGGGTTTTGGTGAAGAAGAATGAAAAGCTGCAAAGCTTATGAATTTTTACATGAGGTAGATCCTGGCTTGGGCCTCTGTGTGAAGGGAAACATTTCATTCACTAGAGGATGGTCCTGTGCACAGGGGTGGGGGGGTTGTTCTGGGCAAAACCTGCATCTTTGATACCCCTTGAAGATGTCTTCTTATAGTGGAAGAAGCAAATTAGGCCAGGACTTAAAAGCAGTTAAAACTACTGTCTCAAAAGAATAAATTGCTCTTTCATGCTCAGATTGGTTTTTGGAAGGGGATGATGGACTGTTCTACTGATTCAACAAGGCAGTGGTATTTTTGATGAGTTCTCTGGTAGAACATTACATTTTGAAAAATCTCATTTTGAAGTTTTCATTGCACTTCAACATACTGGTTATTTTTGATGGTAAATAGCAGGAGATTATGAGAAGTGGGGTTGGGGAAATGTACCAGATGTGAAGCCACAAATAGCATCAGACATTGTGCCTTGAAAGGGCCCATAGACTCTAGCTCAAGGCTGTCATTTTAAGGTGAGAAACCTGAGCTCCTAGGAGGGTTAGTGCCTGGGACCACGGACACAGTTTGTTAATAAATGAGCTGGGATGAAAAGCCTGATTCCTGGTCATTTCAGCCAACCATTTGTTGAATATTAGAGCCCCCCATTAAAAGCTGCAAGGGTGAGAAGGGAGAAGATTCCAGGATTTTGAATGTTGCTGAGCTGGTCAAGTGTCTACCACTGGCATTCTCTAATGGGTCAGCACCATCTGCTTTCACATTATTTACAGAAACATACCAAGGAACTAGTGAGATGATGCCTGGTATTGGCATACTTCTCACCTTAGGTTGCCAGTCAGTTCCCACATGCATGGAGTCTCAATTATGGCCCGAATAAGTAATGCTTCTGACTTAAATATATGATTGACCACTGTTCAAATGTAGGTAGATGCTGTTGCAATTATTCAAATAGAGTTTAATTTAAATTGTGTACTATTAGAGTAGCTCTTTTTCATGCATTTTCTTGGTCAATGACACTGAAAAAACAAGTACAATTATAGAGGTATCAGCAAAATATTTTGATGTTAAAAAAGGAGTTCTCTTATTTGAAGGATTGGAAACCACAGGAATAGGGGATGACATGTTGAAAACTGTTGTGAGCTTAGGGAAACAAGTGCTACCATAATTCCCGGGATGGGTGAGAAACACCTTGCAGTGGACAGAGGAAGGGCTTCTGAGGGCTACCTAAGTTGAGTTCAGGCATAGTGGTTAAGAGCACTGGGTTAGATACTCTTGAGTTTAAATTCTCTCTTTTTCCACTTACTATCTGTCTGCTCTTGGGAAAATTACATAATATTTCTGTGTCTGTTGTTTCATCTGTAAAATGGGGCTTATAATACCATTTCATAGAATTGTTGTGAAAATTCAATGATATAACAGGTCTAGTATAATGCCTGAATCATAGTAAGCATTTGATAAATAGTGACTATCACTCTACCACCAAGACCATCATCACTACTACTACTGGTACAATCACCATTACTATTACCTTCAGTACCACTCCTGTCATCATAAATGCCACTACTACAACCACCACCACCATCACCACCATCATCCATATCAATATTGCCAACTTACAGGACCCAGCATGTCACCTTGCTAATTTAACTGAAAGTAATCTCAGCTCTTTTTTATAATCTTACTTGTTACTTCCTTTCTGTTATCAATATGTCATCTGTGACTGGTGGGGAGTGTTGGGGGCATGTTGGCCCTGAAGTCACTTTTTGCTCCTCCCTTATTTATGTTGTTTGGCTATTTCATTGCTCAGCATCCTGCTCCTTCTGCCTCTGTCTTCCCACCATGTACTTTCTGGGTGGACACCATCTGCAACCCTAGGTTGCTTGAGTGTTTCAGCCAAACCCAGCAGGGGCAGAAAATATATCAGCTACCTCGGTCCAACCATCTGTTGAAGCAAGTCTTTCTGCTCATGAACAAGGTGTGCATGTGGCAGTACTGAACTTCGGGATGTAGTCTTCCCTGCCTCTGGCATATGGTACCACCTGCAAACCCTGGCATCTGCCTCTCTTTCAAGGCCTGGTACTCCAGGCCCTGGCTAGAACTGGATATCACAGGCTGTTTTGGGGGGGGGCCCTGATGTCCTTCTCAGTTTGGGCCAGTCCCCTATTCCAGAGGTCTGGACTGTTCTTTCCGTGACACATAAGTTGTCACCTGGAAGCCTAAGTAAATGTACAAACTAACCCAAAATTAAGTTGCCAGTACAATGTATTGGTCAGGACTCTTTTTGTTGTATGTGGCAAAAATTGAATTCAAATCCACTTAAGCAAAATAAATTACAGTATAGTCTCACACAACTGAAAAATGTCTTGGGGCTCCTGAGCTTGTCCGGATCCAGGTGCTCATCCCATATTATTGGGAATCTGCCTATTTCTTGCTTAACTCTCTTCCATGTTAGTTTCTATGCAGGTCCCTGCTATGCCAGCCTGATTCCCCATCTTCTCGGCAACTTCAGGTGAGATAAAGAGATTCCCCAATAATTCCCACAAGTGTTTTGTGATTGACATCCTTTGTGCTGGTGCGAATCGCATGTCCATCCTTGAATCACTCACTGTGACCAAGGAGATAAAGCACATTGGGATTGGTCAGCCTCAGGTGTGTGATTATCTCGAGCTAGGGGCAGAGGTCAGCCCTAGCCACATCACATGGCCAGAGGTGGGGAGGGGTGGTCTCCCTCAGGAAAAATTGGGGGCTCATATAAGAAGAGAAATTTCTGCATCTGAGGTACAAAAAGAGTATCTTTCTATTGCAAGGTCTGCTTTTGACTGACCTAAGTTTTACCCTAAGCTTAACTTGCGGGGAATAGTGGAAAGAATATGCATTAGTTAGCAAACCTGTTTGAAACCTTGCTGTCCCAATTCCTGGCTGAATGATCTTGGGTGAGTTGCTTAACATCCATGCGCCTTGGATTTCTCTTCTTAAAATAGGAATGACAATACCTTCTGCTCAGCATTTGTTTTGAGGTTTAAGTTGTGTAATATCCAGCACCTGGCATATGGTAGGTATTCAGGTAATACCAGTTCTTTCCTCCTTTCTGATCCATACTTGAGTTTGTTACACCATGTATATACAGGTGATCCTCGGGTTATGGACGAGGTATGTTCCTGAGAACGTCTTTAGGTCAGATATGTATGCAACTCAGATCCCTGATGAACAGCACGTGTACGATAATAATATTAGTAATAATAACAATACTATAATGGCTCATATGTGTAATAATAATACAGTGTAATACTGTAATAATAATACCTGTGTACTGTAATAGGAATTATTGTGCTCTATTTTAAAATTCAAACAAACAGAACATAAAAACAAACTCATATAAAAAGTTTAGATAGGAGATAAGAGAAATTTCAAAAAAGAATATTAAAGGTTAACACTCACCTAATGTTGCATCAAAGTCTTGCTTACTGGAAGGGGCATTTTTGAGGCAAGAAGGCCGGCTGACATTGATCAGAAGAAGATGGTGGAGGTGGTGTGGAGAGGATGGAGTGGGTGCTGGGGAATCAGGATTTGATTCTGTTGCTGGAGGAGGGGAGCTCACCACTGAAGTCGGTTTCTTGAAAAAGGTATCTAGGGTGGTTTGCACAGCCTTTTTCTTTTTTTCATCATAAATGGCATTGTAGCAGCTGATGTTCTCACTAACTGCATGGTAAACCTTTGTAAAACACTCAATGTTAGAATCTTGCTCCTCAAGCTTAGCAAATCCTGCTTCAATGAGACGGAAGGCTTCAGCTCATTCTTTTGTCATAAACTTTCTTGGTCCTGGATCCTCTGAGCCTTCATTTTCTTGTGTTTCTATCAGCTGCTTCTCTATTTATCTATGAGATTAGCCACTAGCCTAAAGATGCTGCACCAACAAACTGCTTAGGCCATGTAGGTTTGTTTACATGCATGGAAGAAACTAGTTCCCAAATTATTAATTTAATTATTGAATTAAAATTATCCTATGGGGAGCCTTGAGAGCCTGCTTGTAAGTATGGAAGGCTGTAAGTTGGGTCATCAGTAAACCGGGGACTGCCTGTACTTTTCATCAGAACTTTGAGTTACCCCAGAGAAACTATTTTTCACCTATTTGCCCCTGTCATGTCAGTGATATCAGAGGATCCATCCATTCATTGTAATAACTAATAATAACTATAAAAGGGGTCATAATTCTGCCCTTTTCTTCTGCCTGATCTGTCTCTTCCCAAGGCTTTTCCATTTTCTCTTTAATAGAGGAAGAGTTGCCGATTTGATCAGGTAGTTCTTCCTGACACTGATGGTCTGTAGTGACATTGGGCTGAGTCGCTCTTCGGAAAGGCCTCTTGGGTCCACTCCCTGCCTCAGTTCCAGGCTCAGCCATGGCTCCTTACTGTTCCATCCATCTCACAGGGGGCTGTGTGAAGAAATTAACTCAGGGTCTGAATGTATGGGCCAGCTCATGTCTTCACCTGCTTTATCGATCATTCCTGAGTGTGTGGTTCTAAGGTTTACCTTCTGAGGTAGGAAAGTGGTGGTGGTAAGGGAAAGTAAATAGAGTAATTGGTCCTATATGAGCCTAAGACATGTGTCTTTATCAGAGCCCCAAAATAGGTTTCAGGTGCTTGTGTAGCTCTCAATGGAATAGGACTAGATTCATGTTTGCCTTTACCATCAACCCCACCTAGGATGCTCAACAGTAGCTATTATTTATTGAGCATTTTCTGCATGCCAGGCATGCACTAAGTGCTGTACATATATTATTCTATTCATCCACTTACCAATGTATACATCCATGCATCATCCATCTAACTATGTGTCCATTCATCCATCCATCTGTTCATATAACCATTCAACATCAATTGAATGTCTCTTCTGTGTCAGGCCCTACTCTAGGTAGACACTACCCTAACAAAGCCCACAGTCTAGCAAATTTTGGACTTTCTTGTTCCTCACCCTAACACATCCTCTTGTTGCCTCATGCCAACAAAGTAATAATATCATTGCTGGTCTGAAGATTTAACAGATTTCCCGTCTAACACTCAGGCTTGTTATGAGGATAAAATAAGATAAAGGATGTGAAAAACCTTCAGTACCATGAGGCCTTAAACAAACCTAAAAGGTTGTTCTTTGCTCTACTTTTAGACCTGAGAGGAGAAAGCTGGGCAAGCACTGTATTTGTTTCTTATTGCTTCTGTAACAAATTACCACAAACTTAGTGGTTTAAAACAAAACAAATTTATTATCTCACAGTTCTGGAGTTCAGAAGTATGAAATGGGTCTCACAAGGCTGACATCAAGGTGTTGGCAGGGCTGTAGTCCTTGGAACAACTTTAGGGAAAAATCTGTTTTCTTACCTTTCCAGCTTCTAGAGGCTGCCTGTGTTCCTTGGCTTGTGGCCCCCTCCTCCATCTTTGAAGTCAGCAATAACATTCCTCTGACTTCTGAGTTCATCGTCACATTTCCTTCTCTGACTCTTCAACTTTTCTTTTTCCTTTTTAAGGGCCCTTGGGTACACTGGGCCCACCTGGATAATCCAGGATAATCTCCCTATTTTGAGATCCTTAACTTAACTTAATCATATCTGTAAAGTCCCGTTTGCCCTATAAATTAATGGATTCACAGTTTCTGAGGATTAAGATGTGGGCATCTCTGAAGAGCTACTGCTCTGCCTACCGCAGACATTATCACCATCTATGCTTTCTTGGGAAAGTTGCTAAGCCTCAGTTTTCTGAACTGAATCTAATGATAAAATCACCATCATAGAATTATTGGGAAGATGAAATGTGAAAGCACTTATAAGGAATCTGGCACAATCGGTGGGACATAGTACATGTTCATTAAATTACAGATAATGATGATGGTGATGATTAGTCCCTGTGAAGTTATTCCCTCTTTAGCTTTCATGGGCAGTTGCCAGAGGGATGGGGGCCAAATAGAAAGTTAAAGAATAGCTCTCCATCCTACTTTTTTTTTTCTTCTAATAAAAGTTTGGACATTGTCTTTGGGATGGGCTGGTCTACTATGGTTATTTTCTCAATCTAAGAACTTGGGCCAAGTTTTCAAGAAAGAAAAATAATTGTTTGCCACCATCAGAAATAGAACTTTAAGTTCACAAAAAGTGTGTATGTGTCAGTATGTATATTGGGGAGTTCGAGTGTGGGGAAGATGTGGGAAGAACTGTAAAATGTCTTTGCCTAAAGCCATAACGGTTATGACATCCAGAACATGAATGCTGTTTTTTTCCCCCTTGTTTTTTTGTCTGCCTAGGAAATATCTGAATCTGTCAAAGCAATTTGGTTTTTCGTTTACAGGGACCACAAGTATCAATTCCAAATATTGTTCAGAATAAAACTTAATTGAAAAGGTAATCAAACTGAAAAATTGCTTGACAGTCTGTGGTCACACTCATAAAGGGACGTGTGTTTATCCCTCAGCCATGACGGGGTCTGTGCTGGCCCATGAAGGACAGCTGGTGCCACAGCCCTGCCATTCACTGTCCCCACTCTGAGGGAGCTCCCTTGATCCAGCTGCATCATATTTGCTTAAAGGTCACCGATCAGAGAAGCAGACAGCAATCTCTGACTGGGAAGGCACTGAAATAGGTCCCTTTTGATTTTACTGCACAATTCCTGCTTTCAGAGTTTGAATTGTTTGTCAGACAACAGAGGTTTCACTGCTTCAGAAAAGGGCTCTTCCTGTGCCGTTGGTTATGTAAGAACTTCTTGATTTTGGTTAGGAGTCTCTGGTCCCGATAGCCCAAACTCTTCCCCCATGTCCCCTCTTAAAGCTGAACTATGCAAATGGGTGGTAGCATTTCCCCCAGAAGAAAACCAGAGCTCTGGGATGATAACATTGGGAAGGCCTATGTTAGCTGGTGTTATTTTCAGAGAAGTAACTGTGCCATTCTGTGAGATGGGTACAGACAGCAAGGAACATAGGTCTAGAATCCTAAGGATTGTCATGGGCTGAATTGTGTCCCCCACCCCAAATTGATATGTTGAAGTCTTAACCCTTAGTAACTCAGAATGTGGCTATATTTGGAGGTAGGGTCTTAAAGAGGTAATTAAGTTAAAATGAGGTTATTAGGGTGGGCCCTAAACCGATACAACTGGTGTACTTATAAGAAAAGGAAATTAGAACACAGATACACAGAGGGAAAACCATGTGAAGATGTAGGAAGAATATGGCCAAGGAGAGAGGACTCAGAAGAAACCAAACCTGCCAGCACCTTGATCTTGGACGTTTAGCCTCCAGAATGGTGAAAAAATAAATTTTTGTTGTTTAAGCCATAAAGTCTGTGGTACTTTGCTATAGTAGCCCTAGCAAACTAACACACAACCTAGAATTTAAATACTTTCTAACATTAAGCAAACCACTAAGTTTCTCTGAGTCTCATTTTCCCCATCTGAAAAGTGTGGCCAGTAATAATCCTTGTTCTGCCAAATTCACAACGTTGTTGGTGAGAGTGAAATAGGAGCAAGATTCTGAGAGGTTCTTTCATACACATCTCGCTGGGGCTCAGTGGCCAAGAAGTAAATGGTCTTGTAATTTTTTTGGCCAGCCACCACCTAAACGAGAACGGTGATTAGATTTCCATTTCTTGTGCCATGTTTGAATAACTGGTCATGACATCTTGGAGCGGTGAGACGCGATGGTTTATGAGAACATGTGGAAATTGAGTAGGAAGAGTACCTTGATCGAGCTGAATTGAACATAGCAAATTTAGGAGGAGAGGGAGCTATCAAGTTTGCCTTTTATTTGTCATCTGCTTGACAACATCTTCTATCATTAAATCAGTTGATGCATTTCTTTCTTTTTAAAAATTTTTCTTTAGATAGTATTATCTCAAACATATTTTAGCATTTGTTTTTCAATTTTTAAATTTTATTATCTGTATTAGTTTCCTATGGCTGCTATAACAAATTACCATAAACTTGGTGGATTCGAACAACAGAAATTTGCCGAGGCCAGAAGAACAATATCATCCTCGCCAGCTAAAGTCAGGATGTCGGCAGGGCTGCTTCCTTCTGGAGGCTCTCAGGGAGACTCTTTCCTTCCCTCTTCTGGCTTCGGAAGGCCGCCTTCATTCCCTGTCTCGTGACCTTTCCTCACGTCACTACAACCTCTTGCTTCTGTCATCACATCTCCCACTACCTCCTTTGACGTTCTTGCCTTACAGGACCCTCGTGATTACATTTTGGGTTGACCTGGATAATGTGGGAGAATATCCCCATCTCAAAATCTTTAACTCAGTCCTGTCTTTAAGCCCCCTTTGCCATATAAAGTGACATTTTCAAGTTTTGGGGATTATGATGTGGATATTTTGGGGTGCCATTGTTTAGCCTACTATAGTATCAAAGAGATAATGTGGAATAATGTAAAGAACAGGCTCTTTCCTGAATTTCCCTAATTGCTAGCTTTGCGGCCTCAGAAAGTCACTTAACGTCTCTAAGACTGTTTCTGCAAATGTCAACTGAATATAACATTACGCATCTCACAGGGCTGCTTTGAGAATTCAGTTACATGAGAGAGTATATGGAAAGCAATTAATACAATTCCAAGGATGCAGCAGGGTCTTGGTAAATGGTAGCTATTTTGTTTTATTTGCTCCAGTTTTGTTGTTCCACATTTATATACACTCTCCAACTTATTTTTTTCTGTTTCTCACAGAAAGAGCCACCTGAGACCCAATTCTCTCTTGCTGCTTAGCTAGTCCAGCACAGAGGCTTAAGTCCTACATAAGCTGGCTATCTGAAGGCATACAGACAGGGGAATATCTTTAGCCTCAAGGAGATCATTTAGCCCTTCCTCACACATCAGTGGTCAAAACAGCCCATGGCCAATGTGCGGAACACTGTCTTATCCAACCCAGCACACGAACAGGGGCTGGTAGAGTTGCCTCGTGACTCTATCCAGTGACTGAGAACTTGAAACCTCCAGCTCCAACTCCAGTTCCTAGGACCAATTCCACCTTAACTCATGGGGTATTTAACCCACCTGAAGCCTCCTGCATCCACTGTTCAGCCTCAAGTTCCCCTGCTGTTTGGCTAGGGGTAGTATGGGCTCCATTGCACCCTAGTCTTCTGCCTTGTTCCTGAGGTTGCCTTTTGTTTTGCTTCTTTCCTTCTCTGGTGCACTTCATGACTCATTCTTCTTCTAGTGCTATGGCTTGCCAAATTCTTGCCAGCCTTACCCCAGAAATTAGGACCTTGGCCTTGTGCCCTGATACCAGCTACTTGCTTGAGACTCTCAAATCTCAGATTCTTTTGTATTTGTGTTTGGTCTTTTTTGGGGGGACAACATTCATTCATCCATCCATCCACTATTTATGGAACCCCTCTTGTAGCCCCAGTTTACATGGAGATGAATAAAATATATTCCTGGCTCTCAAGTAGCACACACTCTAATGGAGGAGAAAAATAAGTAAACAAATAGTTACACAGGCAGGGCATGGTGGCTCAGACCTATAATCACAGCACTTTGAGAGGCCGAAGCAGAAGGATTGCTTGAGGCCAGGAGTTCAAAACCAGCCTAGACAACAGAGAGAGACCCTTTCTCAAAAACAAAACAAAACAAAACAAAACACCCCAAAACAACAACAAAACAACTCATATACAAAACAAACAAACAAACAAAAACCCCAAATAGTTACACTAGTTATACAATACACTGTGAGACATAATTCAATTAATATACATATAAAAGAAATCCAGTGGAACCTCAGAGGACGAGGCACTTGATTTTGTGGTGAGAGGTTAAAAAAGTCTTTCTGAAGGAGGTGACACTAGAGCTGAGTGTTGGAGGCTGAGTAGGAGTTTGCCAAGTGGACAAGGAAGGGCATTTCTACTGCCAACTGCTGGTCAAGCCTACAACTTGGTTCCTTCTAATTCCCAACTGTCTCAAAGAGTAGCTGCTATGGAATTATGTTCCCCTCTAAATTCATGTGTTGAAGCCCTAACCTCCCATGTGACAGTATTTGGACATAGAGCCTATAAGGAGATAATTAAGGTTAAATGAGGCCATAAGGGTGGAGTTCTAATCTGATAGGGTTAGTGCCCTTATAAGAAGAGAAAGAGACACCAGAAATCTCTCTCTTCACCAGGTGAGGACACAGTGAGAAGGTGACTGTCTACAAGCCAGAGAGTCCTTATCAGGAACCGAATTGGCAGGCACCTTAATTTTGGACTTCCCATCCCTCAGAACTGCAAGAAAATAAATTTTTGTTGTTTAAGCCACCCAGTCTATGGTATTTTGTTATGACATCTCTAGCTGCCTAAGACAATAATGAAGGAAATTTGCCCTTTTGGCTTCCAGCAGGCACATTGTAGGTGATGAACAGATACTTACTGAATGAAAACAAGGCTGAGTGCTTTAAATATGTCATCTTACTTAATCTTCATCAAAACACTATAAAAAAGAAATTATTATCCCTATTTTACAGATGAACAAATTGAGGCTTAGATGGATCAATGACTTGCCTGAGGTCATTTAGTAGAGCTGGACTTTGAACTCAGGTCTGTTGGGTGCAAAGTTTGAACATCTGCTCTCTAGATAAGGATTGTTTCTAAAAGAAGTAAAACCCCGTTTACCTATCCCGGGTCTCATTCAACCAGGCCCAGCCCAGCACCTACTCTGGGTTCATCGTGGGGACTATGAGGATGTATAGGCAGGGTTTTGGGTTTCAGGGGCAAGTTCTGTCAAATTCTCTGCTTTGACAACTCCCCCTTTCCCCAATCAGCCACAGAATAGTTTAAAAGGGATCCCTTTTGCTGCTGTGTGCACTTATGAGTGCACCCCATAAATCTCTGGAATTGAAATACATACTGAACCAAATAACTAAGCCTGCTGCTTAGTAACTGAACTGGCCCATGAGATGAATGGCTCCTCTCTTTCAGATACAATGTTACACTGCAGGAAGAATAAACAACAGACACAGTAATCTTTTGAGAGGGCTATAAATGAAACTCATTTGTTCTTTCTGTCTCTGCCTCATGGAAATTGTAAGGGTGTCTTTAGAGAAGTGTGCCTGATTTCATTATCAGTGCACATGTATTGAGCACCTGCTGTGTGCTGTGATAGACTCTGAATAAGATACTATCTCTTCCATGAGTGAGCTGCTGCCTAAATACATGCATATACCTCTGTGTGTAGCTCTGCAAGAGCTGTGTGACTTTAGGGAAGGCCCTTGACCTGTTGAAGCCTCAGTATGCTGATTTGAAAATGGGATCAAAGGACTCATTTTTCATTGTTACAAAACAGTTCTGGGAACATGCCAGGCACTGTGCCTGGCAGACAGGAGGTGCCAATGAATCCGTGTGTCCTATAAAGGTGTAAGAGCTAGAGCATGGGTGATGAGCATAGAGGGGTGTTTCCTCTTTAGAGGAATTGGGACTATAGCTCAGCTCTGAAAAGAGTACTTAGTAGAACTTCACTACCCTCACAACTTTGACCTCTGTTTGCCAAGGCAGGTGGGCCTGTTCTGACCAAGCTGGGTGTAGAATGATAGTTCAACCACTTCTAAGTCAGGAAGTTTTGTGAACTTTCTTGGTAAGATTATGCACTGATTGATTTTTTTATAACTAAAAGTAATTTTTGAGCTGGGCTCCGTACTTCATGCCTGTAATCCTAG
Organism: Daubentonia madagascariensis; assembly: GCA_023783475.1. Lineage (NCBI taxonomy): Eukaryota > Metazoa > Chordata > Mammalia > Primates > Daubentoniidae > Daubentonia > Daubentonia madagascariensis. Next base: position 11,404,229 of record JAKFHU010000908.1, read on the forward strand.
CACTTTGGGAGGCCAAGGCAGGAAGATCTCTTGAGGCCAGAAGTTTGAGACCAGCCTGGGCAACACACATAGTGAGACCTCATCTCTACAAAAAATTTTTTAAAAAGTGGCTGGGCATGGTGGTGTACTCCTGTAGTCCTAGCTACTTTGGGAGGCTGATGCAGGAGGATCACTTGAGCCTAGGAATTTGAGTTTACAGTCAGCTGTGATTGAGCCACTGCACTCCAGCCTGTATGACAGAGCAAGACCTTGTGCTAAAAAAAAAAAAGTAATTTCTAGCCATGTAGGCTGTGGGAAGTGATCTAAGCCATTTAGATTAAGATTATCACCTTGTTGTTGTGAAATATATAGGATTATGAGACAGAGAAGAAGGTGTAATTACAAATATGACTTAGAAGTCAGTGTATAATTCCAGCTGTGCCCTTCAATAGCTGTGTGACCCTGAGGTTATAGCTCCACCTCCCCTGGCCTCCTTTGCATGATCGGTAAACAATAAACTAACAACAACAACAAAAAGATTATAATATCCATTTAACTGGTTGTTATAAAAAATTGACATTATCTATGTAAAGTGCATAGCATGTGTAACCAGCTCTTCAGCAACGATAGCAATTATAACTAAGAAGAAAAAGATGGAGCAAGAGCCAGAACGGAAAAAGGAAATGTGAAGGCCGGAGGGAGAGGGAAGGTGGGGTGGAAGGACGGAGGTGGCGAAGGTGTCCGTGGCTGCTGTCTTCCCATATTTGAAGAGTTTTCTTTAAATGAAGTTACCGAAACTCTTAATTTAAAGTTGAAGGAACTCTTAATTTCCTCAAAGACATACTTTTATTAGGGCCAATAGGTACAAGTGGTAGAGAAGCAGGTGTTGTTTAATATGAAGAACAGTCGTTAAAGAAGGGAACACTCACATTACAGGTTGGTGAGGAGATGAGGATATTGAGAAAGGTATTTCTGTAGAACACGTAATTTTTTAAAAATAAATTTGCAGTTTCTCACACACGATGCATCTTTATAAATATATGTTTAGTAATCCTTTGGTCCTGTGAATAATACCAACATACACTTCCTAAAGCCTGGACCCTGTGCCAAGACCTGGGTGAAACTCTTCCTTGTTAGACACGGTGTCCCCATGGCAGCTCTGAGGGAGGTGCTTTCGTCGTCTCCGTTTAGGAATGAGGAGACTCGATAACTTGCCCAAGGACCAAGCAGTTGGGTTTTAAATTACGGAGGAATGCTTCCCAAACCTCACGGCCTCTATCACTGTGTCACTTGTGTGCTCTGTGATTTATTTGTTGACGTTACATATCAGTTTCTCCCTCTGGACGGTGAGCTCCTCAGATGCATGAAGTCAAATCTATTGATCATGGTACCTGTTGTGCATAACAGCTCCAGGCAGGAAAGGCTCTCAATCAGTGTATTCTGAAAGAATGAATTTGTAAATTAGGATTCAGGAGAAGTGAGAACACAAAAAAATGAAAGGAGAATAGAACATATACTGAGTGCCTTTTGTTTCCAGTGTCCAGCCTCCTTCTCAGAGACCTTCCTCTCCTGCAGAGGCTAAAAAGCTGGAAGCTTCAATTTCAGACAGGCCTGCAGCTAACATAGGTTCACTCAACCAGATGCACCTGCATGGGATTTGGGAGGTGGAACAGGGTTTGCTGATTAGCCTTTGCTTCCTCTTCCAGCCTCATCTTTCAATGCTCCTTTGCCTCTTAGTCCTCACTCCAACCACTCTGAATTTTTCCCCCCATTCTCCTATAGGCCTACATCCCCCTTGACCCTGTGCCAAGACCTTTGCTCTCCCTATCATTTTCTTCTTGGCTAACTCCTACTACTTCTTTATACCTCAGCTTACATGCCGCTTCCTCCAGGCAGCATTCCATGATTCTCACATTCTGGATTAGGTGCCTTGCTGTGGTAAGTAGAATTCTAAAGAGGCTCCCAAGATTCCCATTGCCTGGTTATCCAGTCCAACACTAATGTAGGTACTGCTGTGGAGGGACATTGCAGATATAATTAAAATCCCAAGTGAGTTGATTTTAAAAAGAGGAGATTGTCTGGGTTGGCCTGCTCTAATCACATGTGCCCTTAAAAGTAGAGAACTTTCTTTGGCTGGTGGCAGATGAGGAAGACAAAGGGGAAAGTCAGAGAGAATCAAAGCCCTTTGAGGTGCCGTTTCTGGTTTGAAGATGTACAGAGTCATGTAAGAAAGAATGGGAGTCGCTTCTAGGAGCAGAGAACCCCCGGGACAGCCAGCAAGGAAAGGGAACTTCAGTCCTACCACCCCAAGGGACTGAATTCTACCAACAACCTGAATGAGTTTGGAAGCAGATTCTTCCCCCAAGCCTCCAGAGAGGAGCCTCGTTTGGCCGACACCTTGATTTTGGCTTTGTGAGACCTTGAGCAAAGAACCTAACAAAACTACCCAGATTTCTGACCTACAGAACTATGAAATTATACCTGGGTGTTGTTCAAGCCACTAAACTGTAGTGATTTGATATGCAGTAATAGAAAATTATTGTCTTTGCTCTGTGATCCCTTGCCACTCTGATATCTCCCTATTGTCACAGTTACATTGCAATGGCTTGTTAAATTATGTCCGCAACTAGATTGGGAGTTCCCTTAGGACAGTGGTTGTGCTGGGCTTGCTAACAATTGCATCCCCCAATGCCAAGCGTAGTGCTTGGGACACAGAAGGACTAATGAACGTTTGTTAAATAAGTAAGTGGATTTCCACAGAGAGGGGTGAGATGATGTCCCTTGGCCTCAGTAGAACACTGAATGGCTATTTTGTAGAAGACTTTGCTTCATTCTATCGACCTAAGAAATATGGCTGTCATACCAACTTGGTGTCTGAATTACTGAGGTAAGATACTGCTTGCCTTTCCAAGACCACCCGAAGCTTGGCTAGGTTTCTCTTCTTTGGCTTTAAAGTGTTTATTTCTGAAAGGCTACTCAACAATTCTCACTGGGTAATTGCAAAACTCAAACTTTGAAACCTCAGTGTAATACTTTCAAGGAGCCATTTTGACCCTGGCAGTGTGCACCAAATTCTGCACTAACTACGTGCCAGTTGTTTGTGGACATAGCTCCTGGATCTCTCAAAGTCTGATTTTTATCTCAATTCATGGATTAGTCAGGACTGTTGGTTGCAAGTGGGCTTGGGTAACATTGGAATTTATAGCTGTCTGTGCCTAGAATATCTAAGGGTTGGGGGTTCAAGAATGGTTGAATCCAGGGGCTCAAATGAAATCATCATGGATTTGTCTCTGCCGTCATATGTTGGTTAAGATTTCCTCTATGTTGGCTTAATTATTCAGGTGACTTTTTTTACATGGCAGGAAAGATGAGTTGCTGACAATTGGTTTTAGAGTGTGTGGTCATTTTAACCCATCATTCCTGAGGAAAAGCATAGTACTTAATTTTAATTTTTTTCAATGGTCCTAATTAAATCTCAACAAAGTCTCTGGCCTTGTTTGGCACACCAAGCCCATTTCTGTCTGGTTAGCTTGGGTCACCTGGTCACTTCGGTGTGGTGACCCCAAAGGAAGTTATCAGATGAAGATGGAAGTGATGCCAGATGGGCACAAACAATGGTGACATCACAATCCCTGGTCTGCTTTTGTGACCACCCTGATCATTGATCATTCTTGTCCCATCCTTTTGAGTCACTGCCATAACCACCTCCTGGCTTGTGACCTCAGCCATTCTCAGCATCCTTTTCTCTCCATTTCAGCACAATGCCCTAGTAGGAAACCCTGCCTTGTCTTCTAATATCCCGATTCTCTGGGAAACCCCTCCTAGGCTGTTCTTACCTCCTGGACAAGGCCCGGGCAAACACAGGTTTCTTTGACAACCAGAATTGCAGATGTAGCTATTTAATTAAGAAGATGCAGGCAAAAGATGTAAAATATAGAGAAGTAAAGGTTACTAATTCACCTTTAGAAAAGAAGAGGATAAACTGTGCTCTTTTTGCAACCCTAGGGATGCTAATTAGCGATCTGAAGTTAATTCTCCAAAGTCTATTTTCTTTCCTGGAGAAAAATAAATCAAGTTGAAAAGGAGGCTGAAAAGGGTAGGTATGTTTCTGCAGAGGAGCTTGTCAAAGAGTGGGGTTAAGATGTAAGGGAACGGGTTGGACGTCTTCAGAGAGCTGAAGGAATATACCAACCTGGAAGAGGAAACAGGTCTGTCCCAAGGTTTTCAGGGAGGCAAATTGCAGCTTTATACCAGGAAGGCACTTCTAGCCATCTGAGCTCTGTAATGGGTATGTAAGGTAACTCAAGAAGTGGTGAACTCTTCATTTTTAGAGGCATCCAAGCAGAGGCTGGATTTGCACCTGTCAGGGATGCTGTGGAGGGGACGATTTTTTCTAATTCCAAATCCTGAGATTTGACATCCATCCTGTCCCCTTTCAAAATGGAGGGCAATCAGAGCTATTTCAGGGATAGAACAATTAATCTACCCTCACGTCCTTGTGAGAGCAGAGAGTTGCAATTTTCATTCTCCTGCTTGTCTTTTTTGTGTATCTTTCTCTGCTAACTCATTAGTATGCCATTGGGTAACTGCCTAGTGCCAAGTCTATATGACCTGTTAGTTCAAGCATTTGCCACCTTCTGACTCAATTTCTTGGTCTCCTAGTTAAAATTTTCAAGAGAGTGCCAATTGGTTGCACTCAGCCTGTTGGGTTAGGCATGCACCTGTGGATTCCAGTCACTTTAGCTCACAGGGGCCAGATTCACATGGTGATATGGTTTCCTTGTCTAGGTGCTGTGAGAATGATGCCACAAGCTAGAAGGGGGCATTGAGTGTGGTAGGCAGATTGACCCACGGTGTTCTTTAGACAGCTTTGCTCACGTTTTTCCTTCTGCCTGGAATATCCCTCCCCTCATCTCTGATCAGTGAGCTCCTATTCACTCTCATTGCAAATAGTATGTCCTTCTGAAGTTTTACCACATCTCTGTAAGCAGAATTAGTCACTTAGTCACCCTTTTCTGGCTACTCACATACTTTCTTCATAATCTAGTGAATTATTTATCCATTTATTCATTCATACATTCCTTATGTGTGTATTGAGCACTATGTGCCAAGCACTGTGCTATAAGGGGGCACGTCATGACCTCAAGGATCTCACAGTCTTGGTGGTAGAAAATGGATGAATCAGTACAAGTAAAGCACTTAGAGCAGGGCCTTGTGAAAGAAAACCCTCAGTAAATATTATTTTTTATATTATTTGATACATTATAGCAAAACACTGAAGGTCATAGGCTCTGAGGCCAGACTGCTTGCCTCTGCCACATATGCGTAACCTTGGTCAAGTGACTTCTCCTTCAGTGCCTCAATTTCTCCATTTGTAAAATGGTCATAAAGAATAAGTGAGTTCAGTAGCCAAGATGTGGAAACAATCTAAATGCTTATCCACGGACGAATATATAAAGAAAATGTGCTCTACACATACAATGGAACATTATGTGGCCTTTAAAAAGAAGGAAACCACTTATTGCTGAAACCAAGAACACAATTCCTATTAAGAGAAGGGTCTTAAACTGTGCTGTAAACTAAAAAAAAATCATTCATTCCTTCTGGGGCCATTGTCTTTTGGTTTCTTTTTTGTCTTGAATGAATTTTAAGAGGAAATACTATGATAAAAATGTTAACCAGAAGGTAAACTTGGGTGTAATTGTGAGACCTACTACATACCTTTTCACTAGTTAGACCAGTGACCCTGTTTTGTGACATTCATGCAAAACATATTGAGGGCTTTATTTTGTAATTGTTTCTAAATTTCAAATCATGTTTGTAGCAGATATTTGGAAGCATTCATATTTCCTTTTTAAAATATATTATTTTTATGTTCAACAGTTAAACAGAACTAGAGAGTCTGGGGTAGCCTTTCTGACACTGTTAATGATGTAAATTTCATCTCTTTTAATTTTTTGTTTAGGTCACAGATAATTGTTGCACACAAACATGGCATAGAAAAGAATATGTTAAGAAGTAAAGTAACCAAACACATGCTGTTGATGATCTTGAGTGTGTGAGCAAAGAATTCTTCACCTTTTCTGAATAGTAAACTCAGATCTAGCACCCACCTTCATCTAGACCCATCCTCTCAACTTTTCAATTTAGTTGTTTTTATGCTTCAATTTTTTTTTAAATTTCAGAATGTTATGGGGGCACAAACACTTTGGTTACATATATTGACTGTGCACTGCCCAAGTCAGAGCTGCAATTGTGAACATCCCCTAAACTGTGCGCCCCGCACCCATTAGGTGTGAGTTTTCCCATCCCCTCCACCCTCCTCCCACCTGCCCAACCCCCGATGAATATTATTTCCATGTGTGCACATAAATATTGATCAGTTAGTACCAATTTGATGGTGAGTACCAGTGGTGCTTGTTTTTCCATTCTTGTGATACTTCACTTAAAAGAATGGGCTCTAGCTCCATCCAGGATAATACCAGATGTGTTAATTCACCGTTGTTTTTTATTGCTGAGTAGTACTCCATGGTATACATATACCACATTTTATTAACCCGCTCATGTATTGAGGGGCACTTGGGTTGTTTCCACATCTTTGCAATTGTGAATTGTGCTGCTATAAACATTCATGTGCAGATGTTTTTATTATAGAAAGTCTTTTTTTCCTTTGGGAAAATACCCAGTAGTGGGATTGTTGGATCAGATGGTAGTTCTACTTTTAGTTCTTTGAGGTATCTCCATATTATTTTCCACAGAGGTTGTACTAATTTTCAGTCCCACCAGCATGTATGGGTGTTCCTATCTGTCCATATCCACGCCAACATTTATTGTTTTGGGACTTTTTGATATAAGCCAATCTCACTAGAGTTAAGTGATATCTCACTGTGGTTTTGATTTGCATTTCCCTGCAAATCAAATTAGAGAGTTTGAACAATTTTTTGTGTTTGTTGGCCATTATTCTGTCTTCTTTTGTAAAGTTTCTGTTCATCTCCTTTGCCCACTTTTAATGGGGTTGTTTGATATTTTTCTTGTTGGTTTTCCTAAGTTCTGTATAGATTCTGTTTATCAGCCCTTTGTCAGATGTGTAGCATGCGAATATTTTCTCCCATTCTGTAGGTTGTCTGTTCACTCTAATGATAGTTTCCTTTGCTGTGCAGAAACTTTTTAATTTGATCAGGTCCCATTTATTTATTTTTGTTGCTGCTGTGATTGCTTTAGGGATCTTCTTCATAAATTCTTAGCCTAGGCCAATGTCTATAAGAGTTTTTCCAATGTTTTCCTCTAGAATTCTTATGGTTTCATGTCTTAGGTTTAAGTCTGTTATCTATGGTGAGTTGATTTTTGTGAACTCTTAACAATATAGGAATAGATGGCTCATACCTCAAAATTATTAAAGCCATATATGATAAACCCACAGCCAATATCATACTGAATGGGGAAAAATTGAAAGCATTCCTGCTTAGAACTGGAACCAGAAAAGGTTGCCCACTATCTCCACTTCTATTCAACATAGTGCTGGAAGTCCTTGCCAGAGCAATCACACAAGAGAGTGGAATCAGGGGTATCCAAATGGGGGCAGAAGTGATCAAACTTTCATTCTTTGCTGACTATATGATATTATATCTAGAAAACCCCAAAGATTCAACAAAGAGACTCCTGGAATTGATAAACGAATTACAGGATACAAAATCAATGCACACAAATCAGTAGCCTTCATATACATAAATAACAGTCAAGCCGAGAAACAAATCAAAGATGCAATATGTTTCACAATAGCATCAAAGAAAATTAAATATTCAGGAACATATTTAACTAAGAAAGTGAGAGGCTTATATAGGGAGAACTATGAAACACTGAAAAAAGAAATTGCAGAGGATGTGAACAAATGGAAAATCCTCTCATGCTCTTGGATCTGTAGAATGAGCATTGTTAAAATGTCTATACTACCTAAAGTGATTTATAGAATCAATGCAGTCCTATAAAAATGCCAAGATCATTTTTTGCAGATCTAGAAAAAATAATTCTATGCTTCATGTGGAACCAGAGAAGACCCCGTCTAGCCAAAGCAATCTTAAGCAAAAAGAACAAATTGGGAGGCATCAATCTACCAGACTTCAAACTGTACTACAAGGCTATAGTAACCAAAACAGCATGGTACTGGCACAAGAACAGAGACATAGACTAATGGAACAGGACTGAGAACCCAAATGTAAAACCATCCTCATGTTGCCATATGATATTTGACAAAGTAGACAAAAACATACACTGGGGGAAAAGAATCCCTATTCAATAAATGGTGCCATGAAAATTGTATAGCCACTTGTAGAAGACTGAAACTAGATCCACACCTCTCACAAAAATCAATTTAGTTTTTAATCTCACCTTGGGTCCTTGTCACGTTGGAGGTAAGTTTATAATAGCCTAACACTACCCAACCCCACTCCACCTCCAACTATCAGGAACCTCTGTTTTCAAGAGAGATTCCAGTCCTGTCAGTTGGTTATTTGTGTATGAGACAATGTACAAATCAATGTTTTGAAAATAATGATCTCAGACTTTCTAAGTTACATCTTAAGAAATTTGACTGTTTGCCATATTGGGTGGGTTTATTCTTAGAATTGCATGTGTAGAAATGTTCAAGAGTGTATATGGGACTCAGTCCTTAGACTTTTGCAGCTGAGGCAAATCATTTCTATCACATGCAGATTTTCATGGTTTTCACTGGAAGGCTTATTCTATGGGAGAGAGAGGCCATGAGAAATTGATCGAGAGCAAGGGCAGATTTTCTGCCCTGTGACTGTGCAGTAGGTCTGGATCTTGCAAAGAGAATAAAAATGAAACCCCTTCTTTCTCTTTCCATCAAATAGCTCTGTAGAGCCCTCTGCACCCTTTACCCTTTTCACCTTTTGTGTTTAATTTTAAAGTCAGTGTATTGCAAGGAAGCTGGATGCAAGCTAGATACTATATTAAACCGTAATGTCATTTAACATGTAATAAAGCAGTTTGATATGAAAAAAAATAAACAAAAAGAAGGAAATCCTGGCATATGCTGCAACAGGGATAAAACTCAAGGACATTATGCTAAGTGAAATAAACCAGTCACAAAAGGACGAATGCAGGATGAGTCCACTCATATGAAGTTTCTAGAGTACTCAAAATCATAGAAACAGAAAGTAGAAAGGTAGTTGTCAAGGGCTGGAAAGGAGGAGGGGAAATTAGTGTTTAATGAGTACAAATAGAGTTTCAGTTTTACAAGATGAAAAATGCTAGGGATCTGTTGCACAACAATGAGAATATACTTAATACTATTGAACTATACACTTAAAAATGGTTAAGATGATAAATTTAATGTGATGTGTCTTTTTTTTACCATAATAATAAAAAAAGTTTAAAGAAAAAAAGATAATTACTCTAAAAAGCCTATGCTACTGAAGCTATTTGGCAATAAAATTTCCAAATGCCTATTTCCTTGAGAGAGAAAGAGAGAGAGATAGTTAATTTATGCAAGTTGTTTAGTATAGTCACTGGCATATGCTAAGCATTAAAAAAGTAATTATTGCTATCCAAATAATTAAATATAATGTGATAAGTGATATTATAAGGGTTAGTTCAGAGAACACCATACTGTCACAGCAAACTAATTCCAGGATGACCCTGGCTCTGTGAGTGTGGGTAATTTAAACAATAAAAAGTGTAGCAACTCTGGTTTGAGAGCCTGCTATAGGTGAGGCACTCTGTATACATGTTCTCTAATCCTCTCAACCAACATTTAGAGGAAGCATTATTTCCTATCAGACTGTAAATTTTTTGAGGGCAGAGTCTATGTCTACCTCGTTCAGCACTGTGTATTTAATATCTTGCCCAACTAGAATAAATATCTGTTGAACGAGTAGATTTTGCAAGTGCAGCAAGTGTGCTTCAGAAAGGCTAAAGGCCACTTCCCTGACTAATGGCAGAGTCAGAATCAAAAGCAGTTCTGCCCAGCCACAAACTATAATGTGCTAAGCTACTGTGTGGCCTCTAGGGGTGAATGGGCAATTCTTCCATTTCGGAAAGAAACTGCATTTAAATGGAGCATTCCTAAACTAAGTTCTCTGCACTTGGATAGCTGAGAGGGAAAAAAGCTTGGAAAGGTAAGTTGATTGGAATGTGGAACAGGGGGAAGATTGAATAATGATGACATAATAATACAATGACATAATAGCTGGCACTTAGTGAGTACTTACTATGTGGCAGGCACTGTGTTAACTCATAGGCGTTACCTTATTTAATTTGCATTTTATCTTGGTGAAGTTGAATTTTTGAGGTGAGGAAAATAAAGCTTAGAGAGCTTAAGAAGGTCACCTAAGTTTTCCTAGCTAGTAAATAGCAGAATCAGAATGTTAATCCAAGCAGTACGACTCCAGTTCTATGCTTTCAACAATGCTTGAAAACTGAGCGAGTGGTCCTAGGACGTGGGGTGCATGACTAGGTCAAATACTATAGGCAAGAACTTAGCATCATGGTTACAAGAATGTGGAACTGACAGTGCTCAAATCTGGCTGCACCACTTAATGGCTCTGTGAACCCCGGCACATCGCTTCGTATCTCTAAGCTCCTATACCTTCACCTGTGAGTTGGAGGTAATACTGATGTTAGAGTGTTTCCAAGGAAAGCACCACTATGAATTCAGCATTTGGTGAGTCTCTGGACCCTGGTTTCTTGAGCAGGGGGGTTGCTATTGTGGAGGAGGGGGCAAAGAGAGCAGGAGGCAGAAAGGGCATGCAATGGGCCCCTTAAACTACCAGGCACAGAGCTATTGGATTCAGACAGTTTCAAGATTGAGGGGATCTTAGAGGTCAGTTGAGGAAATCTTGAAGTCCCAGAACATTCCTTTCTTCCTCTGCGTGGGAGCTTTTCTCTTTGTCAAAGAAATGAGAAAAGAGCAGCATCTGCACCTCAGGGAGACATGTAGGAGTTTTGTTTCTAAACACCCCTCGCAGCAGGGGTGAGAGCTCGTCACATTTTTATTACTGCCAGGTTTAGTCCTGTCGCTGGTGCTGACACACGAGTCACCATGCTGGGCCTGGGAGTGCCACGATGCTCTGACTGACAGAGCAGACTGATGCCTTGTTTTTGTTTTCCTGATGAAGCTACATTGCTAGCAAACAGGGGCAGCTGGGATGCTGGTGGATGTCTCCATTTATGCAGGAAGCTGAGGGGCAGCCTGCACCTTCTGAGTCTGACAGGAAGCCCCGGTGCTCCCTTCCGAGCTGGATGCCTGCAAACCCGCTTGGCTTACCTCTGTCAGCAGGAACAGATGTTCATGGAGCACCTCCACGGGCCAGGCGCTGTCCTAGGTATTTCATTGAATCCTGATAATGGTGCTGTGAATTAAGCACTAATATTCCCATTTTATGGAAAAAGCCACCAGGGCCTCAGAGGCATTACGTGACCTCACTGACGTCACACTGCTAGTCAGTGAGCAGCTAGGATTAAAAATGAATCTGTTTATCGTCAAAGCACACGCTTTTCCTCTACAACAACATTTGTCCCTTCAAGTTACTAATTCAACCTTTCCATGTACATTACTGCATGTGACCTTCATCACAGCAGTATAAGGTGGCTGTTATTAAGGATATCAAGGCTCAGAGAGGTTAATTAAATTACTCGAAGCCCCAGATTCATGGATTTCTTCATTTATTTACCTAAGATTTAATAGACACCCCCGTGAACTATTATGTTGGGTTCTGGGTTACAACTCTGATAAGATCTATGTGTCCTTTTCTTCACGGAGCTTACATCCTATTGAGGGAGCTCTGTAAACACTGTTACCCAATAACCAGTCATGCTGTAGGGAGTGACATAAGGAGATTAGAATGAAGGAGTTGTTCAGGAAAGACTCCTTGAAGAAGTGACATGTAAACTGGGGCACAGTTAGCAAGATAGAAGCAGGCATCATGGGCTGAATATTTGTGTTCCCACTCAAATTCATATGTTGAAACCCTAACTCCCTTTGTGATGGTGTCTAAGGTGGGGCCTTTCAGAGGTAATTAGGGTTAGATGAGGTTGTGAGGGTGGGGTCCTCATGATGGGATTACTATTCTTATAAGAGGAAGAGAGACCTCAGGGCTCTCTCTTTCTACTGTGTGAGAACACAGCAAGAAGGTGACCATCTATAAACCAGGAAGTAGACCCTTACCAGAAACCAAATCTGCCTATACCTTAATCTTGGACTTCCCACCCTCAGAATCTATAAAAAATAAATGTCTGGTGTTTAAGCATCTGACTAAGACAGCAGGACTCGAATCTAGTCCAGGGAAGCCACAATCCCCTGTTTCTTCCTCCATGCTGCATTCTGCCTGCAAGGAAAGTAAGTTATTAACAATGCACGGTTTTCTACAGTTACTCAGATGTTCTGCCTAGGCTTGTGCAGACCTTTCAGGAGTCAGTTAAGAACAAGTCCAGAGGATGTTATTTGCTTTCACTGGGGAGCAAGCAATAGACATGTAGCCATTAACTGAAATGGTTTTGGACATTAAGTCAATTTCTGGGGGAAATGGAATCTGGATGAACTGGCACCTTTGAGTATATCTGACATTCACTTCTTTTCATGGTTCTCAATACAATTTCACCAGCAAAAATTGTTCCTCAGTGTAGACCCTGCTATTGCCAGATAAATGAAACCCCTTTGGCCTTGGGGACTGGGAAGTGAGAAAGACAGGGACAGAGACCAGAAGACACTTTTCTAGTGTGAATGGTTTTTTATAGACTGACAGCATGTGGGAGCTGAAAAGGACTTTAGATTCAGCTAAGACCAACCCCCTCATCTGATAACTGAGGAAACTGAGGCCCAAAAGAAGGAAGTGACGAGCTCAAGGGCAAACCCTTTCCAGTGGTAGAGCTGAGAAGATAACCCTGATCTGTCCATCATGAAAACAGGGACTTCTCTAGGTATTTCAAATACAAAGTGGATTAATAAAGGAAATAAATGCCATAAAAATGATTAAAAGTACTGAAGGAGCAAGGGTCAGGAAAAGCTGCTGACATTCAGTTTTACTGCTAGTTGTCAAATAATCTGGAATTGGGAAACTGACACTAATGATTATATTTGCTTGCAGCACCAGAGCAAGTGATTTGTAGGAGAAAGCTTGGAGATTTCTGTAAAATCTCTCATTTGCTGAAATCCATGCATATATCCAGTCGATGCAGAGAAGCAATAATATGGCTTCCACCTCTTATCCTTACCAGCTTCTACTGGCAAAATTTAAAGTGTAACCCTGGTCGCAAAAAATTCTTGGAAATGTAGCTCCCAGGTTCCCAGCCCTTGGAAATAGGGGAGAACTCAGAGGGGAGTAGAAATGGTGCTAAACTGTAACAGACTTTCTGGCACAGCAGGTCTACTGAATTCTCTCTGTACTTTCTTCTATTACCCTGTTTTTCTTTTCCTCCTTCTTTCCTCTTTCCTTTTTAGAAGATTTGGTAAGGGACTTGGGGACTGTTGTCTGTTTGGGCTGAGACCTGGCTTGTGTAGAATGACAGAGGTTTGGCTTGAACAATAGCATGCATTTGGTGGGGGAAAGGCCTTTCCAGATATTTGTAAGCAAGCAAAATCTATTTTAAAAGAAATCTTGGCATGTTTATATATCGACTAGAAAAAGTCAAACAACATGATAGAGAAGTGAACAAGGTATAGTAACGGGTCACACAGACTGTAGGTATGGACACACCTGAATTCTAGTTCTGTGTCTGCTCCTCACTACCTATCAGACCCTGAGCATCTGACTTAATCGCTCTATTTCTTAGTCACAGGAATAATAAAAGTATTAATCTCGTAGTGTTCTTGTGAGAAGTGCATGAAAGAATGCATATTGCATAATACTTAGCACATAGTGAAAATTTCACAGTGGTCCTAATATCATTGTAATTATTTTAAATTATTATTAGTAATAACCAATGTTGATATTATAAAAGTTAGGGTTCAGTTTTGCAGAGATCAGTAGAATCTCTGTAGATGCAGATTTAAGTAGAAATAAATCAAATACAATTTATTAAATGGCTTTCAGAATCATTATAGAAGCTGAGGAAACTGCCTCTTTTCTTTTTAGAAACTACATGTTAAAATTTATTCCATCTTCATGATTATAGATATTACTGGGAAGGATGGGAAAACAAGGCAAATAAAGCAAACACCTTCTCCCCAGCCCCACATTTAACCAGATGCAGCATTTTGGCATTTTTAAGATACATACGCAGGTTGACTTAATTCATTGACTTGGGCTGAAAGCCACCAGCAGAAAATCTTTGCAATTTAGGTTCTTCCACTACAGCGACTCCAAATATCTTAATTCCTGAACTACACTGTGAGCTCTGAAATGGTGTTTGCTGTGACATTCTTGAAGCTTTCACATGTTATTGACCCCTCTTGTTAAGGCAGGGAACTGTCTGTTAAAAGCTGTCTTCCTCTTTGCTAATCCAGGCCACTAGTCATCTTAACCACTAGTTACTATATACGAAAATAAGTATATCATAAAAGGGTGCTGAATTTTGTCAAATGCTTTTTCTGCATCTATTGAGATGATCACATGATCTTGGTTTTTGCTTCTGTTTATGTGGTGAATCACATTTATTCATTTCCATATGTAGGACCATCCTTGCATCCCTGGGATGAAGCCCACTAGAACTCAAGCAAATCAGCAAGAAAAAAAATCAAACAACCCCATTAAAAAGTGGGCAAAAGACATGAACAGAAGCTTCTCAAAGAAGATAGACAAATGGCCAATAAATATATGAAAAAATGCTCAATGTCACTAATCATCAGAGAAATGCAAATCAAAACCACAATGAGTTATCACCTTACCTCAGTCAGAATGGCTTTTATTAAAAATTCCAAAAACCACAGATGCTGGTGTGGATGCAGAGAGAAAGGTATGCTTATACCTTGTTGGTGGGACTGCAAATTAGTACAACCTCTATGGAATGCAGCATGGAGATGCCTCAAAGAACTGAAAAGTCAACCTACCATTTGATCCAGCAATCCCACTACTGGGTGTCTACTCAAAGGAAAAGGTGTCATTTTATGAAGAAGACACCTGCACTTGAATGTTTATAGCAGCACAATTCACAATTGCAAAGATGTGGAATCAACCAAAGTGCCCATCAATTCATGAGTGTATTAACAAAATGTGGTGTATATATACCATGGAATACTACTCAGCCATGAAGAAGGATGACTTAATGCCTTCTGCAACAATTTGGATGGAACTGGAGACAATTATCCCAAACGAAGTATCTAAAGAATGGAAAAACAAACACCACATGTACTCGCTATTAAATTGGAACTAACTGATGCGCACACATGTGCTTGGAGGGAAGTAAATCTCAAAGGAAATCAAGCCTGGGAGAGGGAGGAGGGGATGGGTGAAAACCTACCTAACGGGTTCAATGAACGCTATCTGGGTGACAGACACACTTTTAACCCTCACTCGAGCATTACAAAAGTGATCCATGTGACCAAAAACATTTGTACCCCCATAATACTTTGAAATAAAAAAAATCTGAAAGTAAAATAAATAAATATATAAAATATAAATATACAAAAATAAATATAAATATATAAAAATAAAACTGTGCTCTGAACCATTGATTAAAACTGTTGTGCCCAGATCACTTTTCAAAGCATTAGTTCCTTGAGAGAAAAAAGAGGTTCTAACCAATTGCTTTCATGAACAATGACCCTGGTACAGTGTATACAGTGTCCTTTGCAGCAAAAATCGAGAGGTCAGGGAACTGTGATCATCCGGACCAGTTTATCACGGTCTACATATAAGGTATATTTAAAGCTGATCCCAGACTAAATATTGCAACCATAACCCCAAGAAATTATTCAATTTTAGCACATTGAGTTCCTTCAAGATGCCAGAGCAATAGAGAAAACATTTCAAAGCAAAGAGTTCATTACCTTTCAAAAGTGAGAGGAAAACATCAAGAAGGAGGAAATAAAAGTCCTCTTTCCTAAATTCCTCACCAATCTGCTGGCTGTCTTCACAGCCTTAGATGACAAAATCCAGAGCCCTCAATTTCCTGATTTGAGAAATCCATTTTCATGGTGACTATCAAGGTCAAGAAGCATTTTTGGGGTTTTCTTTGCCATGGCCCATGAACTCCAATCCTTCAATAGGAATCTCTTTCTCCTTTATTGTTTTCTGAACACATTTCTGGTAATGCTTGAAGAAGGTGGCGCACCGCTCCCTGGGGCCATTCCCCTTGAGAAACTTTTCAGCAAACCAGCAATTGAAGTGCTGGTTGTACTCGTGCTTCATGTCTGTGCGTGTGCCCCCTACACTGTTCGTGGCAATGGTGGTCAGAAGCTGCCTCTTGGTTGAGCTCTTTAGGACCACCTTAGTGAACGGGGTCACCTTAGAAGCTACTGCCTCTTTTTTGATCCAAAAGCCTTCCACTGACTTGGGAAGCTACTGCTCTAGCTACTGTCTCCAGAACTGCTTGCTTTGCTGTAAATAGGAGGCCATCTGCTAAACTGGGAAACTGTCTGTACAGATACTGGTGTAAGGCCTATGCCACCCCTGCATGGTCAAGAAGCCACCAGAAAAAAAAAATCAGACCCATCCAGAATGGTACCCACAGAAAGAGAAGCAGTAGCAGAAATGGCCTCTACTCCATTTCTACCTTCTAAATATCAGACAAGTGCATCTAACCCAAATTATATCCTGGGTCCTAGCTGTAAAGGAATCTGGACAATGTAGTGTTTAGATGTCTAGACTCTGCAACTCAGGAAGATAACCCAAAATAAAGCTGAGTTCCAATCCACTATATAAATCACTGGGAAACCTAGTTTTTCTCACCTCCCATGTTTTCAGGAGGAGGTACTTCTCCAGGCAAGCACTCCTGGCCACACTTTCCATTCATTACTTCCTCTTGTCTAGGGAGCAGGTGTGTGATAACCAATCATGAGCTCAACTCAGTTCTTTTGGGTTTCTTTTTTTGGTTCTGCTCAGTACCAGTGAGGGTGCATTCTCCTCTTCTGGCAAGGCAGTTATCTTACTCTGAAGGCCCTGGTCTTGTGCAGAGTGGTTTGCAGTTGTCCAGCTATGAGGGGACTGGGTGAATAAATCTCTCTTCTTCAGGGGTAACGTTTTACCAAGCCCACTTGCCTACACTGCTATGCCATGTGCTCTAAACAGCTTTTTTCACTAATGAAGCTCACATTTTGACCTCTAAATACCTCACTCATGTTCAATGCAATTGATTCCAAACTTAGGCAGGGGATAGTGGATGTTATATATTGACCCATTAAATTTCCATTATGTAATCAGAGCATAAGCAGATAATTAACAAAAGAAATACAAATGACAAATAGGGACTGGTCAAACTCAGAGGCAATTAAAATTCAGTTTGAAAAATACAAAGAAAAATTTTCACCCAACAAATTAAAAAAAGTTAATTCTCAGTGTGTGTGCCATACACTGTTGGTGGATATATACATTCATATATTTGGAGAGAGGAATTTTGTTATGTATATGAAAACCATATGGTTTAACAGAAATCCTATATCTAAGCACTTCTCCTAAGGGGAAAAATCAGTTATTCATTTCAGTAGTGAAAAATTAGAATTGCCTCCAGGTCTCAAAATAGGGCATTTATTAAATAGTTGCAATACATAGAATTTTATGTTGCCATTAAAAAATGCCTCAGTATATGGATATTTGATGTCATCTAGAAATAATCATGACATAGTATGAAGTGAAAAAGATTATAAAACTGTGCATAGCATTATCTTAATTTTATAAGCATATATATGTGTATATATCACTACATATACATAGTTATAGATGTATGTGTATCTCTATATATGTCTATGTATGTCTATAGCAATATATACATTTATAGATGTATATGTGTGTGTGTGTGTATATATATATAGACGTATATATGTGAAAAATTCAGCCATGACACATGTTCTTTCTAAATTTTCTACAATAATAGTAGGACTGGAGCAAAAGGGACGGGAGAATGAAATGTACCTGTTTTTGGGTTTGAGTAGTTGCGTCTTTCTACCACTTTCCACTCTGTTTCTGGTTTCTGATATGATTTCAGCCCATGAAAAGAGATTTTGTTACCTTGATGTTCTCCTGATGGCTCTTTTATAACTAGAACTCATGATTATTTTACCGCTTATAATACAAACAACATTAGGGCCACATTAACAAAAATGAAAACCTTCGCTGACAATCTGCCACCCTAGTAAGTCAGCTTCCTTTTATCCCTGTTCCCTGCCTGTTCTAATCCATATGCATGCAGTGTTTGTTCCTATAACAATGTTCTTAACAGTGTTCTTATAACATGGACACAATTTTCTGTGTTTCTTTTTTCTTTTAGCTACCCTTATAGCAAAGCTTTCTCCCTGTTGCTGCAGGGTCCATTCACTTGCCTCTGTATAAGAAAGGAAAGCAGCTTGGGCATGCATAGATGTGTCTGGGTCCTTTGGGCTCTTGCTTGCAGCCTTTAGCAGCACTGGCAGGTGTGGATGCTGCTGGGCCAGCCTGACCACGCCTCATGCCTGGATAGGAGAGAGCTCTTGGTTAAGGTGGTGCCAAGGCCAGGTTGGAGTAGTCACCATCTTTCATGTTGCTCTGTTGCTAATGGTCCTGTTCGTGTTTCTGTCAAGGTCTGAGGCTTTCTGGGATCTGGCTTGGACATTAAGCCTGGGCCAAGGGTGGGACCTTGGTGTTGCCTTAACTGAATGAGCTTTACAGAGTGGGAAGGGTACTGTTAAGTGTTCAGGGTCTCCTATGTTCCTGGCCCTGAGCTCAGCACTTAAGAGATATCATTTCCTGCAGCCTTCCGAACAGCCCAGAGTAGTAGAGCACAGGGTTAAGAACGGAGATTTGAGCACCGGGCCGTCTGTACCAGTGCCATCTCTGTCACTTACCTACTGTGATACGGCTTACACTGGGAGTCCTTGCTGTGTCTGCGACTTAGCTTCCTTACCTGAAAAATGGAGATAACAATAATACCTCCCTCTTAGGGCTGTTGTGAGGATCAAATGAAATAAAATGTGTAGAGGCCGGGTGCAGTGGCTCATACCTGTAATCCCAGCACTTTGGAAGGCCAAGGTGGGAGGATTGCTTGAGCTCAGGAGTTTGAGACAAGCCTGGACAACAGTGAGACCCCATCTCTACAAAAAATAAAAAAATTAGCCAGGTGTGGTGGTACATGCCTGTAGTCCCAGCTATTCTCAGAAGACTGAGGTAGGAGGATCGCATGAGCCCAGGAATTGGAGGCTGCAGTGAGCTATGATGACGCCACTGCACTCCAGCCTCGGCAACAGAGTGAGACTCTGTCTCAAAAAAAAAAAAAAAAATGTGTAGAGCACTCAGTGCATTGAACACAGCTTGAGCCTGATGTGCGTTAATTATGCTATTCTTGTTAGTGACAGCAACTCGAGGACGTGATATTGTTATCCTCAATTTACAGATGAAGAAGCTGCAACTCAGAGAACTTGAGTAACTTAAGTTTACAAAGATGGTACATTGAGTGCTCCTCACTGATAGAATATTCAGCTTCTTATTTAGGCCTTTAAACAAAGAGAAAAAGCCCCAGTTTTCCAATGGTTGCCATTGGCCAGGCAACAGACTGGTCATTAACAGGGCGTGCAGACAATTGGCCTTGCCAAATGCTTGCTCACTGGTTATCAGACTAGGCTGAATGGGGATGGTCTTGGAAACTCTCAACGTCCAGATCCAGCTCAAACCCATGAAATCAGCATTCCTGGGGATGAGACCCAGGCATCGGTATTCCAAAGTTCCTTGGGAGAATTCAGTGTGAAGGGAAGTTTGAGGACGTGTGTTTCAGCTGCCTAGGACACTCCTTCACCGGATGGTGGCCAACGGTAGGGAAAGGAAAAGGAAAGCAAGCCCTTAGTTGGGTCCATTGCTCAACTAGTTTGTTTAAAATGTTAGTGATGGGAGCATTTATCACCAGTGGAAGAAGGATGTTTTCAGTGATTGACCAATGGGTTTTTATGTAGTCTTATGCACGGTAGCTTGCTTATGCCAGCAGTGAAGAAGCCTGGAGAGCGAGTGGCGATGAAATGGTGAAAGGCGTTTTCCACAGCTTGTTGAGAATTGAATATCTTTCCTTGGAAGAAGTAGTCCAAAGCCTGGAAGAAGTGGTAGTCAGTTGGTGCAAGGTCTGGTGAATACGGTGGATGGAAGATAGTTTACAAGTCCAGCTCTGTAGTTTAAGCAGTGTTGTTTGTGTGACATGTGGTTGAGCATTGTCTTGCAAGAGGATTGGCCTGTCTCTGTTGACCAATCTTGGCTGCTTAATCACAAGCATCCTCGTCATTTCGTCCAGTTGGTTGCAGTAGACGTCCACTGTAATCGATTGACCAGGTTTCAGGAAGCTCTAGTGGATAATACCAGTGCTGGACCACCAAACAGACACCATTACCTTTTTTTATGAATATTCAGTTTTGGACTGCGTTTTGGCACTTCATCTTTATCAGCCATTGTGCCAAATGCTTGCAATTGTCAAAAAAAATCCATTTTTCATCACACATAACAATACGATGTAGAAATGGTTCGCCTGTATGTCGTGACAGCAAAGAAAGGCAAGCTTTGAGACGATTTCTCTGCTGACGCTTGTTTAATTCATGGGGAACCCATCTATCCAGCTTCTTTACCTTGCCCGTTTATTTCAAATGGTCCAATATTGTTGGAATAGTAACGTCAAACCTTGCTGCTAATTCACATGTAGGTTGAGATGGATTCGCTTCGACTACAGCTTTCAGCTCATCATTATCCACCTTGGTCTCAGGTAGCTCATGTGGCTCATTTTCAAGATTAAAATCACCATACCAGAACTTCTCAAACCATCCACATACTGTGCATTCATTGGCCACGTCCTTCCCAAACACTTCGTTGATATTTTAAGCTGTTTGTGCTGCATTGGTTCCACGACAGAACTCACATTCGAAAATAACATGAATTTTTGACTTATCCATAGTTTCACAAAAATTGCTTTAAAAAAAATTTGAAAGATAATCACAAGCCACAATGTGCATTTGAAAGACCGAGGATGTACCTTCACAATAAAGATAAAACAAGAAGTGTCAACATGAAATGTCACAGATATCAACTGTCAAACTTAGTACTTAAGGAAATCAGACATTTCATACTTAATAAACTAATAAATAATATTTTATATTTTATTCTAGTTTCCAGCTACATTCTATTATAAATACTGGAGTTATATAGTCTCATTAAAAAAGCAAAAACTCACAATTTAAAATGATATGAAAAGCTAACATTCATTCAGCATTACTTTATGCAATATGGTATTTATTATGTGTGAAATCCTTTACATTTGCCAATTGTATTAGTTTGCTTGGGCTGCCATAACAAGATACCACAGGCTGGGTGGCTTAAACAACAGAAATTTATTTTCCCACAGTTCTAAATGCCAGAAGTCCAAGGCCAAATTTCAAGCCTCCCTTTCCTGTCTTGCACATAGCCATCTTTTCACCATGGCCTGTGTCAGGTCAGTGCACTTGGAGAAAGAGAGCCCTGGTCTCTCTTCTTCTTCCCATAAGGCCATAGTCACACTGGATTAGGACCCCAACCCTTAGGACCTCATCTAACCTTAATTACCTCTTAAAAGCCCTATCTCTAAATATACTAACATTGGGGGTTAGAGCTTCAACATACAGATATTGGAGGCACACAATTCAGCCCATAGTACCAATTTTATTTTTTCAACCATCCTGTCAGTTATTTACATTTTTTTGGATGAGAAACAAGCGTAGAGAAGTTAAATAACATGACCAAGGTCACACAGCCCAAGTGACACAGCCAAATTTAGAATCCAGAACTGACTTCAAAGCCTCATATACTTATCCCTCTATCCACAGCCCTCACCCATATTTACACCAAATGCATTGCCCTTTTGGCAGTGTGACTGCTACCTGTTTGACAGGTAGAAGGTAATTTTCCTAGAAATCTGTTTTTAGGAAATTAGCAAAAGAGACAGTGGCAGACATCCCTTTCATTCCTCCTCACTCGCTACATATCGATTAGATGTCTGTTTTGTCCTAAGTTAGATATTCAATTATATCAGATTCATACTTGAGGATGCTCATAGTCTAGAAGAAGAGACAGACCAGTAACCAGACGAGGATCATCCAGTGTGGAAACTGCTCTGACAGTGGACCAGGCTGCGATGGAGCTCAAAGTAGAGCATCCACTCTGATGGGGAAAGGACAGAGGGGTAGAAGGTTAATGAGATGGTGACCCCTACGTTTTATTTTAGACAAAGATAAAATAGGTGGAGAGTGGGAAGGGAAGATGGCATTTCAGGAAGGAGTAATAAACATGCAAAGGGAAGCTGCAACAGAAAGTGAACGTCAGGCAGGAGCCGTACCTTAGGTGTGTGAGCTTATTTCCCTGACAAATCTCACTGATGCTGTGGGCCTTGAATGTTATTCTGTCACCTGGGCTGGGATAACAATAACAACAATAATAATACATAATATTTATGGAGTCCTTATTTATATGTCTAAATATTTTACGTTTGCTCCCTTCATTCTCATAACAATATTTGTGGGGTAGGTTCTGTTATTATCACCTGATAATTTACAGCTGACTTAAGTGAGACAGGAGCACAATAGAATGCTTTCCAAGAAGACATCCCCAGCTGAAAATGCTAAATACAGATGTGGCTTTGTGTGTTTCACAGGAGCCATCACTTCTGGGATATGTATGTAAAAATTTGAAATTACCAAACACGCACATTTCAATGCTGTGAAATGATTGACATGTGTACCCAGCAAGTGTGCAAATGTAGGCAGGCCATGTATTTATTTATAGGCTGTTTCATTTTCACAAGGGTTTGAGGGAGCTATGATTCTGGATTATGCCAGACTGACCAGCAAATCGATCTGAGCTGTGAGTGCCTGGAGGAACAACGGCCTTTTTCATGCACCTGCTGCAACATCTTCTTCCCCTTCCTTGCTTTGCATCATAGTCCTCTGCAAAAAAGACAAAGATGAAGATTACAACTTAAAAGTAGAAGAATCAACAGATGTCATGGATATTTTTAAACCAATTACTGAGGCATCCCTGCAGAGGCAGGCACATGAAATATAGATGTGGCTTCCTGAGGCAAATTTGATTTATATCTGAGATCATTCCTTCATCACAGCTCCAGCTGCATTCCAATGTATTATGAACAAGCCAATGAGCAGTCAGGGCATTCCTAGTTGTTAGCAGCCCTGCAGATAATTTACAAGGCGTATCATTGCCATCAGCTTTAACAGCAATGACCACAGAACACTGTTTTCCCACCTAGGGCTGAAAGCAGGAAGGACTGCTTAAACTCTCCTCTGTGACTAGTTACGCAGGTAAATATCTCCTTCTGGCCCTCTTTTTGTCTCCCAGTTTTCACCCAGGGCAGCTCTTATAGAGCAATGGTGCCCGTGAAAACAGGCTGCACCTCTCAGGAGGGAGTGCTCCGAAGTTTTTCAATCTGTAGCCTCTGCACCTCGCAATAGCATTTTATGTAATAACACCTCACTGCCTTGTGGCAGGGCCAAGTGTTCTGCGTGATAGAGATGGCCCATTAGTAAGGACAGGTGTTCTGTCTAATTCATTAACACATAATCATTGATCTCCTAATTTGTGCTAAGCCCTGGAGACATAATTGTGAATAAGATAGACAAGATCACTTCGATCCTGGAATGTGGGGGGGAAGATGCCATTCAACAAGGAATTACAAGTATGGTGAGTGTTATATAAAGTTATTGCTCACCTTTCCTCCCTTCCTGTGTTTAATGGTTCTCAAAGTGTGCTCCCTGGACCAGGAGCAGCAGCCTCACCTGAGTTATTGTTAGAAATGCACATTCTCACACCCCACCTGCAACCTACCAATTCAGAAACTCTGGAGATGGGGCCAAGCAGTCGGCATTTTAACAAGCCCACCCTGATGATCTTTATGCAGGCTCAAGTTTGAGAACCATGATTTTAACCCAATCAAACCCATGGTAGCTGAATCAGGATAAAAGAAAAATATTAGTGTGGGGAACAGAAATGCTCAGTTAACCCCATACTACAAGCTTCATAGTAAACTGTGGTGGAGAATGTGGTCTTGAGGCCAAAGCAGAGTGTCTGTGAATACTTTTTCTCCACGTCCAGACCTTGGAGCCTGCCGTGGGGAGAGGTGGGCCTTCTAATTCAGGTGACTCCCAGCTGGCTACACGCAGCATTGCCAAACTACCTTATAAACTCAGCAATACAGGACGTTTTAGGCCTTCAGTGTCCATTCAAAGAAAGACCTGAGCAGGTCAGCTCACCCCAGGCAAGTGGAAGTTAGGGGCCCTTTGTTGCACCTATGATTCAGGCAGTGAAGGGGAGCCAGAGAAGGCTGTGCTGCGTATTAAATGGTGGCTTCTAACAGGTCAGCCACTCCCTCAGTGAGATGTGGGTGGGCTCAGATTCTCACCGATTAGCTACTCCTTTTCCTGTGTGGAGGAGAGGGAGCAGAAATCTCACTCGCTACAGAAATAAGAGATGGGGCTGAGAATCATGGCCTCTCCCGAAAAAGAAGATATAGAGGATGCCACAAAATAAGGTGGGGGTATGTATTCCGGGTGGGAGTAGTGTCAGGAATGTTCTGGGGTTACAGAGAAGACATTCAGCCTTGCTTGATTTGACTGTCATTCCCCACTGACTGTATTCTTTCAATTTTGTGTATGTTCTGACTTCTCTATTTCTCCACCATTGTTCTCCAACTTCCTTGCTCTCTGATAATTTCTTTCTCCTAAACCATTGCCCTTTTGCCAGGCTACTGTTCCTAACTGAGGCTTACATAACTTTGAAAAATTGAAGAATCCCATTGGTACTGTTGTAGGAACACAGGGCTGTGTCTCTGCTTGGGAGAGGGGAATGGCATGGGGAGATGGCTGCTGCATGCCCAGGCTGGGGAGAGCCTTGGGAATCAATCAGCGACTTGCTGGAGGGGTGTGGGGGAGGTTTGCAGAGATGTCTTGCATGTGGCCTTGAATCTCATCAGGGGCCTGTCCCAGAAAGAGATGAGGAAGGAACGTGGGGAAAGTGCATCTTCCTCAAGAGGACAGAGGAGCAGGCTGACCATGAGCAGGATTCTGAAGGCAAGGTTAGCATCATGAAAAGTCACAGAAAAGCAGCAGCTACCCCAGAAAGCCTCAAGGTTGAAACTATGATGCTCTCAGAACTGGAGGAAAGGTCTTTGTCACCTCTTGTGTGGGGAATGCTATTTCCTACTCACGGCTTTCACTACCACCCTGCCCCAATGTCCCTCGTATCCACAGCACAGACTTATCTCATGAGCTCTAGAGCTCCTCACCTAGACACATCCTGTTCCAAACTGTACTGCTAATCACCTCTCCTCCTGTGCTTCCTATCACAGGTAGATACAACATAATGGGATAAATGCTAGGCAGATAAACAAAGTGGAAACTCCTGGTAAGGCAATTCACACACCATGTAGCTCCAATTTCTCTATGCAATTGTCAGAGTTCTTTCTGGTGGCATAAAATATGGTATTCCTCTTTCCCCACTGAATTCTTAACCAGTTGGGAAGTGAGACAAAACAGACAGCAGCTGGAGAAACAAAACATCCCTTCATTAATGATAAAGGTTAGGTTGGAGGATGTGGCTTAATTTAAGAGCCCAAATGAGCTTGCTAGTTCCTCCAGCCTCAGCATTGGAAGATCCCTTCAAAGGGAAATTTGAGTGTTCAGAGGAGACACTGAGATCTCTGCTTTCTAGTGGTCCAGGTGGAGGTGGGAGGAGAGAGGAAGTTATTGGTGTTCATGGCCTCTGACAGGACACCTCCAGCCTTTTTAGACGTGTGGACTGATGGAATTGTTTGCTAATTCTCCCAAGTAGAAGACTGTGTTAAGAGAAGAGAACGTTTTCCACATAGTAACCTTCAAGCCCCCACTATTCCATCTGCCCTTATTTTCTCTAAACTGAACAGTGTAAAATGAGGATGAGAATCAAGTAAGAGAACAAATAGTTATGCGAGCCTAGGGTAGGGAAGAATCAATGTGATCTGAGGGTTTGGAGAAAGGTTTGACAGAAGAGGTTACGGATGAGGTAGATCTTGAAAGGTGAGCTGGCGTTTACTAGGGAAAGAAGGAACAAGTTGTTGCAGGAAGGATGGTAGGTACAGAAGTGTGATGGTGGAGTCGTTCACCTGGTGTAGAGAATGCCCACTGCATCTTGAATGTGGGATATGTGGGTAAATCGGGGGAGTGGGAATCTTCTGCTTAGATCAAGGGCAAAAAGAAATGTATGTTTGGGAGGAAGATGGCCAAGGATGGGTACATCCCCCAGGCATTGCCCTGGAAGGGGCAAGAAGTTGGGTCTTTGGAGAAAGTTCTCTTGCTGATGAAGGAAATTGTCTCTCTGTAGTCCTGCTGCTCTCAGGCTAGGTACCACCGCTGGGCTCCTGGCTTATTCCACTTGGGGCAGAGCCTTATTCTTTTACAAAGCATCAAGGGGTGGTTGGCTGAGAGTTGTTACTTGAAACTCTTCATAGGCACTTATATTTTCTAAAGAGATGGGCAAAATGCCAGAGCAGGAATGGGTATCTTTTGAACCTGTAAAACACAGTTAATTTCCATCTTTTAGGGTCAAAGGAGTGAGTAGCTTTATTTTATCCAGGAACTCTTCACAAAAGCCACTTTGCAAGGTGTGGAGTGCTGGGTGTGTCACACCAAGGGCACTTGTGTTTTTGCCTTGGAAGGTAAAATGCTGCTGTCTCCTCCCTTTTGTTTTAAGAAACCAGTAATTGTGTTGTTGTGAGTACAGTGCTGGGTCATTTTCTCCCAGGAAGCACTTCCTTTTTTCTACAGAAGATAGAAATCTCTACAAAAGAATTAGGAAGATGTGAGAAGTAGAATGTGCATGTCCCTGTTCTTCACCAAAGTCCCTGACTTGGAGGAAAATACATAAGGAATACCTAAAATGTGCCAGATGTGGTGCCAGACACTTTAGGCATCTTTTTTTTTTAAAAAAAAATAATAAGGAATAGCATTTTGTTATTCCCATTATACAGATGAGAAAACAGCACCAGGACAGTTTAATTTACGATGCCAAGATTTGTGCTCCTCCCAAAGCACCACACTGGTTCTCTGGAGCATTGCACCGGGAATTAGGTCCAGTCTTAATTTTTGTTTCCTCTCTTCCTAAACCATATTTCTGCATCTCTTATATCATGCTGAGCCAGTGGCCCACAATTTCCTTGTCCTTGGAAGACCTGGGGGAAAATCTTCAAGTTGTGACCTTAATGAAATGGGGATGATATGTGTTCAACATGCAGAGAATTGGCATCCCATGGCTAGTCCTAACTCACGCAATCAATGGCACTATCCTAACAATTCCAGGACTTTCCTTAGAAATTGCTCTCTAGTATATGAGCTCCATCAGAAGCATCACCACATTATAGCTAAAACCTCTCTTTAATGTTTTAATTTTTATATTTTAAAAAATTTAAATTAAAATATGCTCCTTAAAGATAATTTGGTTTTTGAAAGTAAAAATTTAAAGATGAAGTTCTCTAAATTCCTATTCACCACCACGGTAATACCTGGCATTTTTTCTTTTCCAACTTTTATGGTTAAACCATTTTGGAACCAAGACCTTCTTCTGTAAGTTGTGTTCATAGACCAGTTGTATAACTTATCTGAGCCTCAGTCTTCTGCTTCTCTCATGGTTGACATGAAGATGAAATAAAATACTGCATGGAAAGTATCCAGCACAGTGCCTGACACAGAATTGTTCTTTAATAAATAGTAGCCATTGTCACTGCCATCCAAGTTTAGGGATCTCCACCTACTTGATGGTGAACATTATTAGTTGAATGGAATTAAAAGTGAGTGGCTCATACACACAACTGACAGGTCATGAAACCAGTTTGGAGAAGCTTTGCAGCCCTTGAGAAAATTGAAGAGAGCTGTTGTGTTTGCTGGAATCATAAACAGATGCCACAGGATATGCTCTTTGTCTTCCCAGAAACCTACTGGCTTTCCATTTTGGGATTTTGATGTCAATATATAAAAAAGACATCTGCACTCAAATGTTTATAGCAGCACAATTCACAAGTGCAAAAATGTGGAAACAACCCAAGTGCCCATCAATACAGGAGTGGCTTAATAAAATGTGGTACATGTATGCCATGGAGTACTACTCAGCCATAAAATAATGGTGAACTACCTGTTGTATTATCCTGGATGGTGCTGGAGCCCATTCTTCTAAGTGAAATATCACAAGAAAGGAAAAACAAACACATGTACTCTCCATTAAGTTGGTACTAATTGATCAACACTTATGTGCACGTATGGGAAGTAACATTCATAGGGTGTCAGGCAGGTGGGCGGGGGGAGGAGGCCATGGGTAAATTCGCATTTAACAGGTGCTGTCTGGGGGATGGGCACACTTGTAGCTCTGACTCGGGCGGTGCAAAGGCAATTTATGTAACCAAAGCGTTTGTACCCCCATAGTACTCTGAAATAAAAAAAGAAAAACAACAAAATATAAAACAGTTAACCACTTAAGTCCCATGGGATAGGAGTCTTGTCTCTTTTATTCGTTTTTTGTATTCCCAGTACATAGAGCAGTAGCTGGTACATAATATGTTCTCAGTATTTACTTGTTGAATAAATGAGTGGGAAAATAGGCACTCAACAATTTTGTAAAGGGATATACACTGAGTTTTTCATTAATTCACTCACTCATTCATTCGTAAACATTCATGAAGTGTTTACCGCATACTTGGCAGATACCACATCACTGTGGAGGGAACAGATGTGAATTGCATGTGGATCCTGCCCTCAAGGAGTTTGTGGGGCAATAAGAGAGACAAAGCATGTTATAAACGCCTCTATTCCCCGGGGAGCCGAAAGGTGATGAGAAAGGTACTTAGACAATGTTATGGGAGTTTTCAGGGGTGAGACATCACTTTTAGCTGGTGCAACCAGAGTGTCAATAACATCTGGACAGACCTTTAAAGGTGATATGTATACTGTGTTTATTCAGTTATTGAGGATAATAACCAGCCATTCAGTAGATAAATGAGTTAGATTAAAATACACACATGCACACACACATGCACACACACATACACACATGCACACATACACATAGAACTGTTAACTGAATTGGCCAGCTGTCTAACTTAACCAACTAGTTGATTCAATCAAAATAATCCATCTTTTTTGGGCATCAATACTCCTGCATGTATTTCTGTGGCTCAGCATCTTGCCTCGACTCTCCACACTGAGAGTTCTTACTTCAACAATTCATTAACACCCTGCGTCTGTGCCAAGATCTCCCTTGCTTCCTTCTCCCTGTCTCCTTCATTAAACAGAGCGATTATGCAATCCTATCTCTCTGCCCAGGGCTCATTCTAAAAATGTCCTTCTGCAAATGCTGCTGCTGCTGCTGATGGGCACCCGGGACTGTGGGGGATGGCGACAGCCAGCAGGAGCTCCTCTCCTGAATCCAGTTTGGCAGAATGCTTTGTCTGGGATGGGCCATGGGTCACTGCCAGCCCCAACCACAGGGAAGAGCAGGAGTCACAGGGGGAAGGGAAAGGGAGGCAGAGAGGGGAAGGCAGAGTGATAAGTTGAAGGGATGAGTCAGTACATCATGGGCTGTTGGAGTCTTGCTCTAATGTGGTCTCAGATGCTCATGGCACAGATGAAGAAACTGAGGTCCCAGCACAGTGGCCTGACCTGCTCAAGATCATGCAGCTGGCAGTGAGAACACTGAGTTTACTTTTCTGTATCCTGCTGTGTCCCAACTCCTGAGTGGAGAGGCAGGAGATGAGCAGACGTAGAGTGAGGCCCAGGAACTGTCACAGGGGATCTCTGCCTGGCTGCCTTCCGAGTGACTGAATGGATGCATAGTGTCTGGAGCCTGGAAACAAATGCTGCGGAGACGGGGAAGGGATGGGGTTCTTGCCTTTGAAAAACTGTCCAAGGAAAAGAAAGGCCATGTGCAAAGGGGTGAGGGAGCCCCAATGAAGCAGCTGTTCAACAGTGCAAAGGAGAATGAAGAGGAGCGTACTCCCACCAGTGATAATCGTCACCCTCTTGATATCCCCTATGCGCAAACTTGGTGATTTCCAAACTGCACTGAAATACACCAAACAAAACCAAATGGAACAGCCCCTCAAACTCCGACCTCCCCCAATCTCTCCCAAACACTCTAAGCCTCTCAATTCTCTAAACTCCCCCAACCCTCATTCAAACCTTCAATCTCCCAGAAACCCACAATTCACACACAAAACAACTTTGTGGAGTTGTCTACGGTCTGGTTATGGCCAACTCTCTTTTCTTGGATGGAATTGGAAGACTCTCTCATCCCTCCTCACTGTGCCCTTTATGGGCTCCTGGGCAATATTAGGATGGGGTGGTCCTTCTACTTCTCAGGGGCTGCAGGAAACCAGTGAGGGCACCCTCAGGCCCTCCTCCAGCCTTGTCCTTCCCCACTCTGGCTCAGTGAGGAGGCCCACTTTGGGAACACATTTACTTTCTTGGGTGCCCACTTGGGGAGTGACCACTGTGCCTTGAAGGGAACACAAGTCCCTCTGAGATCTTTCCCCATTTTTACCTTCTGTGTTCTATTGTTGACTCCCTCGCTCACTCTTGGTGCTAACTCCAGGTGTGTGTGGGAGTGCTAACCCTAGATGTGGGAGGGGGGTGCTAACTCCAGATGTGGGAGGGGGATAGGATGAGGGAGCTATTCTAAAATATTCCACCAGCATCTAACTCTGTTACAGCCTTTCTAGTACTTCTCTTCTTTTCCAGTCAGTTTTTTTTTAATCAAGTCATGGCAGGCAAGAGAAAAATCCTTTTAGCTAGTATTCTTCTCCAGAATCACAGAAGATGACATTTATGGGGTGCTTACTATGTACTAGGCATGGTTCCAAGTGTTTTACTTATTTCATATGATCCTCATGGCCTTCTGAAGGAAGTGCTCTTGTTGTTACACACTTGATATATGAGAAAATCGGGGTACAGAGAGGTTAAGTAAGTTGCCCACATGCCAGGTAAGGGGTAGAGCCAGTATTTGAAGTCAGGCTGTCTAACTCCAAAGTACATGCTCTTAATGAGTGCTCTACTTTTCTGTTTTAGTCCTACACTGTGGCTCCTTAAATCTTAGAGGCCAAGAATTTGATATCCCGGGTTCTTCCCATGGTGATTTTCCCATGTATTTTTGTTTGAATGGTAGAGGTCATGGAATACAAGGTACATGTGGAGGCTGGGGTGGGGAAAAGACATCAGTTAATCTTAACATGTCTAGTGATTTTATGTTTCACAAATATTTTGAGAAAATTAATTTGAAAAGTATGGTAAGATAAGACCTTTTTTTTTTTTTTTATGGAGAGGCAGGTCCCTAGCAAGTCAGGTTGGGTCGTGAGAATTATTTATGTCTGGCTCCTTCTTTGCTTCTGATGCAGCTGAGTCAAGGCAGGACTGAAACAGGACTGGGCAGATCAAGAAGCATAAGGCCCGTGGACCCATGTATCTCCACTTCCCATTTTTTTATACCTGGTAAACAGTGCTATTCAGTCATGGCCACATTTCCTAGTGCATCTTCTGCTAGTAAAGCAACTTCTACCTGTAGAGTGAAGTGCGCATAAAAGACAAAATCCATTTACTATGGCTAACTTAAAAATAACAAGAGGGATATAAGCACAGAACAGCACAAAGCTAGGTAACCTGAATTACAAAATATGGCATGCTGTCTGAGACTCTGAGGGGCCAATACCTCCTTGCCTATACCTGTTCTATGTGGTGAGTACCACCAGTTAAGCACACAATCCATGAGCACAGCTCTGACTTCGGGACTCCTTGAAATCCAGGTTCAAGAAAGCCTAAGGCCTACCAAGAAAAGGTATTTCTTCTCCTATCCACTTGAGTGTTGACTTCCAATTCTAGACCAAGTATCTGTTGCATCACTAAGCCTCACCCCCACCCCCACTCC
This sequence comes from Daubentonia madagascariensis, assembly GCA_023783475.1. Lineage (NCBI taxonomy): Eukaryota > Metazoa > Chordata > Mammalia > Primates > Daubentoniidae > Daubentonia > Daubentonia madagascariensis. Next base: position 11,436,241 of record JAKFHU010000908.1, read on the forward strand.
AGGGGAGACCTTTCTTGCCTCATCCCAAGTGTGTATTGACACAGAAGGATAGTCATCATTCCAGTGAAAAATAGAAAACAGGAGTAGGGGAGGGCATTTCGGTAAAGCAGACCTTCATGGAGCAAAGGTGTCCTATTCCTAACTTGCTCTAATGCAGGGCTTACAGTTTCCTGGGCACTATTCCAAGCTTTCTGCATATAACTCATTTGTATCCTCACAACAATCCAACGTGGATGGTTGTATCATTATTACAGATGATGTGACTGAGGCACAGAGAAGTTGTGTAACTTGTCACAGGTTATATAGCAAGTATGTGTCAAATAGACCAAGAATCTAACCAGTCTGGGTCCTCAGCTGTGCTGCTTGCACATTACTGGATATTAGCCTTAGATAAGGAATGACAGAAAGCTCCAACCATGATGCTAGCACATAGTAAAGCTGTCTTAAGAATGGAAGGCTGTTCTTTTATACATGACCACATATCTCAGCTTAATCTTGGGTTTTGAAAGGAGGACTTGATACTGTGGCTGGGAGACAGTAATAAAGGGTACATTAATAAAGTACATGCTATACACCAGGGACCATGTTAAGTGCCTTTACATATGGTTTCTCTTATTTCGTCCTCCTAGTCCCAATATTTTCCTTCTCTCACACATGATCCCTGGGCTCTTTCAAGCCCTCATAGCTAGACAGTGGTTGAGTTAGAATTCACAGCCCACTCAGTCTACCTTCGGACCCTTGGTTTTTCCATTCTACTCTAGGAAGTTAAAGATGAATAACCTTTTCCAAAGGAAAAAAAGGGCAGTTAACTTAGTAATTTAGAACTCTGGTGCTTTGCCACTTGAAGGACCCCTCTAATATCCAATCCTGAAGGTCTAGCATCATCTCCTGGATTCACTGGGACTTGGGGGGAGATAGTGTGAGGGATTTGGGGTAGGGGAGCTTGTGAAGCCAGTGATTCCTATTCTCTGTGGTCCATGACTAAGCCAAGGTTTTGCTAGAAGGCAATTAAATGTCCCAACTTGACCTAAGTTACACTTAAGAGAAAGACAAAACAAAGTGTAGAAGCCCAAACTCAAGATGATCCTTCATTTTGAGCTGTGTTCTGAAACTAAGAATACAACCAGTGTTTTCCCAAAACTTTTATTGGGAAGTGAATAATGGTTTCTTAGAGGCTGTAAAGTTCTATCATTGTCAAGGCTACAGCCTAATAGTTTATTAAGAAGAAACAGAAGTGCTCTTTAGGGAGCGAGTCTATGTCCCGGAGTCCATCTTGACTTACCTTGGCTCTAACAATCTCTCTTCTTCAGGATAGGCCCTGATTTTTGCTTGGAAAGATCTTAATATTTCCCCCCTAACTACCAGGCCAGTTAAGGGGCTGCCTGATATCTGGTCTCTCATTCTCAGCATTATTAAAAATTGGATTTCCCAATCCTCTGACTTTATTGATCCAAGTTCGTCAAAGCTTCCAGTCCACAGATAGTGGTATTTCTGAGAAGAAAATCATAAAGGTTGTAGAAGTCACTTTATTTTCTGTCCGTCCATCTACCGTCTATCCATCCATCCATCACAAACTTTTACTTAGTACCTATCTTTGAAAGCTGGAGCAATGAAAAGTGCAAAGTGCAAAGGCCTGAAGTCGTAACAAGCTTAGCCTGTTTGAGGAACAGAAACGAGACCAATGTGGTTGGAGAGTAGGGAACAAGACAGATATCAGAGAGGGAGGCAGGTGCCACCATGGTAAAGATTATATTTTAATTTAATTACAATAGAATGTCACCCCAGCATTCTAAGCAGCAGGATTCTCTGAGCGAATTTTGTTTTAGGAAGACCCTCTAGCTTCTTTTGGAGAATTGATTACAAGCACATCAGCAGAGAGGCTGGTGAAGAGGTGTTGCAACTAAGGAAATAAGAATGTATTTAGGATATAGTTTTTGAGTACTGCCAGCAGGGCTTGCTGATGGGCAAGAGGTGGATACGTAAGGAAAGAGAGAGGGATGTCAGATTTCTGGTTTGAATAACTGAATCACTGCTGGTTCCATTGCCTGAGAAGGGCAAGCCAAGGTTTGGGCAAGATTAGAGAATCTGAGGTCTTTTCAGCTTTAACTGTCCTTGACTCTCAGTAGAAGCCAAAAGCAGGTACAATGCTGGCCCCCTGCTTAGCCTAGACTGCATTTTAGGCTGTTCTTTGGTGAGCAGCTGTAGCAGTCATAGGAACAAAGTCTGAGTGTGCATGAAGCTCTGAGGAGGGCTGAGAGGCAAGGATCTTGGCACCTGGGCCAAGCCTGGGAGCAGACTTTCTGAGCTGGCATAGGCAGAAGCAGGGACTCTTTCTGAGACTTGGCCATCTGGTCTAGAACCACATCTCATATTGTTTCCTTTGCTGCCTGAAGGGCACACAGGGATTAATTATGGGATGTCAAGAGGCACCTTTAATACTTCGGAAAAATATGGGCTAGAGAAGCTATTATCATTTTAATAACTTTCATTTATGCAGCGATGTTAGGGTTCACTATGTGTTCTCACAGGCATCATATCACTTGCTTCACACTATAACCTGGAAGAAGTAAGTTCAGTTGTTCCTCTTTTACAGGTGGATAAAATTTTAATGAAATTAAATAACATGCCTAAGAATAGTCAGAAGGCTTATGAAGAAGTAGAAAAATAAGGGGAATGGATCTAGTGAGGAGAGTTAATTTTTTTTTAAGGATTTGTGTGTAGGCTGTGGAAAGAGGACTAATATTTGCTTTTAAAGTTTTTGGAGAAGCAAATATTAGCAAACACATATGGAACCAAATAGAAGGGGAAAAAGATGCAGTTTATCACAACAAGCTTGGTAAACAGTTCACGTTTCTGTGTCCTTGCTTGTCCGTCTCTTTCACCTCTAACGTTTTCTCCTTTGTGCACTTTGAGAACACCTATTCCTCCTTTAAAACCTAGCTCAGAAGTTATAGCTAACAGGCTCCAGGGTAATTTTCTTACTCCAGGGTAGGAGTATTCACACAATAGACATTCCAAACCACCCATCTTCCCATCAGGCTGTAGACTTTTGAGGGCAGGCTCTGAGCTTTATTCATCTCTGTACCCTGGTACTTTAAAATATCTAGTAAATATGATATTGCTCTGACAGACATAGTATATGATTGGTCCCTCCCTTCTTCCATTCTTTGCTATAACACAGACAAATGTTTCAGCATTGGCCCAAATGTCGGGCATTGTCTTTTTTCCTTTTCTCTCAGAAATTCCCCTTCCCAGAAGAAGGGGCAAGTTTAGGATGCTATATTTTCACCACTTTAACCTCCATATCCTTACAAAATTGGAACTGAGATGGACACTTGACCCACTATTGGATAGCCATTGAAAAATCTCTCTCTATCCTGAGAATTTGAATTAAGGGGACCCAGAGACTGTAATCAGTAGGTGATAGAATTTAGAGATGAAGAGTCATGTGAAGGTGAAACCAGTCAGCATATAGTAAGTCAAAGACCTGGCTCAACTGATACTATTATGGAGATCAGGAGCCATGAGTAAGCAAAGGAAGTCGGACCACATCCATTCATTTATATTTTTTGTTGAGTGTCCAGATTCTGTAGACTGGCCCATTTGCTATCCACCTAACCCCCTTCTGGCATGCCTTCCTGTTCTATAGAGGCTAGATAGCCAAATACCTCATTTTCTACCTCCCTTTCAGTCTGGGTTCTGCATATGACCTAGGTTCTGCCAACCAGGTGAAATAGGCCTAATACTTGGAAAGAGGAAGTAAGCCATGTGAGGTGTCAGCCAGAGGTAGGAAGATTGGATCTTTTGGCACACATGATGGTTGAGATGTTTGTTTCCCCAGGAACCGAGGACTGACCTACTTTCTGGTCTTTAGCAACACAGATGCTAAGTGGTGGGCAGCTGAGATATTGGGATCTCCATTAGAAATATCCATCATTTCTCTTGGCTTAGTTCCTGTTAGAATAGCATCTATGCTTGGATCCTAAGATTTTTATAAGTTACTTCATACTATATAATAAATTTCTTTCTGCTTTAACAAGATAAAGTAAACTCTGTTTTCAACCAAGCAACCTGACCCATTTGGGAATTAGGAATAACAGACCTTCACAGAAAAGGGATTTCTGGGAATCTAACCAAATCAGGTTTGAAGGCAGTGACAATATGGTTAGCACTGGATGATGGAACACTGGTAGTTAACTGTGCTCAGTAGCAAAACAGGTAGTTAAATAACCTCATATGCTGTAATCTTAAATGAAGGACAAGCTTTGCTAGACTTAGTGGCTGATACTTTATAGACTGTTTTGTAAGACCTTCCTAGAAAAAAGTATGATCCATGGAACATCAACATCAACATTACCCAGGAGCTTGTTAGAAGTGCAAAGTCTCAGGTCCCACACATCACCTGTTGAGTAAGAGTCTGCATTTTATCAAGATCCACAAGTGATTCATAAGAAAGAACTGTGGATTGGCTACTTTATGCTATGCTGTAGAACTAAAGAAAAAAAATTGATAAGATCCAGCAGGGATGGAGTTTACAGTTTATACACTTTAAGCTGCTGTTTTAAAAGAAAAGCATATAAAATTCTGACTATACAATTAGGTATGCAAATATATGTATATTTAGAAGGAGCATGTATAAGTGAGGAACCCTGAAGCTTCAGTTTCATTAGCATCACACAAAACTGCCTCTGGCTCAAAGTTTTAGATTTTCTGTTCATGGTCTTTCTACGACTGCTCTAAAGAAGTGATCTTTTATTGCTTTTAGTCACGGGGTAGATGTAAACAAAAATCAGACGCAGAGACTGATCCTGTGGGTTTTTCTAGTATAACTGAGGTTGAATTGGTAGCACTGATTAAGACAGAGTGGGACCTTGAAAATAGGGTAATGATAGGAGTATTTACACCATAATAGGAGTATTTACACCACAGAAATTGCCAAATCACTCATCCTCCCATTCGGCTGCAGGTTTTTGAGTGCAGGCTCTGAATTTTACTCATCTCTGTACCCTGGTACTTAAAAAAGATCTAGTAGGCATGACGTTGCTATGAAAGAAATGGTATATGATCAGTCCTTTCCTTCGTTCATTCTTTGCTATAACATAGGAAAAAGTTTCATCCTCGGCCCAAATGTTGGGCATTTCCTATAAAATAGATGATTTGCTGAGACTCCGGAGTGGCAAGGAACAGCAGGCCTTTCTTAATGGGAGGCAACAAACCTGTTCGGGTATGTTTACAGGTGAGCCCTTCCCTTGAGCAGGCACACTCAAGTGGAGGAAAGTGCAGTGAGGGTTTTGCAAGGTCAGTGTGGGCTTTTTGGCCCTGTGCTGCTCGAGAAGATGTGGTGGGAAATGGAGTAGAGCAGGAAAGACAGGGAATGATGTGTGGTCAGGGTTCCCCACCGGTCCCTCTGCACTGTAGCCCTTTCAGGGTATACTGCTGACTCAGAAGGTGGCCTGAATATTGCTATGTGTATTACAACTTTAAAGTGCTTTCAATTCCATTCAGATAAAAAATGAGTAAGATACTATGGTATTGATTTGACTGGTCTTTCAGAGAGCTCTCAGCCAAACAAATGACAACATGCAGTGTGGCAAACGCTATAATCAACAATAGCCACAGGGGACTACAGAAGGGTACATGGGAGAATCACATAACTGGACTTGAGGTATGGGCCAGGGGAGGCTTTCTACAAAGGTGATGCCCAAGGTGAGCCTTGAAGGCTAATTTGGAGTTAGCCCTGCTGACAAGTCATCACTCTAGGCAAAGGGTCAGTGAAAGTCATGCACATAAGCAAGGGCATGGCCCCTGTGGAACCTGTGTGCAGCTCAGGACTCCCAGGGGACACGGTGGGCAGTGAGGAATGGCCTCCTACAGGACTGGCACAAACATTATCCCATGAATTCTTATTTCTCTCTTCCAATTGAGTAATTTGAGGCCCAGATAATTTAAAAACTTGCTTGAGATCACACAGCTATTAAGTATAGGGCAGGGTCAGGATTCACAGTCAGGACTGAGACTTCAGGTTCTAGAACGCTGTATTGTGCTTTGCTGCAGACCGGGAGATTCAATCCCGTAAGCACATTAGAATCACTTGGGGAACTTTAAAAACGTACCAGTGTTTGGGCCCCACCCTCAGAGGTTCTAACTGGTCTAAGGTGGGGTGTGGGCATTGACATTTAAAGAAGTAGTCTTCCCAGACTTGAGAACACTGGACTAAAGTATAATTAAATAAAAAGCAAACATAATACTCACAGCAAAAGAGGAAATTGCATATTTCAAAACAGTCCCTTGGTCATACTGGTAAGTACAGAACATATGATGCAATCTCTGGTTGATCTTCCTTGGCCTATAGAAATAGACATTTCCAAGAAGATTTTTTTTGTTCTTTTATCATGAGGGAGAAAGCCCTTGAATCCTAAGCCTGGAAAATCAGGCACTGTTATATAATGGATTAAAGATAGCTCCTGTGTTTTGGCCCCTATGTTGTTTACTCCTTCACAGCAGGCTAGGACTATTAGCTCAAAGCCTGCTGATGCCAACTTCAAATTCTTACACATTAGATTGCTTTAAATATAGCTCAAATAAGCATATTTTTAAGCCATATAGACTCTGCCTAGTTTGTCTACCCTATGAAACTGCATCTCTAGCTGTAAATAAGACAAACCTGTGGCTATAAAAGACCCTAAACCACTGCTGACCTTCATAGCTCTGTGACCTGGAGATTGATTCCCCACCTTGCTGCTAAACAACCCCACCTAGACACCTAGGTCCTCTCTCCAAACCCCCTCTCCCTTGGGAATGCCTTTACTCACTTCTCCTTCTGGGTGTGGCTCATGCCAACTGTCTCTTGAAGGTCTCCTGCTGTGAGGGACTTCTCTCTTATGCAAACCTGTCTAAGCCCAGCACAATAAAGCTTGCTGTGTAATACAGCCATCTCATGGTCCCATCTTTTCTTGGTCAGCCCTGAAATCCTTGAGCTCACCAAAGGTACATGTGTGGATGGAACAGCATTAGCTGAATAAGCAGTTGTCATTGATAAGGTCTGCTTAGCAATCCTCTAGTGGAAGTGAGGGCAGTGACCAGGCTGTGCTGTCCCCAGTATTACAGCTTTAACATACGGTGAAAAATTCAGATACTACTATTGACAAGACACCCAGGAGTATAGTCTAAACTGCAAAGAATTCTGTGCTGAAAGGGAGCCCTGTCATCTACCTGTCCTCATAGCATAGTTATTATTTCTGTTTCATTGTAGGCTTGATGATATGCCTGAAGTTCCCTCTGAGATCACTGAGTTCTCCTCATTCAAAGAGATAGAAAGGATGGGCAATAGATAGTCCTAGAGCTGGGGACAGATGCATGTTATAGAAAAAACCCACTGGGCTCAAAGGTACATAGCTTCTAACACTTGTTCTGCCAATTACTAGGTTTTTGACTTGAGTTAATTCAATTAACCTTTATGGATACCATTATCAGTGAGGACTAGTTTGGTCACAAGTATCAAAAAATTCATACAGGCTTAAGCAGTAAAGGGGATTTATCAGCTGATATAACTGACGAGTCCAGAGATGGCTCTAGCCTAAAGCAGGGCTTGATTCAGGAGCTTAAACAATGTCACTAAGACTCAGTTGTTGTCATGCCTTGGTTCTGCCAGCTGTGGTGTCAGCTTCACTCTTAGGGTTTACGTTGTGATTCCTGCAGGGTCCAGATACACATCCTCTTTACTGCCAGTAGTCCCGGTAGAAAGGTGTAGTACCTCTCTCATCAATGCCAGCACTAGTCTCATTTTGTCTTATTGGCTCTATGTGAGTCACATGATTATCTTTAAACCAATAACTGAGGCAGGAGCATATGATGCTCTGATTGACTGGGCCAAGTCATTATTTCCACCTTGGGTACCAAAAGCAGGAACTGAGGGGTAGGGAGGGGATAGTGCTTCATAGGAAAATCAGGATACCATCACCAGAAGAAGAGCAACTGAGTGCTTGGGCAACATAATCATCACATAACCCAATAAAATATCCTACCCTTTGCAATGTATTTGCCTTCATATTTAAAGAGAACTAGTAATCCTTGTCTCAACTGAGGGGAACTTTATTGTTTTTCATGTGACTTGACTCTAATATTGTACCTTTATATAAAATTGGAAAAAGTCTAAATGTCAAATGATATAAAGGAAAATAATGGAAAACAGCTCCAAATTTCCTGCAAATTTATATCAACATTATATATAATAGTAAAAATTTGGAATGTATGACAGTATATGTATATGTATACACATGTGCTGTGGACTGAGTATTTATGTCTCCCCAAAATTCATGTTGAAACCCTAATCCTCAAGGTGATGGTATCAGGAGGTGGAGCCTTAGTTAGGTCATGAACCTCATGATGGGATTAGCACACTTACAAGAAGAACTGGGGGGGGGAGCTTGCTCTCTGTCCCTCAGCTGGGAGAGACCTAAGCACTAGAAGAAGAGAACCAATGGCTCCTGGCGGCAAGCTCTGTGCCAAGCCCTGGGCTGTGTACGATATTCATTCTTCACAAGAGCTCCCTCAGCTGTCATTATTGTCCTAATACAGATGAGTAGCTGAAAATTCAAGGTCGCAAATATAGAAAACAGAGTTGCTTGGGTTCAAAATGTATTATTTACATACGACAGAACCTCTATTCAAACTAGCTTAAATAGATAGGAAGCCTAGTGTTTTTTGTCTCACTTGGCCTGGACTCTTGGTAGCAAATTCACATCACACAGTGTGATGCTATAAGGCCTCATATCATTAGCATCATACCACATTCTACCAGAAGGCTATTTTCCCAGTCGCCTCACAGGTGGTCTGCTACCTTCCCTCTGTCTTCACTTTGTTTGCACTTGCCTCTGCAGTGAGCTCATGATCTGCACTTTCAATGAGCAGAGCCTCGAGCTCAGTGATGCAGAGAGAGGGTTCCCTCCTCTCCCTTTGCCCTTCTCCACCTTCCCGGGCCCCTTCACTCTGGTCCCTGCAACCATCGTCTTGTTCACAGGATATCCTTCTTCTTTTTGCCATTTACTTCATACCATTTCATCGTACCGTTGTCCAAAGGCTTTATCTTTCTGGAGAAAGGAGATTCATTGTGTGTAACCAGCTTTCCTCTGGACACTTTTGGCTAATGCATCATCTTGTAAGCTTTTTTGGAATCTGCTTTCTACTTGGGCTTTGTGTTTGACCACTGGTGTTGATGATTAGTCCTTATTCTTGGTTTAGTTTCTAATTTTCTGAAATGATCTTGCTAACCACAATTTTCTATATCTTTCCTTTCTTACTACACAGAGGAGATATATATCTATAATATATACATAATATATTTTATATATATATTATATATTATATATGTATATTATATACATAATATACATAATATATATTTTATATATATATATGCAGCAGAACACCTATATACATATAAACTTCTATATTTTATAGGGAGATATGAAATTACCAGAAGGGAGAGAAATCGATATATGTCAATACATAAGACTGCATCTTGTTTTGGCCTCATGCTTTAGGGACTTTAATAAGATAATTTGCACACCCCTCATCCACCCACATTGCTTTTCTCTGCCCCTCTAACTATCCCTACCTGGAGAAAAAAATGGCTGCCAGGAAACCTCATCTCTTGTACTTGCAGCTCGGTGATCTAAAAAGTGAAGACCTTTTCTTTCCAGCCCCAAACGAAACAATCCCAAGGAATGATTCTGATTAGCTTTGTCCAGGTTACATGCTTGCTGCTGGACCAAAACCTGTGGCCAGGTAAACTGGGTCCTATGCTTTTCTGGGCCAAGGTCCTGTGTCCATCCCCCCCTCCTCACGGCCAGGGAGGTTGAATACTTTAATTGGAATCACAAGACTGAAAAAGTGGGGGGAATAATATGCCAAAGAAAGCAAGAGCTGCTTAAAGTAGGATAAAAACAACTGATGTGCAATGCAACAAAATTGGATCTGATTCCAAAACATAAACCTGCTGCACTTTATCTCACTGCACACAAACCTGACCCCAAAAGGGGGGGCACATGATAGAGGGGCTCAAGGGGGAGTTATTAATGAAAAACAGGATAAACAATCCTCTGCTTCTTAAGAGATTTGAAGCCCAGGTTTTTTTTTACTTATATGCTCTTTAATTCTGAGAAGAAAATTCACTTCACCGTAAAATGGAGAGTTGGACTAATTAATGTGCCTACAAGGTATGCTTTAAATTGGTTGCCCTAAGATTCTCTAGGTTTGGGGGAAGCTATAAAGTTTTCTAGGTTTCCCAAAAGTAGGATTTAATGTACCTTTCTAGAGGCCATACCATCGGTATCCTTGGATGCTTATAAGCTCCAATTTTTGAGGAAAGACGTTTGGTGTCAATGCCTGTGGCTTGAATGTCCTTCCCACCCATGTGTTTTGGTGAGGATCTTTGGGTTTCTGGGAGCGTTCTTCTTCAGAATGCCTTAAAGAAAAGAGAGGCCATTATAAGGATTCCTACAGATTGGAATTTTGCTGACCTGGGATGCTGCCAGGAGCTTCCTGGATACAGAGACCACTATTCTCTGTCTTTCTCATGAATTAGATGGTATCTGTCCAGGCGATTCCTTTTCTTTCTATGTCTCTGCTCCATTCTCTTCTCACTTGTGGCTGGCCAATCTTATCACTAGCCCCCACCACAAATTCCAGAGGGGACTTGTGTAATTGGATTTCCTAATTACTCTGCCTCTCTTTAGGCCTTTGTTCCAGGCTACCCCCAGGATCACTGACCAGGCTACTGATGAGATCTCTTGGGCCACATTTCCTTCTTGGGTCAATCAGAAGCCTTCCCGGAAAAAAGACTCCAGCAGTGCTCTTTCCCTGAGCAGGGAATTGCAGACCGGCCACTAATTTGAGGCAGAAGGGAAGGCACCATGAGTGGTACATTTTAGTGTACTGAGATAAATCAGGGCTCTCTGGACATCCGCTGCAGATCAGATGTCTGCATAGGTTGAAGGAGGAGCGTAAAGCCTCTGCCTCCTTTGTAACTACTTAGATTTCTTTGTAAGAAGCAGGGAAATACATGTCTCTCTCATAATTTGACTCTCCCTCATTTTTTTTTCTTTCTTACTTGGCTTCTTAATCCTATGGAAAAACACTATAAATGTTTATAAATGGGCAGCAAATACCAAAATTATAGGGGAAAAAAATTGGCCAAATCCCTTTACAACCTTACAATTGAAGCAACTATAGAAATAGATGATGGGTTTGTGCTCCTTCTTTTATAGATGAAAACATGGTGATCCAGAAAGTAGAACTGACCTACACAAGGTCATAGGCAATTAGTGGCAGAGCTGTGAGTCAAACTCAGGTCTGCTGACTCTTTTGGGTCCTTCGAACCTCACACTGTGGGCATATCCAGAGGGTTGGATGACACTAGTGAGGGAAGAATCTTGGCCTGAGCTATTTGCGCTTGGCAGACTCTCCTAGTCTTCTCTGTTGACTCAGATCTGGGACAAGTCTCCTCCTGCTTTCCCTCAGCATCAGCCTGGGCCAGCTGTAGGTCCCCACTGTGAAGTGGCCACGCGGAGCAGGTGGGCTGAGCATTTTCATTTCATAGGCCATTAGCTCTTGGCGCAGTAACTTTTCCAGTACCCCTGGCCTCCCAGGTCTTATATTACCCACTAGGTTGGAGGAGGAGGCTGTGGTCTGGGAATCTGGATGGATAGAGCCAATTAACGGAGCTGAATTTGGCTGGCAGAAAACTTCCTATCGACTGCAGAGAATTTCACCCAGAGATGCCCGGTCCTGATTTTGACTTTTTCCCTCCCACAAATCCTTGTTCGTATACTATTTTCCAAGATGAGAAAGACACAAGGAGACAGAGGTAGACTGAGGGACAGAAAGGAAGACAAAGAGAAATATACAGAGATAGAAAGAAACAGAATCTGAGAAACAGAGAGACCATGAAAGATGGGACAGAGACAGCCAGAGGGAACAGAAAGACAGGGAGGAAAACAGAGTAATTTAGTGACAAGGGGGAAAGGAGAAGGAGGTGTGGAAAGGAAAGACGGATGATGCCATAGAGTGTAATTTAGAGATTTTAACCAAACCCTCTGATGCTGTTAACGAGATACATTTCCCTCAAGGTCACCCAGAGGTTGGAGTTCTTCTGAAGACCAATTTTTAAACCAGTGCACTCCAGTCTTCTCATCAAATAGAAGACACATCTTCTAGAATAAACCCCTGACTCAGAGAAGTAGTAACTCAGAGGGCTAAGAAAACAGATTTTGAAGCAGGGAAGAGAATGACTTCATCCCTTCATTCATTTCCCCAGTGAATGTTATTGAGTCCCGACGGGGTGCCACGGAAAAGCTAAAAGACACGGGACAGAGGCTGCAGACTGGCAAGCCCCAGCTGCATTGGGCCAAGAGACTTGTTTTCTCCAGGTTGCAGAGTGTTTTAAAAAATGTGAGCCAGTCTTTAAAAATAGAGAGACTTTACATGAAAATATGGATTTCCCACTTCTTTTGAAGTCGGAAGCTGTGGTAGTCCTGTTTGCATTCCCTCCTAGCAGCCTCTGGCTGATGGGGAGTGGTGGCCACCACACGTGCTCTCAATGTCACAGGAGTCACCACCACATTCTATTGCTCCCCAGCTCTGAGGCCAAGTGCCTGTTGCACTTTGTTATTGCACATACGTGGTTGATTTTATCAAAGAGGATTATTTCTATATAGCCATGTCTTTAGGAAAAGTGGTAAAATGGAAAAGATCGTAAAAGGGCCACATGATTTTATAAAGCATATCCAATACACTTGACTTATTTAGGGTAGCTACCTGGTCCAGCATTTGAATTTCTGATTCTTGAAATAAAAACTGTGATTCCTGCTCTCTGGAAACTTAGCAAGAGATGGAATTTGATCACAAATTTTCTTTTTATTTGTTGCCTATTAGTTTTCTTAGTTGGCTGTATCTCAAATGAAACCAACAGGATGAAAGCCAAGTTCTTCTGCAGGGGGTGTGTCCTGCTCTTGCATGTGCCCACTGCCCCAACCCCTTCTCCTGCTGAGCCTCGTCTCAGATTTCATGTTGTAGCAAAACTGAGCTTCTTAGAGTTCTGGGACTAGGTCATGATGTTCCAAACAACCATGCTTCTGCTTAAGCGATGCCTTCCTACTATGGTGCCTTAGTGCCTATTGCATGACACTTATTAATCCTGGAAGACTAAACAGAAGCCTTACCACCTTGAGGGAAACGACTCTTCCTTCCTAGACTCTTTCAATCTGACTTAGGGGACCTTTTCTTTTCACTCCCTCTTTGAGTGGGGATTACTTATCTGAAGGGGAATTTGTGTGGAAAGGGAAAGGCATCAAGACTAGTTGGTAGAAAAAATGTAGTAAAGTTCATCTATTCAGAAAAAGACTGTGTGAAATAGCCAAACCTTGGAAAGGGAGAGACAAAACCAGGGAGAAAAAGGCCGATTTGTGGAATGGTTTACATTCTTTCCAACCACAGAGTGAGACAGTTGGGGTCGCAGTGTGATCGCAGCAGGTGGAAGGAAGGGACCCCATTACAAACTGTCCTGTTCATGCTGTTGTTTCACCCCTTGTTGCCCTGCCCACAGGAACTCCGCGTCATGTACCGACACCATGAGAGAACGCTTGGCTGTGTGTCCAAGTCGTCTTGCTAAGTCCTCTCATCGGCCTCCCCGTGTGGGAGGAAACACCAGAAATCAAGGACCTAGGGTGGGAAAGGCAGCTGCTTGTTATTCTCCCAGCGCTTTGCGTCAGGGTTCTGGGCCAGCGGGTGGCCTCTTCTGTGGGCTGCCCCGTCCACCCTTGTCACCACGGAGGAGGGTAGGGCCTGCCCAGCAGCGGGGAGGGACAGAGGGTCTCTCCCCCGTGGGGCTCCAAACCTTTGCTGCTTAGACAGACTCCTCTGAGTAAGTGGGGCTGGAGAGAGAAAAAAATTAAGACTTGTAAGAGATAACATATAAAAATATCTTTTATAATTAATTGTGAAAAAAACAATTAATGTATTCTTTGGCTCATTAGAAAAACTGGGGAGATACTTTAGAAGTTAAAGTAAAAAAATATATATATGTAGTACTTTAGAGTTGGTAAAGCACTTTCATGCACATGATCTTCATAAATACTCTATGATACAGGCATTATTTTATAGGTTAAGAGAGAAACTGAAGGTGTATGTAACTTGGCCTACTCCTACTGGGCTTCTGTTGTTTCATAAAGCAATGGCAAATATCCTCCATTCTCCACTTGAGTAAGTGCCACTCAGTAGGCACTAAGGCGCCTTTGACTTCCCACCTTCCCCTTCACACTCAGGGGTGGTCCAAACAGTTTTCTAAAGTGGTTGAACCTCAGTGGGCTTTAGCACTAATATCTGCCCCTTTCCTTTCTTCATTCTCTCCTATAAGTGGAGAAAATAAAACCTTCGTTGTGTTACCCTTCCATGTCCCCCAAATACTTTCTCTTCAAAATTCCTTGGGACTTCATTTTAAAAATGATTATGTATTCTCTTGCCTGTCTCATTACTTTTTCCTATTTTATGACTTCTATCTTTAGCATTTAAACATATTCAAGTCTTTTTCTTTTAAAGAGTTAATAAGCCCTCCATCCGTGGCCTTCTTTAGCTTCTCCTCTGTCCTGTTTCTCTTCCTTCCTTCACAGTCTACGGGACTTGCTATCACATTGGGGCTGAGGAAGGTGGGCAGCCGACCCTATTGAAAAGGCTGTCTGTGTTTTCTGTGTCTATTTTCTCCTTCCTTTATCACCACCCAAGCCGCTCTGATCTGGGTTAATCTTTTTCTGTTTCCCCAAATTCCCTTTCCAAAGTCACCAGTGACTCTTGTAGGTACTAAATCTTGATCTTTTACGAAGATCACCTCTCTCCTGGCTTTCTGACATTTTAATTTTCTTCCTACCATACCCTTCTTTCTTTTTCTTCTTCTCCTGTGTTTTTTTCATTGGCCTTTCCCCCCTATGTTTCATCTGCCTATTCGCTAAACATGGCTGTGCCCAAGTTCTGCCTTAGCCTCTCTTCTCCTTTCTCTGGGGGAGCTTCTTATTGTTGACTCATAAGTCCATGTCTCCTGCTACATCCGTCCCCTGACTGCCAAGTGTGTGGCTGCAGCTCCAGTTGCTGACTACACATCTCCAGATGCTATTTCACAGGCATCTAAACAAAGCATGCTCAATGCTGAACATAGTGATTAAGCATGAAGATCCTGGAGGAGTCAAGTTGCCCAGAGCTGAACTCCCCCCTCTCCCTCACTGTTTAACCACAGGGAAGTGACAAACAGTATAGTGATGAAACCTAAAGCTAAATTGCCAAGGTTAAAAATCTTACAACCACCCATTTGTCATGATTTACTGGATTAAACACTTGTCATGCCCTCTTATAATTCCATATTTAATTAGTTTCTTAGCTACCTTGTTAGAAACTAGGCCCTTGAGGGCAGGGATCATAATGTCTTATTTACTATTATATCCCTAAGGTCAAGCATAGCACCTCCCATGTAGTAAGCATTAAAAAATACCTGAGTGATGGAAAGGATGAGTGAATAAATACTTGAGTTTGGCTGGCATCAGTGGAAACACTGTGAAGGATTCAGAGAGTTGGCCCTGTTGCAGTTGACTTGACTCTTAATGAGTATGGAGCTGCATTGATATATTATTGCTAGGCATTTGAATTATTTCCAAGTTACCACTAATATGGAATAGGGTAAAGGGGATTCTTTGTACTGTATTCAAATATTTTTCTTTTTTCTTTCTTTCTTTTTTTTACTTCTTCTTTGGTATAAATCTCTAGGGTGAAATACTATAGCTAAGAATTCTAGAGTAATTTCCATTTCTTGCTGCATAATCTAAAACTTTCATCACAAGAGATTTGCCCATATTTCCATAGACATTTGTACCTCTGTTTCTAAGGAAGGGCTGGCCTAAAGGGGCCATAGTCACTGCCTTCAAGGACATGAAGATTTACACGCAAAACCCTGAGAATATTTTTGTCCTCGCTGGACTCAAGAATAAAAGAAGACCTTAAATTAAACAAAAGGCGTCTCTTTTGTAAAAAAGGAACACTGGTTTGACTATAAGGGACATAAAATACTAGATTATAATTTGAAATTCCTGAAGAGGTTAAATAATGAAATAGAAGATCATTAGTTATTCTTCTGTATGAAAAAGGGAGGTGAACCAGACACATTTTTAAGATCTTTGAGAGACTTCCTGGAAAATAATGATAACTATAATTAATTGTCACTTATATGATCCAGGCACTGTGTTAAGTGCTTTTTATTGTGAGGACTATTTCATTTAATCCTCACAATATGCATATGAAATAAAGGGTATTATCTCCATTTTTTTGTAGATGAGTAAATAGAGAGGTTGAGTAGCATCTTCAGTGTACTTTTGGGATTAGAACACAGATCTGGTTAAGTCTAAAGCCACTACTCTAGTGCTCACAGCCTCATCACTAAACAGACAACTGTTGTGATCAGACGAAACCTACAATCAAGTTAACTTGCCTTAAATTACATGTAATGATATGAATATTCATTATTTTGTCACAAAGAACCACGCTATTCCTATATGGGAGAGCAAGGAAATAGAGTCCAAACTTTCTATCCCTTGAAGAACAGGTGTTGGAAGAAACCTGGGGTCATTGTGTGACCCTCTTTCCAATACCCTATTTGCTTCTTCCTCTGAAGGGGGGAGCTGGTTTATCTGAGTAGTCAGTGTCTGCAATTGTTGGGATGCATTTCATTAAGGGGTGAGGTTATTTTCTATCTGTCCATGGTGTCCTGGGACAGGACATTGGTGAAGTGACTTCATACAGGCTCTGCAGACCTGCCCTGCTCCATCTGCCTCCCGTGAAGGCACATATGAGTGCATGGGAACCCAAACTGGATTATTAATGAGGAGTAAGAATTCTCTCTTCAACCATAGATATACATCTCTTTCTCCAATCCAGCTTCTGTCAAAATCTTGCATTAGAGTTCTGGAGATTCACATAGCCAGCAACAACATATATAGAATGCTTGGTTTTTCGTTTGACTCTAGATGGTTGTTTGTGTGCCCCCTCAACACAGAACCCTGTGGAAGAGCGGTGGGTGATAGGTCATAAGCATCAAAACCACACCCTGTTCCCCTAATACTCTTGGAAGATTGATTGGTGTACTTTGGCACTTTGTTTGTCTGCTCCCAATTTAAAAATCATATAATGCAAGTATTGGAAGCAAGCTTGAATATAGTTCATTCCATCTTTCCTATTTTATTAGACATGGAAATGTGCTTAGGACCACACCAGTATGTCCTTGGCAAAGCTGGGATCAGGTCATAGGCCTTTCAACTCAAATTTAGTGCTTTTTGTCTCAAGTTATCTCGCTCTCTCAAGATCTCTGACCTCAAGTCTCACGGCCTTCTCACTTCCCTTTCCTCCCCATATCTTTAACCTGAAGCCAACTTTGAGTGTGGAAGCAGACAAAATCATTGAAAAGCGTCTTGCTCACCACCTTATTTCATCAAACACACACATAGTACCTGCACCATGCTAGGAACTGTTCTAAGCACATTACACACACTAATTTCTTTAACTCTCAAATCAACCTCATGGAGTAGGTCTTATTATTATCCCATTTTGCATATGAGAAAACTGAGGCATGGGGAGGTTGAATGATTTTCAATGTCACAGAACTGATGAGCATTGAGTCAGAATTTGAACTCAGATTCATTGTGGCACCAGAGCCCCTGCAAGAGACTACTACACTATGCTGCTTTTGTTTTATTGATTAGGAAGCAAGGGCCCAGTTTGGGGAAGTGACTTCCAGAACACTTTAGCAGGTTGCGGGCAGAGCACAATTCCTCCTCCCCTGGGCCAGGGCTCTTTCCTTGACACAATGCGGTCTTTTTCAGGTTATTTTCTCAAATTGTTCAGCTTTTTTTCTTTTAATTCCAAACAGGGTTCAACCACCAGGAAAATCAGGATCATTTTTCAATGTCTTACCTTTATTTATGTTTTCAGGGAAGGAGAGTTAAAAAGAAAGTCAGCAGTCTGGAAAATGAAACATTCTGCCCTTGCCTCCCAAACACGACTGGGCCAAGCTGTAACTCAAATCACTCTTTGTACTGCTTGGTCATAAAAACTGAGTTGGTGTTAAAATTAATGAGAGAGCAGGGTCTGCTCTTAAACCATAGTGAACCAACCAATGAGACCACTGGAAAAGCCTCCATTGTTTTATTTCTGACACTGATGTGGGGGGACAACTTCCTGCTGCTACAAGTGCGCTCACCTCATGCCCCTTGCTGTAGGCTCCTTTGATCCAGTACATAGCAGGTTGTTTTGCCCTCCTCATCCTTTGCACGTTTTTGATATCGTGGGCCACATCCTGCATGTGAGGGAGACAGCCCAGGCCTGGGAGGTCAGCTTTCCTCTGGCTCTGCCATTAACTCTGACTGACTGTGTGACCAGAGCTGAGGAATTTCATTACCTGCAGCCTTGGGTTTCTCATTCATGAAACTGAAAGTATGGCATTGCAACCACATTTTTTTGGGCACTCTAGAGAATGTTCCTCTTTTGGCTGTTCCTAAGGTATGGCTCCAGCTCTGCTATACTATATCCATAACCCATGACTCAAGGATAATCCATGTTCTATCTCATCTCTAGGCTGCAATATTCATTCTTGGGCCTGATGAAGTGATTTGGCCAAAATCACTAAGTGAAATGGTAGTGGGGCTGGGATGATGAATTATTAATAGTTTCCTGGGGCTACTATAACAAATTACCACAAATAGAGTGGCTCAATATAACAGAAATTTATTCTTTCACAATTCTGGAGGCTAGAAGTCCAAAATCAAGATTTGGAGAGGGCTGTGTTCTCTCACAAGGCTCTAGGCAAAGATCCTTCCTTGCCTCTTAGCTTTGGTGTTTGCTGGCAATCCTTACTGCTCCTCAGCTTGTAGAGGCGTCATTCCAGTCTCTGCCTCTGTTGTCACATGGCCTTATTTCTGTGTGTCCACTCTGGGCCTCTGTATACAATTCCCTTCTATTATAAGAATACCAGTCATTAGATATTTTGGACATACCCTAATTGAATACTACCCCAACTTGACTTGATGGCATTTGCAAAAGACACTATTTCCAAATAAGGTCACATTTATAGGTACCAGGGGTTAGGACTTGCACAATTCTTTTGGGGGCAACACAATTGAATACACAGCAGATAAGAATCCAACACTTTTGGTCCAATATTTGTGTCAGACCAGGAGGGATGGAAGACATGATTAAAAAATAAAAACCTAAAACAAAAATGTTAATAGCTATTTTCAGCTGAAGAGCAACCACAGTTAATAATAAGAAATCTGATATTTACATGAGGCTTCTGATGAGTGTTTTTAGTCTTCATTTTTTTTTTTGACCTTTACAAAAACATAATGAGGCCGGTAAGGCAGGTATTACTATATCCATTTTAAAGATGAAGAAGTTTAGATACAGATTTATTGCAGACATTTACTAAGCACGTTCGTGTGTGGAGCTGCTGGCAGACAGACTGAGACTGGGAAGAAAGAAGAGCTAAGGGAGAAATTATGAAATGACATGAGAGAGGGTTCTCGTGTGAAGTGATGACAAGGGTGCAGCAAGACCTGAAGTCTGTGATGACCTCAACTCTGCAGTCTGGAAAGTCATTCCCCAAATAAACTAAACAACATTCCAAGATCCAGAGTGACCTCTAAAGTCAACTAACTAACAAGTAGTAAGACTGGATTTTGATCTAAAATTTTTAGAGCAGTTTTATTTCACTGCAGAGAGTTCTGCAATTCAAATATGAATCAATGACAAAACCAGATTGGATTTGCAGATATTACTTTTATGAGATGCAATTTTTAGGTAATTAGATTGGTTTTTGCTAGAGGCTTCATCCTTTTATAGCCACCCTGATAAGCAAAGCTTTTGCAACACATTTTCTTGTGATGCAGCCGGACTCTTCTTAATCAGTGGAAGCAGATCCCCAGGGCTACATAATTATCCACTAACTCAAGGAGGTCAAGGGCAGTGCTGCAAGTGTGCTTTTGCTTACAAAGAGCTTGTGAAGTTCTCCAGACAAGTCTTCTATGTCTGGGGGATGCTGGTTCTTAGCCAGTGCCCTGCACCAAGGCCTGTGCAAGAAAGGTGAGCTTGCTATCATTAGAAAGACCTGCTTACAAAGTTGGCCCTTGGCTAACACCTTGGAACCTGGCTGGTAAACAGTTCCTTACATTGATATAAAACTTTCCATAAATGATGAGAATGGGTCTTTGGTTTGTACAAACAGTATAGTTTATGTTGAACACCTGCTTTCTTTCTGGGAGTCAGGAATGTTGGTACATGATAGGCATGACAATTCCTCAATAAAAACCTTGGGTGCTAAGTCTCTAATGAGCTCCCCTAGTAGACAACATTTCACATGTGTTATCACAACCTCTTCCTTGAGAAATTAAGCGTGTCCTGTGGGACTCCTCTGGGAGAAGACTCTTAAAATCCTGAGCCTGGTTTCCTCTGGACTTTTCCCTATGCACATTTTCCTTTTGCAAATTTTGCTTTGTATCCTTTCACTATGATAAATCTTAGTTATGAGTATAACTATATGTGAAGTCTCGTGAGTCCTTCTAGCCAATCACTAAATTTGGGGGTAGTCTTGGGACTCCATAGAAGGCCTTTCCACCCCCAGACCTTCTCATGACATCAGAGAGGGTCCTCTCATCCCTGTGGGAATTTCTTCTCCCTCTCCAATACTCTATCTTTTGGGAAGACCTTTGAGGAGGAGGCTCAGGCCGGAATTCCATCACTACAGATGGTGTCTGACAACTGCTAGCTTGTTAGCTCTTCTAGCTAACGATGCATCCAGGGCTTGATTATTTCATTATTGGTTTTTTTTTTCTGATCTAATGCAGGAATTTATTTTATTTTATTTTTTTAGGAAGAGAAGCTGTCTTTTTGCCTCTGGTCTTAATTTGGCTGAGAAGACAAATCTGAAAATATTTTGGTGAACAAAATCATTTGAGAAATATTGTCTATCTATCTATCATCTATGTATCTATGCATCTATCATCTCCCCTTACTATGCTCACCACCACCTCTATGTTTGTCATCATCACCTGCACCAACAAACTAGCTCCTTCATCAGTGTGTGGCTGTCACTGTTACCGCCATCACACACACCTTCCTCACATATAGTCTCTCCAACAACTGTTGCTACCTTCATTATCACAACTGATGCCATTACTGTCACCACAGTCACTACCAACTCCACCTCCACTGCAAGCCCCACCATCACCACAAGAGCCAACACCCCCATCAAGTTCCATCATTTCCTCTACCGTCTCCTTGTTCTCCTTACTTCCACCACCTCACAGCCAGGTGTGTGGTGGGCCATTCTCCACTCTAACATAGTCCAGACCACATTGTTACTATTCAATCAATCAGTCTTTATTTAATAGTTGAATCATCACCACCACCTTTGGTAACAAAGTCATCAGCATGATAACCATTAAAAAAAAAAACCCAGATAAATAATAACAGGGTTTTTTTTTTTAATTCTCAGAAAAAATCAGACAGCTTTTTGGCGATCTGAACTAGGCAAATTCTTCTATGTAATAGTAGCTGCAGGCTGGTTGCTGGTATGATGAAGGAATGGAAAATTACTGGAGGAAACAAAAAGAAGAAATCAACAGCTGTGGTCCTTTGTTGCCCTGAGCTGGAGTAGAGCAGAATCTGGGAAAGGTTCATGATCTCTCAATGTCCACTGACATAGGGGATTCAGCCTTGCCTAGCTCAAAGGAGCAAGTGTTTATAAAACTCTCAGGTAGGTTAAACATTTTCTACAGTGCACAATTCCTATTCTATCCCCATTTTTCTGCATACCATGAGAGGGCAGCTGTGATGCTCTTGGGAGAAGTGAGAGGAAAAGAGACAGCTGAAAATGTGATCAGTGCTCTACATTCAGAGATGTGTGTTTGCAGGGGCTCTTGACCTGCTTCTCTTGATTATGGGAACCTCAGATCTGACCCAGGACCTGGTGAGTTTCCACGTGGACCCAGGTTCCAAAGACATCACAGGGGTCCGTCCTGGATGTTCATCATCGAGGGTCCATATAATAATCAGAGTGACACTGAGGGAAGGAGAAGCAGTGTCCTAAGGTAAGAGGGGGTGTGGGCTGTTACTGGGAGGCCCAGCCAAATACATGATTGAATGCAGGGTGACAGAAGGCTTGGACAGTGCCTTGTTCTGGAGAACAAAGGGGGAAGAAATACAAGCCTGCTCCTCTTCTTTCTCCCCAAACCCATTCACATTACCAGGTGGCCCATGATAACTCCTAGAGTTCTCTCTGAAATGGCTCCCTTAGGCCTCCTGACATTAGTGATTACAGCATGATGAACTTGCAGGAGCGAAACAGTTATAGGGTAGTCTGTCCTCACTTACTGTCCTTGTTCTCCTCCCCTTCCTGAATATCTGAGTCTACTGAGCTCCTATTTGTCATCTCAGGGAATCACACGAGGGAGTTTTGAAGCTCAAAGCCAGATACTGGTACTCGGGATCATGTACTTCTGGCTTTGCGTCTTGCTTTGACCCTGGGTATTGCTCTAATTTTGATATGGCATGTCTGTCCCCATCAAATCTCATGTTGAGATTTGATCCCCAATGTGGTGGTGTTGGGAGGTATTTGGGTCATGGGGTTGATCCCTCATAAACGGGTTGGTGCCGATCTGACAGTAGTGAGTGAGTTCTCGCTCTCTTGAGACTAGATTGGTTATTGGGGGAATTGGAGTCGTTTCTGCCACAGTGGGTTGTTATGAATACAGGACGTTCCTCAGGTTTGGCCCCTCCTGGCACTGCCCACTTCCCCTTTGACCTTCTCCACCACATTTTGATGCAGCACAAAAGCCCTCACCAGAAGCTGACCAGATGCCAGTGCCATGCTTCTGGCACAACCTGCAGAATTGTGGGCCAAATAATCCTCTATTCTTTATAAACTACCCAGCCTTAGGCATTCCTTTATAGTAACACAAAGCAGACTAAGACAGGCATCATTTATGATGTTTGGGGCTTCTGCTTTGGCACCAAGGCTCAGTCCCATCCAATCTCATCTTTCAATTCAGTTACTTGAGTGTCTCATTTTTGCTGATGTGCCTGAGTTGTTGCCTTGATAATCATCCTATACTTACCCCTCTGGAACTGGGGCCCTTGCTTCTGTACTGAGAGACTGCAGTCCATAAATCACGCACTTACTGAGTTTCCACTCTGTTTTGGGCACGTGGTAATGAGATAAAATAAATAATAAAACACAGCCTCTGCCCTCATGGTGCACCCAGTCTATCGGGGGATAATGACCCTTACACAGATCATTTCTGTAGTGTTGAGAGAGTTGTGTGCAGGATATGGGAGTGAAGGTAAGTTTGAGGAAAGGCTTCTTGGAGAAGATGACACCAAACTGTTTTTGGAGCTTGGATAACAGCTGGCCAGATGAGCTAAGGGTGGGAAGTGCCTTCCAGAATGGGCAAAGACACAGCACATGAAGGAGTTTGGGTATGTAGGTGGGGAGGTGTGGGACTAGAAGTTGGTAGTATTTGAGGGTAAGTTCACACAATTCAGCATATAACATACCAGTTGTTTCATCTCTCCCTCTGCTTGTCATGGAGTCTGAAACTCCACCATTCGAGCCTTACCTTTTGGTTCTAGTGGTTTCTCATCCTCAAACTATTATGGATGTAATTATGGGAACTATTATAGCTAAATCCCTTGGAAAGATGATATCTTAAAGGTTTATCAGCTGACTCACATGGTATGTTCTCATTGGCAGCACATAGAGGTGAGGGTGGTATCATGATGTGCAAAGGGATACCCAGGGAAGTGGAATAATGCCAGGATCCAATTTGTAAACTAAAAATAAAATCCTAAGCCCCTTGACAGCTCAATGGATCCTGTCTTGTCCAAGAGGGCCCCAGAAAAACCTTAAAACTGAGTTCCTGGCCATGAGAGAAGGGAGGTTAGACATGCCTCATTATACCCCCTCCCTTTTGGAGTTTAGACACAATTGACCAGAATTAAGATCCCAGACTAGGCAGACAATTGTTCTTAACACTCAGCCCCAGAGCACCTGTCCTGCTTCATCTCGTGGGAACACATACTCAGGGAGAAGGGAAGGAGGCAGGGAGGGAGAGGCAAAAAAGTATTTTTTAGAGTCAGAAACCAGGACTACTAAATCTTAGGTATATGAACTTGGATAAGTTTCTTGAAACCTTTTCTTTTCAACTTTAAAATGGAAACAGTAACATGTTTTGCAGAGTTATTTGAGGACAAAATGAGATTATGCTAAACAAAAAAAGTATGTGGCATATGTTAGAAACCCAATAAATTATATCAAGAATCCAGGTCCTCCATTTTCAGAAGTTGGTCCTATTGTCCCACAGAGATTTCCCTGTCTGAAGTCAAGCCACCCAGCTGCTCCCCATCCCACTTTGTATCAGACACTTTCCCCCTTGGAGCTTGCATCATTCTGAGTTTATAGACAACTCTCCCAGGACCAGCCCAATGTTGTGGCTACTCAGGCAAGCTTAGCACAAGGCCAAGTCCATACCCACAGGCCAGGTCAGGTGGTTTTGATGTTAAGGGGATGACCTGTATGTGAGACTCATCACTTGAGCTCATATTTCATTGCCTCATGGTCATACCTAGTTGTATGGAGGTGGGGAAATGGTGGATTCTGCTGGGCAGCCAAATTCCCAGCTAAAACCTGGGAGGTTCCATCACTGAAAGGGAGAAAAGGAGAATGGACACTGGGGGATATTTGGGAAAATCTCCCACACTGAAGTTGTCTTCTTCCATCTTTTTCACTTGTTATTCATCCTGCTGAGATGTCACTTTGAGATGAAACTTTTCCTGTCCACCCCCAGACAGACCTACCTGCCCCATCTGTGTTCCTGCATCTCTCTCTTTCTATGCTGATATGGCATTTTCAAAATTGCCTCAGAACTCGCCTGTTTACTGCCTCCTTCTGCCTCTACACTGTGAATATTTTGAGAATAGAGACCTTACCTTATTCATCTTTATGTTCCTATTCTTATCATAAACCCTGGCTACTGTAGGCGGTCAATAGGTTTATATGAGACAGAATGAATAATTCAAAGTTAGCTGAGGAACATCATTAAACAGAATACTGCTGCAGAATTTCAAATGATAAAATGTTAGTTCTAATGGACTTTTGATAATAATAGCTCATATTCATATAATGCTTAAATGATTACTAGGCAATTTTTACCATTTCATTTTGATTCTGACCCTCACACCAAACAGTGAGGCCAATAGAACATGTAATATTGCTGCCAGTCTACAGCTTAGGAACCTAAGGCTTGGAAAGTTTGAGGTTAGGGCAAGCCACACAACCAGGGAGTCGTAGGGCCTGCCTGGACTGGAAGTCAGATTTTCTTATTCTAAATCAACTGTCCTTTATCAATGAGGAGGACTCTTTTTCTGGGTACATGGATACACCAAAGCACAGAGAGTTTAAGTGACCTAGGCAAGGCTAGGCATCTGGAACTCAAGCTCCCACTTAGGAGAGTGTTTCTTTTTCCTTCCGGGCAGTATTCATAGATTTGGGGTCTCTAATCAAAGAGGTATGGATTCAACATCATTAGCTTTGTGTCCCTAAGTAAGTTATATAAATCATCTGAGCCTACCTTTCCTTTTCTATAAAGTAAGAATAATATTTTCAAATTATTGTGAAAATTAAATGAAATGTGAGTGAAGTAGTACTGTGGCATACAGAGTGTATTCAATTAAGTGTTAGTTATCAATCACATTATTTTCTGAGAGCTGGAATTCAACTTTGAGCCTCCTCAAAATAGTAACAATTACCTTTTATAGAGTACCTACTATGAGCCAGGCATTTTATGTGCTCCATTATAATAGCCTATCCACTGGTATACTTGGAAAATGGGTCATGATTCCTGCAACACCCACATTTCCTGATGAAGAAATTGATCCTATGTTGCTCCTTGTACAAGAGGGAACCGAGCCATGTTTCCTTTTCCTGACTATAGTGGAGATCATGGTAGCCAGCTATGCTGATCAGATTCTTTCTCAAAAGTACACACTGGAAAATTCAGAGAACAACCAGCATGGGAGAAAGGGTAGATGTGATACACAGGCAAGCAGAGACCAAATGTAGCTGAGGCAAGTTATTATGCCCCAGGAATGAAGAGCCATGAGCTCTTGCTCTGGGAAGGACCAAAGATACCCAAGCCCCAGGACTGAATGGAGCATCCATGGATTCTGGATGGTCTTCCCATTCTGGTCTCAAAAAGGCTCCAGGATCTACAGTTATCCTCGGCCTCCTGTAGAAAGATGCTTCTCCCTACCCCATTTTCCTAAGCTTCATGAGGCAAACTGAGGACATCTCAGTTATTTTTAATTAGGAGACAAACACAGGTAGCCATTGCTATTTTTTACAGATGAAGAATATGAAATTTATAGACATTAGTCATTGTCCTAAGGCCATAAAGCCATCTAGTGGCAGAGCTGGGATTCAATCCAATGTTTGCCTGACATCATAGCCATTTTCTTCTAATTGTACTATAAAACCAAATGCCTGTGAGCATCCCTAGATTACAGATAATCTCCCTTATCTTTTGGTGAATTTTTTAAAAGATAGGCCTCAGTTTTCCATTAACCAGAATGAATATAAGATCAGATATACATGGGATAGCTTTCATGTAAGAAAAGGTCAGGGCTGTGTATCATGTGTTTTGGAGCTGGATTTGCCTTTTCCAATCTAGAAGCTGAGAAAGAATTATCAATTTTAGCACACCTTGTTTGGAGAAACTTCCAAGACTTGTGGATCATGAAGGGACTTTGAAAGGGTTGTTTGGACCTGACTTCTGCAGAAATGATGGATAAGTGGATGGTCACACATGAAATCCCTTTGACTGCTCATGGCAGCACGTGGTCAGTTTTTAGTGGTTTAATTTCTTGAAAAAATTGCTTAGTAATTTATGTGGGAAAAATTTTTGTGTACAACAAAGATAAAAATAAAGGGAAATCAGAGTTTAGCCAGAGGGTCATAATATCAGTAAAAGCACAGTATCATTGATGGAAAGTAGAAGGTATCCTCTTACCCCAGTTAGGGATGGTAGCAGGTGTAATTTTTATGGGGTAAGAGAGAATGTTTGGAATAAGACACCTTAGGACTGAGTCCCAGCTTTGCCAGTTAACTGTATGACCTACAGAAAATTATTTAATTTCTTTAAACCTCAGCTTCCTCATAAATAAATGGAAATAAGTACCTTATAGATGATGAAAATAACATGTTTAGCCCAGTGCCTAGCACAGAGTACTATGTAAATCTCTACCAAAGTTGTTTTTTCCTTGGCATTTTCATTATTTCTTCATAAGTGAAAACTATACCAAAATATGTCTCCCTGTAAATCTGCGAGCCTCTCAGAGACTAGGAGAGGCCTCTCTCATAACCTCCCCCCCACATGCTCTTTATCCTTTTTCTTTTCTTCCCCTTGACTTTACTTTCTATTTAATTGGTTCAAATTTCCTGGGAGGCTGTCACATCCTAGTGTGGAAATTGGTCAGCACCACGGCCAGCAGCACTCTGTTCCAGCCTCTTGTTTTGTTCTTCTATCCCATGCTCAATCCTAAAGCATCTTCAGGCCCCCACGATCTCCAAAAGGGAACATAAGATTGCCTCTGATAATTGAACTGGGAAATCAATATGTAATTAATGAGAGAAAACAATGCAGAACTATTTTACATGGACAGAATGTCTATCAGGCCAAAAGATCTCCATTCTAACCTAATTTAAAGCATCAATATCACATTACAGAGATAATATGTCTCAGAGACATAGTTATACAGTTACCCAAAGCATAGCAAAGGAAGAATTAGGGAAGGAGGCTATAGGAATTGCCCATCCACACCCTGATCAGAGGAGTGGGAGACTTGGTCCCAGAATTATTTCTGCCTGTATAAGGATATAAGAGCAGGAATAAGATATTTCTTATTATGAAGGGAAATACATGAGGGTTTTACTTAATGCCATTAAACATTCAACCATTTAAAAAAGTTTCTTGATGTGGTTGCTTGTTCCCCAGAAAATGTTATTTAACTTTGCATGTAGATATCTTATGAAAAGAAAATGTGTAAATATATGTAATTTTCATAGTAGTTAGCATGTTAATACATTAATTTTAGAGTTTGAGGAGGGGGAAGCACACATTTCCCATATTGCTGAAGAGCTGATTTGCACTGAAAGGGGTTTGTAATACAACGGACAAGCGTTTGGAGGTTTCCTGAACTCCTACATAATTCATTTCAAAACTTGAAAAGTTGGATTGTTGTTCTAATAGAAATCTGTTTACAGCCTCATGTCCTAATGTCTTCTGACTCATGCAACTTGATCTTCTTGTTTAGAGGGTTGGGATTCTCTATTTTAAGTTCAGCCAAGATTGGTCTAAACCTTCTATCACAGTTTTCTATTGCTTGGGCAATTTGTGATGGTTTTAAGTACAAAAATAGTCCAAATCTTTGCTTTTTTGGTGACTTTGTTTTCTAATAGTGTTTTGTAGGATTTCAATATCATGACAGATATTGCTGTACATTCTTCCTCTTCACCATCTCAGTGGTCACCAAGGATTGCTCACTCGTAAACTAGACTATTTAATGAAAACCTTTACAGACTTGGCATCCTGGGGCTGAGACACTGGCCATTTCCTCCATGGCCTGCAAGCCTTTGGACTGGGAGAGAACTTGTCAAAAGCAAGGCCCTTAGACACTTTGCTGTGTTGGCCCGTACCACTTACCAGTCCTGAGTCTGCAAGGTGAGTGTCACCTCAGTACAGGGTTGCTGAGGTTATTGAGCGACTCCTCTTGACTGTTCATGCTCAAATGGAAGCCACAGCCACTTACACAATTTCCAGTTTCCTGCATGAAAGTCTAAAGTGGAGCTGGCACCAGACTCAGGTCCCCCCTCATCTCCATTGCTTCTGCCGTGTCCACCCCTGTTGTGGCCATGGACCCTTCCACTGTGAGGCTCAATTCTTTAGTTCTTCCTTGATCTTACATGATCCAGTTTTACTACTTACTTACCAAGTGATATCATAAAACACTTTCAGACAACAGCCAGAAATCATAATCTTTTCTCAAGTGGTCATAAAATAACTTGTTTGCTAAGATGTTGAGGGGTATGCTTGTCTCATTACAGCACTTGGAATTAACAACCAAATGTAAACATTCACAAGTAGTGGCATCTATGTTATTCCTACTGTCTGCATCTCAGAGACAGTAAGACTGCTAAATCCATGAGTGAGCAATGGGCCAAGAACATATACCTAGCTTTTCTGATTTCAATGTACATTCCCTTTTAATTATTCTAAAACATCTCCTGCTGTTTAACAGGCCTTTGGAAGATACCAGCAGTAGGTGCTGTGAATGTCTGGACTAGAGAAGAGATTCTTTTTGTGTGTGGTGGGGAGGGGGCAGGCAGAATTAGGGAAGACTTTTGTAGTATGCAGAATGAGATTATGCTTCCTGGACATAGAAGGCAAAGGAAAAAGTTTTAGCCTTTAGCTATTTGCCAGTTAGGTTAAATCCCAGGGATCCCCAACCTGTCCTGCCAACATGATACAAGTCTCTTTCTCTGAAACCCCAGAGGTTCACAGTGCACTCATTTCTGCTCATAATTTCACAAATCCCAATTTGGCAAAGGCAAATATATAACTGTGTTTTGATTGTGGTGGAATTAGTGTGGGAGGTGGGAAATGGCTTCTATATTATTTTGATGACAGTCCTGAGGGGGAGCCAGAACATATATTACTTCATATACTTTGATCTGTGTGCAATTTTAGATGTCTTAATACATCTCTAATATTTTGATCTAAATGACATTTTCATTTGGAGTCATTTGACTCTGTGTCAAGGGATTAAGGAAGGAGGAAGACAAACTAGTACTCTGCAAGATGTTGCCTTAAATCAGCACCTAGTGAGCAATCCGGGAGGAGAGGAGCCATATCCTGCGTGATTCAGTCCAGTTTCACTGCTCATCAACTGCGAAAGACCTGGCATAAGCCTCTTCATCCCTTCACCCCTTCACCCTTTTCCCTCCCACACTGGAAATCTGATTCTTGCTTTTGTTTTTGGTGTGCTATTTTTAGGGAAAGAAATACAGGTACATTTGCTGGTATACTATGTTATTTCAGTATTTAAAGAAAAGAAAACATGCATTTTGAATTATTTATGCCTTGAGACATACCCAAAGAGCTACCTGTATTCAACATTAAAATTGTAAGCAAACAAAGATATATTAGTTTAGAAAGCATGCTGGCCACATCCCACCCCATTTTAAGCCCCCTTGAGATATCTTGTTGTTTAAATTCCTATTTCCTGGGTTCTTAGGGATTTTGAAATTGCATTTAATGCTTTTTAGTCATTTGTATTTCCCCAGGAGCCAGTTCTGCTCCAAGTAGCAGATATTCTTGATATTCCATTCTTAAATCGAAGAAGGGTGGTGCAGGATGGGCAGGGTAACTAGGGGGGAAAGTGGAGGGAAGGAGACAGGGGTGTTTTGAATAGGCTTAATTCCCAGCCCTTTTCTCTGGAGTCTGACCACCTCCTTCTTCTAGGTCTGTGTTCACTCTGTTTTCATCATTTGTTTCCATCCAGGGCCAAACCTCCATCCTCCTGTAGGATGATTTATTTTGACCAGTGCCCACTTCTGCTCATCCAATCTGTAGGTCGTCAGCCTGGAGCCTGACCCTCTCTCAGCCTCTGAGGACAAAGTTCAGCAGATAATGGCAGCTGCATCTCGCTTTTTAATGGAATACTGGTAAATGCATTAAGTACCTACTAGGCTCTCTACCTATGATCTCTTACAATACCTCTTTGTAAGTCTCGTCTTATAACCCACCCTTTCACAGATGTGGTGATTAACACCAAGACAGGCTGTACGCAGCTTAGCTAGGGGTCCTGCAGCTAGCAGCAATCAGGACTAAGACATGAACTCAGTCTTGCCCTTTCTGAAAGAATTTGCTCTTTCCCCTACACTATGGGGAGTAGCTTTACCTTTACCAGATGACAATGGGGAGGGTGGGCAGAGCTGTTCTCCTTCTCCCCAATCTTCCTACATCTCTTGACCAAAGTATCAACTTGTGTCAACACTCTGCCTTCTCAGGAAGGGGCTGGTGGACAGCATTTCTACCCTTCTCGATATTTCTTGCAAAGCATGAAACTCTTTACAGAGGCTGAAGTCTTGAGGAGGCGATCAGGTCCATACAATTTGTTTCAGGTGAGAGGGAGTTGAACTGAAGGGGAGGAGCTAGTAGATCTACTGGATAAACTTTTACATAGAGGTCATGACATGGTGCTGTTGGATAATGATAGGAACCCTCCTGTTCATTCTGCTTGTAGACAAACAGTAGATAAGTTGCTAAGAACCAGAAGCACTGGAGTAAATAAATCAAAAGTTTTTTCTTTGGTTGGGATGGGCCTGATAAGAATTTTCAAGAGAGAAAGCAACATTAATCTTGACAGGCGCCCTTTCCCCAGCAACTGTACATCTCTGTGTCTGAATTACTCTATCTACAAAATAGATACAATACTTTTATCTTCATAAATTGCTCCATGCTTTGGAAAAGACAGATGGGGAATATATATGGGGAAGGGTTTTGTATCCATAGGAGGGAAGGAAGCTTGTAACTCCAATGTATTTATGTTATTTATTTTGTTTAAAAATTAAAAATGGATTAGAAAGGGCACAAAGGAGTTTTAGTGCTCTAAGATCTTAGGAGGTTCCAGCTGAATGGACCCAACCAAAGTTTTCTTCAAATGAGCAGGACTAAGCTTTTCCTTTTATCAGTCTGGATGGTTTATTTGCTCTACACAATTCTTACAACCTCATTGTGATTTATTTAACTCTCAAAACAGGCTGAACATATTTAGTAGTAAGGTAGACTGGATTGACATTTAAAGATTCAACAAGACTGGTTTATAAAGCATGCAGAAAACAGGAGTGGTGGGTAGTTTGGTCCACATTTGTTGCCTATGGCAGGAAGGTCATGGGTTTGTCTCCTTTGGTAAATAACCTCTTCCTATAAAATAAGAAAATTGTAAGCTGAAGCCTTGCTTGTTCTAAACATATATAAACATAAATTTAGATATTCGTTTCTTGTCCACTTTTTATTGATACATGATAGTTGTACATGTGATATCTTGATACATGAATACAATGTGTAATGATCAAATTAGGGTAACTGGGATATCCATCACCTCAAACATGTATCTTTTCTTTATGTTGGGAACATCACAGTTCTTTTATTTTAACTATTTTGAACTGTACAATAAGTTCTTGTTAACTATAGTCACCCTACCGTACTATTGAACATGAGATTCCTTTCATTGTATTTAACTTTATTTTTGTATCCATTGACCAACTTCTTTTCATCCTCTCCTTTCCCCACTAACCATCCCAGACTCTGGTAACCACCAATAAGCTATCTCCATGAGATCCAGATCCACCTTTTTAAGCCCCACGTATGAATGAGAACATGTGGTATTTGTTTTTTTGTGCCTTATTTCACTTTACATAGTGACCTCCAGTTCCATTAGTGTTGCTGCAAATGACAAGATTTCATTTTTTTTAATGGCTGAAAATATTCCACTGTGTATTTTCTTTGTCCATTCATCCGTTATTGGACACTCAGGTTGATTCTATATCTTGGTTATTGTGAACAATGCTGCAATAAACATGGGAGTGCAGGTATCTCTTCAATATACTGATCTTCTTTTTTTTCTGCATATATACCCAAGATCATATAGTAGTTATATTTTTAGTTTTTTTTAGTAATCTTCATACTGTTTTCCATAATGGCTCTT
Organism: Daubentonia madagascariensis; assembly: GCA_023783475.1. Classification (NCBI taxonomy): domain Eukaryota; kingdom Metazoa; phylum Chordata; class Mammalia; order Primates; family Daubentoniidae; genus Daubentonia; species Daubentonia madagascariensis. Next base: position 11,469,145 of record JAKFHU010000908.1, read on the forward strand.
CTAATTTACACTCTCACCAACAGTATACAAGAATTCTTCTTTCTTTGCATTCCTGCCAGTGTTCATTATTTTTTGTCTTTTTGATAAAAGCCATTTTTACTTGGGTGAGATGATGCCTCATTGTAGTTTTGATTTTCATTTCTCTGATGATTAGTTATGTTGAGCATTTTTTCATATACCTGTTGGCCTCTATGTCTTCTTTTGAAAATGCCCATTTTTAATGTGGCTTGCAGCAAAGAGCTTGGACTCTTGAGTCGATGGACCTGGTCCTGAATGGCAGCTTTCCATGGACCAGCTATTTGAATTGGATATGTGGATTTACTCCTCAGCTTTGGGTTCCGCATTTGGGAAATGAGGGCAATAATACCAACTCCATTATATTTTCATGAAGTGTGGCAGACACTCTTAAGAACTTTCCTAATATCCATTCTCGTTTTTTCTGGGTAAGAAACTTCCTTATTCAGAACCGTGATGTGTCCAACTAAATACTCATGCTTCCTCAGCCTCCCCTGTACCAGGGAAAGCAAGTGGGACATAAGTGGAGTTCTTCTGTGGCTCTCTGGGGGTAGCTTTTTATTTTTTGGGGAAAAAAGGGGGGCAGAAAGGACTGGTGTATCATCTTTCTGCTTTGAATGTGGAAGTGCTGTCTGGAGCTAGTGGCTATTTTACAAGCATGGGGACAAAGTTAAGGACAGTAGAGCAGAAAGACAGCACATTGCAGGGTCCAAATGGCATCAACAAAGAGTGGAAATAAAGCCAGAGATTTCCAACCTATAAAGTGAAATAAAAATAAACCCTATTTGTATAATCCACTCTTAGTTAGCTTATACATGTACCCAAATGTATTCCTTACTGATCAAAAAATAAACAATACAACAGTCTTAACTCATAGAGCACAATGCTTGGCACACTGTGAATCCATTGAGTGTTATTTCTGCTTCCTGGTGTTACCCAGTGACTGTTTTGAACAGGGTAGGGATTCATTAATATTCCTTCTTTTTATTTAGCTTAGCAAATATTAAACATCAATGATATGCTAGACATTTTGTGAAACACTAAAAATACAAAGATGAATGAGACTGAGCCCTTGCCCTTGAGGTGTTCAGAATTTTAATGGGGAGAAAATTAACTACAATTCAAGATAGTGTGGAAAAATGTAGACATTAAAACCATAGCAGAGGGGTGGAGTCAAGATGGTGGACCAGAGACACCAGGTGCCAGATTGTCTCAGAAAGAAGGAAAAGTTTTAGATGAAAAAGAAAAAACAAACAAACAAACAGCGGGTATAATTCTGAGGGAAATGTGCCAGAACCTACTAGAGACTCCACGGGAAGAAGTTGTGCAGCAGAACACGAGGGAGCAAGGTATCAGCAGAGATCAACCCCCAAGAGGCTTGGAGTCCAGTGAGAAGGGTAGGTGGAACGGTTTGTTTCTCCCTCCCTTGCATCTCTGACAGAAGGTGGGTTCCCGAGCTGCTGGAGAGACCTTCTGCCCACACGAGCCCAGAGGCTGCTGCTGCCAGTGAGCTGGGAGCTTCTTGTGGACAGGGCACCAGTCTGCCCAGTCTCACAGGGCACTCACAGACCCAAGCTAGGCTGGCAGGTGCCATATTGCTTCTCTACCGACCATGTGCCTTTGTCCTCCCCAGGGTGCTTCAACTCCTCAGGTTTCATCTCAGTGATTCCCACACAGACATTTTCCAACTCTAGCCCAGAATGCAGGAGCCACAGGGATCTAGTGGGTCCTGGGTGACTTGTGTGACTCCAGTGCCTGGATATTCTGGGTGGGCAGCCTCCCGGAGGGATGGGGTGGGAACAACCAGAGCACTAGCTTTCCTCCATCCAGACTCTTTTTCTCTCCTTCCTCTTCCCTACCCATGGATGCCCAGAAAGAAAATTGAGCCACCACACCAAGGCTTCCACAGAGAGTGGAGCTGAGATCTTTCCTCTTGGGGTCCTGCAGCAGACTGAGGGGTACTTAGGCTATGAGCTCCCTGCCCGTCGGCTCTCCCTGGTACTGCTTGCCCGGTGACTCCATCAGAGTGGGGCACTTCCTGAGGTGGAGGGACACCAAATCTGCTTGGGTGCCCTGTAGGCAACTTGGGACCAGCGTGCTTCTCCCTGGCATGGTCAGGGATTGATCTTTGGGGACCTGGGGATGAACCTGCAGGCCAGATCCCATACCCCCAGGACTTGATCACCTTGCTCGGGAGCAGGGAGGGGAGATTTGTGAATTAGTCTTGGGAGGCAAGGGAGCCCACATGGGCAGATCAGGTGGGAGAGTGCAGTGTGGGTCCTAGCTGCAGTGTGCTCGCAGGGCACCCCTCCCCTCACTGGAGGGCCACACTTTTGGCTCAGACTGGGATCCTGGGCCAGGAACTTCCCAGCCCAGTTATGGGGGAGCCCGGCTGGCTTGAGCTCCTGCCTGCTGGCAGATGCTGGGGGGAAAACCTCAGAGCAGGTGAGGGCAGAGAAGAGCAAGGCCCGCTCCAGATTGCCAGACTGTGAATCACAGATAGCCCTGCCTCCACAAGCAGACTTTTGGTTGGGTGGGGCCACTTCAGCCCCTCCCAGGTGGCTTTGCCCAGAAGCTGGGAGCAGACCTTTGACCCCTGCAGAAACAGATACCTTGTCAGCTTTTGTAGAGCCTGAGGGCAAGCTTACCCAACCCAGTCCTGCACAGCTGCACTCCCTCACTTGCCTGTATATGGCAGAGAATTAGGACTCACCTGAAGTTCCAGGGTCCCACCCAGCACCTAGGGCATGTGAGTGCATCTCCTGGGGGACTAGAGCTGGTCATAGGATCCAAAATCAACATTGCAGCTTGTTCCTTCTGGAAAGTGCCACCTACTGACAAGGAAGACAATTTGCATGCCCTTTACAGCATTTAGTGACTCAATCCTATATGGTGTGGTTGATTCTCACCCACAAACACCACCTACTATCTCAGAGATTAAACTGGGCATGACATTATCTAAACAAAAGAAAATCCAAAAATAAGAAGCAACAGCTGCTCCAGATGAGAAGGAATCAATGAAAGAACTGCAGAAGTATGAAGAATCAGAGCAAAAGGTCACCCCCAAAAGGGAACACCAGCTCTCTAGCAATGGATACCAACCAAAATCAGAATATTGAAATGACAGATAAAGAATTCCAATATGGATTATAAGTAAGCTCAAGGAAATACAAGAGAAAATGGAAACCAACACAAAGAAACCACACACAAAAAATTCAGGAAGTGAATGAAAAATTCACTAAAGAAATCAAATTATTAAAGAAAATCAAATGGAACTTCTGGAAATGAAAAACTCATTAAAGGAAATGCAAAACACAGTGGAAAGTCTTAAAAATAGACTAGACCAGGCAGAAGAAAGAATCTCAGAGCTTGAAGACAACATCTTCGAATTAAACAAGTCAGTCAAAGATAAAGAACAGAGAATTAAGAGGAAGGAACAAAGTCTACAAGAAATATGGGATTATGTAAAGAGATCAAACATAAGAATTTCCTGACCATGAAGAAGAAATCACACACGGGTTGGAAAAACGATTTGAGAGAATAATGGGGGAAAACTTCTCTGGTCTTGCTGGAAATTTAGATATCCAGGTACAAGAAGCTCAAAGGACACCTGGGAGATTCATCATAATGAGGCAATCATCATGTCACATAGTCCATCACACTGGCCAAAATTAACATGGAGTAGGAACTCCTGCAAGCCATAGGGTGAAAACATCAGGTAACATGCAAAGAAAAACCCATCAGGCTAACTGCAGACTTCTCAACTGAGGCCTTACAAGCCAGAAGGGATTGGGGCCCCATCTTCAGTCTTCTTAAACAGAATAATGGCCAGCCTAGAATTTTGTATCCTGCAAAGGTAAGTTTCTTATATGAGGGAGAAATAAAGACTTTTTCAGACAAGCAAACACTGAAGGAATTTGGGAAGACCAGACCTGCCATGCAGGAAGTACTCAGATCTACATTATACATTGATCAGCACAATAGAAACCCACCAGTGTAAAACTGCCCAAAAGCTAAAGCTCAGAGCCCATATAAAATAATGGCCCAAGAGGTAAAACAAAGCAACAAGGTTCTATTCAACAGAATGAACAGAAATGCATCCCACTTATCAATCATTTCAATAAATATAAATGGCTTGAATTCCCCTCTCAAGAGACATATGCTGGCTGACTGGATAAAAAAAATACAAGCCAAGTATCTGCTGTCTCCAGGAAACACATCTAACCCACAAGGACTCATTCAGACTCAAGGTAAAGAGATGGAAAAAAATATTCCATGCAAATGGAAATCAAAAGAAAGCTGGTATAGCCATTCTCATATCAGATAACATAGACTTCAAATCAACAATAGTAAAGAAAGACAAAGATGGTCATTATATAATGGTAAAGGAAACAATTTATCAAGAAGACATAACAGTACTAAATATTTATGCACTTAACACAGGTACACACAGATTCATAAAGCAAACCCTACTAGATTTAAACAAAGAGATAAACAACAATATCATAATTGCTAGGGACTTCATCACTCCACTGACAGATCCAGACAAATCCTCCAAGCAGAAAATAAAGAAACAGTGGACACAAATGGGACTCTAGAGAAAATGGGCCTAACAGACATTTGCAGAATGTTCTACCCCAAAACTACCAAATATACCTTCTTCTCATCAGCACATGGAATATTCTCTAAGATAGATCATATCTTAGGACACAAAACATGTGTCAACAAATTTTAAAAAATAGAAATTATACCATGTACCTTCTCAGACCACAGTGGAATAAACTTAGAAATCAACTCCAACAGAAACACTCAATTCTACACAAAGTCGTGGAAATTAAACAGCCTACTGCTGAATGATTATTGGGTCAATGATGAAATTAAAGTGGAAATCAAAAGATCCCTTGAGCTAAATAACAAAGGGGACACAAGTTATCAAAAGCTGTGGGATTCTGCAAAAGCAGTCCTATAGGGAAAATTCATAGCCTTAAATGCCTACATCAAAAAGACAGAAAGATCACAAATCAACAATGTAATGAATTATCTCAAGGAACTAGAAAAGGAAGAGCAAACTAAACCCAACCTGAGCAGAAGAAAAGAAATAATTAAGGCTAGAGCAGAACTACATGAAATTGAAAGCAAACAAACAAACAAAAAAAACCAGAAGATTAATGAAACAAAAAGTTAGTTCTTTGAGAAGATAAACAAAATTGGTAGACCTCTTGCTAGATTAACCAAAAATAGAAAAGAAAGGATCCAAATAAGCTCAACTAGAAATGAAAAAAGAGATATTACAATTGATACCACAGAAATACAAAATATCATCTGTGAATACTATAAAAATCTCTATGCACATAAACTTGAAAACTTGGAGGAAATGGACAAATTCTTAGAAACACACAGCCTCCCTAATATCCAGAATCTACAAAGAACTCAAGCAAATCAGGAAGAAAAAAATCAAACAATCCCATTAAAAAGTGGACAAAAGACATGAACAGAAGCTTTTCAAAAGAAGATAGACTAATGGCCTATAAACATGTGAAAAAATGCTCAATGTCACTAGTCATCAGAGAATTACAAATCAAAACCACAATGAGATATCACCTAACTCCAGTGAGAATGGGTTTTATCAAAAAGTCCCAAAACAATAGATGCTGGTGTGCATGCGGAGAGATAGGAACACTTATACACTGTTGGTGGGACTGCAAACTAGTACAACCTCTATGGAAAATAGTATGGAGACTCCTCAAAGAACTAAAAGTAGACCTACCATTTGATCCATCAATCCCATTACTGGATATTTACCAAAAGGAAAAAAAGTCATTTTATCAAAAAGATACCTGCACTCGAATGTTTATTGCAGCACAATTCACAATTGCAAAGATGTGGAATCAACCCAAGTGAACATCAATTCATGAGTGGATTATTAAAATGTGGTATATGTATACTATGGAGTACTACTCAGCTATAAAAAATGAATTAATACCTTTTGCAACAATCGAGATGGAACTGGAGACCATTCTCCTGTGTGAAATATCTGAAGAATGAAAAAACAAACACCACATGTAATCACTATTAAATTGGAACTAACTGATCAGCACTCACGTGCGCAGAGGGAAGTAAAACTCAGCAGAAATCATGTATGTGGGAGGAGGGCAGAGGGGATGGGTGAAATCATACCTAACAGGTGCATTGTATGCTATCTGGGTGGTGGGCACACTTACAACTTTGACTCAAGCAGTACAAAGGCAATCCATGTAACCAAAACATTTGTATCCCCATAATTTTCTGAAATAAAAAAATAAAAATTTAAATAAAGTAAGGGAAATGCAGACAGATCAAAAAAATGTATATGATGCTTTAGGAGCATGGAGTAGGAAACTGAATATAGATAACTGCAAGACAAACACCAAAGAGAAAGAAAAGTCTTCCAACCCAGAGAGAGAGAGAGTGACTATGCCCAGCATGTGGAAATTCTGCTGAGAGAAGTTGCTATAGCTGCCCATGTCATGGCATTGAGTAGCACAAGAATTTGAACCTAGAACCCTGAAATGTAACGGTAATAATAATAGATGACATTTATGGGCCATTTCCTTGGTATCTGGTGCTTAACAAGTATTATCTCATTTAATGGTCACAACTCTCTGAGCTAAGAGCTATTATTGCTTCACATTTTACAGAGGAAGGAACTGACATTCAGTGAGGCTCAGTGATTTGCTTTAGTCATACAGGTGGTATAAAAAGTGGAGCTAGAACTGAAACCATGCACTTGCTATGAGTGAAGGCTGATCCATTAAATACCTTGGCAATATCTATGGCTTTGGGACCTATGGTTCCCAAGATGTACCTATGATTTAATTTGCGACATTATGACTGTCTTGATGAAGGGCTGCTTTCTGATCTGGCATCTGCAACTCCTGCCTGTGCAAGGTATAGTAAGTGGAGGTCAATAACATTTTTATTTCAGTTTGCTCTATTCTGGACTGTTTTTAATGTTTTCAAGATACTAGTTACTTCAGGGAGAGCTAGAATTCTAGGGCCCCCAGATCAGGACATGCCCGAAGACATCCTAACTCTTGACTTTCATTACATGAGCACAAAAATATGTTTTGGTTTCCCTCAATCCAATTTGTGTTCTGTTTCTCTTACCTTTCACCCCAAGGGGACTAACTAATACATCATGCATCCTTCCAAAAGGAGAACCCTTAAGTGTTTGGTTAAGGAGCTTGGACTTTGTGGAAACTCAGTATTTAATGATGCGTTCTTTGTCTTTGTATCTCCAATGTCAAGTTCTTTGCTTAACACTGTGAGCCCTATTTAAATATTTGGTGACTAAAAACCTAAACCTTTTTTTTTCTTTAATTCAGGCCCACCTTGTTGATCATAATTAGTGAGCATTCTACTTCCTGAATCTGACCAATCTAATTTTCTTTTTTGCCTAGGACTTTATGTTGGCAGATTAAAACATTTTACAAAGGCCTCTTGGGCTTCCCAAGACAGTCTCAGATCAAGCATGCCCTGTGCCTTGGCCATGGGTAACACACAGAATGGAGCCGCTTCCGACCCGTAGGGAATTCACCAGTTCCAGTGCTCCCAGTTTGCTCCTGCCTGAAGTTTGCCTTCACTTCCTCAGGAGCCTCCTGGAGCAGACAGTGATTATTTTTGGCCCAGACCCATCTTGTCAAGCTCACTGCCATCTCCAATTCATGAGCTGGCCGTTGTGGGGCAGCCACGGAAGCCTCGTGCCCAGTGGGCCGCTATTCTGGGATGTTTGCGCTTGACATTCACTGTGGCTTTCTGGCTGACTCACTCTGCAATCGAGCACCCACTGGGCTGGGCCAGGGTGGCTCAGCAGTCTGCTCGGATGCCCCTAATCAAAGAGAAACATCCTAAAATCTTGCAGTCAGCCATGTAGACTGGCCTGGGAAACCATTGTCAGCTGCTAAATTTAACCACGCCACTTTAGAAAGGAGATGCTGGGAGACCTTGAGGACGGAGACGGGATATTCTTTCTTTTTCTCTCTGTTTTATTTTTCTTTTGATGTTTGAATCAACCGGCTGAGTTAAATCCTGGCTGAACTATTCCTTACTAGCTGTGTGATCTTGGGAAAGTTACTTTACTACTCTGAGCCCTAATCATTGCCCCTCCCACCACTTCCTTCATCAAATGGTGACAATAAAACCCACACGGTGGAGTTGTTTAAAAGATTAAAAATAACTAACTTGTCTAAAGGTCCTGATACAGTGTCCAGCATCTCGTTGATTATCATGTCATTCTTGCTTCCCATTAGGTTTCCAGTATCCAGATAAGGCCTACCTATCATTAAATGTCAAGAGGATAAGTGAATAAAAGGATGAGTGAATGAATAAATGAATGATGAGTGTTGACATCATAGCCCTTTTTCTTTCTCTTCTGTCTTACTTTAACCTTTAAATAGGCTAGATGATCACCATACATGCATACCACCCCCATCCCAGCAATATGCAGAGTGCACTCTGACACCTCCCATGTCAACTCCTAACTTCCCTACTTGCCTTCTCTGCTGACCTCCAGCCCTGCCTGGAACATTCCCAGGCTCTGACTCTTTCCCATGGGCCCGTTGCTCTAAGGGCCGTTTTGCACATGCCTCTCTGGTTCTCCCCAGACACCCTCCTAACACTTGATTCTGATCGATTTTCTTCCTAACTTCCTTCTGTTAAATACATTCCCATTAGCATCCTGGGATAGCCTACCAGCTCAGCTCTCTCTTCCCTTCAGGTGTGGAAGTGGCATTGCCTCTGAACCACGTGCGCCACAACCTCCAGTTCAGGGGCCTCTGCTAGGAATAAACGTTTTCTATGATGGCTTTCTCCCTTCTTGCTCAGATGTCCTTCACAGTGACCTTTTTGCTTCAGACACTCAACTCTAATCACTGTCCTCTAAACACACTTTGCTGGACACATAATGAACTCATGAAAATGTTTGTTTTTATCATAACATTATTATTAATCATATTAACCTTTTTCAAAATGCACTGTCTTTATGTTCTTCCAGATTATGTTTAGCTATTTCCTAAAGGTACAGCTCAAAGCCTCCTCCAGTCATTAACAAAAACAAGCTTCAACAATAATGATGACAACAACAATGGCAATAATGCTAATAGCTGACTGGGGCCAGGCTCAGTGCACTTTTAGCATGCTAACTCGTGTGATTCTAATACCAGCTTAATGGCTTAGGCACTTTTATCTACCCACAGAACTGATCAGTAATCAGAGGCTTAAGGAAGGTAAGAAATGCCCACGGTATAAGGTGCAGAACCAGAATGCGTATCCATAAATTCTGACTTCAGAGCCTTAAAACTTAACCTTTTAGAATGTCAGATTTCTCATCTTTGAGATGAGTTAACCATAACCTCCTTTTGTGTTTAGGGAGAAGATGAAATAAAACAACACATGTAAAGTACTTAGCAGAGTGTCTGGTACTGAGTAGCATTCAAAGGTGCTAGAGGAGGTGATGATGATTTTGGTGATGGTTGTGAATAGTGTTTTGAAGTCCACATTTACTTTTTGGATTATTCACTAGCCTCTAGGGTCCTGGGACCTTTATTATGTTATTGCCTAATTTTCTCTGAATTTATGTTTTGTCTCCCTAGGAGGAATATAAGCTCCTTCACAGCAAAAAACACAGCTCACATCTAAAATTATGCTGCTCAGGGGCCTTGTTTTCTTCCTCTGGAAAAGTTTTGATGTTTCCCAAAGCCTCTTCCAAATATGACATTCCCTATCTCCATAAATATTATTTATTCTGGTCTCTCCCATAGTCTGTAACACTCCACTTTGGACACAATAATCACTCAATAAATATGCACTGAATTATTAACATCTAGAGGTGAAATCTCAGGTACTGGAGAGATTCTTTAATTTTGACTTTGCTGAAAGAGGAAGAAAAGGAAGTGACTGAGTTATAAGGTGTATTACAGTTGATGTCTAGAGATCTCAGCTAAGGGAACTGGAAACGGGGGCATTTATAGGTGGTATAAATGACGTGAGCCTTGAAAAATCAGGAAATTGATTTCCCAAAGGGGTACCCAGCTTTTACTCTCCTCTGTTTTCAGTCAGTTGTGCAAATGTGTCTGCCATGGGGTTTTGCCAGTCCTGTTGGCTTCTGCTGAGAGAAGGGAGGGGATGAAAGAGGGAAAGTGAGTTAAATTTAGCAGGCTGGCACAAGGCTCTAGGCAGAGGCTGCAGGAAGCTCCTACTTACTTAGCCTCCCCTGGAGATAGGAATAAAGTTTTCTTGAAAACAGGATAAGGGAAGAGGGAGCAGTGATGTGTTGTGACATGTGCCAACTTCCTCTATTCACTTCCTCTATTGAGATCTGCAGATAGCTTCAATCAACGACTGTTTAATAAGCATTTATTGAGCACCGGCTATGAGCCAAGCTCCATATTAGACCCTAGGATGCAGAAAGGAATGGGGCATAGTCCTTGCTCTAATGAATCACCATTTTGTGGGGGCAGACTGACACATAAGCAATCATCAAAATATGTTGTGATGTGTCATATGATGGAATTATGCGGAAGGAGCACTGGCATCTCTGAACACAACCAGTTCTACCAGGGGCAGGGATGAGGATGAGGGCCTCAGGAAGGAGGTGGCATCTGGGTTGGCTCTTGAAGGATCACTGGGGATTTCTGAGTCTGGAAGTGGTATGCAAAGCGTTACCAGCAGAGGGAACAGCATGTGCAAAAGTGTGAAGATGGGAAAAGCTATAGTAACTTAACCAAATTTAGTCAACTATCTGGGGATGTCAGCCTTCTACTCCTTTGGGAAGAATCTATGTTATGGGAATAAAGGTTTTCTTGCACTTCTGTGCTTGTTCATTTGCTTCTGTTTTGTCCTTTTCTAGATCACCTTGCCACTAGTAGTTATCATTCCTTACAGCTCTGTGAAGTCAGGAAATGAGGCTGCCTTGCTCCTGTTGGTATCCTGAATGGCCAAAACGCACTCTCAGTTAATGCTCCTTGAAGGAATTGATAGATCCTTGTCCACCTCTCTCAGGTTTCTGAGAGTTCCAGCCCACAGGGAATTCCAGGCTGAAGCCTTTTTTTCATTCCTGAGCAAGCCTCTGCCTCCCTCCTTTCATCCTTGGTTATTTCCTATTTTCAGGAGTGGATCTCTGTGAATTAGACAGGAAATTTAAGAGCCCTGTTACTTAGTAGCTGGGCAATGTGGAGCAAGTCATTGACACTGTCAACGAGTGTCAGTTGGGTGTGTTGTAAGAATTAGACAAGGCAATGGGGGAAAATAGTAGCACAAGGTTGGGCTTAGTGAATACTTCCTTCCCCTTCCCTTTCAGAGGCTCACAAAGACCTCAAATACCTCCCAGGAGAACAAAAAGTTTACGAAAGAAAGCTTACCCCAGAAATATTGCCTAAAGGATTCATGGCAGACACACCCTCGGGTGACCCCCAATAAATCACACCCTTGTATAACCGCCTTTCCTTGTGTGTAGGTGGAATCTGTGACTTCATTCCAGCCAACAGAATATGGCAAAGATGATGGGATAGTCATTCTCTTGATTAGGCTGCATTATATAAGACCTTATTTTAGCAGATTGGAGGGAGGGGGTCTCCTGGTGGCCTTGAGGAAGCAAGCTGCCATAAGTTCTACAGCTGCAAGAAAATGAATTCTGCCAATAACCTGAATTACCTCAAAAGTGGATTCTTCTATACTCTAGCATCCAGATGCAGCCTGGTTGACACCTTGATTGCAGCCCTATGAAACCACGAGCAGAAGACCCAGCTAAGCTGTGCCCAGACTCCTGGCCCACAGATTGTGAGATTAAAAAATACATGTTGTTTTAATCACCAAGTTTGTGGCAATTTGTTATGAATCACTGAAAACTAATGCAGGACTGTTATAAATATATAAACAGAGATTTAATACATTTTTCTAAATTATTAATCATGATGAATGTGGTTAAGAGCCAAATTTCTCCCACTCTATACCTCTTATCACCTTGGCCATTGTCACTCCTGTGATGTTCTAGAAGAACATACATATAAAGCAGATCTAGAAAAGTGTTCACTCTAGTTTATTAGCTGTTTCTTATATTTAAAAATTTTTTCAGATAATTATAGATTCACACTCCATGTTTCTAACAACTCCTTTTAAGAAATAATATAGACAGATCCCATATACTCTTCATGTAGTTTTATTCACAAGGTAGCATCTTGCTTAACTATAGTACAGTAAATATCACAACCAGGAAATTGACATTCATACAACCCATTGATTGACTTTATTCAAATTTCACCAGTTTTATATACATTTGTGTGTGTGTGTGTGTGTGTTTATTTGGTTGTATGTAATTTTATCATAAGTGTATGTTTGTGAGACTACCACCACAGTTAAGATCCAGACCAGTTCCATACAAAGATCTCTCATGGGAGCTGGATTTTTTGCCTCAAATTTATGATGTGTTGTCTCCATCCCTAGTGGCCTGGGCTGATGAGCCAATATTCATTTCCATGATCTGGATTAGGGGCCGGATTTAGTAGGAGGGACACTGATAATTTTATCTCTTGTGATTCCTGGTTCCAAATGCCAGAAATCCATATTTTTAAAATGTTTTTTAAAATGAGTATTTTCAGAAACACATAAATATAAAGTACAGGGTAGTTCTTGCTGGATTCAGGTATCCTGGATCCAGGGGACCAAATAACGTCATCAAACTTTTAGTATCCACAGACCTTTGTTCTGTTTTACTCAGTGTACTCTTTTATCAGCTCTTTCCTAGCAGTGGCAAAATAGCTGCTGGCAGGCCAAGACTCATATCCCCACAGTTTAACAACTTCAGAGGAGTTGTGCCAGCAGAAGTCTTGGGATTCAGCTTCATTGGCATGGAGATCATTGCTGAGCATATCCTTTGGCCAGTGGGATGGCCCATTCTGATTTACCATGACTGGGCAGAGAAGTATGATTATTCTCACTCTACCCACATTGGATTCAGAGAGGAGAAGAAGGAGCAAGTGCTGGGATGCAAACCCAGAGTCCTTGGTCTCTCCTACTCTCCTTCCCTTCTCTCATGCATGAGGAGACCCCAGACCTTATGCTCCATACCTGCACCAAGAGAAAAAAATAACCAGTCTGAAGTGCATAACAGAGTCAGAGAGAATAAGATCCCTCAGAAGAGAGTCAAAGAGAGAAAAAGTACAAGAGGGGAAATAACCTCAATGACTAAGAAATTCTAAAATATGTTTCTCCAAGAAGAAACAGGGGCTTTTGTATCACTAAGATTCCCCTCAGACCTCTCCTGACCTACCCCCTCCACTCAGGTCTGTCCTTCTAAAGCAATTGAGTGTTTCTGGTCTTGACCTAAAATTACACCCTCCTCTCAGGTGGCTGAGTTCAGGGAAGATGACCTGAAACCTCTATTGAGGTTGGAAATGTACCTCTCACTTGGTGGACCATGAATCTCATTTTCTCAGCATACAGATAGATTTCTGAAAAACTAACTCCTACATAAAAGAGTTAATTTGAATTTATGACAATTACTGAGTCCTAATAAACAAGAACATCCTTGACTTCACTCAAAGAAGTGACAAATAGAATTTCACAAACTGCAGAAGGTCATGGAGGGAACTGTCTTTTGCTAGGCAGGGTCATTGGAAAACTCTCCTAATGCAGTCATTTAGGCAGCCACCTTTTTAGGTTTGTCCTGTAAAGAAAAAAGCCCACTGAAAGTTAAATGGATCTCAAGCCCAAACTGCTTCCTCTAATTTTCCTTTGTGTCAGATAAGCTATATAATTATCGATAACGATGAATGTCCAAATATTTGTTTAAAGAGCAATTTAAAGTCTCTGATTTATATTCATGAGTTATTAAGTAGCTGCATAGTCCCTGTGCACTTTTTTTTCTTAGCATAATGATTAATTGAAGTTTTAATGCAGATTTAAAAGATATTTTTCCAATTTTGCCTGGAAAGCTGTCTTCTCTCCAGAAATAACAATTATCCACTGTGGGGCTTTGTAAAAGGGATAAAAAGGAGAGGTTTTGGGTTTCTGATCTTTCTTTTAAAATATAACTCTATGACCCAAGGCACATTTCCAGCAGACGTGCTGCCGTTGGGTTGCAGAGGGCTGAGTTATTGACTTCTCAGTCTTTAAGGCATCTGTGTAGGGCCTGGGGCAGCTGCAGCACCACTGCCAGGTGACTCTGAGTATATCACCTCATTTTTTATGCTAGAGTGCCCCACAGATATTATTATTTTAAAGTATGCCATATGCTATGGTTTGGGTGTTTGTCCCCACAAAAATTCCTGTTGTAATTTGATCCCCAATGTGTCAGTGTTGGGAGGGGGCGCCTAGTGGGAAGTGTTTGGGTCATAGTGGCTGATGATCCTTCATGACTAGATTTATGACGTCCTGTGGGAGTGAGTGAGCTCTTACTCTCTCAGGACTTCACTGGAGAGCGGGAACGGGTTGTTATAAAAATGAGTTTGGCTTCCTACACTGTCTCTCGCTTCCTCTCTTGTCATGTGGACATGTGGAAGGTGGAGAAGCACATACAGTCACATGCATGCACATACATACCACTTCCATGTCTGACCCATAAAACTGATGCAATTCTTTACATTCTTTCAGCTGTTTGCAGGGGACTCTGAGCCCCTAGAGGATGGTGTAGTTTGGGTCCCTGAACTACTGTGTGAAGGAGAGACTTTCTCTGAATTCCCTACCCCCAACTCCTTAGACTGTAACATAAGCAAGAAATTATCTTTCTTGTGGTACGACACTGATTTTGTATGTTGGTAATGCAACTCCTTTTTGGATAATCTTGGTTCCTGACATCCCTCAGTTACTAGCAAAATCAACCATTGTTTCCAAATGGTAGTAACAGATCCAAGCCTTTCCTTGATGTTTGAAGTTTGGCCAATATAATTGATTTCACTACCTCCTCCTTGCTTACTAGTGATTTCAGCTGAGATTTTATCACATACTTAGACTGACTGATGAATCAGTGGCCACAACCTATTTTGAGGGACAGCCTTCTAGTGTCACAGGAACTATAAATCTAATCCAAACAAACTCTTGGGGACAATGGGCTTATTGGATGTTAAATACCTAATTTACTTTTCCAGGAGCACCAACCTATGAGTTCCCTTTTTGAGCTACAATTTGGGGGATACATGTTGGATGAGGTCAACTACAACAGCAGCCAAAAGAAGCTGGAGTTGGTGAATTAGTGACAGTTTTGTGAGAGTTTTTAAACAGGCACCCATCACTGATGATGCAAATAATATTCTTCTTGTACTGAAGTATTTATTGTTGGATTTTCTTTTTCTATTTACTTTAAACTAATACACTTTTTTCTTGCTTGGTTGACAGGTGGTTGAAAGGGTAACTTTCACTTTCTGTATAGACATAAGAGGGGAAATGAACACTCATAATCTGGAGGGGAGGGAAGAAGTAAAACATCATTTGAACCTTGTGGAGACTTACCCTCAGGAAGGTCACAACAGGATCTGCATCCCGAGTTACCCACGATGACATACGTCTTCTGCTGGAAAATCACAGCTGTAAGCTCTTAGGTTTATGCTGGAAGGAGCCTTTACAGAAAGGAGAAATGGTTGACCAGGAGTCTTGCCTTCATTCACAGAATTTAAGCTTCCCTTTGTGGTGTTCTTCCTTATTTTATTACATAGATCTTCACAGGAGGAGACATTGCCCTCCTTTAATGCTCAAGTATAGACAAGTTATCTTTTTCTTAGATTAAATAGGTGGTAATCTTCAAAAGAAGTTCTCAATCTTAATAGAAAAAGGGAATTCATGGAGTATATGAACCTAAAATAGTCTAACTCCCAGTTCGAAGTGTTCTGTCATTTCCAACTACTCTCCCGAGGGATTACCATGGAGCAAAGGAGCCCATATAGTCAAAACAATCTTGAAAAAGAAGAACAAAGCTAGAAGCATCACACTTCCTGATTTGAAAACATATGAGAAAGCTACAATAATCAAAACAATATAGTACTGGCATAAAGACAGACAAATAGACTAGTGGAACAGAATAGAGAGCCCAGAAATAACCCTAGTGTTCTTCCAACATGGAAGCCAAGCATACATGGTCTAACGATTTTTGACAAGGGTGCCAAGACTACACAGTGAGGAAAGGATAGTCTCTTCAACATGTGGTGCTGGGAAAACTGAATATACACATGCAAAGGAATGGAATTGGAGCCTTATAGCAACATAAAATGGATTAAAGACTTAATGTAAGATCTGAAACTATAAACTCCTAGAAGACAACATAGAAGAAATATTTCATGGCATTGGTCTTGGCAATGATTTCTTAGATAGGACATCAAAAGCACAGGCAACAAAAGCAAAAAGAGACAAGTGGGGGTATATAAAAATAAAATCTGCACAGCAAAGGAAACCGTAAACAGAGTGAAAAGGAACTTATGGAATGGGAGAAAATATTTGCAAACCATATATTTGATAAGGGGTTAGTATCCAAAATATGTAAATAACTCACACTACTTAATAGCAAAGTACTCCCAAATAAGATGGTTTATTTATTCTATGAACATTCACACTTGTTTTCACAGTTTGGGTTATCCTGTATATATAATTTTGTGTTGTGAATTTTTTGAAAAAAATTTTCGAAGTACATAATCTTAAGGTGTAAAGGGCTCTGATGTGGGAAGTTTGGGAGACATTGACTTTACCTGCACCTTAGTTTATTCATCTGAAAATAGAGGTAAAACCACTAATTCTGTATTATCCAAAAGATTGTTGCAAAACTGTACAATTATATATTAATGTGTAAATATGTTTTGAGGGCAGTAACACTGTGTACTTTTAAAAGGGATATAATTCCTGTTATAAAGATTGGAGGAGGAAGACTGGAAGATTCTGATTTGCAAGATGATTAAGGCAGAACGATAAATGATATTTAAGCCTGCCTTTACAAAGAATTACTCCAAATTCTCCAATCCTCTAGCCTTGGGAAGCAGACAGTCAAGCTATTTGTCAATTAAATGAAGCTGTTCTCCTTTTTAGTCTTGAGGAATAAATTTTTTCCAGACTTGGGTGAATGGAGGAACCTCTATGTATTTGCTAGATGGGGGTTAGTGTCTAGTTTGCTGAGCAGGAACTTAAACCTTTCAACAGCTGTGCTAATGGGTATCAAAGTTGACAAAGCAGGCAGAGTGTCTCAAAGGATAGGCACAGAGTGAAGCATAGAGGAGCATTTTCCAACTGGGTAGTTGGTGTACTAACTGGAAAGGGATATTTTAAAGTCCAAGGTGAAAACCTCAGGAGCATTAATAAATTAGTGCCATGGATACAAAAAAGGCTGAGCTGAAAATATTATGTCTTATTCATCTTGGTATTTTCAGTTCCTAGCATAGAGCCTGGAACATCAATAATTGCATGCTGAATAAATGAATAAATAAATTAAATAATGCATAAATGAATGTATAAAATATATTTAGGATAGAACTGGCAGAAAGGAAGAGATGGACCCTTACATATCGAGTGCCTACTGTGCCAGACACTGTGATGGGTGCTAGAGAGACATGGTACCCTTTGATGCTCAGAGAAATTTTGTGGGGGTCAATATTATTATCCCCACTTACGGATGAGGCAACTGAGGTTGGATTCTCCCTTTTTAGTTCCTCTCACAGACATGGGGTGATATATATTATGGGAGAGGATTTTGCAAACCATGAAGTGCTACCCATCTGTGGGGAATTAAGTGGTGCTACTTGAGCCAGAATAAACTGAAAACACAGACGTAATCAAGTCAGCAACATTGGATATAGATTCATTAGCCCTTATTTAATGCCTATCACATGCTTACTGTAGGACTGGATATTTTAATTTTGAATCAGTTTTACCACTTTGTGACCATGGATAAATCAACCAATCTTCTTTGTTAAGCTACAGTTTATTAAAGGGCCTATGATATCACAGGCAATGTGCATACATTACCTTATTTAATTCTTGAAACAAAGTTATCCAATAGAAATATTTATCATAATTTTACAAATGGAGAGACTGAGTGGTCTCCATTTAGCAATAAATGGAGTATTGGGCAAGGTGAAACTGGTATTTTGATCTTTTTGCCTTCAAAGTTTTATTTTTAATTATTATATTACTCTGCCTCACTACAAAGTACAATAATAGCCACTATCCAGAAACTTATGAAGTTCTATGCTTAACTCTTTACAAATTGTCCCAAATTGTGAGAACACTGATGGCTAACCCATTTTACAGAGGAAGAATCAGAGGGCCGCAGAAGTAACTTGATGTTTCCAGGTTATTCAGCTGGTAGGATTTTTATTTTTATTTTTGTCCAAAGCTCTTCTAATGGTTTCCAAATGATGCTTTGAAATCCCAGAAGGCCCTCAGGGGTAGCTCACTTATGATACCCTGCTTGTGGTCTCCACTAGGGGAGGTGGTCCCAGGCTAATTTGTGGCTGAGGGACAGACACTGATTGGAGCAGGGCTGAGCATTTTACTCAAGGACAATCAAACCAGATGACTTGTGAGATGGAATCTAAAGAGGAAGGGCAATGGAGATTTGCTAGGCTAGTCAGTTTTTAATTTGGAATTTAAATAAAAATGTGAGCAGAACCATCCAGTTAGTAGACAAGAAAAATACAGATCAAGAGCCCAATGGAGAGACATTTAGGGCAGAGCAGTAGAAGCAAGAACTATGAGTTCCTTCTCACAATGAGGTGAAAGATTTATTGGGGATCCTGAGGGCCACTGAGATGATGGCCTTCCTGTCTCTTTATAATAAACCCCTATTTCTTGAGGTACATTGTGTGAATTTTGGTTTTTGCAATCAAGAGTCAAAATTATATACATGGTAAGGTGGTATTTTCATTAAGTCCCATAACGAGTGGGTCAAAACTAAGAGAGATTTATATTTTGTTGTTGTTGTTGAAAGACAAGTAGGAAAGCTATAGAAATCAAGCAATATCTTCCTCTTTGTTACAAGATCAGAGTAGCTGGGGGCAGGGGCTGAGGGACCACTTGGAGAGCAGCTTCTCTGGAGGGTTATTGGGATCCAATGTAGACTTTGCATAGGAGAAATAACACTGCTGTCTTAGCCAGTGATATTGAGGGATTGTCTATTGCTATAGCCTATTCAAACATATCCTGCTAATATAATTATTTAGAATCCTTTGATTCTTATAAGCAACAGAAACAGAATCTGGATATTTTAAGCAAAATGTAAACTTGTTGGAAGAACACAGGGTATCTAACAGAATCACAAGGAAAGCTGAACAGCCAGACTTCTGACAGAGCATCCAGGTTGGCCCTGATGACTGAAGCAGGAACTGAAAGGCAATAGGAACCAATTCCAGACACTTTCTCTTCTATTTTCTGTGCTTCAGATTCCCAGGAGAGAATGTCAGATGGGCTTGTTTTGGGATAATTTGTCTACTCTTTGACCAAAGGAAGGTAGAACATTTTGATAGACTGTCCCACTAAAATGTTATGTCATAATTCCTCAAAGGAAAGTCAGGGCACTGCTACAAAACAAATAAACACAGCAAAAAAAACAAAAGTAAACATTGGCCTAGGCAAAGAATTCATGAAGAAGACCCCCAAAGCAATCACAGCATCGGCAAAAATAAATAAATGGGACCTGATCAAATTAAAAAGCTTCTGCACAGCCAAAGAAACTATCTCTAGGCGAATAGACAACCTACAGAATGGGAGAAAATATTTGCATGCTATATATCTGATAAAGGGCTGATAACCAGAATCTATATAAAACTCAGCAAAATCAGCAAGAAAAAAATCAAACCACCCCATTAAAAAGTGGGCAAAGGACATGAACAATCTTTTCAAAAGAAAACAGACTAATGGCCAATAAATGTATGAAAAAAATGCTCAACATCTGTAATCGTCAGGGAAATGCAAATCAAAACCACAATAAGGGATCATTTAACTCCAGTGAGAATGGCTTTTATCAAAAAGTCCCAAAACAACAAATGTTGGTGTGGATGCGGAGAGATAGGAACACTCGCGCACTGCTAGTGGGACTGCAAACTAATACAACCTCTATGGAAAGTAATATGGAGATACCTCAAAGAACTAAAAATAGAACTACCATTTGATCCAGCAATCCCACTATTGGAAATCTACCCAAAGGAAAAAAAGACATTCTATAAAAAAGACATCTATACTTGAATGTTTATAGCAGCACAATTCACAACTGCAAAGATTTGGAAACAGCCCAAGTGCCCATCAATCCATTAGTGGCTTAATAAAATGTGGTATATGTATACCATGGAGTACCACTCAGCCACAAAAAACAATGGTGAACTAACATCTCTTGTATTATCCCAGATGGAGCTGAAGCCCAACCTCCTAAGTGAAGTATCACAAGAATGGAAAAACAAGCACCACATATACTCACCATCAAATTGGTACTAATTGATCAACACTTATGTGCACATATGAATGTAACATTCATCTGGTGTGGGACAGGTGGGAGGGGGGAGGAGGGGACGGTTATATTCACACCTAATGGGTGTGATACACACTGTCTGGGGATGGACACGCTTGTAGCTCTGACTCAGATGGTGCAAAGGCAATATATGTAACCTAAACGTTTGTACCCCTGTAATATTTTGAAATTAAGAAAAAAGTAAAAACAAAACAAAACGAAAACTCTAGAGAGAAAACAACAAATGCCCACCACATAATTTCTATTTCACTACAAACTATTGCTTTTGCTTCCCAATTTTGATTCTGCCTTCACCCTCTAGACTGGTACAGTCTCTGCTTTCCTGGGACCCTTGATCCTCCTTGACTAGCATTGCTTTTGCCTCAGTGGCAAGGAACCTGAAATATACAGGATGAAACCCCTCATACAGTCATTTGATCTCCTCCTAGCCTAGATAGCTCCTTTCACTTTCCCCTTAGAGGTGGTCAAAGTACGAATTTGTTGAAACTTGGATAGCTCAAGATCATTTTTTCTGTTTATGTGGAAAATAACATTGAAATTTTTATCGAGATTGCATTGAATCTGTAGGTCACATTGGGTCATGTGCACATTTTAACAATATTAATTCTTCCAATCTATAAATATGGAATACCTTTTCATTTATTTGTGTCTTTTAAAATTTCCTTCATCAATGTCATAGTTTTCATCTCCTTGCTAAAATTGATTCTTAAGTATTTTATTCTTTTTTATGCTATTGCAAATCTGATTGTTTTCTTAATTTTCTTTTTGGATTGTTCATTGCTAGTTTATGGAAATGCAAACTGATTTTTGTTTGTTGGTTTTGTATCCTGCAATCTTTAACAAAATTCTAATGGTATTTTCCACAGAAATAGAAAAACAATCCTAAGATTTGTAGGGAACCAAAAAAGACCCTGAATAGCCAAAGCCATCTTGAGAAGAAAGAACAAAGCTGGAGCTCCCTAATTTCAAAACATATTAAAAAGGTGCAGTAATTAAAACAATATGGTACTGACATTAAAAGCAGACATGTAGACAATGGAACAGAATAGAGAGCCTAGAAATTATTCCACCCATTTATGGCCATCTGATCTTTGACAAAGTTGCCAAAAATATGAAACAGGAGAGAGATAGTCTCTTTGATTAATGGTATTGGGAAAACTGAATATCCACATGCAAAAAAATGAAATTGGATCCTTGTCTTACTTCATACCCAAAAATTAACTCAAAATGGATTGAAGACTTAAATGTAAGATCTGAGGCAATAAAAATCATAGGGAAAAAGTTCCTTGACATTGACCTTGGCAATAGTTTTTGGATATGACCGCAAGAACACAGGCAACAAAAGTGAAAATATAAAATGGGACTACATCAAACTAAAAAGTTTCTTCACAGAAAAAGAAAAAGTCAACAAAATGAAAAAGAAATCTATGAAATGGGAGAACATATTTGTGAGCCACATATCTGATTAAGGATTAATGTCCAAAATATATAAGGAACTCCCACAACCCAACAGCAAAAAAACAAATAGCCAAATTAGAAAAATGAGCAAAAGATATGAATAGACATTTCTTCAAGGAAGACATATAAGGGGCCAACAGGTATGTGAAAAGGTACTCAACATCACAAGCATCAGATAAATGCAAATCAAAACCATGGTGAGGTATCACCTCACATCTGTTAGGATAGCTATTACCAAAAAGACAAGAGGTAAGTGTTGGCTTGGGTATGGAGAACCCAAGCTTGTACACTATTGTTAGGAATGTAAATTAGTACAGCCATTATATAAAACAGTATGGAGATTTCCTAAAAAAATAAAAATAGAACCACCTTATGATCTAGCAATCCTAATTCTGGGTATTTATGCATAGGAAATGAGATCAGATAGCTGCACTACCATGTTCATTGCAGCATTATTCATAATAGCCAAGAAATGGACACAACCTAAGTGTCTGTCAATAGATGAATAATGGATAAACAGATGGATGGAATGTTATTCAGCTATAAAAAAGAAATTAATTCTGTCATTTGCAACACCATGGATGAACATGGAAAACATTATGCTAAGTGAAATAAGCCAAGCACTGAAAGACAAATACTGTCTTTGTCATTTATATGTGGAATCTAAAATAGTTGAACTTATAGAAACAGAGCAGAACGGTGGTTGCCAGGGGCTAAGAGTGCGCGGGAAATGGGAAGATGATGATGAGGGTACAAACTTTCAGTTTTAAGATCAGCAAGTTCTGGGGATCTAATGTACAGTGTGGATGGTGATGGATGTGCTAATTAATTTGATTGTGAAAACATTACACAATGTACACATATATCAAGTCATCATGTTTTACACCTTAAATTACACAGTATTTATTCATCAGTTAATTTTTTTTAAAAGATTGGATAGCTCAGGACTAATTTTGTAAGACACAGATATGCACTGGCGTGCTCTATTAGTAAGGAGCTCAGCTACTGTTGTGGACTTAGGGGCTTGGAGGATCTTTATCAGCCTAAGCATCAATTAATGGATACATAGGATTTCTAGCCACATAATCACGCTACCCAGCAAAAAATCCCCAAATAATTAGAATGAAAAATTAGTCTGTTTGTATATTTGACAGTTAGTTAAATGCAATGTTCATTAGGAAGTCGGAAAATTGTTCTCTCTCTGCTTTCCAAGGTGGGAGTCTGTTTGGCACTATAGGGATTTTTGAGATGATTTTTCTGTCTCAATGTTTTTCCCCCTTTTTCATGTAGTTAATTCCTCTCTAGAGGTTCTTGTAAAGTTCTTTTCATGCTGCAGGTGCACCTGCAATGCCAATTTAAATTAATTGAGAGGTGGGAGCTTCAAAAAAGAGCAAACACAGAAAGATTAAATGCAACCATTTTCTTCAGACCTATGGCTCTCAAACTGGGCCACACATTGGAATCACCTGGAGGAATTTTAAAAACTCTATTGATGATGTGTTTCACCCTAGATCAATTGAATTAGGATTTTCAGTATAGGGCCCAGGCATGAATACTTTTAAAAGCTCCACAGGTGACTACAATCTGTGGCAGGATTAACAAACACTAATCTAAAACTAACAGGAGCTTGGAATGGACACTGCCCTGGAGATTAACTAAGCCCTCCTGGTGCATAAAGGAACCTTTTCGATCATCAAGCCTTTTGAATAGTATGGGCTAGAAACAGGGTCATAAGTAGTTATTAGTGAGCACCGCCCTCACCCACCTATAAGAGATACATTCGTTATAGGAAAAGGAGGAAGAACAGAAATATATTTACTAAAATATTCTGGTATGCCTGGCACCATATTATGTGCTTTCACATACGTTATCTGCAATGAGAATTTTGGCTCTGATTTGACCAGGAAAACCAAAGGGAAGGAGATAATTCTTCTTCCAGCTCCCAGTGGACAAACAACCTAAAACTGGCAATAGTTTCCTTCCACGACTTTCACTCTGGGGTAAGTAACGTAAGAGGCAGGAGAAGTTTAAAGTTTATTTCAACAGCAGTGGCAAGAAACGCAGCAGTGTGGCAAGGGCTGGGGTACCGGATTCACCTGGAGGGGTTGGTGACAGTGGCCCTCTGGGCACAGCTTTTGTGCACCGAGGTCTGGGCTCCTGTTGGCCTGGGCTCTTGTTCTCATTTCTCAGCCTGTTATGGGCTCTGCCTGTCTTCTCAGCCACATTCTCCATCCCTTCTTTTCATTCTATGGGCCCAAGTCATTCTTCCAACAAATTCCTTTTTTTTTTTTTTTGCCTTAACCAGAGATAATTTCTTTTCTTATATTTCTTTCTTTTTATAATGAAGAACCTTGCCTAATATATTACCTTACTTATAATAGTAGCAATAATAATACTACAAATATTTTGTAGCTCTTTGCTGGTTAAAACATGCTTTCATATACTCTTAATAACCCTCATACTAACAAGTATTGGTAAAGACGTGGGTAAACTGGAACCCTTATACATGGTTGGTGAGAATGTAAAATGGTAGAGCCACTTTGGAAGACAGTTTGACAGTTCCTCTAAAGTGTTGAAAACCTAGGTCCACACAAAGATTTTACATGAATATTCATGGCAGTTTTATTCATAATAAACCAAAAGGGGATACAACCTAAATGTCCTTCAACTGATGAATGCATAAATAAAATATGGTCTATGCATGCAATGAAATACTATTTACCCCTAAAAAAAGAATGAAGTTCTGACACACACTACACCATGGATGAACCTTGAAAACATTAAATGAAAGAAGCCAGACACAAAGGGCAGCATATTGTATGATTGCATTTATATGAAATGCCCAGAATAAGTAAATCTATACTGGCAAGAAAGTAGATTAGTGATTTTCAGGGGCTTAGGGGAGGCAGAAATGAGCAGTGACTGCAAATGGGCATGACATTTCTTTTTGGGATGAGAAAACGTTCTAAAATTATTTAGTGGTTATTGTTGGCCAAGTTAGTGAATATACTAAAAACCACTGAATTGTGCAATTTAAAAGGGTGAATTTTATGGTACATTGCTTGTATCTCAATGAAGCTGTTATATATATATATATATATATATATATATATATAAAAGAAAGCACACATAGAGGAGTTATACTGTATGCACAATTAACTTATTATAATTCATTTACATATATATGGCAAAAGAAAAAAGCAAAAAAGTCACTTTTTAATACTAAATGGCTCCAAAATATGTACTTTTTTTTTTTTTGGTAATCAAAGAGACAACAATCTGTTTAGTAGTAAAGGAAAAACTGACTCTGCATAGAAAAATGATACAATATATAAAAGCTATGCATATGATATTCTTGGGTGATTAATGAGGTTTTCAAGGGTAATTTTGTTTTTTGTCTTATGCATAGACTTCAGAAACCAGCTACTTCGTAGGATATGACTGAAGCGTATTAGTGTATTAGTGAAGTGTATTAGTATTTTCCATTTTAAATATGAGAAGACCCATGGAGTCATATTCATGGAGAATATGTAAATTATAGAAAGTAATAGTATTAATAAGAAGAAGAACCTGAAGTTTTACCCCAGTCTTCTGAGCTCCAAATCCCATACCTTTTGCCTTCTACCACATAACCTTTCATTAAAGGAATCATATTTTTATATTACAAGCTAAGTAGTTGGCTATTTTCAGTAAAATTTTGTGATTATCCATCCATCCATCAATCCACCCATACAGTCATAAACAAATGCTTGTTGTACAATGATGCTATGCATGAATGGGTGAAAAAATACATTCATACTCTCAAGGAACTCACAATCTAGTGGGGGAATTTAAGTCATATTTATACCACTAAAAGTCATTTGGCATATAAGTTGGTCTCAATCAATATTGATTTTGAAAAGCAATGGAACATTTTTCAGTGTTGGACTTCAGTGAGTGGCAATAACACATTTTCCTTTGCAGTTCTAATCTTGAGAGCTGCCAAGGTTTAGGGTTTACCCTCCAAATGAGGAGTAATTGTGTTTAAACTGGGAAGAATGTGGTAGAAATCAATAGAGAAGGGGGTGGAGCAAGGTGGCTATATAGAAACCTCCAGCAATCATCCCTCCACATGAAAACTAAATTCAACAACTATTCACACAAGGAAGCACCTTCAGAATAACCAAAAATCAGGTTAATGATCACAGTACCTGGTTTTAACATTATAGCAAGGAAAGAGGCACTGAAGAGGACAGAAAAGTCAGTCTTGCATTGCCTCTGCCACCCTTCCTCAAACCCCATCAGTGCTGCCCTGGCATGCCAAGTGGAAAGAGAATGTATGTGCCAGGGGGAGGGAGAGTGAAGTGATTGTGGGATTTTGAATTGGAATTCAGGGCCTCCCTGTTACAGGGCAACACAGCACAGAGCAGAAATCTGCCATTGCCCATGGAGAGAACATTTAGATCAGCCCAGCGAGAGGGAAATTCTCTGCCCTGAAACTTGAGTTCTGGCTAGCCCCACCATCAACTGATAAAAAGTGGCCTGGGGCCTAGAATAAATTCATAAGGTAGTTAGGCCACAACGCCTGCAGTCCTTGGGCAATTCCTGCAGCTGTGCTGTCTCAGAGCCAGTGAACTTGGGGTGCACATGACCCAGTGAGACACCAGTGGATATGTCACCCCTCCCCAAACCCCAGGCAGTGCAGCTAAAGGAGAGTCTTCTTCCACCTGGGGAAAGGAAAGGGAAGAATTGAGAAGACTTCTTTTGCAACTTGGATACCAGCTCAACCACGGTAAAATAAAGTGCCAAGCAGACTCCTGAAACTCCTGATTACAGGCCTGAGTTCCTGGATGGCATTTCTAGACCCACCCTGGGCTAGAAGGAAACATGCTGTCCTGAAGGGAAGGACCCAGTCCTGGCAGAATTCACCACCTGCTGACTAAAGAGCCTTTGGGCTTTGAATACACATCAGAGGTATCCACGAAATAGTCACCATGGGCTATGGGTGTGACTGGGCTGGCTTCAAGTTTGACCTGGCACAGCCCTAGCTGTGGTGGCCATGAGGGTGTGCCCACATCACTCCTCCCCCAACTCCAGCAGCCCAGCACAGAGAGTGAGGGGAGAGAGTGAGAGACTATGCCTGGTAATCCAGGGTATTCTCCTGTATCTTACCCAAGTCCACCAAGGTGGCACAACCAGAAGTCTGCAAGAGTCACAGCATTACTGGGCTTGGGGCACCCTTAGTGCTGATATGGCTGTAGTGACCAAATACTTAGAACACAGCACTGAGTTCCCTTTGAATATCTGGAAAGCCTTATTAAGAAGGACAGGTTCAAAGAAGCCCAGACTGCAAAGATTAAAATAAATACCTAACTCTTCAATGTCCAGACATCAGAGAACATCCAGAAGCATCAAGAACATCTAGGAAAACATGGCCTCACCAAACAAACTAAATAAAGTACCAGTGACCAATACAGGAGTGATAATGTGACCTTTCAGACAAATAATTCAAAATAACTGTCTTCAAGAAGCTCAATGAACTTCAAGACAATGTAGAGAAGGAATTCAGAAGCCTATCCGAGAAATTTAACAAAGAAATTGATAACAACAGCAGCAACAAAAAAACCAAGCAGAAATTCTGGAGCTGAAAAATTTAATTAACAAACTGAGAAATGCATCAGAATCTCTCAACAGCAGAATTGATCAAGCAGAAGAAAGAATTAGTGAGCTTGAAGACAGGCTACTTGAAAATATAGTCAAAAGAGAAAAAAGAATAAAAAAGAATGAAACATGCCTATAAGATCTAGAAAATAGCCTCAAAAAGACAAATTGAATAGTTATTAGCCTTAAGGAAAAGTAGAGAGAGAGATTGGAATAGAAAATTTATTCAAAGAAATACCAACAGAGAATTTTCCCAAACTACAGAAAGATATCAATATTCAGGTACAAGAAGGTCACTAAGCAGATTTAACCAAAACAAGACTACCTAAATACATTTAATAATCAAGTTTCCAAAGGT
Organism: Daubentonia madagascariensis; assembly: GCA_023783475.1. Lineage (NCBI taxonomy): Eukaryota > Metazoa > Chordata > Mammalia > Primates > Daubentoniidae > Daubentonia > Daubentonia madagascariensis. The sequence continues at coordinate 11,497,086 of JAKFHU010000908.1, forward strand.
CACTGACAAAGAAAAGGTCCTAAGGGAAGCAAGAAAAAAGAAAAAAATATATATAAAGGAGCTCCAATACACCTGGCAGCAGACTTCACAGTGGAAACATTACAGGTCAGGAGAGTGTGCCATGTCATATTCAAAGTGCTGAAGGAAAAAAACCCTTAACCCTAGAATATTATGTCCTGCAAAAATATCCTTCAAACATGAAGGAGAAATAAAGACTTCCCATACAAACAAAAGCTGAGGGATTTCATCAACACCAGACCTGTCCTACAAGAAATGCTAAAAGGAGTTCTTCAATATGAAAGGAAAGGACATTAGTGAACAATAAGAAATCATCTGACAGTATACAACTCACTGGTAACAGCAAGTATACAAATACAGAATATTCAGTTGCTGTAACTGCAGTGTATAAACAACTTATATCTTGACTAGAAGACTAAAAAACAAACCTATGAAAAATAACCACAACAATTATTGAGAGATAGGTAGCATAAAAAGATATAGATGGAAAGAAGAAAAAATTAAAAAGTGAGGGATGAAGTTAAAGTGTAGAATTTCTGTTAGATTTCTCTTTGTTTATTTGTTTGTTTGTAAGAAAAGTTGTCATATGTTTAAAATAATGAGTTATAAAATGTTTTTTGCAAGCCTCATGATAACCCTAAATCAAAAAACCTACAGCAGATACACAAAAATTGAAAAACAAGAAATTAAAACACTACCAGAGAAAATCACTTTCAACAAAGGAAGACATGAAGGAGGGAAGGAAAAAAAGGGAGGACCACAAAACAATTGGAAATCAAATAATGACATTGGTGGTAGCAAGTGCTTACCTATCATTAACAACATTGAATGTGAATGGCCTAAACTCCCCAATCAAAAGACACAGAGTGGCTGAATGAATAAAAACCAAGACCCAACTGTATGTTTTCTACAAGAAACACACTTCACTTATAAAGACACACATAGACTGAAAATAAAGGGGTGGAAAAAGATATTCCATGCAAATGGAAACCAAAAAACAGTAAGAGTAGCTATAATTCTATCAGATAAAATAGATTTCAAGACAAAAACTGTAAAAAGAGACAAATAAGGTCATTATACAATGATAAAGGGGTCAGTTCAGCAAGAGGATATAACAATTCTAAATCTACATGCACCCAACACTGGAGCACCTGAATATATAAAGCAAATATTACCAGAGCTAAAGAAAGATAGACCCCAATACAATAATCAATGGAGAATTCAAAACTCCACTTCAGCATTGGATAGGTCACCCAGACAGAAAATCAACAAAGAAACCTTGGACTTAATCTGCACTATAGATCAAATGGACCTAATAGATATTTACAGAACATGTCATCCAACAGTTGCAAACTACATGTTCTTCTCCTAAGCTCATGGATCATTTTCAAGGATAAATCATATGTTACGGCACGGAACAAGTCTTCAAAATTTTAAGAAAATTGAAATCATATCAAGTATTTTCTCTGACCACAATGGAATAACACTGGAAATCAAAACAAGAGGAACATTGGAAACTATATATGCACGTGGAAATTAAACAATATGCTCCTGAATAACCAGTGGGTCCATGAAGAGATTAAGAAGGAAATTTAAAAATTTCTTGAAACAAATGTAAATGAAAACACAACATATTAAAAACCTATGGGATATGGAAAAAGCAATAATAAGAGGCAAGTTCACAGCAATGAGTGCCTACATCAAAAACGTAGAAAAGCTTCAAGTAAACAACCTACCAATGCATCTCAAATAACAAGAAAAACAAGAGCAAACCAAACCCAAAATTAGTAGAAGAAAAGAAATAAAAGATCAGAGAAGAAATAAATGAAATTGAAACCACAAAACTATACAAAAGATCAACAAAAAAGTTGGTTTTTCAAAAAGATAACATTGGCAAACCTTTAGCCAGACTAAGAAAAAAAGAGAGAAGATGCAAATAAGTAAAATCAAAGATAAAAAAGGAGACATTACAACTGACACTGCAGAAATTCAAAGGATCATTAGAGACTACTATGAGCAACTATATGGTAATAAATTGGAAAACCTAGAAGAAATGGATAAATTCCTAGGCACATACAACCTACCAAGATTGAACCAGCAAGAAATCCAAAATCTGAATAAAGCAATGAGATAGAAGCAGTAATAAAAATCTCCCATCAAAGAGAAGCCCAGGACCTGATGGCTTCACTGCTGAATTTTACCAAGCATTCAAAGAACTAATACTAATCCTATATATGCTATTCCAAAAAACTGAGGAGGAGGGAATACTCTTAAACATATTCTATGAGGCCTGTATCACCCTGATTGATACCAAACCAAAGACACAACAAAAAAATAAATAAATAAAAACTATAGGCCAATATCTCTGGTGAACATAGATGCAAAAATCCTCAATAAAATACTAGCAAACCAATTTAAACACATTAAAAAGATTATTTATCATGATCAAGTGGGATTCATCCAGGGATGCAAGGATGGTTCAACACATGTAAATCGATCAGTGTGATACATCATATCAACAAAACATAGGACAAAAATCATATGGTCATTTCAACTGATGCTGAAATAGCATTTGATATATAGCATGACTTCATGATAAAAACTCTCAAAAAACTGGGCATAGAAGGAATTTACCTCAACACGATAAAACTATATGTGACAGAGCCATAGCTAGTATCATACCGAATAGGGAAAAACTTAAAGCTTTTCCTCTAAGATCTGGAACAAGACAAGGATGCCCATTTTCACCACTATTATTTAACATAGTATTGGAAGTTCTAGCTAGAACAATCAGAAAGAGAAAGAAATAAAGGGCATCCAACTTGGAAAGGAAGAAGTCAAGTTATCCTTATTTGCAGAAAATATGATTTTTCTTTTTTCTTTCTTTCTTTCTTTCTTTCTTTCTTTTCTTTCTTTCTTTCTTTCTTTCTCTTTCTTTCTTTTTTCTTTCTTTCTTTTTTTTGAGACAAGGTCTTGCTCTGTGACCTGGGCTAGAGTACAGTGGCATTGTCATAGCTCACTGCAATCTCAAACTCCTGGGCTCAAGTGATCCTCCTGCTTCAGCCTCCTGAGTAGGTAGGACTACAGGTGCATACCACCACGCCTGGCTGATTTTTCTATTTTTTGTAGAGATGGGGCTTCACTCTTGCTTAGGCTGGTCTCAAACTCTTGCCCTCAAGCGATCCTCCCACCTTGGACTCCCAAAGTTCTAGGATTACAGGCATGAGCCACCATGCCCAGCCTGCAATATGATCTTATTTATCTAGAGAAACCTAAAGATGCCACAAAAAAACTATTAGAACTGATAAACAAATTCAGTAAAGTTTCAGGATACAAAATCAACATACAAAAATCAGTAGCATTTCTATATGCCAACAGTAAGCAGTCTGAAAAAGAAACCAAGAAAGTGGTCCCATTTACAATAGCTACAAATAAAATAAAATATCTAGGAATAAACTTAACCAAAGAAGGGAAAGACCTCTATAATGAAAACTATAAAACATTGATGAAAGAAATGGAAGAGGACACAAAAAATGGAAAGATATTCCATGCTTATGGATTGTAAGAATCAATATTGTTAAAATGTCCATACTACCCAAAGCAATCTATAGATGCAATGTAATCCCAAATCAAAATACCAATGAAATTCTTTGCAGAAAGAGAAAAAATAATGCTGAGATGTATATGAAACCACAAAAGACCCAGAATAGCCAAAGCTATCCTGAGCAAAAAGATAAAACTGGAGGAATCATACTACCTGACTTCAAATTATACAGCAAAGCTGTAGTACCCCAAACAGCATGGTACTGGCATAAAAATAGACACATAGACCAATGGAACAGAATAGAGAACCCAGAAACAAATCCACACATCTATAGTGAACAAAGGTGTCAAGAACATATCATGGGGAAAGGACAGTCTCTTCAGTAAATGGTGCTGGGAAAACTAGAGTCTGGTATCTTTCTGAAGTATGAGAGATGCATACACACATTTGATACATCTTATATGTTCATGTTATGCACACTGTTTTGCCTCTCATTATTTTTCTTAGCAATCTGACTTTGAGAACATTTCCTATCAATACATACAGATGATGGCTGCTCTGATTCAGGAAATTGAATCAGTACCTTGTCTGATTGATGAACAGTTATGTTGTTTCCAGATGTTGCTAATACCAGCAACACTGAAATAAACACTTTTCTACTTATTTCCTGGTGCACATGTCTGTAGGGTAAATCTCTTTAAATGGAATTGCTGGGTTGATAGGAACTTTTAACTTTAGCAGACATTTCCATATTATCTTTTAAAAAGATTATACTGATTTACCCTTTCATTAATAACACCATCACCCATGCCAACTTTGTAATCTTTGTCAATCATATAAATATAAATTGGTATTCCATTAATATTTTGAATTGCATTTTAAAAATTATGACTAACAGTAAGCATGTGTTCATGAGTTTAAAAGTAAAATTTATTTATTTTTCTGTGATTCTATCCATGTCTTTTCTTTTCCTAATGTGTTCTTTTTTATTTAGTATAGATAACATAATTGTATTGTCTTGGAAAATTTTTCTTTCCTGTTTGTCTTTTGTTTTTGACTTTATGACTATTTTTATGTGCAGAGGTTTTTAACTCTATCTGTGCTTTACAAATGGAACAACAAAATCTGGATAACAACACTTCTGTTTATAGCATGTTTTATTGAATATTTTAAGCTTCTTGTTGAGACCTACTTTTCAGAAAAGATTCCTTTCAAAATATTATTGCTCATTGACACTGCAACTGGTCTTCCAAGAACTCTGGTGGAGATGTACAAAGAGATTACTGTTGTTTTAATGCCTGCTAACACAACATCCATTTTGTAGCCCATAGATCAAGGAGCCATTTTGACTTTTAAATCTTATTATTTAAGAAATACATTTCATAAGACTAAAGCTGCCATAGTTAATCCTCTGATGAATCTGGAAAAAGTAAATTGAAAACCTTTGGAAAGAATTCACCATTTTGGATGCTATTAAGAACGTGTGTGATTCATGGGATAAGGTCAAAATATCTATGTCAACAGGAGTTTAGAGGAAGTTGACTCCAACCCTCATAGATGATTTGAGGGATTCAAGACTTCAGTGGAGGAAATAACTGCACATGTGGTAGAGATAGCAAGAGAACTAGAATTAGAAGTGGAGCCTGAAGATGTGACTAAATTGCTGCAATTTCATAAGATTTTAATGGAAGAGGAGTTGCTTTATATGAATAAACAAAAAAAATGATTTCTTAAGATGGAATTTACTCCTGGTGAAGATGCAGTGAACACTGTTAAAATGACAACAAAGGATTTAGAATATTCCATAAACTTAGTTGATAAAGCAGCAGCCGGGTTTGAGAGGATTGACTTCAATCTCGATAAATGTTCTATGGGTAAGATGCTATCAAACAGCATTGCATGCTACAGAGAAACATTTCCTGAACATGGATGCAGCAAACTTCATTGTTGCCTTATTTTAAGAAATTGCCACAGCCACCCCAACCTTCAGCAACCACCACCCTGATCAGTCAGCAGCCATTAACATTGAGGCAAGACCCTCTACCAACAAAGAGATTACAACTCACCAAAATCTCAGATGATTGTTAGCATTTTTTAGGAATAAAGTATTTTTAAATTAAGGTATATACTTTTTAAAATATGTAATGCTATTGCACACATAATAGACTATAGTATTATATAGTGTAAATATAACTTTTATATGCAGTAGAAAACTAAAAAATTCATGTGACTCACTTTATTGTGGTGGTGTGGAACTGAACCTGCAATATCTTCAAGGTGTGCTTTATTTAAAAACTTCTCTCTCTTTCTCTCTCTCTCTCATTAAGGAAGTATCCCCATATATTTATCTTTCTTAGATTTATTACATTAATAAAATATTTTATAATCTTTGCTTTTGATTTTACTTCTGAAACAGTTTAAATATATTTTAGTTATCTGTTCTTTTGTGGTCAGAATCACATGGGAATAATTTGGGTCTAATGTTTTGTTAGGATTGTTTTGACAAATTTCTCTATTTCTTCTTTGATGATTGGGCTGTGCATATGTGCTATACCTTCTGAAGTGAGGTTTGGAGGTATGTATTTTCCTAGAAAATCACTAATTTTTTTGCTTGGCTAAATCTTTATTACTAGTTGATCAAAATAATCTTTGTTACTCACTGTGCATATATTATAAAAAGTCACTGTTTTTGTATTTGTGTTTTTCTTTTACTTTCTCAATTAGATTTGGCTATGTTTTATCTGGTTTATTGCCACTTTCCCCCCTAAAGAACTTGGTTTTTAAATTTATTAGCCCTATTGTTTTTAATTTTCTGTTTTATTAATTATTTTATTCTTTCCTTAGGTTAATTTGTTGTTCTTTATCTAACTTATTCAGATGGATGCTTTATTTATTTACATTCTTTTTTTCTTAGTAATGCAATTATTGATTAATTTCCCTTTAACTCTTGATGTAGCTTAATCCCATTGGTTCTGTTACATGTTTTCATTATAATTTTCTAGTCATATATTAATTTTTATTTTATTTTTCATTTAAAAATTGTTTTATATAGTTTTAAACTTTTTTGATGGGATGGAATTTTTTATTAATTAAAAATTTAAAATACTGATTTAAAACTTTATTGCCCTGTCATCAGAGAGTTTTCTATACTCTTTATTCTTTTTGAAATTTGTTGAGGTTTTCTTGCATCCTAATATATTATGAATTTTTGTAAATGTCTCATGACTCTTGGAGGGAAACAATATATTCTGTCTTTTCAGGGCATTAAGTTGGTCATAAAGTAATGGTTCTAATTTATTTATTTTGTTACTTAAATCTTCTATATCCTCACTTAACCATTGATTTATTTGACCTAATATGCACTGAAGAAGGTGAATAGAACTGCTTAAGTACTATTATATTTTCTTCTTTGTTCCTTATATTCGTATTAGGTTTTGTTTTATGAATTTAGATGTCATAGAATTTGGTTCATTAAAGACTTTTACCTATTCAGTAAACAGTGTAATAATTCTTTATTTTATAATACCTTTATTTTAACAAAATACTCTATTTTATCCAATTTAATGCATTTTGCTCTGAATTAAACTTTATTATTATTTATTAATATAACAGCTCTCCTGTCATTTTTGTCTGCACTTGTCTGGTGGTTTGTTCGTAGCCCATTCTTTTCCATTCAACTTTTCTGAATCTCTTCATTTTAGAAGTACTTCTTATATATAGCACATGGTTAGCTTTTGTTTTGTGGGCTATGCCCAGATTCTTTCCTTTTCATAGTGAATTTATTCTAATCATATATTTTCATTTGCCAATATATTTCTATTTGTTCTGTCTTTTTATATCTCTGACTTAGTAGTAGCTTTTGATTTTGATGCATTTTTTTGAATAAATTAAATCTTTCAGCTTGATTTCTATGTTGTTTTCTACATATTTATGTCTCCCCTGTTGGCTCAGCCTCAAGACCCTCAGGAACCGGGCAAAGGGATTTCCTGGAAGGTATATGGATGTCTGCCCAGCAGTATAGGGCAGAGGGGCTGGAGTTCATGCTCTTACAAGAACACTTTGACTACTGATTCTTTTTCCAGACAGAACTGATGACTTTATTTGAACCCCCAGGAAATAAATAATCATATAAATCCATGAGAAAATGTTCACTATTTGAGATACGGACAGATATGAGGGTCAAGTAAAACCCAATCCTTGCTACTCATTCCAAGTCTGCATTTTCTGCTGGCTAAAATGAGAGCATTAAACCAGAAAACATCTACGATTCCCTTCCAGTTCTCTTCTGTAATTATTACTGTTAGTACCAGGTAGTTTTTATTGTGTCTTTGCATGTCTATAGCCTCAAACAATGTGAAATACTTAAAACTTTCTTATTAAAATGTAGCATAGAAGAAAAAGAAAAAGGCACAAATCATAACTCTACAGCTTGATGAATTATCACAAAAGAAATACGACTGGTATAAGTAGCAGCAAAGTGGAGAATCAAAATATTCTACCACCTGAGAAGTCTTCTCATGTCCTGCCAAAATATAAAAATTATCCTGACTCCTTACATCACAAGTTAGTTTTGCCCGATATTGAATTTAAATTATATAGCATCGAGTATGTAGTGTCTACCTTCTTTTGCTTAACAATATATTCATTGAAATTCACTTATGTTGTTGCATGTAGCTGTAATTTTAAAACTTTTCCTTGTAGTATAGAATTCCATTGTATACGTGTATCACAACTTATCTATCCTATTGTTGATGGCATCTTATTTTTCCGCAGTTTTTGGCTATTGCATATTACTTAAATGATGATTTGAAGGATCTTCGACGTGTATTTTTGTGTACATGTGTACTTATTTCATTTGGTTGTATGTCTAGGGCTGACATTTCTGCATTATTGAAGTTACAGTTTTCGACCATAGCCAATAATGCTAATTTTCAAAGTGGTTATAACTATACTCCCAACAGAAAATTATGGGAGTTCCAGTGGTTCTGTATCTTCACCAACATGATATTGTCAGAAGTTCTAAATTTCAGTCATTCTGTTGAATATGAGATTGTATCTCATTGTGTCTCATTGTGATCTCAGCTTTTCTTTGATTACTAATGAGATTAAACACATTTTCATGTTTACTGACCTTTTGAATGTATCTTTTTTCCAAAGTGTTGTGCCTATCAACTCTTTTGCCTTGTTTTCTAAAGTCATTTTTCTTTTTCTTATTGATTTGTAGAAGTTCTTTATATATTGTGATTAGGAGCCCTTTGCTTGTCATATGTATAACACTTTCTCTCCGTCCTTGGCTTGCCTTTTCATCTCCCAATGATATCCTTTGAGGACCAGAAATTTTTAATATGAATATAGTCTATATTTGTCATCTTTTATGGTCAGTGCTTTTCAAATGCTGTTTAAGAAATTTACTAGAGACAAAAACAGTATAGAGAGGAGCTCTTGAAGCAGCCCAATGGTTGGACTCAGTTTCCCTAAGACCTAGAAACTGGAGCTGCAACTTAAGAGAGGAATAGACATCATACAGGACAGGCTAGGAAAGGGGGAGGGCCTGCCAGTCATCAGGGATGGAGGAACAACGGTGTGCATTCGGTGCTATGAATCCCAGGTTGACAGACTGATGCTGCTCAGAATTAAACTCCTTCGACTGGGGCCCTCCCTGTGTTAGTCTCCTGAGAAAACTTCATTCTCAACTCCTTATGCCCCACTCACAGGACTGTTGTGAGCAGACAGATTAAGTTAGTATGTGTCAAAATAATGTGTAAAGTGCAGAGCAAAATAAAAATTAAACTTTTTATTTTTTTGAGGCAGCTAGTGGCAAGGGAGAAACACAGACACTAAAATTAGTGGATGGAATTAGTTAAATTCACTGGTGATTTAACAGCTGAATTATCTTGGGGAAAATTAGCATTTCAGAGTCTTATCTGTGAAGCAATGGTAGCTAAAACACCTCCTTTACAGGGAAAAGTACGTATGTGTTCTTTCTTAATGTTAAGCATTATATAAATATTTGGTGACTTTGTCATCTCTCTTTGTTCATGTTTTTTCCCCTAAGGCTTTAAAATAAAAATATAAATTAGATCCACCTTCATGATGGTTATAGAATCTGATTAATGTATATTTAATTTCAATGTATATTCATGAAAATAAGAGAGGAGAAAATTGCTTCCTGCCCAACATATTCCAATGAGGCTTTTGATAAGCAGAACAATCATTTAATTGGTACATTTCTATTTCTACTAGTGTCAGGCTGGGACAAGAGGATCCTTATGCAAATCAGGAGGACTGGGGAAATGAATGCTGATTGATGGATTGCCCGATGGTAAGTCAACATATTTTTTTGACCTTGGGAATCTCAGCTTGAAGAGCAAGGTCAAAGACACCAGCTCCAAAATGAGACAACATAGAAGGGAATGGGCCAGGCTGAACTAATGATATTCTAACATATGTATTAATGCTATACATGGATATAACGGAATATATTGTTATACATGGTTACAGACTAAATTATGTCTCCCCCGAATTCGTATGTTGAAGTCCTAATCTCCAATATCACAGTATTTGGAGATGGGGCTTTTAGGAGGTTATTAAAGTTAAATGAGGTCATAGGGTAGAGTCTTATTTTAATAGGATTTGGTGGCCTTATTAGAAGAGGAAGACTTCAACATCCACCCCTCCCCAAACTCCAGCCAGTACCAAAGAAAGGCCACCTGAACACACAGAGAGAAGGTAGCTGTCTGCAAGCCAGAAAGAACGCCCTCTAGGACCTAACCATGCTAGCATCCTGATCTTAGACTTTCAGCCTCTAAAACTGTAAGAAAAGAAATTTATGTTGTTTAAGCCACCCGTTACAGTATTTTATTATTGAAGCTTGTGCAGACTAAGACATACATGACTAACACTCTTTGTTATTTATGTATCCAGCAAACATTTATTTCTGTGAACATAATCAGTGCTAAATACTGTACTAGCCCTTGAATTAACAAAAGCTATTAGAACTTGGTTTTTGTTTTCCAGTGATTCAGAATTTAGTGGGGTGGACAAACATGACTATATAATTATAAGTCAGACTTACAATAGAAGTAAAAACAAAGAACATGAGCACATATAGGAGAATATATTTTTGTATTCCTGGAAGTGTCAAAGGATGCTTATTTTAAGAGATGACATTTTAACTAAGACTTGAAGGACGTCTTGTAGGGAGATTTGGGCATCCCAGGCAAAATAGCATGTGCAAAAGCTTGAAGGCAATTGGGAACTGGAAACTTTGAAGAAATCTAAAGTAGTTTGTATGCATGGAACCCAGAATGGTAAGGAAAGTTGTGGGAGAGCACATTGGCAATTGAAACACAGAAGGGCGTGCCATGAATTGCCTATGCTCTATGCTTAGAAGTTTGAATTTTAAGGATTTATTGAGAAAGTGAAAAGGGACCTTTGAAGATATTTTTTCCTCCATGTATTTTGGTTTGCTTCATTGTTAGATGAATATGTATATTTAATTGTTTTACCTTTCAGATAGCTTGATACTTTTATCATTATAAAATGTCCTTTTTTTCTCTAGTAACAATTTCTGTCTTAAAGTACATTTTGTCTGATGTTATTTTAGTCACCTGAGATCTCTTTTTGTTACTGTTTCATCCTTTCTCCATCCTTTTACTTTCAACCTACTTGTGTCTTTGACTCTAAATGGTGTCTTGTATAAGTAGCATATAGTTGAATTATGTTTGTTTGTTTTCATTCTGTCAATCTCTGCTTTTTGATGTGAGTGTTTCATTCATTTACATATCATGTAATTACTATAAGGTGAGATTTATGTCTGCTATTTTTCTATTTGTTTCCTATATGTCTTGTATCTGTTTTGCTTTTGTATTCCTTTATTACTGCCTTATTTTGTGGTAGTTTTTTTTTCTTTAATGCACCATTTTAATTCCCTTGTTATTTCTTTTACCATATTTATTGAGTGATTTTCTTTGTGGTTTCCTTGGGGATTGAAATTAATACCTTAATTTAAAACAATCTAGTTCAGATGAACAACAACTTAATTTCAGCAGTATTAAAAACATTGTTCCAATATAGTTCCATTTCCTTCCCTCTCCTTTGTGCTATTATTGCCATCCAAATTGCATCTTTGTACATTTAAAGCCAATCAACACAGTTGTATAATTATTTCTATGTGTAGTTAACTTATAAACCACATAGAAGAAGAGTTAAAATAAAAATAAATTTATACCATCTTTTATAATTACCTATGTAGTTACCTTTGCCAATGTGTCTTTATTTCTTCATCTGATTAGAGCTACTGTTTAGTGTCCTTTCATTTCAGTCTGAAGGACTCTCTTTAGTATTTCTTGTAAAGCAATTTTTCTAGGGAGGTGTTCTTTAAGTTCCTCAAGGTGTTCTTTAAGTTCTTTAAGAGGCTTATTTAGGAATGTCTTAATTTCACTTTATTTTTTGAAAGACAATTTTGCTGGACATAAAATTCTTAGTTGATAGTCTTTTTCTTCAAGCACAGGGAATATGTCATCCTACATGTGGCCTTTTGCCACCATTGTTTCTGGTAAGAAATCAACTGTTAATCTTGTGGAAGATCTCTTGTACATGGTGAGGCACTTTTCTCTTGAAGCTTTCAAGAATCTCTCTTCGTTTTTACCTTTTGACAGTTTGACTATGATGTGTCGAGGTGTGGGTCTCTTTGAATTTATCCTACTGTGGTTGGTTGAGATCCTTGGATGTGTAACGTTTTTCATCAAATTTAAAAAGTTTCCAACCATTATGTTTTAACATAATCTTTCTTCCTCATTCTCTCTTCTCCCTTGGGACTCCCACTGTAGAGATGGTCACACACCTTATGGTGTCCCACAGATCCATTGAGCTCTGCTCATTTTTCTTCATGCTTTTTTTCCTTACACTGGATAATCTCATTTGATCTACTGCAAGTTCACTGATTATTTCTTCTGCCAGCTCAAATAGTCCTTCATTTGATCTCAAATATTGAACTCTTCAAATGATTTTTTTAAATTTCAGTCAGCTTACTTTTCAACCTCAGAATTTCTATTTGGTTCTTTTTTTTTGTAACGTCTATCTCCTCATTGATAGAGCAGCAATCATGTTTTCTTATCCCACAATCTGTTTGGTGAGACATTGTTCTCATACTTTCCTTTATTTCTTTAGACATAATTTCCTCTAGTTCTTTACACACATTTAAAATCTTTTTCTAGTAAGTTCAACATCTGGGCTTCCTCAGGAACAACTGCTATTGCCTGCCTTTTAACCCTGGGCATGGGCCATACTTTGGTCTTTCTTTCCATGTCACTTAATTTTTGTTGAAAACTGAACATTTAAAATAATATAACATGATAACTTTGGTAATCAAATTTCCTCATTTTCCAAGGGCTTATTATTATTGTTACTGCTTGTAATAGTTGTTTTGCTATTGCTATTTATTTGTCTAGTAAATTTCCTGGGCTAATTCTGTAAAGTCTGTATTCTTTGTTGTGTACAACCACTGAAATCTCTGCTTGGTTAGCTCTGTGATAAGCTAATGATTGGAAAGACCCTTAAATCAATAAGTATCCCCTTGGCCAAAAAGTTCTGCGTTTTTGTTGGCTCATACCGTCTAAGCTCTGGCAGTTGGCAACACTACCTCCTTGCACAAAGCTTAAAGGTCAGCTAGAGTGATAGATTAAGGCTCTGCATATGGAAGTGGTTGGAAGTACAGTGGAGCTTTTCAAAGGCCTTGTGGGCATTTCATTTCTCAGATTTTCATTTTAAGATTTTTGGCCAGCCTCATGTTGGCCCCAAATAGTAATACTGCCTCAGGCAGCTGTAATGTTAAATAACTGCCTTTGATTATTTTCAAGAAATGTCCTGAAAGCAGGTCCTTTTCCACAGAGTGAGCTCTGGTCAGATCAAATAAAGATAAGTCCTGTGAATGGGGCTTTCCCAAGGCTTTTCCAGATAGGTCAAATAGTAACAATTTTCTGAGGATAAGGATTTTGTTTTCTGGAACTCCAAACCACTTTTGCCTCCTCCAGTGGCTACTTGTCTATTGGTTTTCACAGCTCCCATGGTGTGAGTCTGTTAGTTTTCAAGGTTACTGTGGGGCTGGAGAGAAAGCGATGAAAATAGGGCAAGTGAAATTTCAATAAAACCCTCTATTCTTACGAGGATTCAGCAGAGGTTTTTTTTTTTTTAGTTTGAATATATGCTCATTGAATTATTGCAAGGCTTTGGTTAATTTCTACAGTTCCACAAAAGTTGATTTTGAGCATCTTTTTTGTTAGTGTCATTATTGCTTTTAGGGAGGAATGGATTTTCAGATTCCTTATTCTGCCATTCTGGAAGTGCTTCCTGTGTACAGAAAGTTTAATTGCCTTTGCAGAGTTCTAACCAGAGAAATGACATAAATGACATTTGTTTTGGATTAATCATTCTGCCAGCTTTTGGAAGATGGGGTGTGAAAGAAAGAGTAAGACACATGACAAGGCTTGGCAGTCATTTAGGAAGTGATGTGGACTTGAACAAAGCCTCTTGCTAATAAACACTGTCATCCTAAGTAACTAGGGATAAAGGGTTAACAAAAGACTATCTTCTACTGCATGAAGATTTGATCTCCATTTAGTTGTCTTGTTGAGTTCTCCTAGTATCCAATAAGGATAAGAATGTCAACTATGTTATTAGGAAATGTTTCTTATGGTAAAAATATCTCCTAAATGGTAAACTGCACCTGGCATCTGCATCATTACCTGGGGGGTCAAAGAGCTCTCTCTTTGCAGAAAAATGCCTGATGCTATACTGCTGGCAAGCTCTGGTTCCTTTCCTATAATTTTCTAAGTGAATCTGATGCCATGTGTGCCCTAGGATGGTTTTGAGTCTTAATGTTTAGTGATCTTAACAAGACACAATGGTAGGATTTGCAGAGACCCTTGTGATATATTATGGCATTTATATAACTGGGAGTAGTCTGTATTTTTACCTCCTGGTCTGCAACTTGTTTCTGCTGCAACACTTGCAGACCGTCTGTTGTGGGCCATGTTTTACTTTCCATACAAACCTAACTTACTTTTTGAATGTGTAATAAATAATATTGTTTTTATTACAATCTACTCTGGAGATCAGTAATAATATAACCCGATATTTGTATATTACTGAAAATCCATTAGATTGGATGATCTTTCAGAGCTTTCAAAGTGCTGTTGTAGTTATGATATCATCTTTTTCTCAAGCAACACTGAGTTGGCATCATTGTCCTCATTTCATACTGGGAAATTTAGGCTCTAAAATGTTCAGTGGCTTACTTGGTGAGATGATGATTAACAGCAGATCTGTGGTTTGTGCCCTGGTCCTTCAGCCTTCAGTGTTCTTTCTACTGCCATATGAAATAGAAGTTGTTAGCCATGTCACAATGAGCCCTAGTGCCAAGGGAAGCCAGTCTGAACTGATTTTGTTTTAGGTGGTTGTTAGAAAGTGAGACACTCGCCCACAGAACCAACAGGAAATCTTGCCAGATCTTCAACCTTCCTGTTGAAAAAGGAAACTCTACTTCCTCATCACTTAACACTCATGTCACAGTTTTGGTGAAGGGCTTGTCACAACTGGCAAAATTCTTTTTCAGCTGAAAGCTGCTCATGAATATTCAAGAATGCAAATTAGAATTTATGCCCTTAACTGGAAAGAAGTTGATAACCTGTAATAGCTGCCTCTGGCACTGGCACTCTTGTGTCTTCATTAAGCAGTGGCAAGAGAGGGTGGTTTCTCATGGAAACCAGTTTTGTCTTTGAATGTTGTGTACTAATAATATGACAGTTTATATTTTTGATAAAGGGAGTCTTCCTCCTTCTTTGACTCTTATTCTTTATCTGAAATTTAAAAGATTAAAAAATAAGCTTTGTTCTTTAAATGGTAGGATCTTAAGATTGGGAATCATGTTTAAACAATCTTCTCATTTTATTAGCTGGGAAACTGAATTACAGAGAAGCAAAGCAGTTTTTGCAAGGTTGCATGACCCAAACTGGGAATTCTTCAGTTTTCCTTTGGTTTTCTTCTCTACGCTGATTCAATTGTTTTGTGTTTGCATCACATCATCATTAATTCATAATATTTAAAAACAACAGATAAAAGTTAAAAGTAAAATGCATATACATGGAAATAAGGGTGTATATATTGTGCTGTAGGAGAGTATATCCACTATGGTCAGTTGATGGAATATTTGACTGTTTTTCATTTGTTGAACACATATTATGTACAATGAAATGTGACAAATGCTACGGGAAATAGTAATGGAAATGAGACATAGTCCCTGCCTGCCCAGAACCTGCAATTTACTAAGGCAACTGGCACATAAACAAATATGTTAATGACCTGGTATCATTACACACACAAACATATGCACAAATACATATAGTCAAGACTACAAATGACCTAGTCCTACACTGTTTATGTATCTCCTATTACATTGTTTCCTTATTTCAGGCACTTTTCTCTATATAAGCCATGTGACTTCTTATCACTCTCTGATCATATCATAATCTGTGAGACAGTCTAGTTTAGTGTGTAAGCATATGAATGCTGGAGCCATTGTGCCTGGTTTATATCCCAGCTCTAATGCTTACTAATCAGGTGGCATGAGTTCACCTCTCTGTTCCTCTGTTTCTTCATCTGTTAGATGGATATGATGATAGTATTTACCTCATAGAGTTTCTTGTTTATAGGAATAAATGAGTTAGAACATGCAGCAATTTTAGAACTGTTGCTGGCCTACAGTTAGCATTAACAATGAATATTAGTATTAATAGTGCTAGTATGACCTCAACATATCTTTCAAGATTTGCCACTGCCTACTCCTGCTATCTCTCACCTTTAATTTTCTTAAGAGTCATCCCCAATAAATTCTAAATCTGTCTTGATGTCTGTTTCTTGGAGGATCTGCATTGATACTGTAAGCTAAGAGCAAAGGCAGATGATTTTTTTTCCAAACAGTTAAGAGCTGAGAAACTTTACCTGGAAATCACCATGTATTCAGAAGTTATTTGAAAACCTACTCCAGCAGAAAGTGGAAGAGTAAATAGAAGATGAATACTTGGAATCAAGAAAATAGCAAATATATATATTTTGTAATTTCTTTATTTAGTTATCCATTGACAGACACTTAGGTTGCTTCCATATCTTGGCTATTGTGAATAATGCTGTAATGAACATGGGATTACAGATACTTCATCAAGATACTGATTCTATTTCCTTTGGATATATTGAACCACAAAAGACTCTGAATAGCCAAAGCAATCTTAAGCAAGAAGGATAAAGCTAGAAACATTATAATTCATGATTTCAAAATATAGTACAAGGCTATAGTAACAAAAACAGTATGGTGCTGGCATAAAAATAGACAAATAGACCAATGGAACTGAGAGCCCAGAAATAAATTCATGCATTTACAGTCAATTGAATTTTGACAAAGGTGCCAGAAGCACACAATAAAAGGATAATCTCCTCAATAAATAGTTCTTGGAAAACTGGATATCCAACAGAATGAAATTAGACCCTTATTTCATACCCTATACAAAAATCAACTGAAAATGTATTAAAGATTTATATGTAAGACCTGAAACTGTAAAAATACTAGAAGAAAATGTAGTGGAAAAGCTTCTTGACATTGGTCTGGGCAATTATATTTCTTGGATGTGACCCCAAAAGCACAGGAAACAAAAGCAGCAGGAGACAAACGCGATTGCACCAGATGAAAAGGCTTCTACACAATAAAGGAAACAATCAATAAAGTAAAGTGACAGCCAAAGGAACGGAAGAAAATATTTGCAAATCATGCATCTGAGAAGGGGTTAATACCCAAAATATATAAGGAATTCAAACTACTCAATAGCGAGAAGACGAATAACCCTATTAAAAAATGGGCAAAAGACCTGAATAGACATTTCTCAAAAGAAGACATACAAATGGCCAACAGGTATATTAAAATGTGCTCAACATCACTAATTGTCAAGGATACGCAAATTAAAACCACAATGAAATATCACCTCACACCTGTCGGGATGGCTATTAGTAAAAATGCAAGAGATAACGTGTTGGTGAGGGTGTGGAAAAAAGAGAACTCTTACACATTGTTGGTGGGAATAGAAATTGGTTCAGCCGTTATGAAAAACAGTATGGAGGTTCCTCAAAAAATTAAAAATAGAACTATCATCTTAAAAGAATTAATGATGCTTTTCCCCAAATCTTTTGGAAACTACAGAAAATATATTGTTTAGGTATTCCATATGAGGAGAGAAAAGGGACCCATTCAGTTTATCTTACAATTTCAGAGCATGTCTTAGAGTCTTTAAGGTCATCTGATCAGATCATTCACTCTCTAATGGGAGATCCAGGGAGATTTGGGCAACACAGCACATCCATCTCTACTGTTCTTGTGGTAGTTCAAGCACATCTTACAGGCACTGCCTGCATCACTACTGTAGCTGTACCTCTCAAATCTTTCATGTAGCCACTAAAGCTATCTTCTTAAAGTTCAGATCTGAGTGTAATAGGATATTGAATGAGAATTATCCTGTTGCCCTGGGATTTATGACTAAGGTTCTAGGTTAGGAAAAAAATTAACTAAGCATCCCATGTTCTAAAGAATGCTGAAATCAATTGGAGTCAAGTGTCTTCCATGGGTTTGCTAAGTTATGATAGGAGTGGCACTGCTAATGCCAGTAAGTTCCTCAACAGCCTCCCCTGCTCCTTCCCAGCCTACCTATAGGGTCCGGGGTGACGCAGAGCCCTGAGATGTTAGCTTGGGGTTGGGGTGGGAACAGTGCTTTTATTTTTACTCTCTTCAGCAGGAGTACTTTACTCCCACCCTAAAATCAAGTGAAAGGATCCTCCAAAGGCTCTCTCAGAGGTACCTGCAAGAAGGAGAGATGGGCATCTTGCTCTCTGTATAGATACTCAGTAACCTGCAAAAAGATGTATCCCCACCCTGCCACTCTCAACCACATTCAGCACTGTTCTGCGGGGAGCTTAAGGTACGGGCACATATGTTAATCCAGGGACTGGAGATTTCCGAAGGTAGGGATGGTGTTCACAGTAGAGGGTGCGGGCACCAGGAGAGTGAGAAGGGACCATGATGTAGTATGCTTGTGAAAAAGTGGGGGCAATACATCACCTGATGCGATGTTTGCATGGCCATCCATGTCATAAAAGACGAACTAGGTGATTCCTGTGGGTCCATACAAAGGAGAAGGAAGGATGAGAAAGTGGCAGGATCCTTGTAATAGCCCAGGTGGCTGCCAAGGGAAAGCATGCCTCCTTTCCCAAAGAGACAGTTAGGTGTGATTTACCAGCCAGGACAATTGGGAGACACCACCCCAAGCAAGTCAGGCACACAGTCTAGATGGAGACCCTCAGATGGTCGACCGCCAGCAGGTAGAGGATACCAGAGTTATTTCCTGACTATCAACAGCCAGACATTTTGGTAATTCAACCTCTGCTCTATTTTCCATTTTTCTAGATATACAAGAGGAAAGAGGAGAGGAAAGTATCCCTAAACCAACACCCTCTCCCTCTGCCATGCTCTCTCTCTTTGTCCCAAAGTAGGGAGATGCCAGAAGGAGAGAAAGAACAGAGCCTATCCCACCCGGTCCCTACTTCAAGTCCACTAGGCAAAACCTGGCTGAGTGGGAGGGGGTGAATATATGAACCCAATTTGAGACTAGGGTTTTAAGCTACACTTATGAGTTTCTAAATAACCAAAGTGACTGGAAAGTTAATTGGAAGAAAATGAATTTTCAACAGAGCATTATTAAACCTAGTGATTTGGGAGGAGAGGATGAAAAGTTTTATGTTCATATTTCACTTACGCCAGATTGCTTAGTAAACCATGAATATGATGCTCCTCTGATTAAAATCCTCAGGCTATTTCCTAACTCTTTAGCATAGCATTCAGAACTCTCAAATCCACACAAAGTCATGGAAATTAAATAACCTACTGCTGAACGATTCTTGGGTCAATGATGAAACTATGATGGAAATCAAAATATTCTTTAAACTGGACAACAAAGGGGACACAAGCTTTCAAAATCTATGGGATACAGAAAAGGCAGTGCTAAGGGGAAAATTCATAGCCTTAAATGCGTACATCAAAAAGACAAAAAGATCACAAATTATCAACCTGATGTCACATCTCAAAGAATTAAAAAAGAAGAGCAAACCAAATCCAAAGCCAGCAGAAGAAAAGAAAAAGCAAAGCTCAGAGCAGAACTAAATTAAATGGCAACCAAAAAAAAAAAAAAAAACAATATGAAGGATTAATGAAACAAAGTTGGTTCTTTGAAAAGATAAACAAAATTGATAGACCACTAGCCAGATTAACCAGAAATATAAGAGAAAGGACTCAAATAATCTCAATCAGAAATAAAAAAGGAGACATTACAACTGATATCAGCAATCCCACTACTTTTCCCAAAGGAAAAGAAATCATTTTATCAAAAAGACACGTGCACTCAAATGTTTATCATAGCACAATTCACAATTGCAAAGATATGGAACCAACCTAAGTGCCCATCGGCTGATGAGTTGATAAAGAAGGTGTGGTCTATACATATAACATGGAGCACTACTCAGCCATACAAAGGAATGAAATAATGTCATTCGCAGAAACTTGTATGGCACTAGAGACCATTATCCTATGTGAAATATCTCAGGAATGGAAAAACTAACACCACACGTTCTCACTGGTAAGTGGTAGCTAAATTATGGGTACACAAGGGCACAAAAATACATAAAGGACATTGGAAACTAAGAAGGGGGAAGGGGGGAGGGGGGAGGGATAAAAACTTACCTATTGGGCACAATGAACATTGTCCTGGTGGCAGATACACTGAAAGCTCTGACTTCAGCATTATACATTGTATCCATGTAACAAAAACATTTGTACCCCCTTAATATTTTGAAATAATAAAAAATTAAAAAATTAAAAAACAAGAAGCATGAGCTATAATGCACAATGATAAACTTCTATCATGGAGGATAAATCACATTGCTATTATAAATATGTTCAAATATATACAATATTAAATGTTAAATTATTTTAGGGGAAGCAACATGATTTTGCATCATTAATAAATAAAATGAAATCCTTAATATATATTGTATCTTTGCTTTTTATGCTTTAAAATTTCCATTTTTAAAATATTTTATAAGGCAAAAATTATACAATAGAACGTGTATATAATATGTAAGTTTTACATTAATATATGTAGGAAAAAAGTTATTTTAGAACTAATACAAGTGAATGACCAAAGTATTTTGCAATAATTGCTTTAGAAGATGAACCATATGTCTATTCTCTCCTTGCCTGTTCCTTTTAAAATGAGTGGTTAAAAATAGCATCTATTTTGTTCTTATTATGAAATTGAACATTTTTTATTACAAAAACTTTAGCAATTGTGGCCAAAAAAAAGAGACCAAAAAAGTATATCTCTTATCTCACCCTCCAGGTGTGACAACTTTGAACATTTTTATGTATAGCATAATTATAGGATATGTGCACATGTGAGTGCATTTGAAGGCACATGTGTGTGTTATTTTTCAGAACTAGTTTAACAGCATATTTTAATTAGTGACTAGCAGATTAAAAGGGAACATTACTTGGCAGGCATCAACAAACATATCAGAATTTTGTGAACTTTTAAGTTTTATTCTTAATCATGATTTAAATGACTATGTAGTATTCCATTGTAGAATTGTAACATGATTTGTTAAACTAATTTCTTCATCACTTTGTGCAATAACAAACAATGCTTTGATGAAAACTTTATCAATCCATTTTTCTTCTGAGATATAATTATATATCATAAAATTCACACTTTTAAAGTGTAGTGTTCAGTGGTTTTTAATTTATTCACAGAGTTGTGCAATCCTCGCCACTTATATGATGATATTCATCATCCCGAAAAGAAGTCACACACCCATTAGCAGCAACCTGTCAATTCCCCCTCACTCAGGCCTGGGAAACCACTAATCACCTTTCTGTTTCCATGGATTTGCCTATTCTGGACATATCATATGAATAGAATCATATAATATGTGGCACTTTGTGTCTGGCCTCTTTTACATAGCATAATATTTTCAAGGTTCATTCATGTTGCAGTATAAATCAGTACTTCATTTCATTTTATGGCTGAATAATATTCCATTGTATGGATATTTCACATATATATGCAATCAGTAGTGCAATTTTATCATGGAGAGTAAATCACATTGCTGACATAATATTAAATATGTATATAATATAAATATTAATAAATATGTTAGTGGAACCAAATGGTTGTTGTAACCATTGATAAATATTTAATATATATAGTATCATTTGGTTTGTCTTGTCCTTTAAAATTATCAGTTGATGGACATTTGGGTTGCTTCTACCTTTGGCTATTGAGAATAGTGTTGCTATAATCATTTGCATACAAGTTTTTGTTTGAACAATTGCTTTTTCATTCTCTTGGATATATAGGTAGGAGTGGAATTCCTAGGTTTTATGATAATTCTTTGTTTAACTTATTGAGGAACTGCCAAACATTTTATCCAAAGTAGTAGTGGTAGTAGTAGTAGTAGCATCATTTTACCCTCCATCCTACCAGATATGAGCCCCTCCAGTGGTTGCCAGGCTGCTGGTTTTTACTGTTATTATGAACTGTTGATTTTCACCATGGAGATTCCATGGCAAGGATCAGAACGAGGTTAGTTTAAATGCCATAAAACTCACTGATCTTAGTGATATTCAGCATTTTTTTCATGAGTAAATGCTCCCTCTGATTGGTGCAAGTCTTTGGTCAGTTTCCAGAGTATTGAAAAAGTTGATTTCAGCAACTTTTGCCAGACTTCTCACTGCTTTTATTGAGGAGAGAATTTTCAGAGGTCCTTATTCCACCATTCTTACTGACATTGACCTGTCAATATAGTTTTACATTCAACTCTAGTTATTTTCTTTTAAGGCTTTTGAGACACATGGAACAAGTTCCCTCCCAAAAAGTTGTAGCAATTTCTGTTTCCACTAGCAACCATGAGAGTGCCTAAATAATAGTACTTTCTGACTATGGTGATTTTTTTTGCAAAAGATCTTTTATTAAGTTATGATTATTAAATTATGTAGGAAGCTGAGGGATGAGCAACCTGAGGCATTAACCTCGAAGCCAGTTAACCCTTTTCCTGAGTAACTGATTATAGAGTAATGTGTCAATTACCAAACTACTGCTTCACAGGTGCCTGGCCTTGCTATGCACAATCAGATTCTTCCTGTTGAACATGCTGCATTAAGAGAACTGGAGTTAAGCAGGAGAGCAGAATAACTTATATTCATAGAGCATCCACCGGGTTGCACTTGATACAAACATGCAAACAAGCCCATTGCTTAATGAATGAGACAGAGAATTAAATGGAAAATTAGAATATTGTGTGGTTGGTGTTACTTTAGGTCTGTGCACATAATAAAAGCAAAATTTATCAAGCATTTAGCAGTGTCCCACTTAGTCCTCACAATAATCCCATGAGATGAGCGTGTGTGCTCTGGATTGAAAATGGATGGATTCAATTAATCCTCTTCCCATTATAGGGTGTGTGGCACTGGGAAACTTGTTTATTATCTCCAAACCTCATCATCCTCAACTAGGAAATGACAATTAGAAAAAATATCTACTTCATAAGGTTGTTGAGAAAATTAAATGAGGTAATGCTTGTAAATCTTGGCACAGAGTAAGTTCTCAATAACATGAGCAATTACTGATATTGTTAAAATTATCTTTATTTTAAAGATGGGAAATCTAAAGCTCAGAGAAGTAAAGTAACTTGTTCAAGATGGTTAGATCACACAATAAGTGGTAGAATGTTTTTGAACTAAGGTTGATCTTTAGAACCTATTCTAGTCTCTGAGTTCTGTGGGGAAAATCATTTAAGGTTATACAATTTGTCTTTAGAAAGATAACATTGGAAACATCTAGGTGTCAATGTGTTTTTACATCAACTCAGCAAACATTGCTTGAGCACCTATTTAATGGTAGACCCTGTACAACAATTGGTACAGGAGATCAATTGATACAGCAGATTCAATGGAGAGAAAGGGGGGAGAGAGAGAGAGAGGGAGAGAGAGAAAGAGAGAGAGGGCACCCCTGCTTCTTAGGAGCTCATTATTTAGTGGGCTTTCCCCAACCATACCTGAAGTTTACTATAAAACAGTGTAGGGCTATCTTCAGGGGAAACCTCAATGGAGCAACAGGTAAACTTGCTAGGGGTAGGTAGGTAGCATTTTAAGAGGAAATATAACATTGTATTTTGTCTGGCAAAGAAAAAGTGAGAAGTTGTAATACATTTAGTTTCATTAAACTAAGCTCAATCTTCCAAAATTGGGACCTATGGACAAACACCTACGGGGGCATGCTGGTGGGCCTTGTGCCCTGGATTCTTATTCACTGTGATTGGCCTTTGCTTTGGGGAATAACACCTGCAACCCACTTCTGTTACCACCGGAGAAGAAACTGGCAAGTTCCCCTAATGCAATCAAAACATAATCCACCAAGACTGTCTTTGGCAGAGATAATTCTTTACAGAAGGTGTGTTAATGAGAGGCCACATAATAGTAATAAGAATTAAATTGCTATAAACCAGGTGCTTGATAAAGATTTTTAGATCTACTCTTTCATTCTTATAACAACCTTGAGAAGATGTCTTATGTCCAACCTCATTTATCATATGAGTTAAATCAGAGTCAGGCTCAGTGGTCACATTGGAGGTCACCACAGAAACGTTTAGCATCAGAGTAAGTGATTGAAGAGACAATGACAACATTTAATTTACTAAGATGGAGAACTTGCATATTTTTCTTTTGGATTTCCATGTTGTTATATTATCATCTTTGCTCACCAGGTTATAAACCTGTATATTATGTTACTGTACTGAACACTGTAAACAATTGTAAATCAATGGTATTTGTATATATAAACATAGGAAAGATACAGTAAAAATATAGAATGAAAGATTAAAAAGTGGCACACCTGTCTATGGCACTTACCACGAATGGAGCTTGAAGGATTGGAAGTTGCTCTGGGTAAGTCAGTGAGTGTGTGGTGAGTGAATGTTAAGGTCTAGGATATTACTGTACGCTACTGTAGGCTTTATAAACACTGTACACTTAGGCTACACTAAATTTATAAAAAAATAAAGTAATTGCACTATGATGTTATGATGGTTATAGCATCACCAGATGATAAGAATTTTTCAGCTCCATTATAATCTTATGGGACCATTGTCGTATATATGGTCCATCTTTGACTGAAATACTGTCATGTGGCACTTGACCACATTTTTTTTTCTTTTAAGGCATTACATGTCTTTAGAAGTTGGAAATAATTGCTTATACTTAAACAAAATTCTGTAATACGTTCTCTATTTATAGGGTTTGATATTTCTTCAACATACTACCTGCTCTCTTGTATTTGCTCTCCTAAGATGCTCCCCAGGAGCAATGAATTTTTGTAATAATAAACTGAGATGAAAGAGACAAGTCTAGATCATCAGAGGAAAATCACTATCACTCCTACCACCAAAACACTTCCTGCCTTCACAATATGACAAAAGGGGCCCAAACACCCCATTTCTAAAGCCATGCTTTGTTCTTTGTAGAAAAATAAAATAAGACTTCATTATGAGAGTGAAATTTTGGTCCTATGATGGGTCATTAAGAGTCTTCCATGGAAATACTATTTCAAACTATTGTTTTATTTGATGGTCTGGAGATATTTATATCTGGAGCAATTCTCCATAATAAGATTCTGGATGGCTGAGGGTTATGACTTCCATATGTGGAGTGAGAGGGTCTGTTATGAAGCGTGAGGTGGAAAAGGTGGATTGCAGGATGCTATGATGTGCACAAGCAAATGAGGATTAAGTCTTGGTAATTGGTTTTCAAATTAATTAGTACCTGAATACTTCTTGGAAGGCTTTGGGGAAGGGGGAATGTATTTAAATTAAAGAGAATTGCATTAGATAATCTTTAAAGTCCCATTTCAGGCCTGAAGTTTCTGAAATCATCTACATCACCTACACATTATAGATGAGGAAATAGGGCCAAGTAGGTAAAAGACTTGAGTGGATTTCTATGCCCAGTTTCCTCATGGTATTTTTCTCTCCTTTATTTATGCTACTTACCAGCTTCAGCATGGTCATGGATTCAAACCCTAGTCTTATCACTTACCAGTTGTGCTACTCTTGGAAACTTATTTAACTTCCTGGTGCCTAAGTTTTCTTATCTTTCTTTTCTTGCAAGACATTATTGCCTGGAATATATATTCCATAGCTTATTTACCTTTGTATAATTCTTTAGTGTTTCTATAAGTACCTGGCACCTAGTAATTACTTAATAAATGTTTGTTATAAGAATGGAAAATGGGATTCTCTTCTGAAATTAAGATACTCTGGGAATTGAGGTGGGAAGCACCTTGGATGGTTTAATAATTAATTGATATCAGTTATTTCTTGGCATAAATTACTTGATAGGATTGCTAAACTTAGGGAAAGTTGCCAAGAAGTTGGATATAGGGAAAGGCAGGTCTGGGTGAGGTGTGGAAGTGAATCCTTCTGGTCTTTGATTCCATCAGTCATTCAACAAACATCTATCGAATTCCTACTCTGTGCCTACTCTGTGCCTTACTCAATCTTTTTATGTCTCAGGTTCCTCAACTAGAAAATTGGGCTAATAATATATAGCTTGCAGGGATTTATAAAGATAAACTAAAATAAAGTATGTAAAGTGACTGGCAAATACAGTGCCTTCATGTGTATGGGAATATAAAAACTAATAAAATAAGGCACCTGTTCTTAGGGACCTCACAGAACAATAAGAAAGAAAGACCACGCAGTAGAGAGCAGATTGTGCCATTAATGGAGATAGTAATATTAACTCCTGTAAGTGCTTAGCATGCACCAAGCACTCTTCTAAATGCTTTACTTGTATTCACTCATTTAGGACTTAACAATCATTGCTTTCAGGAGGTATTGTTACCATTAAAATTTTACACATATGGGAAATGAAAAAAAAATTCAGCAACTTTCTAGAGATCACACAGTAAATGACAGAGCAGGGATCTGAAACTCAGGACTATAGCTCCAGAGCTTCCCCTCTTCATAAAAGGGGAGGCAGGTTCTGTTGACTGCTAGGTTAAGGAAAGCTTTGTGGATAAGCATTACCTCAGCTAGTAAATGAGTTTAACTCAGTGATTAAAAGCAGTGTCTCTGGATTGCACAGCCCAGATTTGAGTCCTAACTCTTCTCTTTTTAGCTATATTTTTGGAACAAATTACTCAATCTTTTTATGTCTCAGGTTCCTCAACTAGAAAATTGGGCTAATAATATATAGCTTGCAGGGATTTATAAAGATAAACTAAAATAAAGTATGTAAAGTGACTGGCAAATACAGTCAATAAATTACAGATAAAAATGGCTCTCAAGTACAGCTGTAGATTATATGTCACATCCCTGTGAGAGAAAATCATTAACCAATCATGGATGCAGACAGAAAAAAGTTGGGTGCTGTGGTGAGCAAGGCAAAAGAAAGTTCCCATTGTGTCCCCTGAGTGTCCACAAGGTAAGAGTGAGGCTTCCCCAGGGAAACTTTACCTGTTCCATAGGTGCCTTGTTGTTGGCCTAGAAGTTACTTCTTTTTTCTGAGACTTAATTATTTTACCTCTGAAATGGGCATAATAATATTGGACTATAACAGGGTGCAAGAGTGAGTAAAGGAAAGAATCTGGCACACCTTAGGTGCTCAAACTGTCTTGGTTGAATCTAAATCTTATCATGGTCATGGTGTTTGGAGGGTCTAGGAATTAGTGACTATGTCTTTTTTTAAGTTATGTTTATTTATATACAATATTTCATTTTATCGACACGATAAATCTGAGGTAGGAATTTATATCCTACTATTTTTTGTATCAACTTTACATATAATAAGATGTATCCACTTTAAGTGTGCAGTTCCATGTGTTTTGGTAATGGCAAACATTTGTAACCATAGCTCAGTCAAGATATAGAACATTTCCTTCCCCAACCAAGTCATTACTCTCCACTACTATCCTTTCAACCCCTGAGCCTTCTATTTTCTCTGAAACTGTGAAACAGTTTAGCCTGTCTTAGAATTTCATAGATCAAGCACCAAAATTGAAGCAGCAATAAAAAATCTTCCAACAAAAAAAAGTTCTGGACCAGGTGAGTTCACACCCAAATTTTACCAAACCTACAAAGAAGAACTGCTACCTATACTGCAGAAATTATTCCACAACATTGAGAAGGATGGAATCTGCCCCAACTCATTTTACGAAGACCATGTCTTTTTAAAGATTTATACTTTCTATTTTCCTGGTGTCACTCAAGGGTTTCAGTCAGTTTCAGGGTCAGTGATTTGCAGTGTAGGAAGCCAAATCAGTGCTTCATCAAGGCTGGGAAATTATGCAGTTGCATACTGTGGTGCTCTCTGTGCTAGTGGAGTGGCAGGCTCCAGCAGCAGTGTCACTGTTCCCTGGGGCACTAAGTATGGATTGAAAGGAATCTTTAGAAAGTGTGAAGGGCAGACTTCTCCAGAAATTGGCACACAGCAAATTAAAAAAGAACAGCATTGCACTTCTTGACCTGTTGATGATCAATGTCAAAGGGTAGGACAGTGTGTAGGATATTAATTTCTTGTTTCCTGCTTTATCATTATGCAGAAGGTACAATGAAGCCCAATGCAACCCAACCTGAATAAGTTAAAGGCATCTCAATTCAACAGTGAGCTTTTAAAATGTGCCGTGTGTTGGGCTGGATTTTGTGGATAGGAAAGGTATTACTATTTGCAGTTTTGCCAGGATAATATCAGATTACTATACAGTATAAAAGTAACATGATAGGGATACATTCTGGATTTAGGAGACCTATAGTAAGGACAGTTAATTCAGATTGATGGTAGGGGACTTTGGGAACATATCATTCTTTTGTTTTGTTTTGGATTTTTAGAATTTTTTAAATTTTTATTTATTTCCAGTTTTTGAGGTATAATTGACAAGTTAAAATTATATATATTTAAGGTGTACAATGTGATAATTTGATGTATGTATACATGGTGAAATAATCACCATAATCAAGCTAGCTAATACATCCATCACCTCACATAGTTACCATTTGGGGTGGGGGAGATAAGAACATCAACATCTACTCTCTTAGCAAATTTCAAGTATACAATATAGTATAATTAACTGTACTATAGTTAATTTCAACAATTACTTTACTATATATGTGTAAGTTTATTAATGGGCTCTATATTCTGTTTCTTTAGTGTATGTATCTGTTGTTTTGCTGGTATCATAGTATTTTGATTCCTATGGCTTTGTAATATAGTTTAAAATAAGGAAGTGTGATGCCTCCAGCTTTGTTCTTCTTACTCAAAAACTCTTTTGGCTATTTGAGGTTTTTTTGTAGTTCCACACAAATTTTAGGATCATTATTTCTGTGAAAAAAAATTTTTTTGAGACAGGGTCTTTCTCTGTTGGCCTGGTTGGAGTACACTGGTGTCATCATAGCTCACTGCAACCTACAACTCCTGGGCTCAAGTAATCCTCCTGCCTCAGCCTCCCAAGTAGCTAGGACTGTAGGCATGTGCCGCACATCTGGCTAACTTTTAAAAAAATTTTTTTGAAGAGACAGGGTCTCACTATGTTGCCCAGGCTGGTCTTGCACCCCTGGCTTTAAGCGATACTCCTGTCTTGGCCTCTGAAAGCTCACACCTGTGCCCATCCTCTGTGAAATTTTGATAGGGATTGTATTGAATCTGTAGATCACCTTGGGTAATTATAGACATTATAATAATATTAATTTTCCCAATTAATGAACGTGGGATGTTTTTCATTTATTTTTGTCATCTTTAATTTTTTTCATCAATTTTTTATAGTTTTTATTGTACAGGTCTTTCACCTCCCTGGCTAAATTTATTCCCAAATATATTGTTGTTTTTGATGCTATTGCAAATGAGATTGTTTTCTTAATTTTTTTCTGGAGAGTTCATTATTAGTTTATAGAAACACAATTGATTTTTGTAATGTTAATTTTGTATCCTGCAACTTTATTGAATTCATTTATTAATTCTAACAGATTTTGCCCTCTCACAATAGCTCCCCTCAGTCTTGGTCTCCACTTGGGGCTTTGCAATATCTACCTGGATCCCAGCCCTCTCACAAAGGCACTTTTGTCTATGGATGGATGCCAAGTTATTGTTGCTGTATGGGAATATGAACAGGGGATCTCCTATTCTGCTACCTTGCTGATGTCACTCTGACAGTATTATTCTTGACTGATCAGTAAAAGTTCAAAGGAAGAAGAGAACATGGGCACACTAGACTGTATGTCCTGAAGTAATGATGTTAGAGAACATTGAGCATTTGGGGCAATTTCAGATAATCAGTTGGGGTGAATTACCTCTCCATTTAAGGATGGAGAGACAAGAAAACAGGTGAAGAATTTAGGAATAGAAAATATAGCATTTCAGATTCCAAATATGAGATATAATCATATTGGATCACTTTTAACAGTAAGGGCTTAAAGGAAAGCATTCATTATACATGACTCAAAGCTAGAGAGAAGAACTACATGCTGGGTAAAGGCATCAATACTTGAAATCTCTTAACAGATTGAAAAGATTTTTCAAGCTAAGCAAGATGCCCTCTAATAGGGATAAACAAGAAGTCTCAAAGAATTAAAATCTAAACAGTCAATTACAGCAAAAATGGTAGTGGAGTCCTGGTGTGTGTGTGTATATACAAAAACACATATGAACATATATAGGAAGACCTGTTGGTTTATTTGTCCACAAAATCAAAATGAGCCAGAAGTGTGACTTGGCTGCTGAAAATGCTAATGCAGCCTTAGGCTACACAGATAGAAGATGGACAAATCTATGGATACAGTGCTGTGCATAGAAGTAAGAAAGTCTAAGGGGTCAGAAAGACTCCACCGGCCACTGCTGTGTCGTCTTGGATGCATTCTGATGATTCCTCAGTTTAATCTGAAAAATAAGTCTGATGACAGCTACTCATTCCCTTGAAGATTAAACATGAACATATGTAAAGTACCTAATATAGTACCTGCCACATTAGTGACCAAAAAATATTAATTTCTTTTTCTGCATTAATTCAATTCCTGAACTGACACTGAGCAAATTCAATAAGGACATCAACAAATAAATTAGAAACTACCCAGAGGATAAAGATTTAGATAGTATGGGTAGGGGCTAGAAGTAGCATGTTCTCCTTATTGTGTTAAAGGGAAACAAACAAGCAAACATGGATATAATATGTGTGTATATTATTTGAGGGCTTTCAAGTATAAGGGAGAGAAAATTATATTGAATAGTTTTAAAAGACAGAACAAGGGTCATTTACTCCCCTGCCTCGTTCAGCTATTTAACCCCTGCTTATCATTCAGATATTCCGTCAGTGCCATTTCTTTTCAGTAGGGCTTTCCTTAGTACTATATTTTTAAAGATCATTCCTTCACCTGATTATTACTTTTGTCTGATTATATGACAAAAGCTCATCTACCCCACTCAATGATAAGTTCCATAAAGGTTGGTGCCATGCCTATTTTCCAAACCATTGTATCCCCAGCCCTTGGCATGAGACCAGGTGCATGGAAGGCCCTCAAATATTTGGGTTTTCTTTCATATGTCTTTAAGGGCCAAAATATTTGTTGAATATGGTTCCTACCCTCAAGCCTTATAGTTTTGTGGGTAGGACCTAACATGAAACGTTGATACTATTAAGATGCTGCAACCTCAGGATAGGTAAAAAGAAGACAGACCCAAGCAAGAGATAAGTTACCTTTAGCAGCAGAAGCTAAATGATTTATTTAGAGTTATTAGTGCCCTGATCCAGTGGTCCAGCTCATCACCTCCACTTCTGGCTACTAAATAGGGTCTACATCTGAACACCAGGCCATATTGCTGAGAGTTAATGGAGATAAATAACTTTGCCCATCTAAGGACATTTTCAGAGTAAATGAAGTGCAAAATATCAGAGCGAAACAAGGTCACAGCCCAGGCAAATGATCTCAGCAAAGGCAGCCACAGCAGGCACCAGAGGACAAGGGGCTTCATTTGATTTCGAGGGCATCTTAGTCATGCAAATTAATGGAAAGGAAGCAAAGGGAGTTACCTTGGTGATGAACAGTGATGACGAGGGACTGGAGACATATGGCAGAGGAGGAAATGCAAAGTTGTGTCAGCTTGCAGTGATTCATAAATAACAGCAAGAGGTCTGTGAAGGCAGATTGAAGGCATCCAGGGTGTTATGTAATCGTGCCCCAGTGATGCATGCAAGCATTGAGCATTCTAATGTGCACAGTCTGACACGCCTGCTCTGTTAAAGAAGGCTGGGGTTCTGTGGCCCTGGAGAGATAGTTTGTACAGATAAAGAAACGTTTCCAAAGAATGATAAGAATGATATTTCTTAGTGGTTTGATCCAATTTTGGTTAAATCTCTTCAATACCTCTATAAGCCATTCACATTTCTGTTAATGTTCTTTCATCCATTCACTCATTAGTTTATTTATTCAACAAATTATTTAGTGCCTACTTTGTGTCAGCCTCTGGGCTAGGTGGTGAAAGCCTCCTCCTGCCAATACTCATGCTCAGGTGACAGTCATCTCTCTAAAACATTATTGCAAGAATATCCACATTGGTCCTTCTGTCTCCAATCTTGTCCATATATAATCCTTTCTTCACTCCTCAGGCAGGATACAAATTTATTTATTTTCTTAATTGTGATGCTGAAAGTACTTCTCTCCTGCTGCAATATATATTCCTTCCATCTTTTGTAAACAGCATCCACCTGCTGGCTGAAATATACCTGGGAAAAACAGGAATGAGGATCAGTTGATACCACTGCTTTTCCAACATTCTAAAGTTTATTTTGAAAAGGCAAGGGACTTACTGAATGTGGTGATTCCCTAATAGTTGTCTCCTGCACAGGGGGGTCACAGGTATTGCAATTTAGATGCAATGCCTTCTGCCTAAGGTTCTCTCCTTTAACCCGCAGCTCAGGTTCAGCCTTCATTTCATGTTTCCCTCTTTTTCTTTTTCTGTCTCTGGCTGAAGTAGAGATAATTTGTGTAATGCTACATAATGAATTATTGCCCCAGCACAGCTTTGGGAAGCAGCTCCACACTCTACCATATTTCTGTGGGGATTTAACCCGGTATCTTGAAAGTCCTAGATCACTAAGAATAGCTTCAGGAGCTAAGAATGGGTATAGCAGAAAAGAACATTTTCATTTCTGAAGTGCATTTGACATCCCTGCTGCTGAACTACATTTAACAAGCTATTGTGTCTACCTGCCACTGTCCATAGGTATCTTGTTTGACCCTAGTGGATACAGGGCGTATAGCTAGTCTACAATCTGAAAGCCACTCTCTACCCATTCCTAAAACCTAACCATGATTGTTCATCTTGGGGATTTTGAATTTGCGCGTAGAGTACTCTAACACTCTGACACTCTCCTGCTGTTGAAAACTGAATGCCTCCTCTCCTCTTATAGTTTCACAATAGCACCACCTCTCATACTTCAAAACTCACTCCTGTATGCTCAGTGAGGGACTTACTAAGGTCAGCTGAGGCTAAGGCAGGGGATTATAATAATATTTCTACCAGGGTAATGAATACCCAGTCAATGGATGTCTTCTTCATAATTTCTTTAAGTGTTTAAATGTTGAAGAACCTGGGTTGTTGGGGCAGGACATGGTGTGGAATTGCTTTAAGCTTTCTTCTGCTTAGTTAAAAGTACCCTGATTTTAGTCTCATAACTCATTACCGGTTTAGAAATCATGAAACAAGCTTCACAAATTTTACTTGTTACCCATCATATTCCCAGAAGGAGGCCAGTTGGACAGGGGCAATTTCTATGCTCATCCCCCCATTTGGCTACCATGTCCCTATCATGTGAGGAAAACTGGCATTTATCAGGAGGTATCTTCATGCTTGCTTTCTTCAAAAAGTCCCTTTTCATATTTCTCCAAATACAAGCTATTAGGTCATTAAATACAAAATGTCTTATTTTGAATCAAAAGTGTAGTTTATTATATCTCAAACAAGAAATTTATAGGGTTTCCTTTCTAAATGATGAAAATGTTAGTGGTGGTGGCTGTACAACACTGTGAATATACTAAATGCCATTGAATTTTGTACTTTAAAATGACTAAAGTGATACATTTTATGTAAAGTGTATTTTACTACAATAAATATATTAAAAATAAACTATGAATATTGTAAGACAAATTAAGCATAATATTTATATTTCATAGAACTGATATGGGTATTTCTATATACAAACTCCTGAAGTAATAAATATGAAGTGATACAGTTACTTAAAAATTTAAAACTTCTGTTTGGGATAATATATCATGATAATGTTTATGACACACTTGAGATATATTTGAGGACCAAAATTAATAGTTTTAAAATATAAATATATCCCACAAATCAATGAGAACTTTTTTCTTTTAAAAAAAGCAATAGGTAAAAATTATCTAAGGAAACCTACAAAAAATGCAAACTGTTTTAAACAAATCATGCATCATCTCATGAATATTTTTTAAAAATAAAAACTGAAATGAAGAAATAGTTTTCCCATATCTGATTGACTAGAATTTAAGACATTGAAAACATCTGGAAGCAGAACAAGGGTCTATGGAAGTGGCACTGTTATATATGGTTAGAAGTTTAAATTGCTACAGTAATTCTGTAAGGTAACTTTGCAGTTTTTATCAAAATTAAAAATGTGCATAACCTATGTCCCTGCAATTCCACTTGGACAATTTTATACTATGAAAATTTATGTTACAGAAGCAATAGCATGATTATCTTAAGACATATATGAATAAGAATTTTTATTGTAGTCATTTGAGTAATAACAACAAAAGTGTAGAAACAGTCTAAAAAACTTCCAATGGGAGAGAAGAGCACTTAAACTAAATATAATATAGTAAGATGCTCAACAGCCATTGAAAATAATGAACTAGAGCTAATAATGAAGTAGCAACATAGAGCAGTATCCTCTGTAAACAGGTGAAGAAAGCAGCTACTGAAGAAAATTTGTAGTGCCATCACAGACCTTAGTACCAGAAAGGGTAGATTAGGGGAGAATATTACCTCTTATTTATGTACTTCAAAATCTAATTTTGTCATCATGATTGAATTTTTATTAATTTTTGCTTTTTGCATTTTTTATGTTTAAGAGAAACTCTCTATCTACCTCTGTAACTTTGAAAATAATTTACTTTTCCTTCTAGGCTAATCATTCCTATTCCAACCTTGTGCTCCTGGAACAGTGAGAGAGTTTCTGTTCCCTCTAGATATCCTGCCTGTTTGCAGAGAATTGTAGTTTTTCCTGATCTCAAGAGGAATTTGCTTTTCTCTCCCCTCCTCTTTTGGCTTTTGGTATATTTCTTGCTGCAGCTTCCATTCCCCTGTGAGCCACAAACCTCTGTTTTCACACAGGCTAATGGGGAAATCAGCATTGGGAGATTATGAACTGTTACCTCATTTGTGCTGGCCCTCTAGGGCTGAGGTTTGCATTTATAATTTTCTAATTTGTAAATGTGCTGCCAGAAATAGCAACAAAATATGTCTCAGGGCAGCCGGAGTCTGTTTTCAAGATCTGGAATTTAAATGCACGCAAACAAATTACCAGGCTGCACACATTCTCCTCATGTCTTCTCTCTCTCTCTGTGCCTTTGCTTTCTCAATTGCCTTCCTTCATTTCTTCCTCCTTGCCTTCATCCTCATCTTCACACACACTTGGTTTTTGTACATTTATGTCAAAAGAAATGGCTTCCTGTTGTCATCACAGCCCAACAACACAATAACCAGAACAAGAGTTAAACGTGGGTGATGGGAGAAAAGCGTCCATCAAGCCTCTCTTACATAGATCTGTTCTACAGCGGCCAGACGTAGGTCTGGGGAAGAGATAAAAATGATCTATTCCATTTTGGTCATGTCCAGTGTGATCTATCTGTGAGATATTCAGGCAGGATATATGGGTCTGGGGTTAAAGAGAGATCTGGGCTGCAGATACTGGGTAGGGACTCACCAGCATATCTATACCCAAGATCACCTAACTAGTAAGTGACAGAATTTGGATTTACACCCAGGCTGCGTGATTTCCAAACCCTATACACAACTAATATGTAGTACTACTGCTTTCTTAGATGATCCCAAAGTCTGTCCCAAAATTGAGATTCTAAAGATGGCATTATTCCATCTTTAGCATATTATTCCATTGGCTGGGGTCTGTGCCATTCCTTCATCTCTGGAGGCTCCATCCTTCATCTCATACCCTTAATGGCCTCACAGCCATCCTGTCATTTCCTACGCTGCACAGTCTTTGTTTTCTGAAATGGGGTTTAGCCTTCTGTAGCTTCAATCTGACAGCATTTTTCAAGTACTAAGCTCATGTTGTCAAATGTGAATAGTCATCACATTCCGGGTAAACATGTTAGCTTTCCATCAATCTAGGAGTCAGGTGGACTGAATAACCAATAAAAACACCTTTTTTCATAGCTCTTTCTTTCATTAATGCAGTAAATGGGTAAGAAAAGCCACCAAATATGGGTGCCTAGTTTCCTCAGTTATTTGATGCTGTGGTCCCCAAACCCCAGGCCATGGACTGTACTAGTCTGGGCCTGTTAGGAACTGGGCCGCATGGCAGTAGGTGAGCAGCAGGCGAGTGAGTGAACCTTCACCTGTATTTACAGCCCTTCCAGTCACTCAGCTCACGTCACCGTCTAAGCTCCGCCTCCCCCGCCATCCCCCCAGTCCATGGAAAAATTGTCTTCCATGAAAAATTGTCCCTGGTGCCAAAAAGGTTGGGAACTGCTGATTTGATGGATTAAGCAGTTTGATGCAGCTTTTATTTTTATTATTATTTTTAAATTTTTAATTATTATGGGTGCATAATAGTTGTATATATTTATAGGTTACATGATATTTGGATCCAGGCACACAATGTGTAAGAATCAAATCAGGGTAATTCAGGCATTCATCACCTCAAGTCGTTATCATTTCTTTGTGTTAGGAACATTCCAACTCCACTCTTTTAGTTATTTTAAAGTATATCATAATTTATTATTGACTATAGTCACAACGTTGCAGCTTTTAAATGTGGAATTTCTGAGTCTTAGAACAATCATAAATTGTAGCTTTCAGGTATAAGCCAGAAAATCTGAGCCTCAGTTGGTGGGAGCTGGATGGGTTTTTAGGGATTATTTATTCTTCAGGTGTCATTTTGCAGATAAGGAAACTGAGCCCAGAAATGTGAAGTGATTTGTTCCAAGTCACACAAGCACGGGATAGCTGTGGATTCTGGGTCAGCTTTCCCCAACACTCCAGAATGTAGATTGATACAGTCTAAAACGTAGGAGGAAATCACAGAGTATTTCTAAAGTAATCTTAAAATAGTTCTACTCCAACCCTTTACATACTGATTAACCTGCTCTAAGATGTTCTTGATATCCTAAACTCCAAACCTACAACAATAGGATTTATTAGACTGATGAAAGCAACCACTTTATGGAAGACCAAACCCCTTGTTTTGGGTAAAAAGTTCAGAATCAAGAAATCTCTCCCCGATTGTCTTTTTTGGCACAATTAACAGAACAGGCAGTCCTTTATGTGGAACAATAGAAAGATTATCTCATGATGAAACTGATCTTACCACCTGTGAGGTGTGACCCATGAACACTTGGTGCTCACTAACCTCTTGACATTAGAGTGTAGCAGCTTTGCAATTGCACAGACCTTGGTTTAAAATCCAGCCATATTGGCTATTAGCTATGTGATGTTTGTGGAAATTATTTATCCTCAGAACCTCAGTTTTCTAATTTGTAAAATGAGGATTAAAAATAGCTGATACTTGTAGGACTGTTGAGGAGATTGAATAGGATGATACATGAATAGCACTCAGTTCAGTGCCTGGCACACAAAAATAGCCTGATAAGTTACCCACTCCCCCCAAAATTTCTGGGTTTCTGAGAAATATGTAAAGGTAAGAGGGGAAAAAAAAGAGCTACTTTGTAAGAAATGCCCAAAAAATGAGTAAAATTGATGGTATGTTAGGTGATAAAGCCAAGGGGGAATTTTGACATTTTGTTAAAATACTTTCCCCATCTTTCTCCTGAGAGCTGGATACCCAGATTCAGAAGGATCGCTCCCTTTTCTAGTAGATATTAAAGAGACAATCTCCCCTTGGTTGTGCTTTTTAACTTGCTTGAGTCAGTATTTCTATTTACTCATTCATTCAAAAATGACTGTGTGGCATCATTTGTATGCTAGGCACTGTCCTACAATATAGACGCAAACTGTTGTCATTTGCTTGCCTTCAAAGAGCCTATAAGTTTGAAACTTCCCTTCCTGCCTAAATAGTAAGGAAATGAAATGGGATTTAGAATCATACAATCCCAATTTGGAGCTGACCTTAGTGAGCGTATATAATCCCTATTCCCAGTGTAAAAATTTACTCCACACTACCTTGGATAAGTGGTCGCCCGTTCCTGCTGGAACACCTCTGACGAACACTTCTACTTCAAGAGGCAGCTGTGTCTGTTGTCGTACAGTTCTCATTCCTACTGCATTTGACCTTCACTGAGCCAACTTTATAACCCTAAAACATGATTCCATTGGCTCTCATCCAGCCTTAACTCTAATTCATTGTCTTTATATAATGGTAGAAATATAAATAGTGGAGTCAGAAGAACATGGATGATTTTATGCTGCCTGTTTCACTTACAAACTGTGCAAATATGAGCAAGATTTTGAACTCCCTGAGCCTCAGTTTCCTCATATAAGAATGGGAATGGTAATATCCATCTAACAGCGTTTAAGTAAAGATTAGACGATGTAGCTCAGGGCCTGGCATTCTGCAGGTGTGCAGTAATTGGTCATTCCCTTGCTGCTACTTCTTAGTGATGGCCCTTCAGCTGTCTGAATATGTATATTACCTTTCAAAGTCCTCTCCTATTTGTTTTAAACATCCCTAATTCTTCAGTAGTTCTTCAAATGAGAAGATTTAAGTGTCCTGCTATCTTTTGTGCGTGTGGCTTAAGTTTGTCAATGTTCTCAAATCTGGAACCCAGAGTTGAACTTAATACTTCAGACTTTAGCAGATTATTACAGGCCAAATCAGGATTGGTAATTCCATTTCCCTTGATTTGGTATTTCTGGAAATATTCTAGGTGCTTCTTTGCTTTCTGTAAAATATGACTTATGATAAAGAAGTTCATTTTAGTTTATCTTATATAGCAGAAGCTCTTGCTATATTTAAAGTTTAATTCTTAAAATGGCTTGGCTCTTGCCCATAGATCCTCAGTGGTGGAAAGGGGGCTTAATTATTTATGTGGGGATGAAATAAATGCTGTTCCTTGAATCAATTACTGCTCAGTATCTTCTTCAGCTTCTGGAAGACCAGGTTAATCCCACTTAACATTGAAAGTCATCGAATTATGCTATACATCTGCAGTCCCCAACCCCTGGGCTGAGGACTGGTACCCATCTGTGACCTGTTAGGAACTGGGCCACACAGCAGGAGGTGAGTGGCAGGTGAGAGCAAGTGAAGCTTCATCTGTATTTGCAGCTGCTCCCCATCGCTTGCATCACTGCCTTAGCTCCACCTCCTATCAGATCAGCAGCGGCATTAGATTCTCATAGGAGTGTGAACCCTACCGTAGACTGTGCATGCAAGGGATCTAGGTTGCACACTTCTAATGCCTGATGATCTGAGGTGCAGCTGAGGCAGTGATGATAGTGCTGGGGAGTGGCTGCAAATGCAGATTATCATTAGCAGAGAGGTTTGTATAATTATTTCATTATATATTACAATGTAATAATAATAGAAATAAAGTGCACAATAAATTTAATGCTCTTGAATCATCCCCAAACCATCCCCCCTGACACTGGTCCGTGGAAAAATTGTCTTCCATGGAACCAGTCCTGGGTGCCAGAAAGTTTGGGGGCTGCTGCCATACATAATTAGAGTATGCTACAAAGAAAGAGTATTGAGTTGTCTAAACTATGAAATAGGAAATATCAGACATTTTTTTTTCCTTGGAAGCCCATATATTGTGTTGGAAAAAGTGATTAGGAAGGTAAATGTAATGATTTATTTTATGTGTCAACTTGAGTGGGCCACAGGGTACCCAGATATTTGGTTAAACATTATTCTGTGTGGGTATCTCTGGATGGTAGTAGCATTTGACTCAGCAGACTGAAGAAAGCAGATTGGCCTCCCTAGTATGGATGGGCCTCAGCCAATCTATTGGAGGACTGCATAGAACAAAAAGCCTGAGTAAGGGAAAATTTGCTCTTTCTGCCTGATTGTCTTTGAGCTGGGACATGAATCTTCTTCAACCTTTGGACGTGACCTGTAATTTGCACCATCAGCTCTCCTGGTTCTCAGACTATTAGATTTGATATGAAACTACACCATTGGCTCTCCTAGGTCTCCAGCTTGCTGACTGCAGATCTTAATATTTTTCAACCTTAATAATCACGTGAGCCAACTCCTTATAATAAATGTATGTGTGTGCGTGCATATGTGTGTACATCCTGGACTCTCCCCATGTCTTGAAAAGGGGTTTTGAGTCCATATTTTCTAGATCTGAAGAAACATAATGACCAAAGTTGACACTGTTTACTCTCTCAGTCACACATGTAAATACTTACCCTCTGCCGGGCCATGAGGTAGGCACTGTGGATGCCAAGTGTGAGCAAAACCAGAATTGGTGCCAGACATAATGGCCTTATAACATATGAGAAATAGAAGTGTGGACCAATCATCACAGGAATAAATGACATCTCTTAGGAGATTTACAAAACACTCTAACATTCGTGTACAACTCTATCTCCCCTGTAGCCAAGAGGCTCCTTCTGGGAAGGGTTTTAAACTTTAGACCCTATCACATTCTCTGACACATAAGAGGTGCTATGAATATAAACATTTGTTGAATGAATGAATTCATTAACTTAACAAAGAAAAAGAGATGGGCACTAGAAGATAAAATAACAGAGTTTCACTTTAACAATTTGTCTAGTACAGATTCTACTTAGTCTTAATTTGAAGAGTGAACTTTAAGTCTAGCAGAACTACATTTTATTTACGTTCATCAAACATTTATTGAACAACTACTATGAACCAAGCTCTTTTCTAGGCACGGGCTTATGTAGATGAAGAGAATAGAGACTTTGTACTATAATGACTGAGAGTATAGTAAATAGTCATATGTGTTAGTGTCATTAAAGACATCTCCCATGGAGAGATGAGGAGGGACGAGGGACTAAGACTGAGAAGACAAGCACAGAGAAAATAATGCGCAACCCAGAACACATCTGTCTACTTTAGTGAATTGCTTACTTAAGTTTAATTTACAAGAAAAACCCAATCAAGGCCAGTGAGGAGTACTTTCAAAATCCTTGGAGCACATAATTAGCTTTGCTTTTAACCTTGCCGACATCGGAAAGATTTTTAATAATGTTTAATTATTAAATTGTACCTTTCTATTTAATGAACTACTCCAAGTGGCACTCCAGGGGGATTTATTTAGCTTTTATGAAACTGTCCCTTGTATTCAGTATAAAAGATACAAGAGGCAGAGCTGGTTTGGCCAGCTAAATCTTGGGCAATCCTATTGCCCACATGGCACCTCCCATGACATTAAAGGCAGGTAATATCAAGGCCAAGGCTGACACAGACAGAAAGGATTTTACAAAGTCCTTTTATCTCTCAATATTATGACACCCTGAACCTCTCTCAGTACTTCCATCTCCTGTCACCTGCTACCACTCTGTCTCCACTCATTGATCCACTCAAATCCACATAGGTTAGGGGTTGAAGGCAGAAATGGGAAGGAAGAAATTTTATTAAGAGATTGAGCTTGTCACTGTGTCTTTCCCTCTATTCTAAGATATTTCCCTTTCTATCTTCTTATAGTATCAGGAGTTCACCATTAGATACTGGTTTTACTAGTTGTATGGCAGCTTCAGTTGCAATAATATAAAACCTGACTCAAATTTATATAAAAACTAAAGGAAACGTAACTGCTTGAGTAACTGAAAAGTCACTTGGTAATGCCAGTTTCAAGCATAGCTTGATGCAGAGGCACAAGTATATGTCACCAAGACCTACATCCTCTGTGTCTCCTTGGCCTGTCTTCTTCTGTGTTGGTTTCAACATGAGTTTCATTTTCCTTGTAGTCCTAACATTGTTGCCCATAGTTTCTTAGAGCTGAATGACTTCATTTTCATGTTCAGTAGGAAAGATAGCATCTTTGTTCCAGTTTGTAGGATTGTCTGTAATTTACTATAGTTGTACTGCTTAGGCCACATGTTCCTTCCTAGTCAATCTGCGTGGTCAGAGAGAAGAAATGCACTGATAGGCTTAGCCTAGTTCACATAATGCAATCCTAGAAACGGAGTCAAAAGGGGTAGTGTGACTTTGTCAATATCACAAACCTAGTGAGCTAGTGGGACCATAAATTCTGTCCTTTCCTATACACCACATGCTTCAATCTACCTGTGAATTCAATGCCATTCTGTCATGCAGTCCTCACTCTTTGATTTTAGTCGTGGTTCTTCCACTGACCTACTCTGTGACCTTAAAGCAAGTCCTTCAACCTCTGCCAGCCTCAGTTTTCTCATATGTAAAGTAAGAAGGATTATGTCTGTCCTGCATCAGGACACTTGCATTAATGCCCACAGAAGCACTTGTAAATTTAAAAGGGCTACACAAATATATGATGTTGTTACTATTGGTGGTAGTGTTGATTTCTACTGCCTGTGTGACATCTCCTCTGACTGTGGTGGGCCCTGGCAATCACTCATTCCTCACTTGGCTGCAAGCTCTATGAAGACAAGGGTTAGGTCTGTCTTGGGAAGCTATTTCTGACCCAGAGCACAGTTACGGATGCGCCTGAGATTTAGAAGACTGGAGCCTTCAACATGGTTAGGAAGTTTCTGGGAATGCACTTATACAAGAAGAACTTTCAGAAATGGAGGAGGTACAGAAGAGGATAACGTTTTCCAGCAAATTCCTTAAGGTCCTTCTATGAACATAGTGCTGTGATACATGGTTCAGAAATGACTCAATATACCAAATCTATCTAAGATATCAAAGTAAAAAGTGAAGTTACTAAAAAATAATAAGCCAAAAAAATTTCAGCTGTTTGCATCTGAGGTTCAAGAGAGGTAAGTGTTGAGACGGTAAGAGCTTGTGATAATTTTGGGCAATAGCAAAGCAAACAGGCAACCCCATGACATCTGGAGGAAAGCTCATGAGGGATTACATTTGTTCCGTCTTAACTGAAGACATGAACTTTTGCTTTTTATTTGTATGTTTTTAAGTGGATTTTGGAGGCAGTTTGAGACTGATAGGTTTTCCACAGTATAGAAAGATGTTACCAAATAGGTAGTGCAGCACCAGGTAGTGTATAACCAGTGAATGGCGTCTGTTGTGCTGAGACAGGTCAACAAAACTTCTTATCAATAAGGTCAGTGTAGACCTGATGACAGCTGGATTCTAGAATCTGTTCAACAAGATACTTGCTGAGCCTGGAAAGGAGGGCACGTGAAAAGTAAGGGAGGCTGGGGAGGTAAAGAAAAATTTGAGAGGGATGTGACATAGATGTCAGAAATCTGGGTGAAAGTGCAGATGCAGGAATTGCAGGAAATGTGGGCCCAGGGACCCATTTTGGAAACTGACTGCACTACTCCCATGGACTTGCTGGGCTCTTGAGGGATCATTTCTATGATTCTGGTGCCATGAATCACCCTATGTCTTGTGCTGCCCTAGAGCTGGATGCCTGGATTCAAATCCTGGCTCTAGCCCTGACAAGCTGTATAACCTTGGACAAGGCATTTAGCCACAGCGTGTCTCTCTTTTCTTATCTAGAAACCTGAGATAACAGTAAGTTATTATGAGGGCCAAATGGAGGAATAAGCGTAAGGGCCCTAGAACAGTGGTTGACACACAGGAAGCATCAATAAAGTGGGCCATTCTTATTTATGACATGCTGCTGACTTTGCCTGCTCAGAGCAAGTCTCAGTTACAAAGGAAAATCAACTCAAGATTCCTCAAGTGCTTCCTTCATAGCTGGACCAGTGCTGGCCATGGGTATACACAGATAAGAGACTCACACTGTATCCTGAGAAGTTGCTAATTTATTGGGCCACTGGGAAACAAGGAGCCCTAAATTCTGTTCTGTTTTCTGTGAGCAGCCATTTCAGATTCTGCAGGAGGCTGTTTTGCTCTGTTTCAAAAGACAGCTGGGCTTTTGGATGTCAAGATGAGTTGAAACTCAACCATTTGGTGAGGGGATGGAGGGGGTCTTTATAAATAGAAAACAAGTGGGAAGAGGTTTTATTGAGGGAATAAAAAAAGCACCTGGATATCTTCAAAATAGTGCAATTTCATAGACATGTCCCACTTTGCAGCGGCTCGCTTGAAATGACTTGGCCCCAATTTGGGAAGTTTTATCCACTGCAATGAAGAGAACCTAAAGAAGAACTCCAATGGCCTCTTCCTTTTGCCTTTAGAGGAACAAAGAACTCAAAGTTTTCATTTTCTGTCCAACACAGAGTTAAAGGGGAGAAAACCAAGTATTTCAAAAACAGGTAGGCAGTCATGGGTTCATTCTGGGGGAAATTGTTTCAATCTAATTATTCTGGAAATGAAAATGTATAGGGGAGAACTGTACTAAAAATGTGTGTGCGTGTGTGTGTGTGTGTGTTTATAAACCTAGAAAAAAGAAAATACAGAGCCTGGAACTCATATAAGTTCGGCTCCATAGCTTCTAAGACAATTTCTAGTATCTGGCTTAAATATATGAAACATGGAAGAATTTGTTGAGTACCTACATGGTTACTAGCCCTGATATGAGGGGAGCTAAGGAAGAGTATGTTAGTGCTTGTCTCTTAGAGGCAACCCTAATCTTGAAGTGGGCCCCCAAATACCAGTCTA
This sequence comes from Daubentonia madagascariensis, assembly GCA_023783475.1. Taxonomy (NCBI): domain Eukaryota; kingdom Metazoa; phylum Chordata; class Mammalia; order Primates; family Daubentoniidae; genus Daubentonia; species Daubentonia madagascariensis. The sequence continues at coordinate 11,541,708 of JAKFHU010000908.1, forward strand.
CAGAGGTAGCCTCTGTTGAACTTCTAAAAATGCCAGTTACTCCCACATCATTATGCTTCTTAAGCATCCCTGTGCTTTCTGGGGAATGCGGTTATGTGGTCCTATATAGATATAGTAGGTCTATTGTAACATCCCCACTTTCCTGATCATTCTGGTTTTTTTTTCTTTCTCTCAATACTATGCCGAGGCACTTTTGACATCTTCATCACATTTACTGTAGGTCATCACTGTGTCTAAGGTTCAAGGAGCCATTCCTTCCCAGAGTATAATTCTGGAGTTACAGATGAGTCCTCCAAGTCAATGAATTTTGTAATTATGTTTTCTGTGACCTGTCCCTATGATACATAAGTCAAGTACTGCAATTGTTTTGACATGTAGGCCATTTTATCCTGGAGCAGAGATTCTATTTCTTCACTTAGATTGACCTCTGACCTGACCCTTTTTCCTATTTTGGAAGCGCAATCCTAATGCATTGGCCTGGATGCAATGAGGGATAATGAAAAAAACATCTTGCGGGGAAAAAAGCCATCTTGTGAGGCATCTGTTTATGGTAAAGTCATTGCAGGTTTTCAGGCAAATCAAAGATACACTCTCCCGGCAGGTTGGACTAGAGCCCCCCATGGGTACAGTCTAGCCATTATGCAGATGTGGAAGTCTCTCTTTTCCAGGTGATGCTGTATATTTGGCTCCTTGTAGTGCTAGATGTGGCAGCAAAATAAATCTGGATTGAAGCTCATGACATAGTAACCCGTTGTTAGGGCCTCCTTAGGCCAGAGGAGTGCCGAGTATGATGTAAAAATCAAATTCAATAGAGACACCTTATTTGTTATTATGCCAAAGAAATTCTGGCATTTCCACTTATTTTACTGTAAGTCACCTTCCAGTCCAGGTTTCAAGGAGCCATTCATCTCAGCAAACTATTGGGACTAGTTTTTGTAATGAATTCTAAGTATTGGGTAAGTGCCCTCATGCCAATGAATTCTATCCTATTCATTGTTCTATTTTGCTCACCTGGTTTGATATCTACCATATCCATACTCTTATATGTTTCTCCAGTTTCTGCAAGTCTGTTAGCATATGGACCTTCCCTGCGGGGGCTTGCTAGACTTGATTCTCATTATTAAGCTGGGGGCAATGAAGGTGGCAACAGTCAAGCATCATAGTGCAAGGCACCAGTTTCTGAAGAATCTATTGTGTGATCTTCAGGCAAAAGTAGAAGTCCCCACATGGTAAAGAGTAAAAAGTTTATTCTGCTGTGAGAAGGGTTTAGAAGATTAGGAGGTTCAAGATTCTCAGGCTTGTTAACCCAGATAGCCCTATTCCATGCCTGTACCCTATCCTATTCCATATAGTCCTGCTCCAAGATTCCACCTTCTTCATATCAGGGCTCTGATATTGACATGTGAGACTTGTTGTGAGAGTTCATTTACTCTTTACAGTTCTTCAACCCCTATGATCTGTCTTATTGTATAGTCTGTCCTCTGGTTATAAGGGCTGAAAGTCTCTTTTTAAATTTATCATAGAAGTTTCTGGCTTTTAGATCATGCTTAAAGTTGGCAATTAATAGCACTGGACTATTTGTGTGTGTGTGTGTGTGTGTGTGTGCAAATTCTCTTATGTCCCCTTCCCCCCAAAAAAAAACTACTGTGCCCCACAATTCTTATAATTTTCATTGGTATCAAATTGATTAAACATCACAGCTACTCAATTTCCCAAAGCCTTGACCTGATCCCATCATCCACAGATAGAAGCCTAAGTACTCATGATGTCACTGCCTCTCACTTGCTGCAAGCAATAGAGATTTTTGCCTTCAGACTAGTGGGAAACCCAATTCCCAAATCCTGTCTGAAAGTCTGCTTTGTAAGACCACTCCTGTCGCCAATAGTCTTCGGGCTTTCTAGAAACAGAACCTGAGGTAGAAATTAAGTGTTTTTTGGAAGTACGATCCTAGATGACAAGAGTGAGGGAAAAGTGGAGAAAAGCAGGGGAAGGATAGGAAACAAGGTAACACAATGCATTAATCACACTGGCCACCACTTCATGATGAGCCATGAAGAGATCTGGTTGGTTTCCATGAAGGTGTGTCATGCGGGCATTTTTTGACATCTCTAGCTATACAGTGCATTGAAACAGTTAGTTGGAGAGAGAAACAGAGAAAGTTGACCACAGGCTTTCTCCTTTTTCCTGCCCCACTGGTAAAAATTCACAATGCTGAATTGTCCCCTTTGGCAGCTGCTGGGGAACGGAGGTCCCATGACTCACAGTGCAGTTTTTCATCTGAAACAGAAAATGTGGGAAGAGTCAGAAAGAGCCAGAGAATCCAAACTGGCCAACATCAGGTCACAGATCTGCTGAGGTTCGTGCAGGGTCAGTGGGCCATGGTGACAGCTGAGGGGAGTTTTTGGGTGTAGTCATGGTGACAGCTGAGGCTGAGAGGATCTGAGAGGGCACGTAGATGTGTCTAATACATAAGGTTTCATAAGTGCAAGGCTGGGTCCACTCTAGGGGGAACAGGGATGTCATGTAAGTACCAATGGGTTATCAGTGTTTATTCCTGACTTGTCTTTATCAAACGTTGTACACAATATCAAAAACCCTACCATAAATAATAATCGGGGTATATATTTATTGAATGAATGCAGTGTGTAAGTCATTTTCCTAAACACTTTATATGTAATATCTTCTTTTGTCCTTACAACAGCCTATGAGACAAGTGCTATTATTAAACCCATGTTCACATTAGGAACCTGAAGCTCAAAGATTTGAAGAAATTTTCTGAATATCACATTGCCACTAAGTGGTAAAACCATGATTTAAACCCACAACCACCTGATTCTAAAACCCACCTCTTAAACTAAATATAAACTGCCTTGAATATTTGAACCTAGCTCAAGAAATTTCTCCAGGTGCTCTCTATCTTACATGCAAATATACTTATATGCCAAGAGCTCTTATTGCCCATAAGAGATTTGAAAATTCAACTTTAAACGTATGGACACTTAACTCCAAAGCCACTCTCAAATAAAGACAGGAAAAAGTTCAACGTGGGTCTAGCCCAGGCCCCTCAGACACTACTTGTCTGGCCTGCAGCACCTCAGACCTCTCATGGAGAACACACATACAGCAGAGACCTGAATGTGGGCAGAAGCTCATCCTATAGAACTCTGGTACACTGTCGAGAGAAAGTAGGGCCTCTCTTAGTGAGATAATGGACCTTTCAGGCTCTGAGCCAATAGCAATGGCTGTTGAATGCCTTGCCAGTGTGAGCAGGTTTCATGAAGAGGGAAAAACGGACTGTGTCTCCTTTGGCCCAAGTGTGTACATCTGCACAGCAGTTTTCCAATTCAATAGTCTGGAAACAACCTTCTACTTCAGCCAGTTAGAATCCAGCAGTGGTGAATTCCATCAGCTGTGGTCATCACAGGCCCTTTATTGGTAGTAAAAGATTTTCCTTTCTCTCTACTTTATTTTTCAACTCCAGAGATTCCAGCTATTTTTTATTTCCTTTTAAAAAATCATAAATGTTTTTTGGGAGGAAAGCCCTCCTTGATTCTCCATAAATATTAGTTTTCCTGTTATACACTCTTAAATAATCTTTTATTTCTCCTTAAAAACTGAAATACTTTTTTGTCTAATCATTTGTTTCATGAATGTGTTCTCCTCTCTACTAGACTACAAGTTCAGTAAGGGTAGGGAGCATGGCTGTCTTCTTTTCTGTTGTATTTCCACTGCTTGGCACAGTGCTGCGTATATAGTACATGCCCCAAAACATTTTTCCTTTTTGAATTAATACATAAAACTGAACCTTTTAACACCTCTGAATTGGAGGAGCTACTTGGGCCAGTTTACATTCTGAACCTGGCCCTTCTTTCCTAAGTATTGGGCAAATATGAAAGTTTTGGGTCCCTTTCTTAAGATTCTCTTCTTGTAAGCTATTCATAAATTTATTCATGCACTTATTAAACTGTGATTTTTTTCTCAGTCTGACTGAAGTTTCTTAAATTTCCACTTACTTAGGCTAGTGTTGATACCAGAGGCCCAGGCAGAGATGAGCCTGCAGGTAAGGAATAGGTTGTACCAGCCCTGAGGGGAGGGGAGCCAGGCAACACATTACAAAGGCAGCTAGTATATAGATTGATATCTTGCTAGTGGCCTTTTCCCCTTCCAGAAGAAACATATCCATTTGGGATGACATATAATTAACAATAATTATGCTAGTGAGAAAAGCACACACTTTTAATATTTAGCTAATCACTGTGTTAGTGATTATCATACCAACTATGAGTTAATGATTAATTGGGATGATTATTATAATAGTAATGGGGAACAGTTTTAGAGAGATTAATTAGAAATAAACTTTAGAGAAACTGGAATGTATAAGACAAAATAAGATGAGGCACAATTATTAATATATAGTGTAAAGAGCATTAGCTTTGGAGCTAGAGATGTGGCTATGATTGGTTGATTGATGCATGCATTTATTCAATAAGTATATATTGGTCATCTAGTATGTGCCAGGCAATCTGTATGTTTTGGAAATATAGCAATGATCAAAAGAAAAGGGTAGTATCCTCACTGAGCTTACATTCTGGTACGGGTTTGGTTGTGGCCCCCAAAATTCATATGTCGAAGTGCTAACCCCTCAGGATGTGAACTTTATTTGGAAACAGGGCCATTGAGGTTGTAATTAGTTAAGATGAGATCATAATGAATCCAATAGGACTAGTATCCTTATGAAAACAGTAAATTTGGACAGGAATGTGCATAAAGGGGGAATGCCATGTGAGCAGAAAGGCAGAGATCAAGATTATGCATCGACAAGCCAAGCAACACCAAAGATTGCCCTCACACTACAAGAAGCCAGGAGAGAGGCGTGGAACAAATTCTCCCTCACAACCCTAACAAATTTATTGTCTCTCAGTTCCAGGGGCTAGAAGTCTGAGATAAAGGTGTCAGCAATAAATTTTTGTTGTTAAAAGCAACCATTCTGTAGCACTTTGTTATGGCAACCCTAGAAAACTAGTACACATTCTAATAATGAAGACAGGCTAAAAAAGAAAACCAACAAACCAAACATAACAAACTTTATCTCCCAGACAGTGTCTTATCATCTTATTTTCAGTATATGGTCTTTTGTGGAAGAAGTTTTTCAGTCTAAGTGCTATGAATTGGATGTGGTCTGTCCCTGCCAAAATCATGTTGAAATTTGATCCCCAGTGTGGTAGTGTTGGGGGGTAGGGCCTTGTGAAAGGTGTTTGAGTCATGGGGGGTGGAGCCCTCATGAATAGATTAATGTACCCCTGTAGGTGAAGCGAGTTCTCCATCTCAAGGGAATGGATTAATTTCCTTGCGAGTGGGTTGTTAAAAAGAGTCTGGCTTTCTCGGTTTCTCTCTCTTGCTTCCACTCTTGCCATGTGATCTCTTTGCACATGCCTATTTGCTTTTCCATTTCTGTGCCATGTTTTGAGCCAGCACTGGCCTTCACCAGAAGCCAGCCAGATGTGGTGTTACGCTCTTGAATTCCCAGCCTGCAAAATGGTGAGCTAAATAAATGTCTATTCTTTATAAACTACCCAGTCTCAGGTATTCTCCAACATATCCAAATTTTATAGTAAGATTTTCACTTTTTGTTTCTGTTTTTTTAAAAAAAATCTATCTTCACATCACTATAGAAATATTCTTTAATATGTCTTGTAATTATTTTTGAGCTTTGTTTTTCATGATTAGGTCTTTAACCTGACTAAAATTAATTTTATCGATCAATTAATTATTATTATTTTACATATGAAGGATAAATTTCCTTAAATAGTGAAAACTGCCATAGAAATAGATTAGACAACTGGGGTTCCTCATCTGAACTACAGAATCCAGAAAATGATTTGAGTGACTATTTTCTCCATTCTCCCAATAATGGTACATAGCTAGTACCTTTCTAGAGAGATATATTAGGGCTTACTTCTCTTAGGGGGAACTCAGTTGAGAAAGGCTGGGTTAGAGGGAGATAGGAATGAGCAATTCTGTGCTGTGCGTTTTAATTTTGCCTTTTAGGTAAACATGTGGCAATGTGAATACGGCAGGTGGAAATGCTGATCTGAAACCTGGGACAGGTGAAGGCCATACATAAAAATTTGCTTATTATCACCAAAGTCATGAGATTTCATGATACTTTTTAGGAAAAGAATGTAAAAAACGTCTGAGGGCCAGATAGAAGGAAGTTACCCATGAGGTAAGACAGAAACCAGTTGAGTGTTGTTTTGTGGAAGGCAAGAGAGCAGTGCATTTCTTGAAAAGTGTTGGATGACCCTGAAATTTCAAGCGGGATGAGAACAGGGAAGTGACTATTCAAAATACACACACACACACACACACACACACACACACATGCATATAAATTGCAGGTCATTGGGAACCCAACCAAGGACAGGATCAGTGGATAGTTTGACTAGAAGGCAGATGGTAATGAATTATTATAGCAAATGGCAGGCAATGAGTGTGGGCCGCTGTTCTTTTGTATAGATGAGGAAACTGGGGTCTGGAACACTTAACCAACTCGCTCAAGGTCTCTCCATCCATCTGGCAGATGAGTCCTGGCAAGCATTATACAAACCTGATTCTTCTGCCTCTAATCTTTGAGCATGTACCAAGTGTGTTGTACTTAAGGTTCCGAGGCCTTACTGCCTCCCATTCCTGCCCCACAGCTGCCATCAGCTCTGCGTGGGCTCCCAGTGACATCACATAGACCCAGCCCCATAGTGCTTTGCCTGGTCTCAGGTCCCACCCTTGGGCTCTGGATACAGCTTGGCAGCCCACTCCTGTGCACCTCAGAATTGCAAGATGGGTAAATGCTCCGTGGAACAAACTTTGACTAATGCAGAGAATGATGAATAAGTCATTGTCCTTACCTCCTCTCTCCCAAGGACTGTCCCAGGAGGCAGCTTTTCTCAGGATTGTCCTGCGATGGTCAGATTGATTTTGGTTCTTCTTAATAGCTCTTTCTCCTTCCCTGCTTAACTCCACTTTCGCCTCATTCCTGCTCCTTGGAGTTCTACTCCTTAATAAAGTAATACAGCATATAAGCCTCTGCCTCAGGCTCTGCCTTCTGGGGAACCCACCTATGATATTATATTTCACTATATTCTCATTTAATTATATTTGCCAAACTCTGCCCTACCTTGGAACCTTCCAAGTGTTATTTCCTCTGCATGGAATATACATTTCCACTGCACTCTTTTTCTTGTTACCCCAACTCCTTCTTTGTGTCAACTTAAATGTCACCATGCCACCCCCTCACACCGCTGACTTTCAATGTCAATCCGTATTCTCATGTGCGCACGCTAGTCTTCCCTCAGAACACTTCTGACTGTCCGTAATCATAGAGGCATGCATATGAATATTTGAAGAATGTGAATTTCCACCTTAGACTCTAAGGTTCATGAAGAGAATGTCTTGTTACTTCTGTATCCTCAGTGTGTATAGCAGTGTCTGATTTGTTGTAGGTGCTCAAAAACTATTTATTAAATGGAAAAAGTGAATGAATAAGCATGATCTCTTATTCTTTCGTACCTCCTCATACTCCCCAGAGTCCAGCATATTGAGTCTGGGAGGATGGGTGGAGATAAAAAAACATATATACTAATATGGTGAATTCCCTCCTCCCTTCTCTAAGTTAAAGTCTAGTTTTCTGGCCAATAGATTTAAAAGCTAAGACCAGCCAGCACTTTCCTTTCCTATCAAACATACCAAAGATACATTCTCGGAAACTCTGACAGTGAAGACACAGGGAGGAAGTGTCAGACTTGGTTTACTCTCCGGGCTGAACGAGGTCAGAGCTGGATGCTCTGGATCACGAGGCTTCCCTTGTACTTCTTTTGCCTTGGTGATTGGTGAAGACGTCTATCCATCTTCTTGTTAGGTAGATGTGTGGTTCATGCTTGGCATTTACTACTGACCTTGTTCTTGCTGTTCTTTAAGATACGTTGAGGTTCCAAATCCTCATAAGTGCATAATGCAGAGGGGAAAGACGTGCTGTCGGCTGATCATGTTCTTTTTTCATTTTCTTTCTTTTTTTTCCACTAAATGGTTTATCGTTAATTTAGACAGTTGTAGAAAGCATTTTCTCAGAAAATAGCTGGGAAGAAAAACACAACTTGGCAGGAAAAATATCCTCATTGAACAAAAGGTAAAATTGAATGAATGTGGTGAAATTAACGTCAGATAAAGATATTCTTTTTCTTTTTTTTTTCCATTTATTTATTTACGTATTTTTATTTTGGAATATTAAGGCGGTACAAATGTTTTAGGTTACATGAATCGTTTTTGTAATGCTTGAGTCCTGGCTATAGGTGTGCCTGTCACCCAAATAGTGTTCACGGTACCCATTAGGATGGGTTCTTCCCATCCCCTCTTCCTCCCTGGTTGATTTCCACGAGTTTTACTTCCCTCTGTGCACTTGTGTGCTCATCGGTTAGTTCTAATTTAATAGTGAGTACATGTGGTGTTTGCTTTCCATTCTTGTGATACTTCACTTAGGAGAATGGTCTCCTGTTCCATCCAGATTGTTGCAAAAGGTATTAATTCATCTCTTTTTATGGCTGAGTAGTACTCCATGGTGTACATATACCACATTTTATTAATTCACTCATGAATTGATGGGCACTTCAGTTGATTCCATTTACTCATTCAATAATTCGTGCTAACTCATTTATTTGTTCATGCACTTACCAAGGCCAGGTACTGTGCTAGTAGCTGGAAACAGTGATAAACAATATAGCCATGATCCTCATGGAACTTACACTATAGACAAAAAGAAAAACAATATTACATGCAATAGAAGGAAAATGTAAGAAATCCTATGATACCAAAAGAACAGGATGCCATAGCAGCAAAAGGCCCTCAGAAAGTCTAATGTGGTCATGGAAGGACACACACCAATTTATGACTCATGTTTGCTCCCAGTATTGAATGCTATTTCCTTCCTAATTAAAGGTCCAAGAATTCATGTGATTCACAAATGGAATGACAAATCTTAGGATGAAAATATTAGTCTACAAAAATGAGTCTCAAACATCAGAGTACTAAAGAGCCAAGTGACAAGCTTTTTAAGCATGCAGGTTCCTGGTCCTCAGCCCCCCATCTCCCACCTCCCAGCCCAGAGATTCCGATTCAATAGAACTGGGACATAGCTCAGAAATTTGTATATTTGTAGGGCACCAAAGCTTGTTCTAATGGTAGTGAAGAGGCTATAAAACTCATAGAATCATTGATTTAAGGTACCTGCTATTGAATATTTTTAAAAATTTTTCTTTTTTACCTGAAAAATAAATTCTGTACCTTTGCATCTTTTTGTCAATTCAGCATTATGACTCATCTTGTCCTAAAATATGGGTCTGTCAAGAAATGATAATATTACTGTAATAATATTGCCATTTCTATCTTACTTTATAATTTATAAGTTAATTCATTTATTCATTATAATGGACATATGTCAGGAAGCAGGTACAATGTAGAATTCCTGGTACTGTGAATAGAAGCAAAGGTGGCATAAAGGAGGGAAGGGTCAGTTCTTTTTCTCAGGGGTAAGGGGAGATGCATGTGTAGGGAACGACTTCTTAACTTTTTAGTAATAACAATTAATATAATAATAATTAACATACTAACAATAGTAATTAGTTATGGTGGTGATAGTAATAGTATTTTCATTATCCTTGTGGCAAAAGCCTAGTCAGTATCAGTCACCATGTGATGTATGGGGTCCTATGTAAATATTTTTGGTGGGGTCCTTGTCTATACATGCAATTTGATTAAAAATATATTATAAAACTAATGGATCCATGTGAAGCATAGTGTTTTATCAATGAAAATTTAGACTAATCAGTAGAGAAGAGGTACTTACATATTTATTTATTATCCAATCATTGTACATAAGATTTTTCATAGTATCTGGGCACCATCACTATTGTTCAAGTACGGGAGTTGTCTCTCCATGTTCTTTATTGTCAAATATGTCCTTTATATGTCAAAATATTGTCTCCATTCCTGGAAAATTTCATATTTTACATTGAAATAAAAAATGTAGTATTACTCATAATGCCATGGCTCTTTGGAGCTTGTTTGTGTTGGAACAATATAGATCCTCCTGCATCTGTAGTTGTCTAATATCATTTACAAGCAACTACTAGTATAACATTACTCATGTTGCAGTGTCATCCTTTAAGCCACCCATGGATACTGGATTCCAGTGGCTTTCTAATGTTGTTACTGTGCTTTGTTGATAATGCCCACACAGGCAAGTCTTACCCAAAGTGTGCAGGAAAATTTGAATGACAATTTATTTTCTAGTCATGTGCTATTAACTATTCAGCATTGTATAGCATAAAGGTAGAACAGTACATCCTCCAACCATGCCCTCTCTTGAACTCTTAATGCCGTAATCACTGCCTTCCTAGCATGTGATCTCTTTCACTGGTGGGCACACTCCTGCCTCTCCTATACTGCCACAAGCATGGAGGAATGTGGGCAGAAGAAGGAGAATAGTCCAATTCATGCAAGAAATGTCTGTCTGTCATCCAACATGACTTGAAAACTACTCTGGGGAGAGCACAATGTCAGTGTCACTATACGAGAGGCAAAGGAGGCACCAATTGGAAGGGCTCATTGACGCTGCAGAGCAGTGGTCTCCATAGACCTTGCAGGAGATAGGAATGGCCACCTCTTGAGAACTGCCTTTCACATGATCCAGAACCTTCAAGAGGGGTTGGTGACCACCCTGGATGTCAGTGGCAGAAGGTGCACAGGGTAAAAAATGTTTAATTCTACTTCAGCCACCCTCAGGTGCTGTAGATCAAAGATGGTATGATTGATACGCAAGTGAGTGAAAGCTGATGCACAGGTCTATACGTGTAGCTCAAGCCCAAAGACTGACAGGGAGCTGTTGTTAACTCAGAGCTCTGAACTCATCTTGTAGCCAGTGTGAATGAGAGTCACCACAAATCAGCATACTTGTACCATTCTGGCTGCTTAATTTTGCTCAAGCCTATGAAAGAATAACTGGTCGGTGGGAATAATCTTCTTACCAGGCCATACTGCTGAACCCTGGGCCAGGCCCTGCACTAACTTCATAGACACAAATCCCAGAGCAATTTGGGACATCATGTTGACCCCACACAGGGAAGATGGTTACACCATGTTCTGAAGGAGAGAAATGGGGACTGAGATCCATACAAGTCTTTGTCCAGGATTGGAGTCCTCTGTCTGGGTGGTATTGCCAGCCTCAGCAGGTTCTAAGCAATGGAATGGAACTTAGAGCAATTTGAGGAGGTATGGCAAAGCCCTGGGCCCACTGAGGCACAGGGTTCAGTCAGGGGCTGCCTTGTCAGAGTCTAAGGGTGGTACTTGTCAATATTATTGTTATTATAAAAATTAAAATAACTGAGGACCAAGAGGCCAAATGACTTGCTCAGGGTCATACAAATTTAGGGGAACAATGGGCTGAAATCTGGGCTTCAAAACTCTTTCCAACAAAGAACCAATTAATATAACACCAGCCCAGTCATGTCAAGTCTGAAGGATAACCTATGGCTAACAGAAAATTCTACTGCATAAAACAAGACAAAGCCAAATTAAAATAGACTTGTGGTTACGTACTGTCTCAGATTATGTGGGACAATGTGCCCATTTAAAGAAAAAGATGCTAACGATTCTTCAAAAATATTTTATATCTGTGCAGCCCCTCATCTCACAACATCCCTGGGAGTTAAGTAGAGCAACACTTAACACTTGTACTTCTCAGATGAGAAACAAGCAGTTCAGAGAATTTTACTGTTTTGCCTGGATCTGACAACTTTCAGTGGTGGGTTAGGATTCTAACTCAGTCTTTTTGACTCTAAAGTACATGATCTGCCTAGTAATTCACTCGAGTATTTTAACTTTATCAAATAATTTATTACTCAGCATTTTTTAAGGTTTATTACTGATTACAATTCTCATAGTTTCTTCTATTTTCAACTCACATCCTGTTCATAGTGAGTTACTATGGGGACGTGACATATTATTGGTTTCTCCGTAGGACAGTGACCTAGCATATTTAAAAATGTTCTGGGTTTCTTAGCAACTCAACCAACATTATCCCTCTTTGCCTCCATGATCTGTTCTTTTGCCTCAGCAAATGAAACCTGGATTATGGACTAGCTTCTGTGAGGGCAATGGAGTTTTAGAAAGGAAATGAGGATTAAGTGTATCAAATATAGACTCCATTCCAGCAGATGCCTGTCCTCTTTCTGTTAAAGCATTTTCTAAAATGATTAGCAAAGTAGAGTGGAAAACTAGAGGATTTAGAACCTCCAAAGCTTCAATTCCCCCCATTCCTTTGCCATTCCAACATTGAATGTCACTAACCACCTCCACTCCAGTTTCCTCATATCTAAATAGGGATTAAGATTGTACCTACCTTACAACTTAATTTTTATCAGAGTTAATTATGTATGTGAAAATGCTCTATACATGATAAAGCCTTTGAGCTACTACTTTTAATACTGATTCAAGGGCTCATTCTTTTTTTCAATTAAATACCTGTATTGTACAGAGCCTTATGTTAAACACCAAAGGGAGATGGAGAGGATGCAGTGCCCGCTACTGGAGATCTCACCATGTCATTAGGAGACGAGAGATGAGAGCTATATCAATGCAATTCTTCAGCTCTAGGGATGTGGGCAGATAATGTGCAAGTAAATGCCCAATCCACGAAGAGTGAGCACTATGGAACTTCAGAAGAGGAGCGTGTTGCAGAGTTAGGGTAGCCAGAGAAGGCATCCAGGAACGTTCAAACACTTTAGAGGGGCATAAAGGACCCTCTGTGGGCTGGCTGCTCCCTCCTTATGGGCTTCATCTCACTGTACTGCTGGCTACTCCTATTGTAGTACAGCCATACAATAGTGACTGGGCACCTAGGCTTTTGAACACAAATGTCTAAGGCTTGGTCCTTGCTCTGCACTTAACTGGCTCTGTGACCCATGGTTTCATTTTATTTTTGTCTGTGTGATGGGCGTAATAATAAAACATAATTCAAAGTGTTACTGAGTAAAGCACTAGGGCAGTGCCTGGAACAGTATATGTACCTCCAAAATATTAGCTTTTATAATTAGACACTATTTTAAAAATGTATTTTGCTTCATGCATTTGTGCCTTTGTATGTGTTTTTCATCTTGACCGGACACCTTCTTGGCTTTGTCTACGTGGAAACATTATTATTCAATATTCGACTCTTAGGCACCTCTTCTGGAAAGCCTTCCCTGATCTTATCTCCTCTTTTAACCCACCCTAGAAGATTTGTCTCTTTGGGGGGTGTGTGTGTACCTATTATAGCTTGTACATGCCTCTAAGTTTATCACATTGCATTGGGGACTTCATTTTTTTACAAATTTGTCTATTTGAGCTTCTTGAAGGTAAGGAACAAGTCTTAGTTGTGTATGTATCTCCAGGACCTAACATAGTGTCAGATACACGCTTGTGGGTTGGTGGATGGACGGAAGAGGGAAAGATGAAAAAAAAGAAGAAAGAGAGGTAGGAGGAAAGGAGCAAAGGAGGGAAAAAAGGGTGCCGCATAGAAAGGCGGCATTTACACTGACGGGTGACATGAACAAAGGGAGGGAAGCTGGAGTGAGTGCGTATTTGGGGGAAGCATTGAGTTGGTTGTCTAGATGGGAGACCATGGTTCCTGCAAGTGAACAGTGTCAACCCAGGTTGATTTATAATAACTTCCTGGATGGGCTCACTCGGCAGGGAAGAGTCAATCTTTAAGTGGTCCACGGTCAAGAAAGATGGAAAAATACAGCAAGGGGCAAAGGTGGTACAGAAAATGAAGTCTATCACCAATCTCAGTTCAAAACACAGAGGTAGTTATAAAAATAAACTTGTTTTGAGATGTGTTTTGGCTTTATGGAGCTTCAGGGAAATAGTCTAATATACTGTATTGCCTCTCTTGGGGTTTTCATTAGTTTCCTGAAAATCTTTCATTTTATAAAACTAAAAGGATGATCCCTTTGCTGGGTGGAGTTTGGCACTGAATTGACTGAAGACTGTGAGTCTAAATGGAATAATTTTTCTGAATCTTTTTCCAAAATATGTTCTTGGGCAGCAGGGACTGTTTAATTAGCTAATTCCAGATCAACAAGGTTCTCTGGTCAATTAAGTTTGAATAATCTATTCTCGAATGTATATGATGGCATCGCCGTATTGAAGGCTCTGAAATTCTCACAGTTAAAAAGCTTCATTAACTTTTTGAAAAATGAGTTGTTACCAAAATTGAGCTACCACAGAATTCTGTTTTTGGAAATATCTCTCTTTGTGATATAATTGCTTTTAAAAAAATCCATTTCGTGGCCAGGTGTTGTGGCTCACACCTATAATCCTAGCACTCTGGGAGGCCAAGGTGGGAGAATTGCTTGAGGCTAGGAGTTCAAGACCATCCTGAGCTAAAGGGAGACCCTGTCTCTACAGAAAATAGAAAAAATTAGCTGGGTGTGTTGGTGGCACCTGTAGTCCCAGCTACTCGGGAGGCTGATGCAGGGGGATCACTTGAGCCCAGGAGTTTGAGGTTGCAGTGAGCTATGATGACACCACTGCACTCTAGTCTGGGTGACAGAGCAAGACCCTGCCTCAAAAAGAGAAAGATCCATTTCATGGAAAAAATAGCAAAATGTATCTATATGTCTCAATATCTCACTCACCATGGTACTTTTTCTTAATTTCACACTTTCGAAAGGTGTCTTTTTAATGTGATATCTTTTGATCCTCACAAATTTCTGCTGAGATAATCAGAGGACATCATCACTCTCATTTTACAGCTGAGGAAACTGAGTGGTTCCTGTGGATTGAAAAGAGATGAATAAAAAATAAGTGAATGTGTATGTGAATAACACACTGAGGGAGTCAGTGGGCTGGTCGTTTACAATCAGCCTGAGATGTCCCCAGGCTTAATATTTCATAATTGATTTGATAAATGTCTTTTGAGTGTCTCCTTTGAACCAGGCACTTTGCTTGAGAATTCACGGAGATTAGTAAAATTCTCCAACCTCATGGAACACATAGAAACAGACACAGTAAACAGAACAGTTGCAGAAACAGACAAACAGTAAACAGAATTCTTTGTGCTATGATCAAGGTAAGTTCCAAGAAGTTATAGGAAGTAGGGGGGAGGCTGCCACCATATGAGTCTTTGTTTAAATCAGGGAAAAAAGGCTCCTCCAAGTGGAGACAAATCATATGAGTGCAGGACTTGGTGAGCAGGCCCTTTAGTGCAAAGGGAAACCCATGCCTGAGTGTGAGGCTTGGTGAGAAGCACCTGAGCTCCTCACCCACTCTCCCTTTGCACAGGGGACAATTGTACCTTTGTCATTGTGTCATCTCCAAACTTAGGGCTCAAGGAAAGTGATGTTTGGAGTAGGATGGAAAATCAGGATCGTAGAAGATATACCAAGAACTGGTTCCTGAAGGACGATTAAGTGCTGACAAAGTGGACAGGAGAATATGAATGGATGGAGGGAACAACATGGCCCTGTGGTGAGTAAGTGCATGGTGCCTTCTAAGATCTAGTAGCAGGAAGACAGAATGTTGCTGGGGATGAATGGCAGGAGAGCCAGAGGACTGATTCAGGAGAAGAGTTAAACTAATTTTAATGGAAGTATAAAAAAGAATCCACCTCTGTCTCTCCAAAGCTTGGTACAGTACTAGGCACAGGATTGGCACTCAATAAAATTTGTTGAAGAATATTAAAGGACACCTGAAACTAGAACAGCTGCTCTTGTTAACCTCAGACATGTTAGCCAGTCATCAAAATTTCCTTTGAGATACCTTCCCAGTAACCCATATTTATGGGGTAACTACCATGAACCAAGCATTTGAGGTGACCACAGCCTTAAAAAAAGGCACAGTAATTATAGTACTATGAAACAAGTGAAAATTAGACGCATTGCAAAGGTAGAGAGGAAAGCTGTTCAATCCAGCAAGCAGTGCCAACCCAGCTGGGTCTCAGAAGGTGAATAGAATTATACTCAGGTGAAGAAAGGAACACAGTTTCCTCCAGCATAAACCTTTTTTCAGAATTCTAAAAATCATTCCCTTTGAGCAAATAAATCCACAAATGTATATACTCTCTAAGCATCCAACTGGATAAAGGTGTCCCTGCCTCCAGGCTGCCACATCCCTGAGACAGGCTGGACTTCAGCCCCTGGTTGAGGCCCCTCAGCCAGTGACGCTGTTACCGGCAAGAGCCTGCACAGACGTTTACCCAATCTCAGTAGACCTGAGTGGAGAAGGGTATTCCAGAGAGTGAGGACACCAGAAGAAAAAGCACCTAGGACTGAAAGAGCATGAGGGGAACAGGGGAGCCAGGCAAGGTTTGATGTTGCCAGAGAGAGTATACAGTAAGGCGTGGACAGGTGCAAAATGAGGCCAGGTGCAGGTGAGGTTAGATCATGTAGTCCTTGCTTGCCATGCTAAGGAATTAGGGGCTTTATGTTACAAGCCATTGCAGCATACAAAACCACGTAATTTCTCTGGGCCACCTTATTGGAATCCCCTGGGCTGCTAATTCAATATCGTATTTTGGGGCTCCATCAAATATGTACTGCATTGAAATCTTTGAATGTGGATCCTGGGCCTGTGTGCACAACAACTTCCCCGGATCATTTTTACTCTATGAAAGTTTGAGAATCATGCTGTGATATGTGATGGCTGGAAAATTATAAGCCAGGAAAGGGCTTTGTTTGATTTGTGTTTTGGAAAGATTTCTCTGGCTACTGTGTGGATGTGGCATTGGTTTGGTGAAGGCCGGTAGCAGGGAGACTGAAGAGAAAGCTGATGAAATAAACTAGACAAGGAATAAACAAGTGTCTATATCTGGCCTTAAGTAATTTTCTTCATACAGGACCCCTATATCCTTCTCAGATGAATCAAATCATGACTAATGTGGACATCCACGTATTCCCTAAACTGGGTTCCATTATCATAATTCTGTATGTGAATGGGTCTCATTAAATTTTTTGATAATAGAAGTGATTCAAAAGGGTCCTCCATTGGTGTAATACTCATGACTCAGACATGAGTCAAAGATACTTATAAATCTTTATTCATGCCTATCTTCTTATTGTCAATAGATTTTTCTCATATCCTTTCATTCATGATGCAATAGAATTATTTTTAAGCAACTCCAAGCCACCTAATTAATTGCATTTGGTTTCAATTGCAATAATTAATTGAACCAAGCTGGGAAGCATTATATCTGGATGTCATTAGCCATCTGCAATGGTAGAGGTGGGTAGATGGTTAGTCATGGATAATCTGTAGGTTAGATGTGCTAAATAATTGGGCTAAATATCTTTGCTAAAGATCGTAAGTAGAATTTATCTTAAGGTCGGGGTAGCATTTAAAGTCTAGGGCTACATATTGGAAACTCAGATTCTAAATTGCTCCAATCTGACAGATCATTAGGGACATTTAAAATAACTTATTCACATTCTGTATCCCATGGATCTACCTGCCACCCACTAAGACCCAGACATTTGTAGGAGGTTTGTTTTTGTTGTTCTTCTTTTTTTGGGGGGAGGGTAAGGATACAGGGGACTCACTCAGAACTCAAAAACAAGAAGTTAAACAGGCTCATGGGAACTACAAAATCATTAGACATCTACTTGCTATTTCTTTTTCTGGGACAGAATATTTTTTTCATTTTTTTTTCCTGAAGGTTTGCTCCATTTTTCCATCAGTAGATCAGCTTCCAGGATAAGCACCTATTTCTGATTCTTTATAATGTCAACTTGTTAACACTGTGTTAACTCCAAGTGTAAATCTATCTGCTCTATATGACCTTAGACCTTCACTTCCCAATATAGACTGGTTTGGATGTTTATGAGTTTAAATTCTTAAAAGTGGGGCTCATCTGAAGGACCACAATTCTGCAATTCATCTAGTTACCTTTGGCAAGAGTGAAGCATAATCTGACATAAACACGTAGTTCCAGGCCCACTTCTTCAGCAGGAGAGGGCAGGAAAATTCCAAGTAGGGTAACTGAGCTGGGGATATAGGAAAATGATCAAAACAGGTTAAGGTCACTAGAACAACTATGTTAGATGTCTCAGGTACCACCCACCCAACTCAAGATGTCTATTATTTAGGAGAACTCATATCTAACCTTCCTGAACAATGAAATACCACTTTCTTATGCCTTCCCTACTCAAAACATGTTCAATGGAGACATGAGAAACCCTAGTAATCATATTTTGGGGAGGGCAAAAATGGCGTCCACATGTCTCCTCCATCTTAGACCCTGGGAAGGACTGGGAGAAGCCACCACATTTATAGGGGTTTAGGCTCAGAGGGAAAAGAGAGACACAAAGTTTTTTGGGGACATGTGGATCAATGAGGTGGGAAAGAAATTGCAGATGACACAATTTCCTTCCTCAGTGATTCATAGTTCTCTTTGTAGAGATCTTTTACCTCCTTGTTAAGTTTGTTCTTAGGTATTTTGTTTTCTTTGTAGCTATTGTGAATGGCATTGAGTCTTTGATTTGACTCTCAGCTTGACTGTTGTTGGTATATGGAAATGTTACTGATTTGTGTACATTGCTTTGGTAGCCTGAGACTTTGCTGACTTTATTTATGAATTCCAGGAGGCTCTTGGTAGAGTCGTTGGGGTTTTCTAGATATAAGATCATATCATCAGTGAAAAGTGATAGTTTGACCTCCTCTTTCCTGATGTGGATATCCTTTATTTCTTTCTCTTGCCTGATTGCTCTGGCTAGGACTTCCAGCTCTATGTTGAATAGAAGTTGTGACAGTGGGCACCCTGTCTTGTTCCAGTTCTTAGGGGGAATGCTTTCAACTTTTCCTCATTTAGTATGATATGGGCTGCGTGTTTTTCATATACGGCTTTTTAATTTTGAGATATGTTCCTTCTACACCTAGTTTGTTGAGTGTTTTTATCATGAAATGGTGCTAGATTTTGCTGAATGCTTTTTCTACATGTATTGAGATGATCATATGGTCTTTGTTTTTGCTTTTGTTTATGTGTTGAATCACATTTACTGATTTATGTATGTTGAACCATTCTTGCATCCGTGGGATGAAGCCCACTTGGTCTTGGTGGATTATCTTTCTTGACGTGTGGCTGAATTTGGTTTGCTAGTATTTTATTGAGGATTTTTGCATGTATATTTGTAAGGGATGTTGGTCTATGGTTTTCTTTTTTTGTTGTGTCTTTTCCTGGCTTTGGTATCAAGGTGATACTGGCTTTGTAAAATGAGTTGGAGAGTATTCCCTCCTTCTTGGTCTTATGCAATAGTTTCTGCAGGTACCAGCTCCTCTTTGTAGGTCTGGTAAAATTCAGCTGTGAATCCATCTGGTCTGGGGCTTTTTTATTGGAAGATTTTCATTACTGCTTCAATCTCACTGCTTACTATTGATCTGCTCAGGAGTTCTATTTTTTTCTGATTGTCTTGGGAGGTTGTGTGTTTCCAGGAATTTTTCCATTTCCTGTATGTTTTCTAGTTTATGTGCATAGAGAATTTCATAGTATTCATGGATGATATTTTGTATTTCTGTAATATCAGTTGTAATGTCTCCTTTTTCATTTCTGATTGAGCTTATTTGGGTCCTTCCTCTTCTATTTCTGGTTAAACTAGCAAGAGGCCTATCAATTTTGTTTATTTTTTCAAAGAACCAACTTTTTGTTTCATTGATACTTTGTATTTTTTTGTTTGTTTGTTTGTTTTCCATTTCATTTAGTTCTGCTCTGATGTTAGTTATTTCTTTTCTTCTGCTGGTTTTGGGTTTGGTTTGCTCTCCCTTTTCTATTTTGTTGAGATGTATCATTAGATTGTTGGTTCGTGACCTTTCTGTCTTTTTCATGTAGGTATTTAAGGCTATCAATTTTCCCTTTAGGACTGCTTTTTCTGAATGCCATAGAATTTGATAGCTTGTGTCCCCTTTGTCATACAGTTCAAGGAATCTTTTGACTTTCATCCTAATTTCATTATTGAACCAATAGTTTTTCAGCAGCAGATTGTTTAATTTCCATGACTTTGTGGAGAATTAAGTGTTTCTGTTGGAATTGATTTCTAATTTTATTTCAATGTGGTCTGCAAAGGTACATGGTATGGTTTGCATTTTTTTGAATTTTTTGAGACATATATTGTGGCTTAAGACATGATCAGTCTTGGAGAATGATCCATGTGCTGATGAGAAGAATGTATATTCAGTAGATTTTGGGTAAAAAGTTCTGTAAATGGCTGTTGGGCCCCTTTTTTCTAGCCTCTCGTTTAAGTCCAGTGTTTCTTTGTTTATTCTCTGCTTGGGGGATCTGTCCTGCTCTCAGGGAGTGTTGAGTTGCCAGCAGTTATGATGCTGCCGGTTATCTCTTTGCTTAGATCAAGGAGAATTTGCTTTATCAATCTGGGCACTCCTGTGTGGGGTGCATAAATATTTAGGCATGTTATGTCTTCTTGTTGAATTGCTCCCTATACCATTATATAATGACTATCTTTCTCTTTCTTTACCATTGTTGATTTAAAGTCTATTTTATATGATATGAGAATGGCTACACCTGCTTTCTTTCTGTTTCCATTTGTGTGGAGTATATTTTTCCATTCCTTCACCTTGAGCCTGTGTGAGTCCTTGTGGGTTAAATGTGTTTCATGGAGATAGCAGATACGTGGGTTGTATTTTTCATTCATTCAGCCAGCCTGTGCCTCTTGAGTGGGGCATTGAGACCATTCATGTTGATTGATAGAATTGATCTGTGGGATAATTTCTGTTAATTATGTTGGGTAGTACCTTATTGCTTTGTTTACCATCTTGTACTATTGTTTTAAATAAGCTCTGAGCTTTAACTTTTGGGTGGTTTCACACTGGTGGGTTTCTATTGTTCCAATCCATGTATAATGCAGTTCTGAGTATTTCCTGAAGGTCAGGACTGGTCTTGACAAATTTTCTCAGTGTTTGCTTGTCTGGAAAAGTCTATATTTCTCCTTCATATATGAAACAGTTTTGCAGGATACAAAATTCTAGGCTGGCAGTTGTTCTGTTTAAGAAGACTGAAGATGGGGCCCTAATCCCTTCAGACTTATGAGGTCTCTGTTGAGAATTCTGCAGTTAGCCTGATGGGATTTCCTTTGTAAGTTACTTGATGTTTTCGCCTCATGTCTTGCAGGAGTTCCTCCTTCCTGTTGACTTTGTCCCGTCTGATGACTATATGTTTTGTTAATTGCATCTTTGCAATGAATCTCCCAGGTGTTTGTTGAGCTTCTTGTACCTGGATCTAGAGGTGTAAACCTCTAGCAAGACCAGGGAAGTTTTCCTCAATTATTCCTCCAAATACATTTTCCAGCCCTTGTACATTTTCTTATTCATCCTCAGGGATGCCTATGAGTCTTATATTTGACCATTTTACATAATACTTTACTTATTATAGGCTTTGTGCTTTCCTCCTAATTCTTTGTTCTTTATTTTTGACTGACTGAGTTAATTTGAAAGAATTGTCTTCAAGCTCTGGAAATCTTTCTTCTGCCTGTTCTTGGTCTATTCTTAAAACTTTCCATTGCATTTTGTATTTCCTTGGAGATGTCCTTTCACTCTGATTTTTCATACTTCTGAAGTTCTTGTGCTGATTCTTTCTCATTTGGAGTAGCTTTCACTTCTTATTTTTTGGATTTTCTTTTTTTTAGATGGGACTTCCCCCCCACACTTGTAAGGGTGTGTCTGTAGCATATGTTGGGTAAGAACCTTTGGCTCTGCTTATGGGTGCTTTGATGGCAGTCTAGGTTCTGGATGGATGCCTTGGTTATAGATATCCTTGGCATGGTGGTTTTCTCAGTTGCTAGTTGTTAGTAGGCTGTAGGAGTGGTGAGTTAAGTGTGTGGGCAGATTCCCTGTCTCTTGTTGATGAGGGAGGATGGAGGTCTTTGAAATCCTTTCTCTTTCCCCAGCCCTGTGGTCTTCTTAGCAGTGTGAATTATATTGGGATGCCTAGTTTAATGTCTGAGACAGTAGGTTGTGCTTGTGGGTAGGAACCAACCATACCACGTATGATTGAGTCAGTAAATGTTGTAAAGGGCTGTGCAAAGTGGCCTCCCTTCCAGTAGGTGTTGCTGGCTGGAAAGAACGAGCTGCTGTGTTGTTTTGTGGACCTGTGACCGGCTCTAGCCTTTTAGGAGAAGCACTCAAATGACCCAGATGGTAGGTGGGGCCCTGGAGCTCCTAGTAAGTCTTATTCACCACCACAGCAGAGGCAGCTGGGGAAATGAGGCTGGGCAGAGATGCCCCGAGGCTCCATCCACAACAGCCAATAAGGAAGCTGTTTGGGCAGGGGTCAAAAGTTTGCTCCTAGGCTGCTGGGGAAAGCCACCAAGGAGGGGCTGAATTTGCCCCACCAAGCCAGAAAGTCTGCTTGTGGGGGTGGCGCAGTCTGAGATTCTCAATCTGGCTGTCAGGAGTGGGTTTCACTTTTCTCCTTCCTCCCCTGCTCTAAGGTTTCCCTCTGGCATCTGCCAGTAGGCAGGAGCTCAAACTAGCTGAGCTCCCCAGGAATGGCACTGTGGGCTGGGAGCTTCCCTGTCCAGGATCCCACCTTGGGCTGAGAGCATAGCCTTCCTGTGGGGGTAGGGGTTCTCCACAAATGTGCTGCAGCTGGGACCCACACCACCTTCTCTTTTCAGTTCTGCCACATGGGCTCCCTCACATCCTGAGATTCGTTCACAAATCTCCCCTCCCAAGCAACATGGTCGAGTCCTGGGGGTGTGGGATCTGGCCTGTGGGCCTGTTTCTGGGTCCCCGAGGTTCAACCCCTGACCATGCAAAGGAGAAGTGTGCTGGTCTCAAGTTGCTTATGGGAGCTCAAGCAAGTTTGATGTCCCTTCACTTTGGGGCATGCCCTGCTCTGATGGAGCAGCCAGGTGAGCAGCACTGGGGAGGGATGGTGAACAGGGAGCTCACAGCCTGAGCACCTCTTAGTCCTCAGCAGGTCTTTAAGAGGAAAGATTTGAGCCCCACTTTCTGTGGAATCCTCGGTGTTGGTGGCTCAATTGTCTCTCTTGGCAGCCATGGGTCGGGGAGGGGAAGGGAACGAAAAGCACCTGGATGGAGGAAAGCTAGCACTTTGGTCATCTCTGTCCCTCTCTCTGGAAGGCAGCCTGCCCAAATGTCCAGGCTCTGGGGTCACGCAGATCCCCCAGGACCCACCTGCCCCTGTGGTTCTCACAGTCTGGGCCAGAGTTGGGAAATGTTTGTGTGGGAAGGAGTGAGACAAAACCTGAAGGGCTGAACCCCCAGGGAGGACAGAGGCACACGGTGGGTGAAGAAGCATTATGGTGCCTGCCATCTTGGCTTGGGTTTCTGTTGTGATGGGAAGTGACCTCAATGGGGCTGGCAGCCTGGTCATTTGTCCTCAAGAAGCTCCCAGTTCACTGGCAGCAGCAGTTTTTGGGCTCATGAGGGTAGAAAGACTTTCCAGCAGCTTGGGAGCCTGCTGACTTCCAGAGATGTGGGGGTGGGAGAAACAACCCCCCCCACCTATCCTTTTTGCTGGGTTCCAAGCCTCTTGGGGGTTGATATCTGCCAATATCTTGCTCCTTCTTGTTCTGCTCTGCAACTTCTTCCTGTGGAATCTCTGGTAGGTTTTGGCACTTTTCCCTTGGAATTACACCTGATCTATATATTTTTTTCTTTTTCATCTCAAGCTTTTCCTTCTTTCTGAGATGATCTGGCTGCTGATGTCTGTGGTCAGTCATATTCTCCCCTAATCTCCACATTGTGATTTTAACTTGCATTTCCCTGATGATTAGTGATGTTGAACAACTCAACAAGAAACAGAACCAAATAACCTCATTAAAAAGTGGGCAAAGGACATGAACAGGCATTTTTCGAAAGAAGACATACAGATGGCCAAGAAACATATGAAAAATGCTCAATGTCACTAGTCATCTGACTCTTAAATATTGACTGAGATGCTGATTTTCTCTCTTTAACTGGCTCTTTCCACTCCTAGGCTAGTTGAATAACCACCTTGCTTGATCTAATTCTGGGCCTGTGGGGAACCCCTTAAGTCTCTTCCTAGATAGCCCTGTCCAAATTTCAGGAGTAAGAACTGTGTATTCTTGCTTTGCAAGTGTAGTTTCTAAAATATGCTCACTGTTACAAACATTTAGCAGTCCTTGCTTTTAACTGTAGTCACCACACCTGTAGAGCAATGTAGAACACCCTTCTACAGCTCTGTTCATAGTCACTCCTGTGCTACCTTTTCCCCATCTCATAGAAATTCTTCCAGTGTTCATGGTGCATGAAAACCCAAGTTCACAATGACAACCGAGTAAAAGCTAGAGATTCTCATGATCCTTCAGACCTGGACACAATGATTTTAATAGAATCTGCCTGCTTGCCCAGAAGAGAATGGCACTGGAGTAGGAGGCAGTTTTAGTTGTTGACTCAAGAAGTATCATGGAATATGATTCCTAGCTTACAGGGAAGTCCCAAAAGATACTCAGTCTTACCTGCACTTGCCTAATGGTAAAGCCGACCACCTAACAAAATAACAAAATCTCTTAGTCCTCTTAATCTGGGATCCAGCATAAGAAATTCTTGTGTTGGGTATAAAAGAAATTCTTCCATCTTCCTCCTTACACACACATACACTTTCCATGAGTTTTTGCTTAATGGACTGCTGACAAAGAAAATATTTACATTTTTTGAGGAGTTCGATTTGCATTTATTTCTACAGGTTTTTTTGGCCTCTGCTATGTGGCAGTCTCTGTGTTATGTACCAAACATACAATTATTAGTGGGAGGGGCATAGTCTTTGATATTCAAGAATAGAATTCTACTAGAAAAGATAAATATATGGCAATATTAAACAAATGGCAATACAGTAATTAAGGGCTAAAGGGGGCACTTATAAAAATATGGGAGCACAGAGGACTGACATCTGAGTAGAAATATGACCATAGACCACAGGAGCCAAAATCAAGAACAAATTGTGTTTAATTCCATGATTTTTAACCTTGGCAGCACATAGAATCACCCAGAATAGCTTTAAAATTAACAATGTCAAATTACCATCAGAGACCAATTAAATTGTAACCTTTAGATGTGGGTCCCAGGTATATTTTTTAAATGTACTTGGGTAATTCTAATTGTTACCAAGGCTGAGAACCACTAATTTGATTCAATAAGTATTCAGTGAGTACCTATTATGTGAATATAGGCTCAGTAGATACAAATCAGAAAAGAAGGAAATACAACCTTTGTCCAAAGGGAGCTTGCTACATAGTGGGGGTGAGGAACACATTCATAGGCTATTGTAAAATAATGTGGCTGGAAGGGATGGCTGAGCTGAGTATTGAAGAGTAAATTAGAGTTATGTGTAGTAGAAGAGGAAGGGAATTTCAGGCAAGGCTGGAAGAAGGTGGTGAGAAGTTAGCCTGAGCTAAGAAATGGGTGGTGAAAAGCATGATATGTTATGAGTCTCCCCAGAGAGTTCTGCATTGGTGGAACATCATTGCTAAAGTGAGAAGAGATGGGGTTTTAGACTGAAGAGACAGGGAAGGACAAAGAAATGGAAGGATTTCTATGCTATGCTAAGAAATTTGACCTTCATTGTGCAAATCAATGTTTTCATACTGTACATCTGGGATTCCCTGTATCAGAATCACCTGATACAGCCCTGGGGCCCTACGTAAGACTGAGAGGATCAGAATATCTCCGGGTGGGGCTGGAAAGTATCTCAGGGGATTTCAATCCCCAGTAATTTTGAGAACTGTTGCTATAAGATACGGAGCCTCACTGAAAGGCTTTTAGGAAAGAATGACACATCAGAGACAGTTGCCACACTGACCATCATAGATTGCCATATCCCATGGGAAGCAACTGAAGTCTTACCTATTTACACTTCCAACACCCTGAACTAGGTCATACATCTTTTCTTTTGGAGGAATTTGAGGATTTAAAAATGGATAAGAGTGAAATCTGGATGTTCAGGCTGTCTGTGGACTCTGCTGTGGTTCGTTGGGTGTATCCTGTTGATATCACATTCAGGAATGTGAGAGATGACGACAAGAAATACTTTTGTAGAGTAAAGATCATGACATGCTTTGTCCAGAATCCTGGCTGCACATTTTACTTCCAGGTGTGTGAACTGGGTCAATTCCTTGACTGTAACATAAAGGTAATAAATAAAAATTAAATAATATATGTGTATATTACTTATAACTTATGAAGTGTTATAAGAGATCTACATTGGCTTCAGTTGACTTTATTTAAAAAAATGGATTTTACAATGGAATCAAGATATTAACAACTGATTTCTATTCAGAACTTAATTCATGCCTGACACTAAGTTGAACCCTTTGCCCAAATTAGTTTATTTAATTTATTCTTCAACCATGGGATGTAGAGATGATATCCCCAAAATACAATTAAAAATTATTGAGTAACTTGCCCTAAAACCCATAACTAGTAAGTGGTAGCTCCAAATTTAAACCCAGGTCTTGCTCTAATCACGGACCCTTTCTGTTGGGCTGTATTCCCAACATAGCTACCTCACTTTGAAATGTCCACTTTTAGTGTTTGAAGTTTGCCTTCAAGGCAGGTGCTTTTTCAACCAACTTTACCTTCTGTTTGTAAAAGACTCTATTCTATATTATTATTATATTTACTTCTTAGAGATTGTCTACTTTCATAGTGGGAGAGTAAATTGTTTGTTGTGACAGGCAAAAAGAAAGACAGTTATAGGGGACTGAAAATATTGAAAACAAAACAAAATGACAAAATATGATGCGATATCCTAGTTAATTGATGTTGCACTGGAGCAAAAGTCTTAGAAAGCAGAATAAGCATCCATCATTTCAACAGAAATTGGGAGAAAAGTTAGAGAAAATGAGTTCTGTAAGCCTTTTGCCACATGTTTTAGAACTTTGGAAACATCAGGCGCAGCTCAAAAGTGGTAGTGCAATCCACGGAAATTATTGGAAATCTCAATAATCCACAGGTTTTCCCCATCTTGCATCCATTCATCTGTTTCTTCACCTACCTATCCACCCACTCATGCATCACCCATATATGTATTTCCCTTCTCACTTTGTATTCCTTCCATCATCCAACATCAATTTGATAAGTATGTAGAGAGTGCTTATTATGTACTTTATCTCAACTCTTCTTATTGAAAGCCTACTATGCACCAATATCATGGGAAGGACTTTTACGTGTAACTTTTCAGCCTAGTGCTAGCCACTTTGTAGTGGTGAGAAGAAATATCAGCCTTGCCTGAGAAAGCCATCTGCTCTCAAGTGGTTAAGAAGGGGGACAAGGCATTACCATTAGGAAAGTTGTCAGAATCAAAACGAAGTCACTAATGTTAAGAAAAACCTGACAAATAGTGGAAGAGAAAGTTGTCATCCACAACCTTGCACAAAGGCCATCGCAACCTTACACAAAAAATACTTCTACAAGGACATATGCCCAGCAACTGCCTGTCCAACTTCAAACTGGCGTCACCCTTGTTATTGATCTTTGTAGCCAAGATTTCAAAATAATTATGTCATCATCCTTCTCATTTCTTCCTTTAAAAAACCTTTGTCTTCTTTTACCTCCCTGAATGTGCACGTACTATACTATAGTATGTGTATTTCCATTGCAATGCATTATTCTCAAATATCTTTTCTTTTAGAGAGCCTCTCTTTGTTTGTTGTTTTGGCTGATACTATAAAAAATTAACTGAGGATTCAAAGCTACATTTCATCAAAGATGAAACCATATTAGCTATTGTGCAGGAAAGAACATAATTGAGTTCTAGATAAAAGTCTTTGAGAGGGAATGTCTAAGAGAGAAAATGGGAGACATCAAGGCTCCTCATCCTCCAAGCTTTAGTCCAGACATGCCTCCCTCTGATAAGCCTTTGGTGAAGCCTGACACCCTAAGACTGAGCTACTCACCCCCTCTGCTGTGTCCTGGAACCTTTTGCTCCAGCTTCTCTTGAGCATTTACAGTTTTTCACGTTCATCTCTCTGGTATTTCAGGAGAGAGTGAGGTGAAGTGCAGGGAGCTGAGACTTTAGTAAAATGTAATTTGGGTTAAAATACCATCTCCTTTTCTTATAGTTTGGGATATTGGAGACAATTTTATGAGTTGACCCTTACTGGTGTGTTTCGCCATTTTGCTAAGCACTTCATGTTATCTGGTTTTGTTCTCAGCACATCTTACACTTGCATTTTAAACTATTGCTATCTCCATATTACAAAAATGTAAGGTGAGACTTAAGTCAATTTCCCAAGTTGCTTTCATAATAAGTGGCAGAGACTAGTTTCAAATGATTGTCTACAAAACACTCGGGAAGAAAACATAGCCACTACTGTTACTCAATTCACTTAATTGCTTGGCATGTCAGTCTCCTCCTCCATAAATCAGGGCTGAAAATATTTACCATGAGGAGCTCTGATACAGCCCCGTAGGCTGTAAATATATTGTGTGGTTCAGTGCTCTGTGCCTAGCAGGGGACAACTCCCCTCCACTCCAGCCTTCTTATTGTTTCTCCAAGCTACCAAACTTAATTCTTCCTTTTCACTTTTTATTTCTATGTGCAGTGCTCTACTACTAGATCTTTTTCAGGCCTGGCTTCCATTTACCAACCGTATCTCAGAAAAACTGTCATCTCCTTGTAAGATCTTTCTTGATGACTCTAAAGAAGCAGCCCACATCCATCACTTTCTATCAGGACTGAGCTGATTTTGTTTGTTTTTCTTCAACCCTTTTCATGGCTGTTATATATTTGTTTGGTTATTTAGTTTCATATTTACTTGGTTATTTATTATTTATCTAGGATTAGTCAAGTAATTTATTTTTAATTTACCCATCATCTCCATGAACTAGTGATAGATTATTTAACACAAATGCCTTATTAGAATAGAATATAAATTAATAATTTTACTACTTCCTGACAATGCTAAGGACCTTAGAACAGTTCAACTAGTTTACTTTCTTCCCATTTGCACTATTGTTCCATCTATTTTAATTCTACATATGCTTAAAACTCCATGATATTGTTATTGTTTTGTGTAGTTAATTTTCATTTATGTTTGACCATTTATTTACCATTTTCATTGACTCTCTAAATCTTGGAAAAAAGCACACATCATGTGACTTACAGAAGACAAGGTAGGAATCAACAGGTAAAGATATAAAAGTAAGGACAAACATAGAAGAAGCAAATTAATATTTATCAACCATCTGCTACATATGAACATACATGGTTATATATATATATATACACAATGTGCATGTGTATGTGTGTATGGTATTATCATCAGAGAGATAAACAAGTATAGTAAATTAAAGAGCTAGAATTCAATCCTAGAACTTTCTGATTTAATATACTGTATACTTTGATACACAGCACTACAACTACATTTCTAATGTAATTGGTTTTCAACAGTTGTTGGCTTTTTATAAAATGCTGGCTGTGGTGGGTGGAGGGAGTTAAGTGTTTCTTAGAAGAGAGAACTTATTATTCTTGGAATCCTTTCTGTCTGTTTATGCTTTTGAGTACTTCTTAAAGGCCACCAAAATCATCATTTTAATTATGCATGGTCATTTTCATTAAATGAAGAATTCTTTTTAAGGGAGAGATCACTTTAATGTTCTAAAATTGCAAGGTTTCCATCCAATATCAGAAACTCTGAAGACAGGTTATTTGCAGCAAAGAAAGATTGAGGATATATACAATATGCCAAAAAACTGAAAGATGGCTCTGAAGCCTAACTTTTTCACATCAAGTAAGGGAAAGGTTGGCTTCCACTAGAGAATGATTCAGATTCAAGTTCAGCTAACTTAGAGTGATTATTTTTCATAGTAATGCAACTTGAATATTGAGTCTACTTTCACCTGAAGAATCACATTTATCAATTATACTGGTGACACTTCATGCCCACTCCTGGGACCAGATGAGCTGAGATTATTTCTCCATCCTACATTCAGTCCTGCCTGGGGCCTCTTCTCTTTGATGCTGTACCTTCAGAACCACTGTGTCCCTCATGTAAGTGCAGCTACTTTCACTTTGACTTCATTAGGGGGACAATACAAGGAAGGCTAAACATCCCTTTATAGTTCAACTACCAATACCAAATCTTTTGTATCAGACTTTATTGAAATTTGGACCCCAACTATAGGGACTAGAAAGGGGGGGCTTAAACAAAACCTTGAAAAATTATGCAAAATAGTCTCAGAATCCATGGGAAAAATGAAAAAGAAAACCTTATGACTAACAATCTTCTCTTGGATTATCTCCAGTTCCTAACCTCAGTCTTTGGGGTCTTTCTCTCCTCATCCTGTTAGAGAAAGAGCTCCTCTTCCCTACAGTTTGAATGCATGTACATGAGCATAAACACAAGGGACTGAGCTTACTCTATGTACTCTCTCTCTTGGACATAAAGCAATTATGGGGCACAGTAATCTGGCTGTACCTTTCCCCTAGAGTCCAGCTGCCCAGCAGGAGGAGTTCAGGAGTATAGTACCAAATGTAATTTGATGCTTCAAGCCCAACAGAAGAATCCAGGGTGGGCTTTGACACTCCAGGCTAAAGAGTGTCCTCTAAGACTTCTTAGCTTGTATGAGGTAAAAGTATGCACCTTCATTCTCCTGGAAAAGATCTGATAGTGCCTATGAGTAAATGATATACCCAGCTTCTAAGAACAGCCAAAATATTTCAGACTAGTCTGTATTAATAAAAAGAAGGATGTTCATAATGGAAACATAATGCCATGGTATACAGTCTGAAAATATTTCCCACACTCTCAATAGAGGTAAAATTGTTGTGTAAGGGTAGCAAGAGAGAAGGAAAAAGGAAAAACAAAGTGGAAGAGGCAAATAAAGGAGAGGATTCAGACATTGATGCGTGAACCAATTTAATGAAATTGAGAGGAGAAAGAAGGTAGCAGAAAGGGAACCAGCATTCATTAAAGTTACAGTGTGCTCACACCAGATGTATTTATCGATGTTTAATAGCATGTTTAATAGTCATTGCAATTCTTTGTGGAAAGTATTATAATTCTTATTTTGGGTTAAGAGAAAAGTTGCACTATAGAAATTTTATGTGTGTATTTTGAGGTCAGTTTTGGTAGTAAATCACTCCCTTGTGGACTGTTTATTTTCAAGTTGCCATCACCTAATACATACAACCTTTTGCAGGTTTGTTTTATTGAATCACCATTGTTTATAGATATTTAACTCCTTTAACTCTGGAATCTGCAAAAAATGGATTCTAGATTTGATAATTACAGTAACTCACCAAGATGGAGAATAAATATTCTCTGAAAGAAAGTGGAGAATGCTAATTAACATTTTTTCCTATAACATGAGCGAAGACGGTATTACTATTAATATTATTTTTCAGGAAAAAATAAATTTTCAGCTAACAGTTCCACTGGGAGATGCTAATCCTCTTTGAAAGGATAAAAGTATGCTTTAATCGCAGATCAACAGATTCAGAAATTATTTATCATTTCTACCGGGGTGACTGTTCTCCAGGAATGTCAATCTCTCATCTGTTCCTTTTCAAAGTCTCCATTAATTAATCTCAGCCCCTCCCTCCCTGTCTCCACGCTTCCCCTGGGTGTCATTAGGTCTGCTCTACCTGTTTGCAGTTACCGTCTTTTCCACCCTTTTTCCTATTTCCCACACGTTCCTGTTTCCTGTCATTGGTTTCAGTTTTCATCTTCTTTGCAGGTAGGAAAATGTAACCTGGGCACCTTTTCCCCACACAGTTATTCTACTCTTCACCCTGGTTCTATCTTAGCATCCAGTTGGGTCCAGTTCTTATTCTTTTTTTCAATGCTCAAAATAAATGCTGCAGGAGTTAATATATATCTTATTAATTTATCTTTCAACTCTTTTAGTATGGAAAAGGGATTTCTCTACACCTTTTCTTTTAATTACTTCACATTTTATTTATATCATAAACAGGCTTGTACCAGGGATAGTTTTAAAAACTGGGAAGTTCTCTGGGCCCTGAAGTCCAAAGATATTGGTTACAACTTCAATTCTGCTCCTACTGGCAGGTGATTTTGTGCCAATAACTTAATTTCCCTGGATCTATTCCCTCAGTTATGAAAAGGGGGATAATTAAACTCGCCATGTATACCCCATGCAGTTGTTGGTTTTGTTGCCTACACTACAGGAATAGTGGGAAGACGTGTTGGAGGACAGTCAGGATGGACTAGAGCAGCGTGAGAGAAGAAAAAAAGAAATTCACATTTTATGTTAGGTCTGGAATAAGATACGAAATTAAAGATGGAGATGAGAGAATGGGAATGGCTGGTTTTGTGCTGGTTTATTCCAGGAATCCTAACATAAAAAGAAGGCAAAGACCACAGACTCGGACCAAGGGAACTGTTGGGTTCAGGACATAGCTTGCTGGTTGCAGAATCAGGCAAATTCTCCTGGGATTTTGGATCCCTGAAGAGGTAGTGTTTCCATGAGACTTGGGCACAGTTTCCTGGTTCTTCACAGGGTTCTCAGGAAAGACCGCTGCCTGCTAGTATCTTGGTTTGTCTGACCCCTCTGCCTTTGGAAATAAATGAGTAGAAACTTTTCTGGTCTATGAGACACGAGAAATAGGCAAATGGACTTACCTATTACTGATTCCAGAGTCAGAATAGGCAGAATAGGTGAAACAGAGCAGAGCTTCAGTAGGCAGCTGGATGCTCACCCTTGCAGGAAAGTAGGGGTGGCTGGAGAAAGTATGACGGGCAGGGGCTCAAATGGGAGAGGGTGAGGGAGGTGCATTGTGAACAGAAAGTCTTACCCCATTCAGCCAATGAAATTTCCATTGAAAAATTGTAACTTTTGTCATCTGTTGGTGATTCTCTATTTCTTTAAATAGTAAGAGATAGCTTCTTATACTCACTGATTTTTGACAAAAAGGAAGCTTCTCAAATATCCCAATCATTTTACAGATGTGCGTGTGACACATCCTGATTATCATTCTTATAAATATTTTTTGGGTGAATTTATTAGTATTTATGGACCTGTTAGGTCTCTCTACTGTGTGTGGCACCTTTACATAATTTGTCTTATTAATTGCATCAAGGAACCTACGTAATGAGGGTTGACATCCTGATTTTATAGAAAGAGTTACTGAGGGTAATATTCGCCCAAGATGTAAAGGTGGAAAATGGTGAATCTAGAATGCAAACCCAGATCTGCCTGTCTCCTGAGCCTATGCACTTCCTATTACCCACAGTGCTTTAAATCGACACCTTCTCCCTATTGCCTGGAACCACCACTCTACTGCCTACTCTTATACCCTTGAAGATTTTGAATGTCTTGTAAAAAAGGAATCATGCAGTATTTGTCCTTCCGTGACTGTGACTATTTAACTTAGCACCTGGTCTTCCAGGTCCATCCACGTTGTTGCAGATGATAGGATTTCCTTCTCTTTTATGGCTGAATAGTGTAAAAGGCAACCTATGGAATAGGAGAAAATATTTCTAAATCATATATCTGATAAGGGGCTAATTTCCAAAATATGTAAGGAACTCCTAACCTCAATAGCAAAACAGAACAAAACAAAAACTTCCCCCAAAACCCCACAAATAACAAATTAAAAAATGGGCAAAGGTCTTGAATAGACATTTCTCAAAAGAAGACATACAAGTGGCCAAAAGATATATGAAAAGATGCTCTACATGACTAATCATCAGGGAAATGCAAATCAAAACCATAATGAGTAATCACCTCACACTTGTTAGGATGGCTATTATTTTAAAAAAAGATAAATGTTGGTGAAGTTGTAAAGAAATTGGAACCATTGTACATAGCTGGTGGCAGACAAGAATTTTTACTTTTCCCAGGTTTCGTAAGTGGTCCCTGCACTGTGGTTTTACATTTCTTTTGCACATTTTCTATTCATCATGATCATTTGTTTCTCATTCTGGCTCAGGGAGGGTGCCCAGTAACTTTATTAATGAGTGATCACATCATATTTCAGCCTTTCTGATGATATAGTTAAACCTCAATATGTTAAATTTTTTTACTGCTCATATTTATGTATCCGATAGTCCAAATCATACCCACTCTTCTCTGACACTGCCAATTTTATCAGTAAAATTCTGAGGCAATGATGTCAATAGCTATCATTTCTTATGCACCTATTATATGACAAAATTATTAAGTATCTTGCATACAGCACTTATTATGTGTAAAATTAGTGGAGTGGTGCCTCTTAACAATCAAAGTTATTGTGACTACCCAAATCAGAGTAGAATATTCACTTGCAAGTGGTATGAAGAAAGCAAAGTACTGAGTGTGTGTATGTGTGTGTGTGTGTGTGTGTATATATATATATATATATATATATATATACGAATTTCTTTTTCTGCCACCAGCCCTTCTTCATAAAATTCTGACTATTCCAACTTCTTTCCCTTTCCAAGGGGAATAGATCTCTATTTAGGTATTCATTGTTAAGTCTTCCCAGAAAAACATGGCCTAGAAACATGGTTCTATAACTTTGATTAATTAACCCCCACTTTTAAGCCTGAGTCCTTTGTTTATAGACTAGGAATAATACTTAATTGATAGTTAATCATAGAAGATAAATTAATGTCAAATATCCAACAAAATGTGTAGCATATAGCAGATTCACAATAAATATTTTTCTTCCCTGTATCCATCCCTTTCATACTCCCTGTTACAAGTATTTTGGTATATTCTCTGGATCTAAGACTATTTTACAGGAACCTTCACTTTTATTTTTAGCCAAGAGTGGTGTACTGATGCATTTCCTCATGAGAAGTGCCCTTGTTAATATTACCCTGAATGGTAAGTGTAGAATTGGATTACACAGTAAGCATGCATTCAAGTCTTCAATTATTAATAATGAGCAGCTGAGCAATTAACAAGTCAAGGTACATTTGCTGGGAAGTGGATGATGGTAATATTTTTATTCAGTGATCAGAGCAGCAATTTCTAAATTTCATCTGACCATCCACAAGTGGAGAACATTATTCTCCCAGCAGCATGTCATTGTGATCCATCTTTACACTCAGTGAGACTTAACAAGTTATTTTGAAATCTAAGAGCTCTCAGATAGTATTTTATTGGCTTGTACTTACTCATATTCTAGGCGGTGTTAATAGCACCATACAACAGAAGGCTCGATACAGTACAATATCGGCATGACAAGTCAGCAAATATTTACTAATCCCATATATGTATAGAGTTGAAGCTGTTAGTTCATACAGTGTCAATCCAGGGACATGCATGCTTAAATTTTGTTTTGTTTTGTTTTTATATAATTGAAGAATCAATGAGTTTATAATCTTTATTAGGGGTTTTAACACTAAATTCTTTCAGGACCAGGAAATTAGAATAAATGAGAGAAGCAGGCCAGGCGCAAGAAAACAATAGTAGCTCCAAAAATGTGGTGGGACGGTGGTTAACTGGAGAGTTATGAACCATCTGAAGGGGCAACTAATATTCAGGACAAGGGAGATCTTGTACTTTTAAAAGAGAAGCTAGAAGTCTAGTTTTATTTTATGCAACATTTCTCACTTTTTAAAATGTTGGCAACTATTTCGATTTGTTTTTTGGAACACTGTGTGAGACAGACAAAATATCCGTGCAGGGTGGCTACCACTTTAAACTGATCTTAAATGCATAAAAGACCTAGTTGGTGTATCTGTTACTGTGTCTCTATTGACAGTGAAGAAAAAATCGCCAAGCATTTTGCTCTCATTCTCGGTCAATGATTTTATTCGTTTCCGGATGCTTGCATCATGACTATTCCAGTAACTTCCTAGAGCGAAGACTTTTGTCCCTTTCCTTCTTTTGGAGATTTGCAAAGAAAACATAGAAAACTATCAAGTTCTTTCCCTTGCCACTGGGCATCTTATCCAGGTGAGCGTCCCAGCCTGGAGTAGTATTTCATGCAATCTCCATTTGCCCCTCAATTCTGAAATCAGGCAGTCATTACTTTTGCAAGCCTTCCTTGGCTTCCTTTATTCTCCCATAGCGCCTGGTCCAGGAGGCAGCTCAGGGTGTTGATTAAGAGATTTAATGTGGCAAATACTGTAATAAATATAATGTGTAATATATTATAGTACTTATGTTAAATACTAATTATACCTCTTTTCCCTCTTAGTATCTGCTCTTGTGTAGTCAAAAGTATGTTTCATTCATTTCTGTAACCACAGTTCTCAGCCAGGTACTTGGCCTACACAAAGGCATCAATTAA
Organism: Daubentonia madagascariensis; assembly: GCA_023783475.1. Taxonomy (NCBI): domain Eukaryota; kingdom Metazoa; phylum Chordata; class Mammalia; order Primates; family Daubentoniidae; genus Daubentonia; species Daubentonia madagascariensis. The sequence continues at coordinate 11,577,970 of JAKFHU010000908.1, forward strand.
AAATGAAACATTTACTACCCTGTCCTGAATTGTAAGTCTTTGGTGATTGCTAGGATAACGTCCAATTTCCCCCTTTTGTGTCTCTTTTTGAATATGTGCTTTCCCGGTTCCTATCCACCATGATTTTTTTAAAGGTCTTTTAGCTACACCCTTGCTCTATTTTCCTTTGAATCCAATTGGGTAGCACATAGATAGTAAGATTAGTAAGAGAAATAATAAAAAGGTATTGGTAGAGAAAAGAAGTCAGAGAGTTTATAGGATTTGGTAAGAAAAAAAAACTTGCAAGATCTGAAAGGCTTATTTGGAAGAAGTTGAATGAAAAGAAGAGGAGACAAGACAAAGAGAATAAGAAGTAGAAGGAAAGACAGAGGGACAGAACATTAGTTAGGAAAGCTAGGTCGTGGTAATAAACCACCCCAAGAGCTTCAGTGGCTTATAGCAACGAAGGTTTACCTCTCTCGGATGTCTATTGTGGGTCACCGACCATAGACCCTCATTTCTGGCCTTCGTCTTCTTTCTTCCAAGACCCAGGCTCATAGAGCATCCCCTTCTGGAACACTGACAGTCTTTACGGATGAAGGATAAATGTTTGAACACACAGGCTGGCTCTTAAAGGCTCAGACCACTTGGACAGACATCGGTGCTGCTGATACTCGTTGGCCAAACTGAGACTGTTTCACTCCTCAGTTCAACACGGTGGAACGTATAATGCTCTTCAAGGGAGAGCCCTGAATAGTTTGAAGAGTAATAAAGTCTGTTTAGATATAGAAAGAGGAAAACATGTAGAATAGTAGAATTTTAAGAAAATCAATTTTTTTAGAATATATTTGACATTTGGGAAGGAGTTGGAAGATGGCTTAAGACAGATGACAGTCAGGACGTGAAGTGGAAGCTGAAGGGGAAGTGGAAGCGATAGGAACCAGGGGAGGAGAGGATGAAGAATAGAGGCATCCATGGCTGGGCTGGTACCGTGGTGTAATGAGAACATGATGTAGGGGATCCGCCCGGGCTTTACCATCAGGCAGACCTAGTCTCACATCCTGATGAGTTTCATAACCTGGGTCAACCTAATCATCACGGCTCTCCATTTACCTACCTGTGTTTCTGGTTCCTATTGCATGCTCTTATTGAGAGAATTAAATGACATAAATATGTACACAATTAGATGTTGATTTGGGCTTTGTCTATTGCCCTGGGAATTATGAACTAAAAGTCTACATGTAGTTAAGGAAAAGGACTGCTAATTATGCCACATCCTAAAGAATGCTGCCAACAAATGAGCTTACGAGATGGGGAAAAAAAATCTAGCTACCGGTGGTCGCCACCCTAACCTACAACTGTACAAATCTATTTAGCATACTGGGGAGGGGGCAGGTAGAGCCAGAGTCAATAGTTTTTGTCTTTCCTGAAATGCAATTTTTATGGATAGAGGTCTTTTCCTTCTGATAGGTGTATCTACCACTCCTCTAAAGCCCATGGTGATTGAGGGTACCTGACAAGAAAGAAGGATGCAGGCATTGTGTGTCCTGGATAGATGCTTTCTAAATTGCAGAAGCTGTGGGTCCATATTGATGCTGCCTTTGTATAGTGTAGAATGTGGTAAAAAAATAAAAAAATAAAGTCCTTGCTAGTGTTTGACACGTGCCCCCTGGAGTTGAAAGATCTACACAAACACCAAGGCTGCTATCTCTTTCTCTGCTGGAGATTTTTGAAGGTTAAGGAGCTTGCTGGAGTATTGCTATGGTGAGAAGAGAGAGTTTACAATGTGCTTGTGAAGAAGACAAGGTCAATAGCCCTCTCTGACTCATTTCACAAGTGCAGAAGAGAGCCTCAGATGTTCTTCTTGCTCCATTTAAAGAAACGGGATTTTGAGGGGGTGACAGGATCTCTGGGTTTGCCCAGGCTGTGCTCAAGAGAGGACACTGGAGGTATGACACACATTAGCTCATGAGTAAAGAGAGACACGGCTTCATCTCTCTGAGGATGTCTTCTGTGATGAAGAAAGCCGGGAGAAGGTTAAGACTTCCCCAAGGAAACCACACATGTCACCAACCTAAAGGTCACCTGTAGTGAGATAACCAGGTGAGAAGAGCAGCCAGAGATGCTGACCAGCACAGACAGGTGGGCAGTTCTCTAAGGTAAAAGTTGCCTTCCTTACCCTATTTCTTCTTCTTCTTCCTCCTCCTCCTCCATGCCTAGAGGAGTAGATATTAAACATGGAGGGGGAGGCATGTCCCAGAATCTGACCAGGCCCTCCTCCCCAAGGTTCCAGGGATGGAGGAGTGAAGAAGTCAGTTCAGAAGACAACTTTCCCCAGCCTACCTCAGGTCCCTTAATTCATGAATTAAGGGGAAGTGGAGCTTCAGAATGGAATAGATGTTTACTAACTGAAAGCAATAGAAAATTTTATGAAATCTAACCAAGATATAATTAAAAGATGGAAAAGGAAGATTGGATAAAGTGGAGTGGAAGGCAGTGATTGGGAAGAAAGAAAAGGATTTCACTTTTATATCCCCACTGAGATGGGACTTGTGTCTGCTAGGGCTGCTATAACAAAACACCACCGACTGGATGGCTTAAACAACAGAAATTTGTTCTCTCACAGTTCTGGAGCCTGGAAATCTGAGATTGAGGTGCCAAGGCAGCAGCGTTGGTTTCTCCTAAGGCCTCTCCCCTTGGCTTGCAGACAGCTGCCTTCTTGCTGTGTCCTCACATGGCCTTTCTCTAGTGCATGTGCATCCCTGGTTTCCCTTCCTCTTCTTACTAGGACACTAGTCTTATTGGATTAGGGCCCACCCTAATGACCTCATTTAACCTTAATTACATCTTTAAAGGCCGCATCTCCAAATACAGTCACATTGGGAGTTACGGCTTCAACATGTGAATTGGGGAGGGGGAAGGGGGCACGATTTGATTTAGTCTGCAACAAGACTAAAGTGGTTTCACATGTGAGGCACCTGGCTTGGAGATAGAAACATTCACATATGCTATATATATAATGAATGTAGTTAGGGTTATGCTGATATGAGCAGGAATGAGGGAAGCCTGGGACATGAGTTAATGACATTGTGGTGAGATGTTTAAGGCAACACATGGTCTCCAAAAATGCCAGAAGGATCCTGAATTGTTCAGGATAGAACATTTCTTTGATTATAATACAATCAAATTATAATGATAATGACAAAATAGTGCTAACATTTCCTAAGTGCTTACTTACTACATGCTAGGTGATAGAAGTTCATACATGCATTTTTAAAACTTAATTTTCACTATTGGAAATGTCAGGAATTATTATAATTATTTTCATTTTACAGATAGGGTAACTGAGGCTCAGAGTACAAAGGTCACTTATAGGTAGCAGGGGCCTAACATTCCAGTCCAGGTATCCTGATCTTACAGACCATGACCTTGGCCATGAGGCTGTATGGCTTTTCTGGCCAAAGGAGGAAAAGCAACTGAATCCATCTTCAAATCCATCTATCTCTGCCTTGCTGAGGTCAACCTGAGAAGGGATCCTGGCTGCCTTGAGAGGGACTATGGGCTTGACCATGACAGCAACACCCACTTCTTCCTTTAGCATTTCTTCTGTGCTGAGCTCAAGCCTTCTTCATGCTTTCTTGCTTCTGTCCTTTCTAAAAGTTTCATTTTACCTTGGAAAACAATATAGCCTTAAAAACAACAATATGGTAACCTGAATGTAACAAAATTCATGTTACTAATTAACATGAATTTCTTTCTTTCTCTCTTTCTCTCTCTCTATATATAGATACACACACACACACACACATTTCTCTCTCTCTCTATTTCTCTCCCTCTATTTGTATGTGTGTATATACGTATATTGTGTGTGTGTAATCATGATGGTATATACATATGTCCCAGTTAAAAAGAACATTATGTGTACTGTCCCAAACTAAAATGTGCTTATATCTCAAGCTGTAGAGAATGTTGACTAAAGTAATATTTAACAATAAAAGAAAATGCTTCTTTTTTCTTTTTTAGAAAACCATTTTAAAATTGGATTAAATTGTATCTCTTGAATGTTTTAATTTGGGAGCAATCAGTGATTGCTCCCAAATGAACTCATCATTTTCTTTTTTCTTTTTATCTTTTTTGTTATCACAGACCAGCCCATTCACTGAGGTTTGATGGAAATTTGGGGAGAAGGGGATTATTTAACAAACTTTCCAGAAAGCTGGCTGACCTTATTAGTAATGAGAACTCCAAACATAAAAAACAAAAATCAACAAATCTGACAGAGACCACTTTCCATTTTTCCTCAGCCACCCACATTATCAAGGATGAAATTGAATTTGAACCTGTTTTAAATTATGATTTTTGAAGTTTCTTGGCTGACCAGAGAAGGCTACTTTTATGAAGCTCTTGGAAGAACAAAGATGTGCTCAGTGCCTGCCGTATAGAGATAAGAAAACAACTTCAGTTTTTGCAGAATATCTTGAACTGAAGTATTCTCAGCAGCCTTAGGATGGTTGTCCCCCTAGAAAGAAAGAAAGAAGGGAAGAAAAAAGGAAACAAAGAGGGAAAGAAAAAATTGCGCCAAAGAATGGAGCAATATAGTATTGATTTTTATTTTCCTCTTACTAAGAGGCAATAATTCCTCAAATATTTGAAAGGTAGGAGCAGACATCCAAACCATATGGACGTTCTTGGTCAGAGTCATGTGTCTTAAAAACCTGCAGCAAAATAGATGTGTGATATGTTAATTGTGTGCATTAACAGAGCTACAAGCTGACATGCTAATAGTGGTCAAGCAGGCAAAAGGCTGGAAATATCAACATTTCCACTTTCCTTTCAGTCAAATTTTCCCTGACTTTCAGTAGATTTAGAATACTAAAAAATAGTTCTGTACTCTATGGAAATAACGTAAGTATACTGATAAGCAGGATTTGACACTTGGATTCAGTGAGGGGAGACAATAAATAGGAGTAGCTGTTACTCTGTAACAATTCATTCCCAAACTTAGTGACTTAAAATGATCATCAAATTGGTTTCTGATCCTGTGGGTCAGCAATTTGGGCTGGTCTCAGCTGGATAGCTCTGCCTTTGGCTGAGCTCACCTTCAGGTGTGCAACCAGTGGATGACTGGCTGGGTACAGACTGATGACTTTACCTGGAACGGCTTGTTCCACATGCTCTCATCCTGCAACAGGCTATCCTGGGCTTATTCACATGGAGATTGAGATTTCCAAATAACTTTGCCTGCAAGTGTACAAGGCCTCTTGAGGCTAGACTCAGACCTGATTTAACATCACGTTAAATTTTGCCACATTTTGCTGGCCAAAGTAAGTCACAAGACCAGCAAAGAGAAAAAGGATGGAGACATAAATTTGACTTCTTGATGGGAGGTGCTGCAGTCATATTAAAAACTGGACTGGGCACAGAGAGAGGGAAATTGCAGCTACTTTGCAAACAGTCAACCACAGAAGGAAACTGGAGACTACATGTCATAATTGGGGAGGCCTCTGCTTCTAGTAATCGTCATGTGGAAATTCAGACCCAAAAATGGCCAGAACTGCCACTTGCTTAAGAAAATATGATTTTAATGTGAAATTCCTATAATTTAGAAATGTTGGCTCACAGCTATTTTTATACAACATCATTTGGGCAAAGAAACCATGTCCATAGGAGGGATACAGCGTGCAGACCATGTGTTTGCAGCCTCTGTCATCACAGCAGGAAATAAAGGCTGGTTTGAGTTTTGGTGCCATGGAACTGTGTGAACTGCAGAAAAGCCCCTTTCCTTACCCATAAAACGAAGATGAAAATGTCATCCACACAGTTTTGTTGTGAAGATTAAATAAAATGATGCAGGTGAAATTGCATTTATAAACTATAAAAATATGCATAAGTTATTTTTGCCATTGTCCTTTTAGTAATTATTCTTAGGTAATTTATAGTGCCAAAAGTCTCTAATTTATATTCCTTTAGATCAAGGGTCAGCAAACTTATTCCGTCAAGAGCCAAACATTAACTATTTTAGGCTTGTGGGCCTATAGTCTGTCACAGCTGCTAAGCCCTTGTAACATAAAAGCAGCCATAGCTAATATAGAAATAAATAAGGGTGGCTATATTTTAATACAATTTTATTTACAAAACCAGGACTGGATTTGGCTAGTGGGACAATATTTGCTGACGCTTGCTTTAGATTTGTGATCCTCATAGACAGAGTAAATGTCACTCTTGCCAACAACCTTCTCTGACTCCATACACTAGGTTAAGTCACTTAATATACATTTCTATTGTCTGCTATACTTTCTTTCCTTACAGTTTTCATTATAGTTTGCAAATAACTTCTGTAACCTTTGCTTTAATGCCTCTTTACCCAGTGAGACACTGAGTATTTTGATATTAAGGACTATGTCTGTCTTTGTTTATTATTTCATCTTCAGCCACTAAAACATTATAGATGCTCAGTAGATAGTTGTTTAATGATTTGCAAACAAATATTCAATTATTAGACCATGGTTGTCACTTTAGACCATGGTCACATTAGACCATGGTGTTCTTTCTCTAAAATCTATACAGAGTCATTCTGATGACAATATTTATTGATACCCAGTTCTCATTTCAGATATGGACACATCAAATAAACAACTTGGATTTAGTTACCTACTTTTTAACATTCCATGATTTTATGCTGTTCTCATTCTTTCTTTATCAGCCATCCCAGTGAGTCTCTTATAATAAAGGAAGACGTGGATATTAAGCACAGAGCCTATAATCTTCATCAAAAGCCAGAGCAAACAAAGATTTATCTCCTCTCACAATTTTCCTCGGTCTTCTGTCTTCATCCCTGTCTGGGGGAAGGCAAAGGGCTCTAAAATTGATTGAATGACTAGTAGGTACGAGTCTCTGTATAACCATCACACGTGTGTGTGTGTGTATTTCGTGTATTCATTTATTCTTTCATTTATTTATTCATTCACTCAACAAATAATTAGTACTGCTGTTTTTAGCATTGAGGATACAGTGGATAAAAGAAACCAAAAAAAGTCCTTGCTCTTGTGGAGCTTCCATGCTACTGGGAGGGGGGAAGATGATAAACAATTAAGCAAATTATGCACCGTTAGATGATAAGTAATATGGGCAGGTGGGGAGGATGGGAAATGTGAAGATGGATGCAAGGGAAGGAATTGCTATTAGCTTCTCCCTATAGCTCTGTCATCATGCGGATGAAGGAGCTGACATTCAAAGTTTTACGGACAGAAATGGGGAAGCTGAGTTTCAATCTCAAGTCTGTTTGACTCCAGAACCCATGCCAGCTCTACTCTAGTTTTCTGCCTCTCTTGGTTATCAAATACAAGATACTGGTAGTGTGGGGACTACAAAGTCATTCCTGTTTATCCCTCTATCACCAATATGTTTGGTTTTAGGAAAATCTATGTTCTTAATATTAATCCTTGGAGGACATGCTGTAAAAATGTGAGATGACTGAGAATATACTAAGGTGGGATTGTGGTGGGTTAAAAAACAATAACCAAGAGTGTTTTTTAATGAGTTTCTGTCAGCCTGAAAGGTTAGAGGTTACCGTTGGAAGTTGGGTTGAGATGATTACTGAACCATCAGGCTCTGCTATTATCCTCCACATGTTCAATATTTTTATCATCTCAATGAGTGTAGACATAGACAGCTACTCAGGCTTATAAAGGTATAATGTGGAGGGGCTTGTTAATAACCAACATATAAAAGAGAATTTTTACACACTAGAACAGCAAATTGAAACAAATGAGATGAAATTGAAAATAAATATTAAATTCTGCCTATAAGATGAAATAAAATCTGACAAGGACCACATAGGTGAAACTGAGTTTGATAGTAACTCATGTGAAAAGACTTGGATATTTTCATCAACTACAAGGTGAACAAGAACCAGCAAGATGATACTGCTGCTCATATGCTCCTGCATCACAGTGCATGCTGGGCCCATCCAGGTGGGAGCATGCAGACATACTTCCCTTGTCATTGGTGAGATACTACATTTGAAGTCATATATTTAATGAGAGAGTAACAAATTATAGCTGCTATTCCATATATTATGAAGAATATCTGAATAAGTAAACTTGGTATGTTTGATGAATAAGTGTAATTTTTTAAACTCTTAGAGTCATTTTTACATGGAAGAGAGAAGATATGTGTTTTTTGTCGGCCCAGAGAAGTGAATTGAGACCATAAACATAGGAATGACTGGACAACTGATTTTAGTTTAATATAAGTTTCTAAATATTAGAGCTATCAATCAATGGAATGGCCTGCATTGTTGATTGTATATATTGAGAGCTTATTTTTTCTTGGATCCTGCATGCTTTATATGCATGCATTGTTATTACTTCTCCTTTATAGATGAGAAAAATTACGATAGTGAAGCTAACTAATTTAGAAGAGCACACACTGTGCAGAGGCAAAATGTGAATTTACAGCAATTTGACTCCAAGTAAGGACCTCTGAAAAATCTGCTCCCCCACAAGAGAAATGAGAAGACTGGCAAAAATTATCAGAATAAACTTTTTTAGAACTTTGGAAATTAATGAAAGGTTTGGAGCAATCAGAAGGATGTGCAGTTTTAAAAAGCTAAATATCAGTAAAACCAATGAGATTTGTGGCATTTGAACTTGCCCTTTTCCCATCCTCTCCTACTCTGTAATATGGCAGTCTTTAAAGCAAAAAGCCTACAATTGCAGTGAAAACAAGCCGCCTGGCAGCCAAAAGAGAGAGCAGAATATGGTTGGGATTCCATTCAATCCCCATTTCCAGAAAAGAGATATTATCTGACATGTTTGGTGGTTCCCTGGAAGACTCACAAGACAATGCTACTTTCATTTTACCAAACCTAGAGCTTGACCAATGTGAGTAGTCTTTTCTCCAGGGATGTTTGTCAAAAACAATCAGGGCTAATCATTTAATATCACAGCTTCCTGAGGTGGTGGGTAATAGTTAAGGAAATAGGCTGACCAAAAACACTTAAAAGAAAAAGCTGAGGGTTGAGATGGCCACAAAGAGCTTTGAAAAGCTCCAACGATTTCTGAAAATCTGGAAGGCCACAAATATTTATAGGGCTGTGGGCATGCACAAGGCTATGCACATGTTTGGTAAAGACTTAAGAAGGCCCTAAGCACCCACATTTGGCTAACCTGGAGGGTTTGTCTAAACACAAAATGAAGTCTAAGATAGAGTTGTAAAATGCATGGCTGAGTGTTGAAATTGTACACTAACATGCATACAAATTGATTTGAAAAAGTCAGAGAATTACTGGTTTTAGGAATTTAAGAAAATGTTTATCTGATCACTAGCCAGTCATGACCAAAATACACACTATAGAATTAGTTTAAATAAGTTACCAAAACAATAACAACAATAACAAGAAAACAACAACAAGAAACCTTGGGGAAAAGAGAGAATCTGATTGCCAGAGCTTTCACATTATATTATTTAAAATGTCCAATTTCAATAAAATATTGTAAGGCATATGAAGTAATGATAAAATACACCCAATACATGGGGGAGGAGCAGTCCATAGCAACTGTCTCTGAGGAAACCTAGATATTTGACATAATAGAAAAATATTTTAAATCAGCAATTTTAAATATGTTCAAAGACCTAAAGGAAACCATGGACAAAGAACAAAATGAAGCCAGAAGAAGGATGTTTCAACAATACATCCATAAGGAGATAGAAATTATAAAAAGAAACAAGTAGAAATTTTGGAGTTAAAAAGTACAAAATTCACTACAGGAATCCACCAGAAGATTTGAGCTGGCAGATGAAGGAATCAGCAAAATTGAATATAGATCCATTAAAATTATTCAATCTGGAGCAGAAAAAAAAATGATGGGAAAAAAAATAGAGCCTCGGAGACTTATGAGACAACTATAAGCCTATCAAAATATGCATAGTAGGAGTCCCAGAAGGAGAATAAAAGAGGACAGGACAGAAATAATTGTCAGAAATGTATCCAATTTTAAGAAAAACATTAATATAAACATCTAGGAAGCTGAAAAAACTCCAAGTAGGATAAAATTAAAGAGATTTACATCTAGACACATAGTAATTTAACTGTCCATAGCCAGAGACATAGAAAGAATCCTGAAAGCAGCAAGAGTGAAGAAATTCATAAGGCGTTGGTTACCTTCAGTTAGATTAATAGCTGATTTCTTATTAGAAACTGTGAAAGCCAGAAGGTAGTGGGATGACATATTCAACATGCTAAAAGAAAAAACTGTCAAGCAAGGGAGACAAGATTATTCAATGGGGAGAAGAATAGTCTTTTTCAACAAATGGTGCTGGGACAACTGGGTATCCACAGGCAAAAGAATAAACTCTCTCACAACATATACATTAATTAACTCAAAATGGACCAAAAACTTAAATATAAAACCTAAAGCTATAAAAATCTTAGCAGAAAACAGGCATAAATATTCATGACCATGGATTTGGAATAGTTTCTTAGATAGAAGCACACACAGAGATGAAGGAGAAATAGATAAATCGGTTGTCATCAAAATTAAAAACTTTTGTTCTCTAAAATACATTATCAAGAAAATGAAAAACAGTACACAGTATAGGAGAAAATATTTGCAAATTATGTATCTGACAAGGGACTTGTATCCAGAACATACAGAGAACTCTTGTTTCATTTTCATTTTTTAAATTTCAGAATATTATGGGGGTACAAGCACTTTGGTTACATATATTTGCCTATGCACTGCCCAAGTTGGAGCTACAATCGTGAACACCTGCCAAACAGTGCACCCCACATCCATTAGGTGTGAGTTTCACATCCCTTCCACCCCCCTCCCACCTGCCTGACCTCTGATGAATATTATTTCCATGTGTGCACATGAGTATTGATAAGTTAGTACCAATTTGATGGTGCATACCAGTGGTGCTTGTTTTTCCATTCTTGTGATATTTTGCTTTGAAGAATGAGCTCTAGCTCCATCCAGGATAATACCAGATGTGTTAATTCACTGTTGTTTTTATTGCTGAGTAATACTCCATGGTATACATATACCACATTTTATTAATCCACTCGTGTATTGGTGGGCACTTGGGTTGTTTCCACATCTTTGCAATTGTGAATTGCACTGCCACAAACATTCACGTACAGATGTCTTTATTATAGAAAGTCTTTTTTTCCTTTGGGTAAATACCTAGTAGTGGGATTGCTGGATCAAATGGTAGTTCCATTTTAGCTCTTTGAGGTATCTCCATATTACTTTCCACAGAGGTTGTACTAATTTGAAGTCCCACCAGCAGTGTATGAGTGTTTCTATCTGTCTGCATCCATGCCAACATTTGTTGTTTTGGTACTTTTTGATATAAGCCAATCTCACTGGAGTTAAGTGATATCTCACCATGGTTTTGATTTGCATTTCCCTGGTGATTAGAGAAGTTGAGTAATTTTTTATATGTTTGCTAGCCTTTCTTCTGTCTTCTTTTGAAAAGTTTCTCTTCATGTCCTTTGCCCACTTTTTAATGGGGTTGTTTGATTTTTTCTTGTTGATTTTCCCAAGTTCTGTAAAGATTCTGGTTATCCGCCCTTTATCAGATGCGTAGCATGCAAATATTTTCTCCCATTCTGTAGGTTGTCTGTTCCCTCTAGTGATAGTTTCCTTGGCTATGCAGAAGCTTTTTAATTAGATCAGGTCCCATTTATTTATTTTTGATGCTACTGTGATGGCTTTCGGGTTCTTCTTCATAAATTCTTTGCCTAGGCCAATGTCTATAAGAGTTTTTCCAAAGTTTTCTTCTCGAATTCTTATGGTTTCATTGTCTTAGGTTTAAGTCTGTTATCCATTGTGAGTTGATTTTTGTGGTAGGTAAGAGGTGAGGACCTAGTTTCAGTCTTCTACATGTGGCTATCCAATTTTCCCAGCACCATTTATTGAATAAGGATTCTTTTCCCCAGTGTATGTTTTTGTGTACTTTGTCACAGATCAGATGACAGCATGAGGATGGTTTTATATCTGGGTTCTCAGTCCTGTTTCATTGGTCTATGTCTCTGTTCTTGTGCCAGTACCACACTCTTTTGGTTACTATAGCCTTGTAGTATAGTTTGAAGTCTGGTAGATTGATGCCTCCCAATTTGTTCTTTTTGTTTAAGATTGCTTTGGCTAGATGAGGTCTTCTCTGGTTCCACATGAAACATAGAATTATTTTTTCTAGATCTGTAAAAAATGGTGTTGGTATTTTGATAGGGACTGCATTGATTCTGTAAATCACTTTAGGTAGTATAGACATTTTAACAATGTTTATTCTACTGATCCAAGAGCATGGTACAGTTTTCCATCTGTTTACATCCTCTGCAATATCTTTTCTCAGTGTTTCGTAGTTCTCTCTGTATAGGTCTCTCCTCCTTAGTAAAATACGTTCCTAAATATTTAATTTTCTTTGGTGCTATTGTGAAAGGTATTGTGTCTTTGATTTTTGCTCGGCTTGACTGTTATTGGCATATATGAAGGCTACTAATCTGTGTGCATCGATTTTGTATCCTGAGACTTTGCCAAATTCATTTATCAATTCTAGTAGTCTCTTTGTTGAATCTTTGGGGTTTTCTAGATATAATATCATATTGTCAGCAAAGAGTGAAAGTTTGATCTCTTCTGCCCCCATTTGGACACCCTGATTCCTCTCTCTTGTCTGATTGCTCTGGCAAGGACTTCCAGCACTATGTTGAATAGAAGCAGAGACAATTCTTATAACTCAACAATAAAAAGACAAATAATTCTATTTAAAAATGGACACAAAGTTTAAATAGACATTTCTTCAAAGAAAATGTACAAATGACCAGTAAACACATGAAAAGATACCCATCATCATTGGCTATTAGGGAAAGGCAAGCCATAATGAGAGCGATTTTGAACTTACTCCTCCAATGTAACTGAAATTTTGTGAAAGAGTAAATTATAAGTGTTATCACCACAAAAAAATGATAAGTATGTGAGATAATACATATGTTAATTAGCTCAATTTAGTCATTCCACAATATATACATATTTCAAAACATCATGTTTTGTATGATAAATATATACAATTTTTATTTGTCTATTAAAACAAATAAGTTTCTTTAAAAAATGAGATACCACTTCCTACTAGGATGCTATGCTTAAAAACAGGCAATAACAAATGTTGAAGATGATGTGAAGAAATTTAAACTCTCATACATTGCTGTCAGGAATACACAATGATGGAGCCACTTGGAAAACAGTTTGGCAGTTCTTCAAAAATTATACATAGAGTTAACATATGATCAAACAAATCTATTCCTAGATATATCCTCAATATAAGTAAAAGACTATATTAACACAAAAATTTGTATATGAATGTTCTAGCAGCATTATTCATAATAACTAAAAACTGTAAACAACCCAATTTTCCATCAGCAAAAGAATGGATAATCAAAATGTGATATATATCATAATATAGAATATTATTTAGTTGTAGAAAGGAATAAACTACTGATACATGCTACAACACAGTTAACCTATAAAATATTATGCCAAGTGAAAAATTAGACACAGAAGTCCACATATTGTATGATTCTGTTTATATGAAATGTCCAGAATAGTCAAGTCCTTAGAGACAGAAAGTAGATTAGTAATTTCCAGAGGCTGCGGGGATGAGGGAATAGGAAGTGATTACTAATCAGCACAGGGTTTCTTTCTGCAGTGATGAAAATGTTCTATACTTAGATAGTGCCAATGGCTGCACAACTTTGTGAATATCTTTGAAAATCACTGAATTATATACTTTAAAAGGCTGAATTTTATGGCAGGTGAATTATATCTCATCATTAACAACAACAGCAAAAAATATGCCTACTGAGGGACATTCTATGGAATACATGACCAGTAATCATCAAAGCTGTCGAGGTCACCAAAAACAAGAAAATTCTGAGAAACTATTACTATTACAGCAAAAATGAGCCTAAGGAGAATTGACTAGTACATGTTAACTAGTAACCTGTATGGTATACTGGAACTGAAAACAGACAGGAGGAGAAAACTGAGGAAATCTGAGTATAGACGTTGGTTAACAATTATGTATTAACATTAGCTCATTAATTTTGACTAATATACTATTATAATCTAACATACTAATAATAGGGGTGACTGAGCGTGGAGAATATTGGAACCCTTTGTACTGTCTTCAAAATAGTTTTGTAAATCTAAGACTGTTCATTAAAAAAAATTGGAGTACAGCAGTTGGTGGAAGCATCGTTTACCGAGAGACATACAGTAAGGTGAAGAATGATTTAGAGAGGTTTGAATATCTAATACTGGATATTTTCCAAATCATGTACTTACCTGCCTGGGAAAGGAACTTACAAAGGGAATATAATGTGGTAGACAGAAGATAAGTTTCAAGGCTAGGAAGATATGCATTTAAATCTCAACACTGTTACTAAATTGAGGAAAAATTTTTTAACCTATCTGAGCCTCTGTTTTCTGATTTATACAGTGGAAATCATGATATATACAAAATATTGTGCAACAGATTACAGGGAATGCTATGTGCAAAGTTTTGGTCTTAATATCTAGATTATATTAAGTGCACAGTAATGTTTTATTTTTAAACATTTTTGTTTAAAATAAATGTTTTATTTTAAACATTTTAAACATTTATTTTTAAACATTATTGCTAAAAAAATTCATTTAAAATTATGTATTTACAAAGAAACCTTGAGATTTGTCCCATAGATTTCTTATGATGCACTTAAGGTTGCAGATATTGGGCACATCTGCCAGAAGGTAAAATGAAGTCTGGTGTCATCCAATATGTTTGACTTCAAAATGCATAAGCTCAAATGTTGGCAGCAATCAGGCCTGGATTTGAACATGAAATCCTGAATGGTTCATTGTCTTACTGGATTACTAACATGCCAAGTTCTAAATGAAACTTGGAAATCTTTTTTAATTTTGATTTTTAGTTCACAGATGTCTCAAGCCATGCTCATTTTGTCTGTCAGCTGTTGGTTTATGGCATTGCATTCACCACAATTTCTTGTTCCAAATCACGTTCCTTTCATGCCTGCATGCTCAAGCAAGGATGGATAGTAACCCCTTTTCTCATAGTGGGAATGGAATTTACTAATTTATCCATCCCAATCTTAATGTCTGCTTCCCTCTTTATGCATTAAGGAACCTGTACTTAATGGACGTGCTGGTCAGTCTTTTCAGATGCAATCTAGACTGGATGGAAGTTTCTCCATGTCTCCCGATCTGTTTCTAGACCACTCAGAGCACATTGTCTGCAGCCTACATCTCTTAATCACTTATACCCCCACTGGCATTTATTATTATTCTTGTAAATTACCATTACCTGCTCAGCATCTAGACCTGCACATTTGCATAGAAAAGGAGCCAATAGCACGCCTCACAATTGTGTGGCTGTCATTATCCGAGGTACACAATAATGACTTTGGATCCTGCTATTTTTGTGCGGTAATTAACAGGTGGCAAGCTTTGACTGCAACGTTTTTCCCAACAGATACTGGAGAAAACACTGACATCTGGGTAAATAGATTAACTATTGAAACAAAGGCTTGAAAGGGCCTGCTCACCTGATCCTGCCATTAGCCTGGATTTGCCAAGTTTCAACATGCTATATATGCTTAGGACAGGCATTAAGAGCATGCCTTTTGGAGTCAGTCTACTTGCATTCAAACCCTGGCTCTATCCCTCTGTGGCACATGATGTGAAACCTATACAAGAGCTAGCTCCCATTATTATGCCATCCTGGAGGGAACCTGGTAGTGTTTTTGCTTTCAGCTCCTTAACATGACATTCAGGCCCCTTCATTGTCTGATGCTAGCAGTACTTCCACACCTACCCCCAGTGTGGCTTTATCTCTAGACATTCTGGACTATTTACCACTCCCAGAATACGTCCTGCACACCAATACATTTTAACAATTATTATTATCATTTTAATTATGCTTTTCTTTATTGCTTGAAACATCCCATCCTTTCTCTCTTTCCCACTTCCTGAGCTTTTACACATTTTTTGATTTGAATACACTCTTCTCAGATTTTTTCAGCTTCATCTGTGTCCCCAAACTTCAGTGTCTTGCTCGGCCTTAGTTGACAACTTGGCAACTGACTCTGTGTATTTTCTTCTGAGGCCCAAGACCAGCTGCACTCTGCTCCCCTCACCCTACCCCAAGACTTAGATGAAACACCGTGCTACAAATCAAGGCACCTAGCTTCACAGCAGCTTTCAGAGAGGCCCGGAGGTTCAGGAGAGGTATTTACTTGTGGAGCATATGTTGACTGAAAGAAGAAAGAATATGGGAGAACTTCACAGATAAATTCATTCTTCCTCTCTGCTGGACTGTGCCAAACATGACTTTCTGCCATACAAGAAACACATTGGGCCACCTGAGGAATGATGGGCTGGTTCTCTCTGAGAGTGGCCGGCGTGGCAATGTATCATTTTGACTTTGCGTCTCCTTGCTTGCTTCATTTCCTGTTTGCCCTACTCCAGCTTATCTGGGATTGTACTTCCTAATAAAGCTGTAGTACTTAATTTTTTTGCCTCAGGTCTCTTCTAGAGACCCAAGCTAAGATACTCTTCAGACTCATCTCAAAAGTCACCTCATATGCAGTGCTCTCAGTCAGTATGAATTCCCCAGCTTGCTTTCCCCTTCTTTCATAGTAATTCAATGCTACCCACAAAAATGATACTAATCATATTGAAATTCAAGCGCATCTCATAACAAAGAACATTGTGCTAAAAAGGAAAAATTGGTTTTCATCACTGAACTTAATGAACAAAACTTTGCTTACGAGCTTTAGCTCCTGACGTTGTCAGACTCCCATTGTCTTGACAGATAAGTAACAAAGAAAGAAGGACCAGACATCCTGAGCAAGGATCCAGGATTCCTAAGTTCTTTTCCTGGATCTTTGACTGATTATTCCATTTATTGAGTGAAAGCCTACCATGGCCAGGCCTTGTACTAGGTACAGACTAGTGTGAAAACCCAAGACAGAAATAGGCCCTCACACTGCACAGTGGTAAGTGCTTTTATGGAGGTATATTCTTAGAGAAATGGTAGTATTTAAGAGGGGTACCTAATTCATGCAGATAGAAAAGGGTGTCATGCAAGGATTCTCATGGGAAGTAAAATCAAAAGAGGAATCTAAGAAGCCTGGTAGATTGGAGACGGTATGAGTAGGGAGAAATATTTCTGACAGAGAAAATAGCGTATGCAAAGGCACAGAGTAAGGAAGAGTTTACCGAAATAAATAGCTACAAATAATTTCGCATGGATGGAGTATTTTGAGATGGGAGGACTCGTGAGAGATGAGGCTGAAGAAATAATACTAATTTCTCTTTGGATTCTTATTTCTTTACCCATGAAATAAGAAATTAAGACTTTATTGTGTTTAATGTGACTTCCAAGTTTTATAAGCCATGTCTCTATGGACAGGGAATCGTGACGAAGTCTGTGACCCCAAGTGCCTGATGACCTTAAGCTGATTAAAGTATAAGGGATAGGTCTGATGTTGTACGTAAGAGTAAACACCATACCCTCCTTAACAGAAACAAATAGAAGCTTCAAACTACTAACAAGAGGGACTGACACTGCACAGTGACACCTCTTGAAACAAATGCAAACTTTTGCTGTTGTTGTAATTTCTCATATGATGTGGCTACCATCTGGCTCATAGATTGAGTGCTATACAAATACTCAAGGGTTTCTACATATTGGTGATTGTGTTTTAGTTTCTGGGGGAGCCTCAGAACTCCCCCTTCATATATTATTGCCCAAAAAGAATAGGTCCAGAAAAACAGAAAGTTCTTGAGACTGCACTGGGGCCATCATAGTTAGGGTACATAATGAGACCCTACTGGGCATCATAGTTGGGGCCCATAGTTGGGGGAGGTGAAAGTTTCCATGAGAAAGGGGAAGGGAGCCAATGTCACCTTTCTTGTTATGAAACACACTTCTTTCTCTTGCCCTATGAGTCAGCTATGGTAGCATAACCTACGAGGGTGCCCAGTGCTTATAGGTAGGGCTACGGAAGAGTCAGAGAACGAAAGGGGAGGCTTTTGAGGGACAGGGCAAAAGAAGCCTCTCGGTACATGTTTCAGCTTAATTCACCATAGTAGAAGAATTGGTGGGGCATTGAAAACTTTATTGGTTAGAAATAATGACTTTTATTTCCTCTGATATATCCACTACGCCCATTACCTATAGGACGTAAGCATGGCAGTGCCTAGAGTCGGCCAGTCAGAATTGAAATTCTATCCATTCCTTTTCAAGAAACAGAACTCATCATCCGATGTGTCTTTCCCAAGAATTCTTTGAGAATTATCCAAAACAGGGAATGTTAACTTTATCTTGAAGCTGACAGCTCCAAGGTACAGTAAATAATGTAACTGGAAACCTATGCTATTAGACTGACCTAGCTTTTATCCAGGGGCAGGAACAAACAATTCAATAAAGTGGTTTTAAAAGGGTTGATGTAAGAAAGTATGCAGCTTCTTTCTGCTTACATCCTACTAAGTCTAACTTTTAATCAAATAGAAATAATTGTTATTTATATTATTTTTATTATTAATCTAGTCATTGAGTGAATTAGAGTGAGTGCCTATGGTCGCCATGACAGAATACAACTAGAAAATATTTTAAAAACAGAAAGGTGAGTATGACATTCAAAGCCAAACAACCTGGGGTCAAAAGTCAATGGGTCTGAATGTTTCTTTTGTCTTTATTTTTAAAATGAGAAAAATTATTGTAAAAATGACAATTAATTATTGTATACATTTATGAGGTACAAAGTGATTTTATGATTTATGAATACAATAGAATATTTAAATCAAGCTACTTAACATATCCATCACCTCAAATACTTAACATTTTTTTGTGGTGAGAACATTTGAAATTTACTCACTTATCACTTTTGAAATGTACAAGACTCTATTATTAACTATATTTACTATGCTGTGCAATAGATCTATAAAAAATTCTCATATTCCTACTCTTTGAGATTTTTGTACTTTTTGGCCATCATCTTTCCATTCTCACCACCCCACAGCCTCTGTAGCCACCATTCTACTCTCTACTTCTATGGGTTTGATGATTTTAGATTCTACGTATCAGTGACATCATACAGTATTTGTCTTTTTTGCTTGACTTATTTCATTTAGCATAATGTTCTCCAATTCCACCTACATTATCATAAATGATGTAATTTTATTCTTTTTTGAGGTTGAATAGTATTCCTTTGTGTAGATATACACCACATTTTCTTTATGCATTCAACTGTTGATAGGTACTTAGATTAATTTCATAAATTGGCTATTGTAAATATGGCCACAATGAGCATGAGAGTTCAGACATCTCTTAAACAAGCTGATTTCAAATCTTTTGGATAAATACCCAGTTGTAGGATTACTGGATCACGTGGTAATTCTATTTTTAGTTTTTTGAGGAACCTCCATATACCAACTGACATTACCATTAGCAGTCTACAAGGCTTCCCTTTCTCCACATCCTCTCCAACCCTTGTTATCTTTCGTCTTTTTGATAATAACCGTTCTGACACATGGGAGATGACATCTCATTGTGGTTTTAACTTGCATGTTCCTCACGATTGGCAATGTTGAGAATTTTTTCATACATCTGTTGGCCACTTGTATGTCTTCTTTTGAAAAATGTCTATTCAATTCCCTTGACCATTTTTTAATTGGACTTTTTGTTTTCTTGCTATTGAGTTGTTTGTGTTCCTTATCTATTATTAACCCCTTATTAGATGTATGGCTTGCAAATATTTTCTTTCAATCTGTAGGTTGTCTTTGCACACTGTTAGTTGTTTCCTTTGCTGTACGGAAGGCTTGTAGTTTGATGCAATCCCATTTGACTATTTTTGCTTTTGTTATCTGTACTTTTGTGGTCAAGTCCAAAAAATCATTGCCCAGACCAGTGTTGTATAGTTTTGCTTCCTATGTTTTCTCCTAGTAGTTTTATATTTTCTTATCTTTTGTTTAAGTCTTTAATCCATTTTTAGTTGATTTTTGTACATGGTGTGAAATAGGGGTCCAATTGCGTTCTTCTGTATGTGGATATCCATTTTTCCCGATATCATTTATTGAAAAGACTATCCTTTTCCCATCATGTATTCTTGGCACCATTGTTGAAAATCAATTGCCTGTATGTGCCATGCATAAACACACATTTATTTCTCTATTCTGTTCCATTGATCAATGTGTCTATTTTTTGACCAGTACCATCCTGTTTTAATTAGTATAGCTTTGCATTATAGTTTGAAATCT
Source organism: Daubentonia madagascariensis (assembly GCA_023783475.1). NCBI lineage: Eukaryota > Metazoa > Chordata > Mammalia > Primates > Daubentoniidae > Daubentonia > Daubentonia madagascariensis. Next base: position 11,598,267 of record JAKFHU010000908.1, read on the forward strand.
GATAGTGTGATACCTCCAGCTTTGTTCTTATTGCTCATGATTGCTATGGTTATTTGAGGTTTATTCATGGTTCCATATGAATTTTAAGATTGCTTTTACTATTTCTGTAAAAATGACATTGGAATTTTGATATAGATTGCATTTAATCTGTAAACAGCTTTGCGTAGTGTGGATGTTTTAGCAATATTAATTCTTCTAATCCACAAACATGGGAAATCTTTTCCTTTATTTGTGTCTTCTTCAATTTCTTTCATCAATGTTTTATAGTTTTGAGTGTACAGCTCTTTCACCTTGTTGGTTAAATTTATTCCTAAGTATATTTTTGTAGCTATTATAAATAGGATTGTTCTTTTGATTTCTTTTTCAGATAGTTAGTTGTTAGTATATAGAAAGGCTACTGATTTTTGTGTTTCAATCTTGCATCCTGCAACTTTATTGACTAGTCCTCCTCTCTTCCCAACCCAGGGAAAATTGGCCACTTACTTTTGGTCACTTCTATATTATCACATGTGTTTATAAGCCTACTTCTCTCATTAACTGTGAGCTCGTTGAGGTCAGGGACTCAACCTTGGCAAAAACAAATGTTTTAAGAGGAAAAGAAGGAAAGGAGGTAGAAGGGAAGGAGATGTTATTATCCCCCTTTATCGCAGAGAAAGCTGAGACTTAGAGAGGTTAAAAGCATGTTTATATGCTCGCTCTTATTCCCCGGCATAAAACATAAAACTGAGGCTTAGAGAGTTTTAAGTCACTTATTTCAAGAACTCTGGGTTAAAATACAAACCCAGAGCTTTTAATAACAAATTTGCTGTACTTTGAATGTAGGGGAATCCACATTATATTAGTTAAGAGCTTGAGCAATGAGGTCAGGTGACCTGGATCCACATCTTGGCTTGACCACTCACTATTTGTGTAACATAGGACATATCTGTAAATCTCTTTAGTCTGAAATTCCATTGTCTGAAACAGAGAAAATAATAGTGACTGTTTCTTGAGATTGTTGTGATGATTTAAGTGAAATCGTCCTTACTACGGTGCCTAGTACCTGGTTGGCAGTCAAATATTAACTACTTTTATAATCATTCCCTGTCATACCATAGTCGAATAGTTCTGCATTAAGCAAATGATTGTGGTTGATTCCACATGAGAGAAAGCACTGGCCATTCCCATCACCCTCACAATACTGTGATAGATGGTCAGGACTTGGTTTCCATCTACACTTAGTCCAAAGTCACCATTTTCTGCTCTCCACAAGTCCACCCTTACTCGTGGCTGCTTCTAATGTTTGCCACTGAGCAATGGTAAAGAGAAGACATTTTAACATTCCTGGGGTACTTGACCTTCAACTACTAATTGTAATAAATTGTGACCTCTCTGTCTGTTGAGTCTCTCTGCTCCACTTCTGTCCTGTTCTAAGACTGAGATAAAGAATCACATCATTTTCAAGGATATTCACAATTAGAAGAGTAGTAGTAGTGATAATGTCTACAATTTATCTCACACATACAAGTGCCAGGTATTTTATTCCCAATATCTGTGCAGCTAGGTGATCCATTTTATTACTATGAGTATAAATATTAATGCATCTATTTTGTTTTTCCTATCAGAAACTTGAACCTCCACTTTCCTTTGTTAGCAGAAAATCCAGTATCTACTAATTGAGTGTACTACACACCCTGAATTTTCCAATTACCTCGGGATCTTGTTCAGCCCCCAAACTCCAGATCTGTTCCAAACACAAGGCATGGAGAAAACTAGAAATTCTTCTACGTCCACTAACTCTGTGGCTTTGGTTGTGGTCGCATGGGTCCTGTTCCATCTGGGTTGCCGCTGTGTTGATGCCTGGGCTCACCTTTTTCCTTCTGATTCCCACAATGGAGTGCCATTTCGTGCATGTTTAGTAATTACTCCCAAAGCATTGTGCCAAGCGAGGGTCCAGACGAGCTTCCAGCCCATCCTGCATGATGTGAAACTCTATGCCCTGGTGTTGAACATGTGTGAACAACTTATATCTGCTGTGCCCCAACTCTCCAGTAGAGACCATGGAGTTCTTATTTTGCTGATTGACCACATTTGAACCATTTTAGTTAAACAGAGGAATTCTTATCATGTTGATCCTTAAAAGGGAGTGGAGGAATATTCTCAATCTCCTTCCTCCCAGATTATTTTTTAATCCCTAGGTCTTATATTTACTCTAGGGGATGTCTGAGAATATGAAAATGTATTGGAAAGACACAGGTTTTGTCAAGCCCAAGTAATTCATTTATATCCTCTCCCCAGGGCCATGGAGATAGTTTCACTGTATGTTTGTTTAACAACAAGATGCCATAGCGAAAGATCCAAGTTCACTTTCCTACTGCGCCAGAAAGCAGCTTGAAGCTTCTATCCATGACACCTTTTGAACATTGTCTCATCCACATCCTCATAAGCACTGGAGTTAAGTATAAACAACTTCTCTGGGTAGTTGTTACTCCTCATTTTTTTGTATGATGCAATAAGTTATAGAGGTTGCCTACTTCTGGGTCACACTGCTAGTGAGCATGAAAAATATGATTCTAATAGAAACATGATTCTAATTCAGATCTACCTAATTCTAAGCCTCTGGCTCTTCTGCAGGGCTTGCACTTGCCCTGAAGTCTGAAGGCAACCACATTTGTGTCTTTCTTCAAAGTGAAATGCTAGAGCTTAGAGGACATTCCTTCCCTCCCACTTTCCAATCTCTCTCTCTCTTTTTCTTTCTCTCTCTCACACACACATCAAATAACAACTTTGCCCAGAATTGGGCACCACTATAAGGTTTAAGCCCTGATATTTCTCCATCATCCTCATAAATAAAATTCTGCCTTCCTCTGAGGCCTAAGAGAGTTCCGCCCAGGGCTCACATTCCTTCCCCACAGTTACAGTAGTCACTTGCTTCTGTAGAGTCAAAGTTAACAGGGAAAGCTTCATAGCCTGGCTTCATCCATCCTCAAGGAGCCTTTTGCTATTAATTTTCCAAAAGGCTCCAGACTTTCAACTACAACTGTCCACCCCACTAAAATAATCTGATGGATGAAGCCTGGTCTTGAAGAAACTGTAAGAACAACTCCTTCAGTCTTTCCAAGTGAGGCTGAGAAGATTAATTGGATTGATCTCTGAAAACAAATCTCATCTCCTATTGGAAAGCAGGGCAATGTCCTAATCCAAGGCACCTGTTGTCGAGACTGCTGTGCAAGTTGCTGCTAAGCATCATAAATCTTTCAACAACCTTCCTTGAAAGCTTGTCACTCCCCTGCCCTTTCACTTGAAGGATGTGCCTGACTCCCAGGGCTATAAATGTTGAATAGACTCTAATTGATTATCTGAGGCCAAGAGCTTTCATAAATGAGACTCATGGCGTGAATTTCTTGAGTGAATTCTAATTTTCAAGTGCACTTAAAAATACAATTCAAGGAATAATGAATATTCAATAATATTTAAAAGTAATTTAAAATAGGAATACATATTACATACATTTGTCAATATCTGGAGGAATTTTTGATTGTCACAACTTGAGAGGCTGTTTTCCCTTGGCGTCTAGTGGGTGGAGGGCAAAGATGCTGCTAAAACCCTACAGTGCTCAGGACAGCCCCCCACAACAAAAAATATCAATAGTGCTGAGGTTCAGAAACCCGGCACTATACTGGGAGGTTTCCTAAGAACAAAGGTTATATTTTACAAAATTTTAGTACCAGAAATGATCTTAAAGATTGTTGAGTCTTACTGCTAGCATGTTAACAAACATTCATTGAGCTTCTGTTATGTATGTGTAGGGCTTTGCTTTAGGTATTTATTCACTCATTTGATTATCTCATATTTATTGGAAGCACAGCTTCTACTCACTGGGAATTACACATATATATATTGGGTGTTCTAATACGTGCAAAAGGGGTTTTGAGCTTGACTGTTTGCAGAGTGAGTGGATGAATGAACCCATATGGTTCTATTACCATAAATTCAATAGTATGCTTTTGTTGCTATTGTAAAAGAGGTCCCACCCCCTCAGGAGCTTCAAAGAAAGACAGGGAAGAGAGCACAGAGAAAGATAGAAGCAATGACATGCCAACTTCCTCCTCTGCAGCAGGAAAGACTGGATACTTACAAAGTCTGGTGAAATTCAGGACACAGGCAGTTATATTTTCCAGAGGTCATGAGCAGCCCTGTGCAGAGAAGAGGAGCAAGCTTTTCCTCCCACACCCTGCCCCAGAGCAGCATTCAGCTTGGCTTCAAAGGGAGCTCAACATGGTCCTCAGGAAGACTTATGTGCTTATAGCCACAGCGTTCTAGAAGCAGCTCTGGGGACTGGTCATGTCGGCAGTGGTGGAACCTTCAGCAGGGGCTGAAGCAGACAACTGAGGGGCTGTACTCGACAGCCCCAGAGGCACTTAAGGGATCTCAGAGGTGAATAAAGACCATCTTGAGAAGAGGTCTTTATTAGGCCAAGTCACTGAAAACCATTGTGATTTGGACAAAGTTGATAAAGCCATGGTATTCAAACTCAAAGTCTCCCAGAACCTGGGATGTTTGGACTTTGCAAGTGAAAGACATACCCACGTCCTCAGGGAATTTACAAAGAAACTGGAAAGAGGTGATATGCACATACTTTCTTTTAGGGAAAAATGTTTATTCAGCAGTTATAATACACAATCTCTCTGCTAGATACTTTCACATAACATGTAAAATTACTTTTTCCAGGCATTTTTCTCCACAACAATTAAAGGTGGCTATCAATATACTCCTTTAATAGACAAGGAAACTAAAACTCAAAAACATTAAATAACTTTCCAATGTCAAACAGTTCCCCAAATATCCCTGCTCTCTTTTGTTTTTGAGCCTTCACATATTTTATTATTTCTTGCTGAAACATTTCTGCTAATCTTGTTGTGGTTACCTCCCCCCACCCCTAACTTCAGCTTAAAGACTTCTCTGACCTTCCAAGCCTGGATCAATTTTCTCTATTATATGCTCATAAAACTGTATTTTTTTTACTTTGTGTAATAGTCATAAACTTATTTATTACTCGTAATGTTTTAAATTTTGTTAATATCTATTTCCTCTGCTGAATTAAAAGCCTCTTAGGGGCAAGAACCATGTCTCCTTTGTTCGCCTCTGTATTCTCAGGCCATGCCACAGTGGCAGGTTCATAGTAAGGCCTCAATACCATTTGTTGATGAAATGCTTGATGACTGAGGTACCTGGAACATCAGAAAGTAGAATTTTGTATAGCCAAAGGGAATACAAAGGGCATTAAAAAAGAGTACTAAAAGAAGCGATGGGAAAGTTAAATTGTGACCAGGCTGTAAAAGGTAGAAAATGCCGGCTAAGGAATTTTGTCTTTGTTAAGTAGACGTTGGGAGCCACCGATGATGATTTAGAGCAGGTGAATGGCTTTATCAGCTCAGTACTTTCGAGAGATTCTTCTGGAAGTTGCATGCATGTTGGGTCACAATAGGAATAAGTGGAGATGGCGACACCCATTAGGTGGCTATTACAACCATTGCAGTTGCGGGTAATAGGATCCAAAGTACCATACAACGGAGAGACGAGAGAAGGGACTGTGATGGGAGCTATTTCAGCAACATCACTGACGAGGAAGAAGACAGATATGCTGGAGCAAGAAAGAATGTGCTGTCAGAGAAAATTTCTGGTTTCTAAACCTGCTTGTTTAGAAGGATAGTGAGGTCATTAACAGAAATATGAAGCAGTTTTGAGTGTAAAAGGATGAGTTTATGTGCTGCCTGTTCTCTATGGGTTTGTCCTTGGCTGTCTTCCCTTCCTTCCCCCTCTACTCTTTCTTAGTCATTTCAACTCATCTCAGCACTTTGGAAAGGTAAGTTTAAGCCAGCATAGTGTTGTAGAATGATGGGAAAGGTGTGCTTTGGGAGATTAACTCTATCTAAGTTCGAATTTTGTTTCTGCTAGTTTTTCCTTTCTATAGCCTTGGGTAAGTCAGTAAATCTCAGACAGTTGCAGTTTCTTCATCTACAAAAATTGATGTAGAATATATTCATAGGGGAGCTATAATTAGGACTAAGATGATCTATTCATAGCTCATGGTGTATAATAAGTGATCAATAACTTCTTGACCACCTTGTTGGCTGGGAATTTCCAGTGCTGAATAGTTACTCATGAGGGGATTTTATGGTCATTGATATTTTGACCTGATGCTAAATGAAGTCTTCCCACACTGCCTTAGGGAGAAATTTTTCTCTAAATTAGATATTGTTATGCTGAAAAAATTATTATCTTCAATGACTGCTCATATAAACACTTTAATATTATAATTAATATATAAACATAAGTGCCCGATATGTATAAGACAGGCTGTAAATGCTTTCTATTCCTTATATTTCTTTCCTTATATTTTGATACACCAAAGAATGTGTATAAGTTATCAATTGCTGCATAACAACCACCATATTGAGCTCACAATTCTGCCAGTCAGCACATTTGTCTGGGCTCAAATGAACAGTTCTAATCTGCATCAGTCTTGGCTGCTATTGGTTGATTTACTTGTGTTCTAGGGTAGCCAATGAGTAGGCTAGAGCTGGCTAGTCTAAAGTGGTGTGGCAGTTAGACTTCAAAGACAGCCTTCAATGAACTATGCCTCCTGGTATCTCTGCCCTCCTGCAGTCCCCTCTCACACTCAATCTGGGCTCATGGTATGACTTGCTTTAACCAATAAAATGCAGAAGAAGTGGCACTGTGCTAATTTGAAATATAACCCCTAAAAAAGCCTGACAAATTCCATTTTTACTCTTTTAAGAGCCCTGAGTGGCCATGTAAGAAGTTCATCTATCACACCAGAAAGATCATATGGAGATACAACAGCAAGTTCTCATGGAGAAGCTTTGAGATGACAGAGAAAAAGAGAGAGAGAAGGGGCGGGGGGAAGAGGAGGGGGACCCTGCTGTTTCAGCATCTCAGCCTTCCCTACTTAGGCACCAGACATCCAGACATGTGAGCGAGCCAGCTAGGGTGTTCCAATCCAGCAGTGCTCCCAAATGATTGTAATCCCGTCCAACGTCATGTGGAACAGAAGAACCCAGATGAGCCCAATCAACACACATAATTGTAAGAGATAATTAAATTTTTTTAATGTCACTAAGTTTTGGGGTTGTTTGTTTGCAGTAATAAACAACCAAAACAGATGGCCTCTCTCATATATCTGCCAGATAACTACCTGTCAAATTGTGGGGTGATGGGGATGACTGGGACACGTGATTCTCATCATCCAGTAGGGTAATCCAGATTTGTTCCTGTAGAGGCAGTAGGGATCCCACAGGGTAAGCAGAAGTATTTAGATCCTCTTGGATTCTGGGCTCAGAATTAGCATAAGGTGTCTTTCTCTGCATTTTATTGTCTAGAGCAAGACATAAGGCCAACCTGGATCCAGAGGCAGAGAGGCAGACTCCAAATATTAATAGGAGGTGCTCCACATATTGCAAAAAGAGCATGAATACAGAGAAGGATGGAAAACTGCAGTCATTTTTGCAATCTACCATGCAAAGCAATAATTATTAATATTATAGCCATCTTTATAGGTGATGAAATCAAGGCTCAGAGGAGGTTACGTGACTTGCCCAAGGCCACACAGCTAGTGTGTCATAGAGTTGGGATTCTTAAATAGGTGTGTCTTGTCCAGAGTTCACATTCTCTCTTTTCTATCACGCTGTTTCTATGCTTTAGTGATTTTTTTGTGTGTTTATTTTAGCTCTAGTAATCTTTTCCAAGTAAATATTCAAGTGTTTTCCTTGTATTTTGGTGACTCTCCATAATTTAAAAATGAGAAAATTCTGGTTACATGTCTGTAACTTCAAAGTTGGATGCTGAATGCATTAACCTTTAAGTTAGCATGGCCCAGGGAGCTATTACTCCCCCTCCTGAGCAGCTGGGCTTGTCACTAAGCTTCTCAAATGGGTTAGTCATCAAGGATCTTTATTAACTGCTAAACAATTGGTTCCAAATAAAAGTTTACAGAATTACTGCTGAAAAGCTGCAAGGGGCCCTGGAGACTGGACACCTTTCTGATGAGCTGATTGGACTCCTTTCCACAATTTTCTGTGTCCATCTTGATGATGCAAATAGAATATTTCCAGATAATTAAGTGGCCATTGATAGAATTGTGTAAAGACTACATCTGTGCTTACTGTATTATAATTCATAATGAAGATTTATGATAATTATCATTCATGTTATTTATAATTATGTTCATGATTATTATTATTGCTTTATTATAAACCATTGTCAGATTTCTGATGGACAAATCAAGCCGTGAGACTACCTTATTTTCCCCTCAGAAAAGAACTGTGAGTGGCATCAAGGGCCTGCCGTCCTCTCTGCCTCACAATGCATCTAATGGTGTATGTGTTTTGTGTTTCTCAGCCACATACAGAGGGTTGCTTGATAATGAATTGGGCTTTGGCTGGAACCCTAGATATCCAAAATCTTCAAATCCCATCCTTCCATGAGACTTCTGAAGAAGACATGTGTTTTGAAGATAAGGCAAGGCAAAATCTATTTTTTCTAATCATAAGGCTCTTGTCCACCACCCCCTCACAAAAAAACAAATAAAAACCTTATCTTACCTAGTGGGCTAGACTAGAATCCAAGGTGGTTCCTTTTATTAAGACTAGAAATAGGATTCAAGTAGCTTCTTTACTTCTCTCTGCCAGGCCCACTGCTAATGCCTTCCTCAATGATAAGGAAAGGAGAATCATAGAAAATAAGACTTTCTGTCAGAGTTCTAGCCTTGGAATATTCTGCTTTCTCCAAGAGGAACAGATTCTAGCAAGAGCATCCCAACACTCTACTTACCTCACCTGTTGCATGGAGGTGAGAACATTTCAAGGTACAATATCACAACTCTTTTATCACCAGCACACTACAGTTTCCTTGCATTTGACCCATTCATACACACCTTATGGGTGGAGTAAGGGGTTAAGGAAGGTAAGGAGACTTGAGCTCCCACTAGAGACCACCACATACTCAAACTAGGGTAATACCAAGCCTTTTCTAATCCTTTCCTCCTTCTCTTTTGTAGAAGTAGATAAGATCCAGTGATGATCCTATGCATGGCCTACTGTGGTCTCTGTCTCTTCCCTACCTCTACAACTGGGGTAGTTTTGTCCTTATCTGTCTAAAGTTATCACTAAGAACTGTATTTTTAAGGGAGGAGAACAAAGGTGGCCAGTGGGGCTTGAATGGTGTGATGTGCCTTGCCTAGACAAAATAATCGCTTCCACTTATGCTTGATCTAAGATTGACAGAGAAGCTGTTATCTCTTGTTTTTGTTGTTGTCATGCCATCTAGAGGTTCCATTGTTGTCCACACTACGTATCACTATTTAGACTAGATTATGAATTCACTAGCTAAATGTTACAGGCTGAATATTTTGTGTAGATGAGACCAGAAAATTTAATGCTCGCTGATCTGGAAATAGACATGCATACACATGAATCCACACAAGATATAAAGGGGCCCTTTGATAGACAGAGTTTGACAGACCTACCCATGAGATCTTGAGGCAGTACGCTTACATTAGCAGTAGAAAGTCACAGGTAGATCCCAATTGTTATTAAGGAGACAGTCCCTGGCTCTCAATAAATGGTATCTATTAATAGTACTAGCAGTACTGGAAGTTATAATCATAGTAGTAGTATTGGTAGTACTACTAGTAGTAATAGTATTAGTAGTAGAATGGTAGTAACAATTGTGGTTATGTCCCTTGCCATTCCACAAACCCGTCCTGTGTTTACTCGTAATGTTCCCTTACCCATTCTTTCTTCTTAAGCTATTTAAGTTCTAGATATCTTTTCAGCATTGACTATAAATGTCACCTCTTCCAGAAAGCCTTCCTTGATTACATTGGTTGGGATCATTAATTTCTTATCTTTCCATCCATAACAATTTACTCATACCTTTCTTAGAGTTATCATTTTATAAATATACTGAAATAATCTGCTGATTGAGCTAGCTTTCTCTTTATGTTGTAAAGGAAGGGACTACCTTCTGACTTTTCTAAATTAAAAAAAAAGTGCTTAGCACAATCTCATATACAATAAAGTTTGTCAAATTAATGAATAAACAAATACAGACTGAATCCAGTATAGATTCAATTAAAGAATAAAAGAAATTCTCAATAGTGAGGTTTCTGAGGTATCAGGTATGCTATTTCAACACAAAGACAGGGCTTCATGTTACAGAAGACTCTGCTAATTAATGTTACATATTCATCCAAATACATCATGACAAAATCTAATTATCTCCAGTGATGACTCAAATTAGTCAGCCTGAATATAGTGACAAGGAGACCTAACTCAGGGTAAATCTTGCCAAGGACAAGCACAAATTTGCAAGAGTCACCACTAAATTGAAACTATTTTAATTCTAGTGATTTAAGTGTGTGGGTGATAACTCAGTTAATAAACACATTCTTACTATTGGTTCTCAAGAATTAATATTAGTCAGATATTTAATCCAATATAAAGAGGGTGGTTAACATTTGCCAAAATGTAAGACCTTAGAAATGTTCCTTTAATAGTAGCAATTTCTTTTTGTGTATAATTTTTCATAAGCCTTCTAGAAATTTATGTCCTGAAAAGAGGCTCCACGTCTCAGTGAAATTCATTGAAATATTCCATATAGTTTTTTCACATGTAAAACTGAAAATTATCTTTCAGCAGACAGGATTTTCCAATGCCATGGAACCACAGTATTTTTAGCCAAAACACTTTAAATGATGGATATCCCAATTACCCTGATTGGATTATATGAATATATCAAATTATCACATATGCCCTGTAAATATGTTCATCTAATATATACCAATAAAAATTAAATTAATTAATTAAAAAATAAAGCACTTCATAGAATAATTAAGAATAATGAGTTCACCTGGTAATCAAGTGCTTGATGAATGTTTACAGATTTGTAATAAATATTTATGAAATAATGCATTCCTTTATCTGTAATTTGTCTCATTACTGAAAATATTGGGGTAGGTTATAAGATTATATAAAATACCAGAAATAGGTGAGATTAACTGAAATGTAGGTGAGAAAACAAGAGTAAACAAGAGTACAAATATGACATTAAAGCAGAAAGGAATTTAATGGAGACTTGGCCTCCATAAATGTTCAATATTTGTGACTGCAAGAGTGGAGAAGAGATATAGACAAAGCTCTGAGATTTTTAGCAGCATTACAAGGAAATAATTTTGATAAATCCTTGTGGTAAAAACAGCAAAAATGCTCAGAAAAATGTGACTGACTCAGACAGAAATGTGTAGTGAAAACTAATGGACAATATCTTCAATTGCATCTCTGTAGTAGATACAATAATAAATTTCATAAAGCTATATCATAGAATATCTTTCAATATAGGCCGTGGCATTTCGTTCGGTGTGCTGAAATAGCTCGCTCTAGCTATAACCATTTCTAGATGAAGGCAACAAAAAGTAGCACCATATGTGGGAACAGCACTGGTCTTACACCTAGGCTGCTTGTGCTCCAATCATATTTGGGCCTTTAATTAGCTGTGCAACTTTAGAAAATAAATTAAAAATAAACATATTAAAACCTAAAACTGGGCCTATGCCAGGTCAATCTACTTTTGAGGTTTTTTATAAAAATAAAAATGGGATAATAGTTACAGAAGCTAATACACATTGCAAAAATAATTACTTAATTCTGAATAGAACAAATTGATTATTTTTTATTTCTTGAGAGAATTCCAGGATTTTATCCCACTTAAATGATTATTTAAAATAGAAATAAAGAGAATCTAATCTCCACAGTATTTCTGTCAATTATATTTAATTACAGAAATATTTACTGGGCACTTCTCTAGTGCCAGATATTGTGCACAGGTAAATACTTATGTGGTATCAACCTCCCCTATTTTTCTGTCTTTGTCTTCATTTAAATTATGAAGGCTGAAACTCTCTAGTTAAACATTTCTCACCCACAATATAATTTGTTTATACTTTTAAGCAAGTGCCTTCTCTCACTAGGCAACTCATTCCTTTTTTGGGAATTTTTATTAGTTAGAAAATTCTTCCAGGAGAGCTTTTCATTAATTGTCATTCTTCCTTCTGCCCAGTCCTTCTTCCTCTGCCCAAGCCCTTTCAGATCTTCTAGCAGGTCTTCTGATGCCCTTTCCTATAAAGATGGAACCTTAAAACATCTAATATCAGTCCAGACAGAGATGGGACGTATCCCAACCCTTCAGGTTCCTGACTGGAGGGATTATTAAGGCATTATCCTTCAGACCACACAGTATATGGACTCAGGAATTTTCCCCAAGCTGTGCTTCTCTTCAAATCTCTCCTCTACTCTACTGGCCTAGGATATGGACTGGACTTCCACCCAGTTCATACCGCTAGGTTCCTAAGAATGGTACTGAAGGGAAACTTCCACCATTAGACTAGAGCCCTGTACTGAATAACCTCATTTTTCCTATCTCTTGGAGCTTGATGCTGAGTAGTGACCAGTGACGGGATTCCACCTGCCAAGGACAGGCCCTCAGGTAAAGGCCAGCTCAATTGTAAGGACACATTCATCTCCCATTTCATTCACTCAACACTTATTTATTGAGTACCGTCCATGGGTCAGGCACTCTCCTAGGCACTGAGGATGAGAGAAGAACAGCATGGAGATGACACATCACAGATAACACAGAGAATGAGGACATATTGGTAAACAGACAATTATAATTCAGTGCACTAAATGGTACAGTACAGGGCACTTCGGAGCTAAAGAATCAGTATCAACTTAGTCTTAGAGAAATAGAGAAGGCTTCCTGGAAGTGGTAACATTTAAACTGAGACCTGAAGGTGTGAGGAGTTCGCTAGATGGAGAAAGATCCAGGTGGAGGAAGCAGCATGCACGAGCAAAGGCGTAGAGGCAGGAATGATCTGGGCGTATCTGTGGGACCGAGAGAAGTTCAGCATGGTTAGACTGTAAGGGGCAGTGTCCACAGACAAAGCTGCAAAAGTAGGTGGCAATTAGGCCTTGAAGCTCTATTGACCCTCGATGGTCAACGTGTGATCTATGGACCAGCAGCATGGAACTACTTAGAACTGCAGAATTTCAGATCCCACCTTAGACCTCCTGAATCACAATCTATATTGCAACAAAATCCTCAAGTGATTCGTATGCACATTAAAATTTGAGAAACCGAGTCTAGGCCACACTCATAAGTTTGTAGCAGGTTCTAAAGTCCTGGAGGGTGGCACTTACGGACTCTAAGCAGAGGAGTGGCACGACCATTGCTATGCTTTAGAAAGATCCTTCTGCTTGTTGAGGGGAAATGGACAAGACAGGAGTGAGAGATCTAACAGTTGTCTGAGTCTTCACACTGCTACCCTTATTTTCCCTGGAAAGTTGCTGCCAGCTGCTCTTTGGATCATAGCTGAGCTCACCACTACTGTTACGTCTGTATGACCCTGCTGGGATCCAGGCAAATCTCTGTGATCGTTCCTTGAAACGGCCCCACCATCAGGAGATGGGGCACTAGGTTATGCACAGTCTACCAAAAATGATTTCTCAGGCAAAGCTCCTTCTCTCCATTCGGTATCCCATGGTCTCAGTCAGGACATCTCCTCTCCCCTGAATCTTTGCTATAATTTCCTCCAGATGCAGCATTGTAGCTGAGAATCTACTAACGAGAGCATTGCTCAAATCCCAGGTTACATTTGCTTACTATTAAACTTGGGCAAGTTATTGAACCTCTCTGAGGTTCCTCATCTGTACCATGAAAATGATGATAATAATATTGACTTTGAATGTTTTCCTGAGCAATAATAGCTCAATACAGTCACTAAAATACAGGAATTAATCTCCCTGTGTTTAGTCTTACTCTTGGTAAATCAGTCTTACTGCTGATATCTGTTTGTATTACTTGGACAAGCTTACTGCCTGTATGCAGGTTGGTTTCAGCAGCACTGACGTGAGGTGCAACAGGGCCATGGGTTGCAGATCGTGGGAACTGAAGGAGGTCTGACATAATATTGACAGACTGAGTCAAAAGGGGACAACTAGTCAGTCTAATAACAGCATTAACCTGAAAGGGCAAATAAAGAAGAGTTAGCAGGTAAAAGCACAGAACCTGAGACTACAGAACAGGACAAACAAATTTGGGTGGGAGGTAAGGGGAAGAGGAGGCTACACAAGTTTCTCTGAAGTACTGGAGAGTAGCAATTATTATTTTTTTAAAGGGAGGGAGGTCCTTATTCTCTAGGCTATGATGGGAGAGTCTGTTAAAGGTGCGCGTTGATTTGGAGAGCCATAATGGTCTTCTAAAAGTGAAATATTATGAGGCTTCTCTTCTACTTACAACCTTCAGGGGTCCCCATAGTATTCCTTATAATGAGATATAAGGTTGACCTTGATCTGAAGTTTGCATGCTTCTCTAATTTGTGTCTCACCATTGCTCACCATATACCCAGATCTCTAAACATATGAAAAGAATTACACATTACCCAACTCATCCTACCTTTCTACATGCTTCTGCCTCTACTGAGAAATCTCTTTGCCACTGCCCAAGTATACTGACAATCCCTCAACGCTAAATTCAAGTACTATCTTTTTGAAAGATTGATATCTTTCTGGAAAAATGAGTTGCTTCCTAATCTGTATCCCCTCAACAGGTCACGTGTTACTTATTTTAGAGCAATTGTCACTCTATACGTATGCAGATCTATATCTATATTTATACATATATATGTATGCATGTATATGCATATGCTTTTTAAATCCATTTTCCTCCAAAAAGCAGAAGGATCTGCTGCCACTCTCTTACTCTATTCAAGGTTAAATGTAGACTTACTATTTCCAAGAATTGAGTCCACTGGATGGGCATATAGGTTAATTTATTTAAATAGGCCTATGGCCATGCCACTTGAAAAGTATTTTTTAAAGCAAACAACAAGAAGAAAAATAAACAGAGCTTATTCTATTGTATAGTATCAAAAAATTAGCTGCCTTCTGGATAGATGGTAACTAGCAATTACAACTCTTGCTAGGACAGCTGAAAGGTGGCATTGTCCTCTGCCTAAACTGTAGGCTTGGAAGCTGGGAGATAAACAGGCAGCCCTCAATGATGTTTAAGCAGAGAACAACATCTTCCTCCACTGCACCAACAGCTATTCAAGCAATGCCAGGCTGACAGGAGGATCCAGGCCAGTTGTTATTAATAATTCAGCCATTTGGCATCCCAAAATCACAAGAGAAGAGCTCCTTCTTCTCAGTTCCAAATTGAGTCTTGATTCAAACTCAATTCACTGGAGCATAATTTCTGACTTCTCAAGGCTCCTTGTTGGTTCCAATCTTCCATTTGCTGCCATCTTGTTCACTAGTGCCAGTGCCAGGAGTTGTCTTGGGAGTGTAAGGAGGGGCAATAAATCCCTTTGCATAGTCCTGACAAAAACATCTTGCCCTCCCCAATCAGTCTAAATGCTCTTAGAATAATACTATTTAAATATAAGCCATGATCTTTCTATACCTCAGGGCACGTTCTCCAGCTCCCCTTGCAAACAGATTGACTCACCTGTCAAAACCACCCATCCTTTGCAGAAAATATATACCAGCCACTGCTGTTGAATTTGTATTCATAGTGCATTATCTAGAATATTGTGGTAGACTATGAATTTGTTTGTTGAAGGAATGAATAGGCCACTGTAGAACTCCTTAAAATATTCATTTGGTTCTTTGATAGGTGCTGGTGGTTCAAAGACAAAAGGAGACATCAGTCTTTACATGATGAGTTTCACAGTCTAGTAAGGAGTACAGAAAAATGCAAATAACTGCAAACACCATGTGACAGATGGTGCAGTTTAGAGATATGTTCAAGATCTGGGGGAGCATCACAAAGGGGAAAGTTCAAATTCATGAATTGAGCAGTCAGGGAAGACAACCTGGAAGTGATGATATGCTTGGATTGCTCACCATGGTATGAGTAAAAATTGCTCAGGCAGAAACTTGCAGAACTATATGCTCAGTAGAAGAGGCAGCTGGAGCCAAGTTGTAAGAATGCAAAAGAACAAAAAACATTTGAGAAACTTCTAGTGCTTCCTTATAGCTGGATAATATAGCGGAAATCAGAGAGTGATGGGGGGTGGGGAGGCTGGCAAGAAAGGCAGAGGCAGATCATGGAGGGCCTATGGAGGGGCCAGATCACCACTCAACGTCTGAACAAGAAAATCTCCATCTCTATATATTAGGTGTCTTAAGTAAGAAAAGGAAAGGCTGGTCAGACACAACTCTCCAAGTAAAGCTGACTGCTGATCTGTTTTGTTTTATTTTGTGTTGTTTTTAAGAGACAGGGTCTCACTCTGTTGCCCAGGCTGGAGTACAGTGGTGCAATCATTGCTCACTGCAACTTTGAACTCCTGGGCTCAAGTGATTCTCCTCAGCCTCCCAAGTAGCTAGAACTACAAGCACACACTACCATGCCTGGCTAATTCTTTTTATTTTTTATAGAGACAGGGTCTCACTTTGTTGCACAAGCTGATCTTAAACTGGCCTCAAGAGATCCTCCTGCCTCAGCCTCCCAAAGTGCTGTGATTATAGACATGAGCCACTGCACCTGGCCAGACTGCTGCTCTTATACAGAGTATTTGGGCCAAGAATTGTTCTCAGGGAATATGTTAGTTATGGAGGTGGAGTGAGTTGTCATTGGTCTTAGAAGCAACATTTTTCAGGTGAGGCTGTTACTCACCAGCCAGCTTTCAGAGGCTGTGGTCCTGCATGACTGGCTGACCAGCAGAGCTGAAAATGTCACTTATTGGCTGGCTTTCAGAAGTATGTTCCCTGAAGCAAGCTGCCAATAATGACCAGACTGAGGGGAGTTTTCACTGGTCAAACAGGTTTAAAACCATTTCTCACTACCATCAAATTGGTACTAACTGATCAACACTTACATCACACAGGACAATAATATTCATCAGGGGGCGGGCAGGCGGGAGGGGGGTGGAGGGGATGGGAAAAACTCTCACTGAATGGATGCGGGGAGCACAGTTTGGGGGATGACCACGATTGTAGCTCTGACACGGGCAGTGCATGGGCAATATATATAGCCAAAGTGTTGTTCCCCCATAATATTCTGAAATAAAAAAAAAAACATTTCTCATTTATACGACCATAGTCTTCCCCTAGGGGTATTTGGGGACCATGCTGGTGCTTGGATTCATGTGCAATGAGGAGTCACTGAAGGATTTTGAGAAAAAGTGATAAGATTGGTAATTTGAAAAGATTATTTTGACCTGAGTGAGAAGAAAATGGAGGGATAGAAACATGGTGTCCAGTCAAGAGCTCTTCTCATAGACAGTGGAAGGAGTCCTGAGGTAGACTGAGTTCTCAGAGAAGGTGGTTGGTGGCTGCAGCATGAAGAATATGAGACGCTGTGAAACAAACCTCAATGAATTTAAAAGAATTAAAATCATTACAGAGTGTTCCCTGGCCATGGTGGAATCAATCCAGCAGTCAATGACAGAAAGACAATAGGATAATCTTTAAACATGTGGAACCTAAACAACAAACTTTTAAATAACCCATGTGTCAAAGAGGAAGTCTGAAAATAAATAAAACAATATACAGCACTGAATGAAAACAAAAACAAATCTGGCATATCAAAACTTATGGGACACAGCCCAACAGTGCTGAAAGGGAGATGTATAACACTAACTGCCTACATTAGAAACAAGGAACCATCTCAAGTCGATAACCTAAGTTTCTACCTCTAGAAACTGAAAAAGGAAGACCAAAATAAATCCAAATAAAGCAGAAAGAAGGAAATAATAAAGCTAAAAACAGAAAATTAGTGACATTGAAAATAGAAAAACAATAGAGAAATTCAATAGAATAAAAAGTTGGTTCTTTAAAAGAAATCAATACAGTTGATAAACCTGTATCAAACTGAGAAATATGAGAAGAGAGAAGACACAAGTCACCAATATCAGGAGTGAACTAGGGAGTATGAATATGCTACCACAGCCATTAAACAAATAATAGGAATATACCACGAACACCTCTACATTCATAAATTCAACAACTTAGAAGAACTAGACCAATCCCTTAACTTCAGTGAACTGTTTTAATCTTTCTTCAGTTTGACTGTGTCATTCTATTCCCTCTGGTTTCCATTGTTTCTGATGAGAATTCATTCAACTCTATGGTTCTCCTGTACATGATAAGTTGTTTTTGTCTTGCTCTATTCAATATTTTTCCTTTATGTTTGTCTTTCAGCAGTTTTACTATAATGTGGTTAGGTGAGGTTCTCTTTGTGTTTATATTACTTGGAATTCATTGGCCTTCTTGGGTCTGTTGATTAATGATTTTTATCAACTTTGGAAAGTTTTTGGCAATTATTTCTTAAAATAAAATGCCTTCTTTCACCTTTCTTTTCGGACTCTTACTACATTAGTAAAATATAGCAACTCTAAGCTCCCCCTTATCTTCCCCGAGAATGTCATATATTATTTTAGTTTTACCTTGTAGTAAAGTTTCTGTTAGTATTATTATTGCATTTTCATATAATATACCAGTATTTCTAAGGTGGTGTTTTTGTTTTTTGCATCTTGCATCTTGTTTCTTCCAAGTTAATTGCTTCCTTCTCATTAATGTACATACTTGAATTGCTGTTGTTCTGTAGGAATCTATGAGTGGCCTACTCTCTCAATTTTTGTTTCTCTAAAGATATCTTCACTTTTTTCATCACTCTTGAATGTTATTTTAGCTGGGTAATCAGTTGTAGATGAGAGGACTGTACTTGTAGAGTCGTTGGATGTAGGCTTTGGAATCAGGCTCTCTGAGTTGGATTCCAGCTGCATTCCAGGCCAGCTGTAGTAAGGGATTTTTTTAAATTCACTTTTTTAGCTATTTGTTTTGTTTCTGTTATATATGAAATTGACATCTGTATATTGATTATAATTCAATCACCATGCTTAATTCTGTTATTATTTTTAAAAATTTATTTATATAAATTCTTGTGTGATTTCAATCTAGATGATATGATCTTCAAATAACATCATTTTAATAATTTCCAAACTTTTTGCAACCGAGACCACATGTGGTAACATTTAATGCTTATTCTGAATGCAAAAATAAAGAAGTCTGATAATACCAAGTGTTAAACAGGATGTGCAGTGTCGGGATATCTCATTAACTGCTGGCCAGAGTGTATGACATGATTTTGTAAGCTATATTCACATATTATATGGTCAAGTCATTTCCCTACTAGGTATATACATAAGAGGGACTCTAATGTATATATATTCAGGAGATATTTACAAGAAAGGTCAAGCAGAGGTATTTTCAATAGCCATTTGGTAAAATAACAAAATGAAATATTATGAAGTCTAAATTAATGAACTACAGATATACACAATATGAAGGATATTTAGGAGTATAACATTGAGTAAAAATATATTACACTGAGGAGTATATGAATTGAGTACAAAATGAACTGCAAAACTGGCATACAATATATTCTTTTTCTTGAACCAAATAAAACAAAACAGTGAATTTTTAGAAATACAAATACATCCAATGCAATGATTTTCTTTTCAAAAGCAAGAGAGTGACAAACACAAGATTTAAGATAGTAATGTTTGTATTGGGTAGGTTTTGAGACAGGAGCTTGGAATTGAAGAGAATCAAATAAATAGATGTAAGTTTTAATCAGTATTTTAGTTCCTTTGCCAATGGTGAGCCCATGGTAAAACAAATAAACAAGCACACAAACAAATAAAAAAGAAAATACATTGACCAATAATGGTGGGCTTCCACGAGTAAAGAATTATGATTAGTACAAGACCGTGCACCTGAGTTCTAGAGAAAGGTAAAGGAAATTCCTAAGCTCTACCTTTAGTTTAACAAAGTAATCCCCCACGTTCTTAGTCTTCTCAGAAAACATATATGCCAATTTAATTATTATTAATATTATTTACTCAAGGAGTTAAGATACCAATTAAAATTTCAGATTTTATGGGTTACAGGTTATATTTTATGGAAAATAGCAACACTTTAGGAAGTTCAAAGGTTTATAAAAATTCTTGTACAAGCGACCCTTACAAGAACAGATATTAAATTAAGTGACTCATTGAGGTGTAATTTACATACAATAAAATTTACCTATTTTAATGGTTCTAATTGGTGTGTTTTGATAAATGGATTATTAGTATAACCACCACCACAGTCATGATATAGAATATTTCCATCATCCTCCCAATTTTCTCATGCTTCATGCAATTAATTTCCTTTCCCCACCCTTGGCCCCCTGGCAAGAACTGATCTGCTTTCTATCAGTAGATTTTTGCTTTTCTAGAATTTTATATAAATGAAATCATATAGCACAGAATGTTTTGTGTCTGGCTACTTTCACTTAGCATAATGGTTTTGGCATTAATTTATGTTTTCGAGTGTATTAGTAGTTTGCTACTTTTTGTTGCTGAATGATATTCCATTTTATGCTAGATCACATTTTGTTTATCTGTTCACCACTTGGCCATTTGTATTGTTTCAAATTTTCAACTATTTTGAATAAAATTACCATAAGTATTTGAGTAAAAATCTATGTGTGAACATGCTTTAATTTATCTTGGGAAACAACTAGTCATGGGATTGATGGGTTGTATGATTAAGTATATGCTTAAGTTTATAGGAAACTGCCAACCTGTTTTCCAAAATAGCTGCTCTATTTTGTATTTCCACCAGTAGTATATGAGAGTTCTAAATGCTCCACAGCCTCATCAACACTTGTTATTTTCATTTTTAAAAATTTTAGCCATACTAGCAGGTGTACAGTGGTATCTCATTGTAGTTTTAAATGTGTATGTCCCTAAGGATGAATGATGTAGACTATTTTTTCATGTACTTATTTGCCATACATATATCTCTGCTGGTCTGTTTGCTTTCTTTTGTTGGGTGTTTAGAGATTTTTGTATTTTCTGCATACATGTCATTTACAGATGTATTTTTGGCAAATATACTCTCCCAGTCTGTAGCTTGTCTTTTCATTTTCTTATCAGTTTCTTTTGAAAATCAAAGCCCTTAATTTAATTAAGTCCAATTTATCAAACTGTTTTTTTATGGTTCATGCTATTTTGTCATATCTAAAAAGCTTTTTGCCAAGTCCAGGGTCACACCAATTTTCTCCTATGTTTTCTTCTAGAACTTTTATAGTGTTAGCTCTTATATTTAGATATATGATCCCTTTCTTTCTTTCTTTCTTTTTTTTTTTTTTAGAGATGGGGTGTCCCTATGTTGCCCAGGCTGGCCTTGAGCTCCTGGACTCAAGCAATCCTTCCTCCTCAGCCTCCCTAGTAGCTGGAACTACAGGCATGTACCACCACACCCGGCTATGATCCAGTGCAAGTTAATTTTTACATATAGTGTGAGGTTATGAGTCAAGGTTCAGTGTTGTTCTTTTTTTTGTTTTCAAATGGATGTCCTATCATTCTAACACCATTTTTTAAATAGTTTATCCTCTCTCCAAGAATTACTTTGGAAATTTTTTCAACAGTTAATTGACTATGTTTGTGTGGGTCTATGTCTGGAATCTATTCTGTGCATTTGTATGTCTATCCTTATGCCAGTGCCACATTGCTGACCACAGTTCTAAAAGCACCTGGAGTGTAATACTAATATGTTATAAATATTTTAAACCTCCACTATTTCAGAACTAGGGCACAGTAGTGTCATTTTTTTTTTTTTTGGTAATTATCCTTCTGATATTTCTTCACAGATTTTACATTGGAATTCTTTTTAGAAGCATTGAAAAGGGGAAATATCAAGTCTAGGGAAATTAAAAGGCATAAGAGAATGTTAAAAAAAGGACTATAAATATTTTTTGCATGTATAGTGTTAGGATGGGATACTTTTTTCCCATCTCATTATGTTTGATTGCCCTCTTTTTCTAAAACCTCTATTTGATGAAGACATTATACAGTTATAAATTGGGTTCAACAAAATCTTACTAAATGAAAAGAAATACAAAATTACTAACTAATGAAATTAGTGGTTTATTGTTCTGCCTGTTTTCTCAGGATATCATACACACTAATTCTTCTGATGGTGTTAGCCAATTAAACCTTGACATTTTCCTCCCCCAAAATAGTGGGTGGCAATTAAAAAAAAAAAAGCCAAATAGGCAATCATAGGCCATACCTCAGAGTATGTATAAAATGCACTCTTTAAATCAGCAGCAGTTTGACTGCTGGAACGTGAGGGGATGCCAAAGCTAAAATGGCAATATGACAGGGGTCCATCCATTTATTTTATAGAAGTCAGAGATAATAAAACAATAGCTGTTGAGATGCTCTAATCAATTTGATGTGCAATAAAAATAATAAGAGAAGTTATACTTCCTTATATTTACTGAGAACTTTGAATTTTAAAGAAATTTCATATCCATAATTCTGTTGGATTCCAATGACAATAGTGTGAAATTGTATTATTATTTCCATTTTACTGGCAATGATAAAAACTCACATTATCGGGTGTTTACTATGTGCAAGGCACTTTTCTGATGATTCTAGGTGAATTAACTTAATTATCACACAATTCTATGAGATAATCACTGTTACTTTCATTTTTAAAGGTGAAGAAAATAAAGCATAAAAAAATAGTCCTCAGGAAAGCATAGATAGGAAGTGACAATGAAACCAGCAATTGCCATAAACGCAGAGTATTTTGTGATAGTGAGTTTTTGGAGAGCGCAGAGATACCAAGGACATGAAAGTGAAAATGAGACCTGAAGGATAAGTGGAGATGAGCCAAAATTGGGCCAGAGTAATGGGAAAATATAAATTCTGGGCCCCCAAAGAGGGTTAAACTCTGTAACCTCAGTTTCTGTTTCTGTATTATGGAAATAACAATAGTTATGTTAGAGGGTCATTTCTAAGATTAAATGGCATAAAACAAATTGCTTAGCACCAAGCCTGACCCAGATACACACTGTTCATCTTCGCTGTGCAGTGCACTGGAAGACAAGCCCCGTTCTATTTGGTGTTTCTGCACTATATTAGAGATAAACACTGAATTATTATTCCAGTTAATCCATAGCTTAGTAAAATTAGCAAAATTCAAGAACTGACAAGCCATATTGAAAGACATTTTGCAGAAGGCTTTGGACCCCACAGTTGGGCATCTATAATGCACGTGTGTGGCCCTAGTATCTAAGGATACTAAGACACGTAAGAGATACCTAATAAATATTTGCTGAATAAATAAATCAATGTATACCTCTGTTTCAAGGCACAAAACCTGTTTAGAAGGAAGAAATAGTTTTAGATTCTTAATGCTCATCAGTTTTTGCTAAAAAATATGATAAACAATTATTTTTGGCTCATTGGTTGTGAATAAGATGCAAAAACTAATGTTTCTCTGGAACATGGAAGTTTTAAAGTTATCAAAGATAAGTGAAGATGATTGTTTTCTAAATTGATTAAATCTGTAAAAGTAAGAGTTAATACTGGAGAGAAAAGCTGAGCATTGGAAAATGCTCCCCGGCATCTTCCCTCCTGCAATTTATTTTTCTTTTAATACATTTTTGGTTCTTCTTGAGTTTGGTTTCCTAAGCACAACATTAAGATTAAATTATGATTTAAATAACAGAATTAGTTCCAGCACTGTGTCAAGTCCAAGGGAGGAGTCAACCCACCATTCTCATGTCTGTAGTTCTCATAGCTGGGATCAATAGTAATAAAAGTCTATCTTAAACACAAAATCTTGGTTCATTATGCTATACCAGAGCAACGCCTATAAAGTTTTGCTTCTTCTTAAATGTTATGAGTAATCTAATGGGATTGTACCTCAATTTGTCAAATATTATGCATACACACAAATGCACACACAAAACTAATTATTTAAAGATATAATTCAATACCACTCAATTAATTTTACCTTAAATACCTATACTTCATCAGGTCTAGTTCTCAAAGATTCCAAAAGTTAAAAGACATACTTGTGGCATGGCCCTTTGAATCCATGTGAAGGGGAGAGATTTTGTATATGGGCAAGGTACTTTGTCTAAATTAATTTATGATTTCATGAAGCCATATGTATCCATGGTTTGAAAAGACAAACAGTCCTAAAATTTTCTTGCTATGCTGCCAACCCATCTCCTTCAAGGTTGCAACTTCAACAATTTTAGATTCATTCCCTAGTATTTATTTAAATACTTCTAAATGATATGCTGAAATTTCATAATTATTATTTTTATATTAGATAATAGCTCTTGGCTCTTTCCAATGACCAAGGAAAACTAAGCTTTTTATTCAAAATATTGAAAACATTCTTATTATGTCTCCTAATTTCCACTGTTGTTGTCAAGAAGGTGGTGGCTTGGGGGATTTTTGGCGCTTTATGTGTGACTTGGTTTTCTTTCTCTTTGGGAGATGGATCTTCTCTTTGTCTTTGCTACTGTGAAATTCCTTAGTGATGTGCTTGATGTGTGCTTCTTTTTATCCCATTTTGTGCTAAACACATACTGTACCAGAAACTTGTCTTTTTCAATACTGGGAAATTGTACTATATTTAGTTGTTAACTTTCTCTTTCCTGCTTTCTCCGTTCAGTGCCTCACTGTTTTGTTTTTTTAAACTCCTATTGATTGAATATTGTACCTCATGGGATAATGCTCTGATTTTTATGTACTTCCCATTTCTCACCTCTTGGTTTGTTTTCTGGGAGATTTTATCAATCTTATTTTCCAACTTTTCTAATGATATCTTAACCCCAGCTATTGGATTTTTAAGTTTCAAGTACTATTTCTTATTCTCTACTTATTTCTCTTTTTCTAGCATCCTGTTCTTATTTCATGAAAGCAACATAATCTTCTAGCTCTCTAAGGATATGAATGCTAGTTAGGGTTATTTTGTGTGCATGAGGGGGGCAGGGAGGAATAGTAGTTTACTACTTTTAGTTACTTTTTCCTAGTTTAAATATTATTTCAGTTTCTTCCAGTTTCCTTTCTGTCTTCTTATTTTGATCCTTCATTTATGTTGGAGATTTTCCTTAAATAGCTGGTCAGCTGTTGTTTTTTGATGAGGAGAAGGCACTGAAACTCTAAAGCTTTATGTCTATGAAGTGGGCTTGTCTAGTGCTGGGCTTCACTGCAGAGTGGTCAAAATCACTGTTACTTTCCTGCCAGTAGAATCTTGGGAGTCTAATGATCGTTTTTCATTTTATTTATTCTCTGTCCCTTTCAGTCCAAACTGGTAACAATTCTGCTCATATAATGTTCTCAAAAACTTTGTGGGCCTCCCATGTATGTCACCCAGATTTACACTATTAGACGAGAGGGTGCTCCACAGATCCTTCCTGAATAACTCCATCTCTATTCCTGAATTTGGCTGAGACAATTGATTGGATTCATGAGGGACACACTTAATTTCTTTAGCTAAAGTTGATCCAGCCATATCCTTGGTCAACTCTCCAGAGCATGCTTTTCCATCAGTGAGTTTCCTAGTTTTAGTGTCTTTTACAGGCTGGATAGGCAAGGAGCTTCCAAAATCATTAAGTATTGGTTCCTTTTTACTTAATAATTCCTTCCTCAATTTATCTCTTTCTTCTTATGTTTCATTATAAGCACCAAGGAGAAATCAGGCTCCACCTTAACATTTTGCTTGAAAATATCCTCAGCTTCATATCTAAGTTCATCACTTACAAGTTCTGCATTCCACCCCACAACAGAATGCAATCTGGTAAAATTTTATGCCACTTTATAACAAAGATTGCCTTTTCTCCAGTTTCTGATAGCCTGTTCCTCATTTACTTCTAAGGTATTGCCAGAAGCACCTTTAGCATTTACATTTCTACTAATATTCTGTTCATGATGATATATGTATTCTCTAAAACGATAGAAATGTTCTGTATGTGCTGCTCACTTCCCTCTGAGTCCTCACTTGAGTCGCCTGTAACATTCCTATTTCTGCCAACTGTCTCTTCAAGGCAATCTAAGCTTTTTCTATCATGTGCTTCAAAATTCTTTCATCTCTACCTATCACCCAATTCCAAAGCCACTTCCACATTTTTAGGTTATTTGTTGTAGCAGCACTTGACTTCAAAGTACCAACATCACTGAGACTATTCTTACCTATCTTTGTCTCTAGGTTTGTTTTCTCTTTAAGTCTTGTAGGTTTCTACACAGAATAATCCACTATTATACCATTCTAGGGGCAGGAACAGACTTTCCCCAAATCTCACTCTTCTCAGTCATGTGCCTCCCCCTCTCCTTTTATTCTGCTTTCTCTCCCTGAGTCTTGAGCTCTCCAGAAAACAAATTTTCATTCTCTTTAGGGCTGGTGGGAGTGGTGGGGAGTGGGGTCTAGAATCTCACTGGCTCTGTGTACACAGACTTCCAACAAGTCTGTTTTGTCAGCACCCTTTCCTTCTGTCTTTGGTGGTGCTTTGCACCTCCAGATTCTAATCCTTGCAGGGCTTCTGGAGATTAAACGGGTCATTTTCACTCAGGCACCAGATTGCAGATTCCTTTGCTCTGCTCCTGCAATTAATGCCTCTCTACTTACTATTTTCCCAAAATAGGCAGAGATTTCTCTTCTACTGTTCCCCCATCTATGTATATAATGAAGTATTTAGGATTGGCTTGCTGCTCTTATAGCTGACTATGCTTCTTTCAGAAACTAGAGGGGAAAGATGACTGCTCTTGATTAAAAGAAGAGAAAAAATTACAGCTTATTTAAACAGAGCAAAATGAAGAGGACCTATTATTATATCCCTAAGTGGCTTCTTGTCCTGGACCTCTGAACCTTTTTGGGTCTTTACGTTCTTATCACTAAGAAGAAAAAGTGGGATTATGTATAATCTCTTATATTCCTCCCAGTTGAATGGTCTGGGATTCCAGTTAAGACTTGATTACCCTACGGGCTGGCTGTTTTTCTCACTGATTGCTTCTATTCTCTGCCTTGACCATACTGTATTTCTTACGTAGTAGTTCCAGCGAAGAGGAACATCTGGCATACTGCAAAGCAGTACTTATTTTTAGCCAGTGATGAGCTGCAGATGTTGGTTATTTCTAATATCCCTGATTCCTACAGTACAAGGGAAGTTGTCTTTCTCACTATCGCCTGTCCCCTTCCCCCAGTAAGACACTGTTTATAACTCAAGTCTGGAAAACTTAGCAATTTTCTCTTGGTGGACGATTTGGACAACACTGTTAGAAGTGAGGCCCTGAGAGAAATATCCAGACTGATGGGCCAATTTACTTGATCTAAATTTGTACTTTTATTATATAGTCCATGGTGGGGGGGTGGGGAGAACAACACCTTTTCAATAATTCAGAGAGAATCTGTCATTTTTCCTTTGGTGCTGACTACCTTGTATTGCCTTTATTTGTTTACTTGGCCACCTTCCTATCTTGACCGTTAGTGCCTTGAGGTCAAGAACTGTGTCTTATTCATCACACTGTTCACAGCACTAAGCAGAGTGCCTGTCATATAACAGGGTCTTGGTTGTGGTTGCTGGGTAATAAGCGAAGGGATGAATGAATAATTTCAATAAATAAGTGGTTAAAGACTTTGTTGAATCACAGTTCTATAAAGATTCCTAAGATGTCGTCCAATATTTTCCCTATCCTCAGGCTTGATTTTTCAATGGGAACCCTCTTGTTATTTTCTATAGCTCTTTAATAACAAACAAATATGTACTGAGCATCTAGTCTGTTCCAGACTGTTTAATGTGCTAAGTATATAGCAGTGAATGTGAAAGATTGAGTCCTTGCCTACCTGTAACCATGTTAAAAATGAGAGCATTTCAGGTGATAATGGGTACTATTAAGAAAAACAAAGCAGATTGTGGTATCATTAATGCTGTTTGCAGAATTCTTCTAGTCCTCCCTCTGGACAGATGATAGAATGGCACCTTCCTGCCCTCTCGATGTTATGTGTGCTTCTACTCACTTTGACCAATTAAACCTGAGCAGACCAACAGGCATCACTTCTGGGTGGAAGCTTTACATGCCAGTGTGTGATTTTCCATGTTCTTGCCCTAAGTGGTGAATGATCTTCCAGTTTGGTTGCTGGAGTGAAGACATGAGCAGAGCCCACAGCGGGCTTGTGATGAACATGAGAGTGAGCAAGAACTAGACCTCAGTAGTGATAGGTAATTTTTTTGTTCTTTGTTTGCTTGTTTGTGTTTTGTAGTATAATAGCCTATCCTGACTAATTCATGGGTTGATGGGATTGATGGAAAGGTGCCAGTGTAGGTGGAATGTTTGGGAGAGGAGTGCAAAAGGGAAGACATTCCTGAGTAAATAATCTTTTAATATAATTTAAATGATGAGAAAGAGTGAGCATCTGGAAGACCTTGGGGGAGAGATATCCAGCCAGAGAGATCATACACCAAGGCTTAGAGGACAAAAAAAGACTTGGCTTGTTCAAGGAACAGAATAAGGTCAGCATGCCTAGGTGTGAGTGAACATTAACGTAGCCAGTGTCCACACCAGGTAGGGGCTTAAAGTGCCGTGGTCGGGAGGGTGGATGGGAAGCTGTGGAAGGTTTTAGCAATGAAGGGATGAGACCTGATTCACATTTATAAAAGCTCACTGTGATATTAGTTGGAGATCTTGGTATCCGGATGCGAAAAGCTAAGCGTGGGTCTGACGAGGGGGTCACTGTGATTGTCTAGGGAAGAGATGATGGTGGATTCAAGTCAAGTGGTAGTAGGAGAGCTGATGAGATAGGGTCATTTTCAGGATATTATTTGAAGATGTCATGTAAGTCTGAAGCACAGTATCTTCCTGCTAGAAATCAGTCTCCATGTTGCTATACAAACTTAAGATAATATTGAGGTCTTATGAGAAAACACTGACATCTCTTTTCAAATTACTTTCTCATGAATGGAGCCTACTCTCTGCTCAGATACATCAACCAACAACTTGCCAGCTTCTCATTTTCCATGATAGTATATATGCCCAGGTTTTCTTTCCCATCTGTCCTGTTATACTCTCTGCCTGGCATAGTGTCATCTTACCCCACCTTCTTCCTGAATCCTGCTAATTACCATCTATATGGGATGACTTCAAGTTATCTCCTTGTCATCTGGCTCTCTCTAACCAATCCTACCAATTATCATATTTCTATAAGAACAAATACTTATTCATTATTTCACTCAATCATTTGAGAACTAATTTTTAGGCATTTAGGATATGCCAGGCTAGGCACTGGGGATAGAGGCAAACTGTACATATCTATTTTAGCCTTTATGGAACTTACATTTATAACTGTGGAGGAAAACATTATATATGAATCCAGTTAATTATTTCATTGAAGACGTTTAATGTGCTACAAATACAAAAGGGGAATATAACCTAATAATTGAGAGGAGGTGTGAAGACGTCAGAGGGGAAGATTATTTGAGTTGAGTTCTGAAGAATGAGCAGGAGTCAGATAAGTGACGAAAAAGAGAAACTCATTTTGAGACTCTTGGAATGAAAGAAGCTTTAAATTAGCCACTCTCCTAAAGTAGCATTTCATCAGAAGTTTGAAAATTGAAAATGCATGGATCTAGGCATGGCTGATGCTATCACAGGCAAAGTTCTTCTCCTGTTGAAACCTTACACAGGTTTTTTAAAATTTTTGTTTTAAGAATTAGTTTAAAGTAATGGGTATGGCTACTGTTGACTTAAAATTGCTGGTGTTATTTCTTCCTTGCCTATTTCCGTGAGTATAACTAGAGACATTCACTGCCTTGTGCAAGGGGGAAAATGTGCTTCTTTCTAATGGGAGAAGGCAGTGATTTCTCCTATTAAGTATCATTAAAATGTATGTCTCCCCTCAGTGTTCATGATCCTTTGTGATGTTTGCATTGCTGCATGTAAGTGGTCCCCGTATTGTATGTATACATGGTGGCAAATGTAAGTAACATTGGCTCATTCTCCTGCCTGGAGAAGTGTGCAAACAATTAAACTGGTTACTTAAAACTTATAAAATGCATTTTTAACCTGATTTGTCTATTTTGGTGTGGGCAGGAGAAAAATGCACAGAGTCAGGACAAAATAAGCAAGTCAAAATGTCCTCAGGCCTTGATTTCCTCATCAATCAAAGGGCTAATAATATCCACTTGCTTAAAATACAGTATAAGGGTAACATCCAATAGAGTAATAGATAATAAAATTGTCTTGGAAACATATAAATGCTACATGAGCACAGGTTACTATTCATTGTGGAGCGAATGATGTAATTATGGTCGTATTCAAAGGCTTTGGAGACAGGCATGCAATTTATTAAAACATTAACTTATCTGAGTTTCAAAACCTCATGAGTTAGATATTAACAGCCCAGTTTTTACACAAGTAAACTAAAGCTCAGAGAATTTCAGTTACTTGCACAAAAGGCCTCAGATGATGGAGCTCAAGCTGGAACCCAGATCTTCCTGAGCTCAGGACTTCGCCAGCTTGGTTCCCTCAGACTTTTTAATATTGAAAACACGTGTAAAATTCTAATTTATATTGGTGGTTAATTTGAAGGCTTTTTTTTTTTCTTTCCAAGAATCTCAGCTTGTGTCCTTCATCATATTTTGTATCTTTAGGGATGAGGAAATGTGTTGTTATGTGGACACAAACCTGTACTTAAAATTATGTACATTGATTAAACAAGAAGTATACTTTAGCCTGAATTTCTTTAGTGCCTCCCAAATGATCAAAGGCCAAGTTTGTTCAGCAGCACCATAAGGAAGTAAGCATGGGCTCATTTCCACATCTGCTGAGAACCTGGCAGGGTTTAGTAGAACACATACAGATTCTTGGGTCAGAAAGAGCTCTGCTTGAGTTCAAAACCACAGCATCCTAATGTATAATGTAGAAGGGCTTGGAGCAAGTTGTTTGATATCATTGAGCTTTGGTTCCTCTATCTATAAAATAGAGGTAATAATAAACCCTTTATTTTTATGTTGTATGTGTGTAAATCAGAGACAACACATGTAAGGTATTTATCAAAATTCCTCACTCAGTGAAGCCAGTCTTATTGCTTATTATTTGAGGAATAGTGTCCTACAATATGTCAGTCATAAAAAATCTGTTATCAGATCATTTATGTTCTGTTTTAAAGAAAAATAATTCCACCCTTATATCTTGGGGACAATAAGGTACCTATACAGCCCTTGAACATTACTAAGATATTCTTTGCTCAGAATACTGATTATAGCCTTGTGGGCCTGCAATTCTTGACCACATACTGAGGTCAAACGTGGTTACAGTCCTGAACTGTTTCCTATAAGTCTGGAAACTTCCATCTTCAGGAAATCACCCACCTGGCCCAGCAGATCTGCCCTTGTATCAGTGAAAACTTAGAATCTATATAAAATTTCTTTCCTAAAATCCTGTGTAAAAGGGTATGCCCAAAGTTGCTAATTGTAATAGTTTGTATCTTGAAAGTACCTGTATCTCTAGACACTTTGGTCCCTCAGGATGGAACCAAAACTTAGAATCCCATTAGTTTTGTGTGTATATGCTTCTGCTTGCTGTGACAAAGACAGGAGGAGTTTTCTCCTCTGTCATGCCTGCTCAGTAGTCCACAGAACAGAGAATAAATGACCAGATCTCTGCTTTGGAAAGATGATCTTGATCTCTACATAGAAGACAGGGTGGAGGGTAGGTTACTTAAATGGGGAGGGAGCTGATGTGGTGATGGAATTAGGAAACATGGGCTCAGCATCCACTTATTAATTTTCTGCATTTCAGTTTCCACATCTGAAAAATGAAGATATTAATCGTGTCTACCTCATAGGGCTGTGTGATGAACCCATTGAGATAACACATATACATACCTGGATAGCATCTGTCATAGGTTAAGCGTTCTATATTAATACCATAGAGCCATAATAATAAGTCACGTGTAATGATGGAGATCTGACATGGAGCAGTGGAAAAAGGGAGATGACACCCACAATTTGATGGCAGAAAGAATGCAGTAGAGTAGGAGAGGGGATAAGGGCAAGAGGGAGCCCCAAAAACCAGGGATTTATAGTAAAGATTGGGGCTATCAATCCTTTTTCCCAAATCTTTTTCCCATAAGAGTTGGGAAAAAGTGGGAGGGGAGTTGGAAAGAACTAGAGGGAGATCAAGCTGAAGATGGAGAGGTCCAGGTAGAAAGGAAATTAAGCAAAGGTTTGGAATTGGGGAAGTCCAAGGTGGTTTCCAGGATTGTGAATACTGAATAAAATAAGCGGGGAGCTGCGACTTGGACCCCAGCTTGTCTAGATACATTCCAACTCAAGAAGCTCCCAGGAAGCACTCACATCTTGTTAGAAGAATTCCCAAACCCTGCTGGCTCTCTCCCCTGGGAGATTTGTGAAACTTGGAGTTTTCCTGGCCCCAAAGCACACAGTTCATGCTTCTCTGCTACCAGAAAGTCTCATAGTCACCTCTGAATCTGCCTCCAGAAAATAGAAACAAGCAAAGACCTTCTTACATTGGACCAGCCCAATACAGCAATTCATTAAAATATTGCCACATGGCTGGCAGCACAGGCAGCTAGGCAGGTTGGCAGCTGACATCTGCCAGGCACGGAGGCCAGCTCCCCATTTATAAGTTTAGTCAGTAGTTTTTTATCTGGCTGGGTTCCTCTCCTCCTTTCTCTGCCACCCAGCAGGAGGTCTACCTGGACACCAGATATTGATAGGGTATGACTAGTCCCGGTGTTCCAGGGAATAAGAATAAAGCAAAACAAACTCTGGAATTTCACTAGGGTGAGCACCTGGGATTTTAGGTGTCTGGGATTAGGGCACTGATCAATCTGATTTTGCCACTAATCAAACTGAACTTAAAAAATAAATACGTATGTTTCTGTCTCTTCCTCTGTTTGTCCATTTCTACCTCTCAAAATATCTCCCTCTCTCTCAAACACAGACATGATCATTTGTTTAAAAACTTTCACTGGTTATTTTTGGCCTCAGATAAATATTTAAACTTCTAAATATGGAATCCAGTGGGTATTGATATGTTGCCCCAGCTTCAGCTTTGGTTATTCCCCTGACCACTTTCTTCTCACATGACTTAGCTATTCCCTAATGTGTCACACACTTTCATATACTGTGGCTTTAGACATACGTTCCCCTGCTCAGAACACCTGCCCTCTGACCTCCTCAACATTCCAGGGCTCACTCTAACTACCCCCATTCTTGGTATCTATATTGGCCTTCTAATTTTCCTCCTGTGGCATTCATTTGCGTGTGCCTCCAAAGCAGAGGCCACACCTTCCCATGTCTTTATTTCAGCACTCAGCACAGTGCCTAGAATGGTAGCTGCTAAATGGAAGTTAGGAAATGGGCTTGATCTTCTACTCATGTGTCTCTTTCCATTTTTCTTTGGGAGTCTTAGTCTCTTTCTCTGTGTTTGTGTCTCTCATCTCTACCACCACTTCCCAGTAAACCAAACCCATTGCCCCCTCCCTATCTCATTGCCTTTGTGCTGGTTTTTCTTTTTCTAAGCACTGAGTCCCCACCCTGATTTGAAGAATTTTTCTTTGTGCCTCTTGTAGGCCAAAATATTTGGCCACTCATTTGATGACTCAGCAGCCAGAGCAGTAAGGAAGTTCTTTTTAAGCTTTTTTTTTTTTTTTTCTTTTTGGTGAACATCTTATCTGAAAACAGCTGGAGAATCCAACCAGAAGAAAGAGGTAAATTTTTAATTCTTCTTTGGGGCCATAGACAGTTAACTTATTACCACTCAGCCAGCCAGTGTTGCCCAGCCAAAACTCATGTTTGTAAGATGAGCCTGTCTGGGATATGTCAGCTGAGATGACTCGTGTCAAGAAATGACTGACACATTATCCTCATTTTGCAGATAAGAGGAAGTAAGCCTTGTGAAAAGCCATATAACTCTGAGGGAGAATGGATTTTGGATGATGTAAACATGCAAATCCAATTAAGGATGCCCCAACTCATTCATCAGCGAAAACCATATTATAAATATTCTGTGTGTCAAGCTCTATACCAGATACTGTAAAATCGCTAATGAATAACATCATGTCTTGGCCTTCAAGGAGTTTACAGCTCAGTGGGCAAGCTGATTGGGGAAACCAACAGTTATGACATAATGTGATAAGTTCTATCCTAGAAGCTGTCCAGAAGAGCGGCTGATTTTGCACCAGAACACATAGATTCATCCTGTCACACTAGGTTCAAGATTTCAAAGACCCTTGGGCCATTGTCTTCAAGGGAAATTGTTAGGAGGCATAGTCTCCCATCCTAGACCTCCAGCAAATTCCTGAAATTAAGAATAAGTCCTCTTGCCACAAAGTTATTTTAAGAAATTTAACAAGCAGAAAATACTCCACAATACCCTATTAAGCATTACCTGTGCAAACTGCTTGAGGTACACTGGAGACTCTGACAATGTATGGGTGACCTCAGGCTGCACATCGTTTCTTTATACCCTCTTCCAAGTGGTCCTACGAGATGTGGCCTGTGTTGCCTTGGTGTGCAGCTTCCCAAGATCCCACGCCACCCCTGAATGCACAAAATCTTTGACATGACCTGTAATTCTCACACTCAATTTTTGTCAAATATTCCCTCCTGTGCTCAATTTTAGCTCTGTCTTCTGCCTCCTGTGTTGCTCTCCAGTATAGCCAGAGGGGAGAAAACTTAATTGTTTGTTACTTTGTTTCCCTTTTTTGTTGTTCCCTCTTTACAGAACAAGGATTCTGTGTGTCTATTGAGTTTCTAAGGCCCACCCAGTCTAATCGTTGTTCACATATCCCTGTTTTGCAGTCTTGGCACATTAGTTTGTGGCTTGCCTCTAATATGGTTGCTGCCAATGGCCAAGTGACTCCAGGATGCATTGCTGGAAGCTGATTGGTGGAAACTGAATCGATTGAAATCAAGAACCACATGCCACATGCCCTGATGAAAACTTAGTTTTTTAAGCATATAGGCTTGGATGTTGGGTCATGAAATCATAAAAATATAGGAAAGGATATAAAAGAACAATACTATATATTTCCACCTATCAGAATAAACTCCCACTCACAATTTGGCACTATTGGCTTTTCATTTTTCTAGATATACTATTGCTTTTTTGATTATGCAAGTAATATATGTACAGATAATATTTACCTTTTTCGGAAACATCTACAGGATTAAATGTTAAAGTCCCAATTGATCTCTGTCTCTGTACACAGCCTTCTTTCAAAGATCGCTCCACCCCAAACCCACGCATCCTCCTTGAAGGATGTTATGTTGAGTTTGGGTGAATTTTTCCAGTCTTTTCTGTACTCCATACATATAATCATAGAAAATACATAACATAATTTTTCATTTCATTACTTGCTTTGTGCCACTTTGTGTGCTTACTTTCTGCCACTTGCTTTTTTAAATTCAAAAAAGTACTGTTTGGGGATCTTTTCATACTGTTACAAGTAGATACAACTCACTTCTTTGAACTTCTATTCCATAATATACATCTATTACTTTTTTATTCATTGTCTTTTGTTAGACATTTAAGTTGTTTCCAATTTTTTCTCCAGTGCAAATGATGTTACCAGGAGTATTCTTTTGTTCATTTTGTGCTTATTTCTCTAGAATAGGTGTCTTGGTTCATTTTGTGTTGCTATAAAAGGGTACTACAGACTGGGTAATTTATAAAGAAAATAAGTTTATTTAGCTCATGATTTCAGGGGCCGTGAAGTCCAAGAGCACAGTGCTGGTATCTGGTGAGGGCCTTCGTGCTGAGTCATTCATGGTGGAAGGCAGAAGGGCAAGAGATGGTGAAAGTGAGAGCAAGAGGGAGCCAAACTCACTTTTACAACAAAACTACTCTTGCAATAATGAACCTACTTCTGAGATAGCAACATTAATCCTTTCATGAAGGCAGAGAACTCATGACCCAGTCACCTCTTAGACCTCACCTCTCAGCTCTGTTGCATTGCAGATTAAGTTCCCAACACATGAACTTTGGGGGACAAATTCAACCCATAGGATTAAATATCCAAAGTATAATTACTGGTTCATAGGGTAAACATAATTTTAGATTTTTATCAATAACATGTCAGAATGTTCTCTGTTGGGAAATTCTGCATGATGCTTGAATGTCCTCAAAAGATATAATTCCTTAGGGTACAGATTGGACCTATTATTTTCATCAAAACAGATAGTTGGTAGAAACCCCATGAAACAATGAGAGGCTTAATTTCAGAGTAATTTGGATAATGTGTGAAAACCTCAAAGAGCTTCAACATTTTTAGTTATGATATCAAGAACACTTTGACAAGTTAAACTCAGCTCAGACTTTTAGGGAAGTAACCTAAAATTGGATGCTACTGCCATTGAAAAATAACATGACCCTTAGATATTATTGAGTGAGAAAATTTCCAAAGATTTTTAAAATAAGCTTGTCCTTTTATTCAAATAAAATCTTTCTTGGTAGTTGTCAATACAATACGGAGGAAAGTAGAGTTTCTCTGCTGGAGTTGGGACAAACTACCTATAAACCCTCTATCCTGCCTCCATATATCCTCCATAATCTATGATCCAGGCAGCCTCTAAAGAGTGTCAGTGAGGCACCCTTTGAAAACCAGTGGATTAGTCCAGTCTAATTATTTTTCTGATGAAGATGCTGAAATTCAGAGAAATGCAGTTATCTCCTCAAGTGTTTTAGAAGTTTTAGAAGTTTCCAAAACTTAGGGCTGGCTTCCTTTTCTTAGCCATGATTTTCCTTGATTTAGGTCATCATATCATATGCCTTATCTAAAACAATGCTAAGCAGGGTTTATGTGCATTGCTTTGAGCCTTCCACAAAAGATGGGACTTGTAGATAGATAGATAGATAACCTCCATTTGGGTGTAGACCTCAAGCTGACAGAGCTCACTGGGACCTGGGGCAGACACACTGAGGTTCACCCAAAAGGCATGACTTTAATGGGGGCAGGTATACTAATTCCTTTTATTACCCTCTTAAGACAGAGATGATGAGCTGTGGTGATATTCAACCATAGGTTCATGACTTCATCAGAGCATAACCAATGAGATGGCCCCTTTTTGCCCATGATACAGGAAATAAATATAGTTTTTGGAGAGAAAAAAATGGTTTCAAAATTATTGTTT
The DNA here is from genome assembly GCA_023783475.1 of Daubentonia madagascariensis. Classification (NCBI taxonomy): domain Eukaryota; kingdom Metazoa; phylum Chordata; class Mammalia; order Primates; family Daubentoniidae; genus Daubentonia; species Daubentonia madagascariensis. The sequence continues at coordinate 11,635,338 of JAKFHU010000908.1, forward strand.
TTATCCCTTGTTGAAATATGCCTAACTTGTCTTGTGAGAAGGGCCATTCAGAGCTTAGCACGTCAGATTTAGTTAAGAATGATTGGCAATAGTCACAGCTTGCTTGCTTGCTTTCTCTCTCTCTCTCTTTCTCTCTTTCACTTGTAGAGACTGTTAGGACTTCATGCCCATAATGAGGAGTTTGACCCAAGGCCTCCTGGACACCACTGCCACTGTCATGCAGCTCTTTGGGACAGGCAACCTCCTCAGTGATTCCCAGCCTTCTTAATAGCATACTAGGCTTCCACTTTAAATTCACTATTTCCTTTCCCCTAGAAATGTTATGTACTAGTCCTCATGCTGTTTTAAAAAGAAAACTAAAAAAAAACAAAGCCACATGGGGAGTCTATACAATGGGAGCATGGTATTCACTTTATAGGGAATTAAGAACTACCTGCTTATCTGAAAATAAAGCTCCCTGCATGGCAGTACTTCCTCACTGGTGTCTTGTGGCCCATATGTGCACCATGAATGGTTTACAGGTGACCACAATATCTCTCTCTTCAGCACTGGGGCAGGGCCAAACCTTTGGGTGGTGGGATCTGCCAGCTGGAGGCTTTCAGGACACAACAAGCTTCATCTGTGTACCCAGTGTGCCATAAAAATATTAGCATTCTCTGCATGTGCCATGATCTGGGGAACTGGAGGAATACTGAAAGAAAGGAGTTAGCAAGCAGTGGACTGTGCCCTTCCTACTCTACCTTGGCTTCCCTGACCCAGCTCTGATCCCTCCTCCATGGACCAGCTGCGTCCCCTCCAACTCTCAGTTCAGACCCCTCCCTTTCTCCCTCATCCCAAGGGCCTGCCTGCCTTCTACGTTTTCGGCTCCACCTAAAGGAGTCACTATCTTATGCAGGCAATATGCAAATTTTAAACTCTTGGTTTCATTCCTCTCCCCCGACCGCTAAAACCAAGGTGTAGGGATCGAAACTCTTAATTCTGATACATCTTCCTCCTCATCCTCTTTCTTACTACCTCTTCTGTGGCTGACATCCTCGTCCTTCAGGCGCCAGCAATCGCCTCCTGCTCTTACACTTCTCACCTCTCTGGTTCACTCTCAGTATTCTGCCACGTGGTTCTGTAAAAGACAGCACTTCCCTCCATAAAAACCTCCCCAAACTCTACAAAACTTATTTTCCAAAAAGTTCAAACTCTTAGCACGTTAATCAAGACCCTCTGTGATCTTGTTTCAACCTGCTTTTTTGACAACGCTTTTTCTTGCATGGACCCCGAGTTCTAAAAATATTACTGTGCCTCTTTTCATTTTTCAATTCATTTTCTCTGTCTGTACTCTCTGCTTGTAACTCCTACCCTTCTTCCCAAAGCGTGAAGATTCTTTTCATGTTAAGCCTAAATCAAACACTGTCTTCTCTGTTGACTCTTCCATGATTCTCAGTTTAAAAAAAGTTCTCCTTTTTAGGGATTTCACACCACATGATTTTTACCTTCAATTAATGTCTACGTTTTCTCCATGTTTTATACCTTTACAGGTTGTTATATCTACCCTATTAAATTATAAGCTCTTTCAGTACAGATGCTGTCAGGCATTGTTCTGTGTCCCTACAGTGATAGCCATGGTACAGTAGTCTCCACTCATCTGCGGTTTCAGTTACCCACTTCAACTTCAGTCCAAAAATATTAAATGGAAAATTCCAGAAATAAACAATTTGTAAGTTTTAAATTGCACACCATTCTTAATAGCATGATGAAATCTTCCATCATGCTACTCCATCCTACCTGGGAGGTGAATCATCTGATCATCTCTCTGTCCAGAATATACTCCCCACTCACTAGTCACTTAGTAGCCATCTCAATATTTAGATTGGCTATCTTGGTATTGCTGCGGGGCTTGTGTCCAAGTAACCCTTATTTTTCCCAAATGGTCCCAAAGTGTAAGAGAAGTGATGTTGTCAATTTGAATATGCCAAAGAGAAGCTGAAAAGTACTTAATAAGGAAAAAAAAATCGTATGCTGAGGTTGCTAAGATCTAAGGTAAGAATGAATCTTTTATCTGTGAAATCATGAAGAAGAAAAAGAAATTTGTGCTAGTTTTGCTGTTGCATCTCAAAATGCAAAAGTTATGGCCACAGGGCATGATAAGTTTCAGTTAAAATGGAAAGGCATTAAATTTTTGGGTGGAAGACATAAACAGAAACATGTTCCAATTGATGGTAATCAGGTTTGGTACTCTCTGCAGTTTCAGACATCCACTGAGGGTCTTGTAACACATTCCCAACAGATAAGGGGGAACTACTGTACCTTGTAACTGCCAGGTGCTTAAAGCATGTTAGGTGAATGGAGCCATGAATAATGACAGGATTCTGTGAGAGACTCTACCGTGAGACCCAAGCACTGTGGGCTCCTCGGGAGCAGGAGCTGCGTCTTATGTATGATTGCATCTCCTAAGGGTCATGGTGGCTAAGAGCACTAGTTCCAGTGGGTTTGCTTGCATTTAGATTCTAGTTCTACCGCTTTCTACCTTTGTACTTTTGGAAAATTCATGAAATTTTCTATGTGCCAATTTCTGCAACTATAAAATGGAGATCATTCATTCATTTATTCAATAAATATATGTCTACCGGGGGTGGTGATACAGAGCAAAAGTTAGCAAGGTAGGCAAAATTCCTGCCCTAATGAAGCTTTGAGGAAAACAGACAAAAAACATATAATGCCAGGTGTTTTTATATGTTCTAAAGCAAAATAAAGCAATGTAAGGGGAGACGAGAAGATGAAGTTTGCTGTTTTAACTACAGTGTTTAGGAAAAAGCTTCAGAAAACTTAATGGCACACAGGTGAGCCATGTGAGTGTCTGCGGGAAAAACATTGCAAGCAAAGGGAATTGTAAAGACCAAAGCCCCGATCATATTGAGATAGGGAACCAGCATGCTCGATAAAGAGTCATAAGACCCAAATCAAAGTCTCTGATAAAACAGGAGGCAGTGGAGGAGCTTGCCATAACCAGCTAGAACCAATACGGCCAAGACAAATGACATCACGTTACCCTCACTACTCATTATACCCTGCTTATAATGTATTAACATACTAAAAATACCCTCCCACCAGAGTGTGACAGTTTACAAATGCCATGGCAACTCCCAGAAGTTACTCTATATGGTTTAAAAAGGTGAGGGACCCTCACTTCCAGGAACTCCCCACCCCTTTCCCAGAAATCTTATGAATAATCCTCCCTCCACTTAACATAAAATTAAATAAAGGGTGTAAAATAATACCCCAGAAACTCACAAGGCGCTACTTTCTGTTGTCCTGGAGCAAGACTTTCGTGTTTGTTTGTTTGTTACTTCAATAAACTTCCTTTTGCTTTACTCTGTTGGCTCGCTCTTGAATTCTTTCCTGCGGGAAGCCAAGAGCCCACTTGGCCTTCAAGCAGACCCCAGTTTTGAGGTCCACTTTCCCATATCAATATCAGCATTGATGTCATAGGTGCTGAGAATTATGAGAATTAAATGAGTTAACACAAAGTTAAAATATTAGCTGTTATTATCTGGCATGGTCTTGGGTACATAGTAACACCTTTAAAATAAATAAACGAATTATTAATTAAGAAGGAAACTAAAATGCAAATATTTGTTGAGTTTCTAATATGAGCCACTGTGTTGAGTGCTTTCCAGTATCCTCTATGAGATCTTAACAACCATTTGCTATGGTTAAGTAAGTAATCTAGAGCTCAACTCTCAGGGCTCACATCTCTACCACTTATTGGTTGTGTAATCTTGAGCAAGAAACTCAATCTCTCTGTGACTCGATTTCTTCATTTGTTAAATAAGGCTAATAACAGTACCTTATTCCTAGGGCCGTTGTAAGAATTAAATGGGTTAATGTACGTGAAGCACTTACAACAGTACCTGGCACGCGTTTGCCCTCTCTCTGTTTGTGCGATCATTATCTTATAGATGAGGACAGCTGAGACCAGATTTGTTGAGAAATTTGCCCAAAACAATGCAGGCGATAAATAGTAGCAAACAGATATAAAGTCAGGTCTTTCTGACTGCAAATTCCATGTGATTTCCTAAGCACATTGCACATGGAATAGGAATGATGGCACTGGAGTATCACACGGCATCATTTGTTTCTCACTCTGTCCCCCTGGAGGATGACCCTGATTACAGAATCTCAAGAATAACAATTGCTCAGCAGCATTTTTCTCAGCTGGCTTTCTGAATTAGCTCTGATCTTCTTTAATTATGCAACACATGCATCCTTTGAGTTGAGTGGAGCCTTTTAGGCTTCCGTGGAAGATGTCTATATTTAGCCTCATAAAATCATCAAATGCTTCAGGGCAAGTTTGTTAATTCTCCACCCCCTCCACAGTAATGCATGATTTTCACTTAAAGTCTTCTATTTACTACCGCTAAGTGTACCCCACATTTATTTTCTGGTTGTCAAAGGATTTAACTTTCACTTTCTGAGTCACACACCCACACAGAGGCACCCCAGCGTCTTAGCAAAGGGTTTTGTACCAAATCCCTTAATTCTGACATACGTTATTTAACTCTATTCCTAATGACTTTTGCTTTTAAATTGCAGTTTCACTGTGCTGTTTTGTCTCTGCAGATGGCAAACAGACCATTCTTTCTCCATCTGGAGCTGGCACTGTGGATATTTTTGGCTTATAAGTTTGATGAAGGAGAATAAGAAGGGAAATTGGATTTCTGTTGGTCATTGTTTTTCTTCCCCTTCCCCTGTATTTCCTCTATTCCTTTTCCTCTCTGACTTGGTTCACCTGTGTCACCTTTCCATGTCACTGGGTTTGAAATCTGTGTTATCCCTGACTTGCAGCTTTCTGGTAATTGTTCAAAAACAGCAGACCAAGAGAAAGAGAGGGAGGGAGAAAAAGGGAGAGGGAGACTTCGTGAGCACAATCGTTTGAGAAAATAAATATCTCATGATAACATATTTTGCTTGTTCCAAATTGGTTTGGCGTTGGTTTACTCATCAAAATGCTGAAAGACAAATGGGACCTCGTAAAGACAAATGTGAAGTTTGCATATTTACAAACACACTTGAATGTGTTCTGGCTGTGAGGGCACACACTTCCCGCCTACTTATTACAATGTAATTTATCCTGGAAAATTGTCCTTTCATAAAAGCATTACCAAATGAGCTGCTAATAGATGGGGAAGGATTGGTTAGAAAGGCTTGGATTCTGGAATGAGGAATCTATCCATAAGGGACCTTAGAGATATTCTAACCTGAGCCCCTCATTTTACAGATGAAAACACAAAGCTTAAGCGACTTGACCAAAGTCCCAGCAGCTACTGAGTGGCATAGCCATAGCTAAAACCCAGACAGTAATTTGTTTAGTTGTACTGTGTTGGTGGGATGAAATAAAAATAAATGATATTGAGAATTTTTATTTTATTTTTTAAGCATCGGGCTTTAGTACATAATTTAAGAGAAAACAAAGACTCAAGTGACTTTAGACCCAGAAAAGATATAAGGTATTATCTTTTATAATGGTTTCCAAATTGTGCTCTATTGAGCATTTGGCATTCTGTGGAAGTGCCTCAGAGGACACAAGCAGAAGAGGGAGGGTCTCAGTGGATGGAACTCTAGTAGACCTCTCTCCCCTTGCCCACCAGCACCCATTATTAAATTAGGTCTCTGCTTTTATAATTTTTTACTTTCTTTCCTGAATTTTATTTTAAAAATGTGTTCTGCAACCAAGGAACATTAAGAAGATCTGATTGAGTTCCACCATCCTGGTTGCAGATAAGCAGAGAAATTAAGTAATTTTCTCAAAGTCATTAATTGAGTTAATGGCAAAGCATTAACAAGATCCAAGTCTCTGAACTCCTCATCCAGCACATTTTTGCTCAGCCAAGCTGTTTCAGAGGAGTTATTTGATGAAAGCTTGAGAGTAGGAGAAAGAATGTGAACACTGACTCTCAGAGTCTGCCTCCTCTGGCCTGTTACAAACCAGGGATGACAATCAAATAAAAGGAGGCACGTTTTAACCTGCTCATACAGAATGGATTAAAAAATTAACAAAGGACTTCAGGAATGGGTTTTCCTCAACTCTATAAGTGGGGAAGACAAAACAAATCCTAAAGGAGATTAGAAAGCATAAATCCAATCTAGGAAGCATCAGATCACAAAGGACACAGGCATGGGGTATCTGATGCAATGTAGTAGGTGGAATTCAGAATTAGGACCAGCAGCAAGAGTCAGGTGGTGGCAAGGGGGCTAATAAAGATGGTCACTGGAAGTTGAGAGAAGGTAGCAGAAGGGGCAGTTGGCTGGCACAAGGGCAAAGGACTAGAGTGGTCAACTGCTGGCCAGTTTCCTTAAGCTTGAGGGCACACAGCAGCATGTACTCCAGGAACCTTCTAAACAGTTACTGCAGCTGGGTGCCAGTCATTTCACAGAATTTCTCGGGACACTGCCTCTCACATTTGAACTGCCACGCTCACGTAGATTGTCTTTTATCCTTAACTGTGGCACATACTTAGCTTTTTCAATTCTGTCCAGTCTTCTATAATTGGCATCATGATTTGCAGGGTTCCTGGCTTTTATTATTTCATTTCAAGGTATTACTGCCCAGATCATCCTCAGGCCAAGGGCACCTCATCCCAGTGTCTCATGCAAGCTCTAAGAAACCATAAAGTCCCTGGATGGGATAGGATTTGATGCTAATGCACAGAGCTGGCAATTGAGAGAGGAAAATCCAAAAGACCAGTTACTGAGATACCAAAATGAATCAGGAGAATGAGTGTGGTTCTTCAGCTGAGGTAAGGGGTTTAGGGAGCACTCTTGTTTTATCTTCCTTAACGCTAAGGAATATCCTTATCTCTGAATATATAGAATATATTAATAGTTAAAATAAATGTTCTAATGTCCTCGTATGCTAACTATAACATCTGTGCCAGTTCTGCTTGATTTTTATAGAGTGATTTTTATTTTTATTATGGGTGATATTTTCCTTCTTTTTGGCACAGTTGTAGTATTTTATTAGATTCCAGACATTCTGAAGTTTACCTTGTTGGACACAACATATTTTTGTATTCCTATAAATATTCTTGAGCTTTGTTCTGGGACATGGTACAGATATTGAAACCAGTTTAATTCTTTTCTTCCAAGAAAACAGTTTCTTGATTTTAAGATTTGTTAGATAAGATTAGAGCAGTGGTTTGTCCTGGTGCTCATCAGCCCCTACTAACCAGTCAAGAGCCTTCTGTGTATTCTATCCAATGCCCCTGAATCATGAGATTTTCCAGCCTGGGTGGTGGTTCTATGTACTATTCCTGGTCCTGTGTGGGCAATAGGCACTGTCACCATTAATCCTTTCAGGTGGTTCTTTTCCTGGCCTCCAGAAATTTCCTCACATGCATGCACTGAGGAGTACCTAGCTGAATACTTGAGGTACATCCTTTGTAGACCTCTGGATTTTTCTCTTTGTTCAGCCTCTCTTGAAAGTTCAAGCCACTTTTATCTCTCCTAACTTTCAGCTCTGCCTCCTCAGCCCAGCAAGTTTGCATGGCTCTAGGTTCTCTCTGTCCCTTTGTGAGCTGGAAACTCTCCCAAGGTAGTGAACTGGAAACATCACAGGGCTAACCTCATCTGTGCCTTTCATGGATCTCTTTCCTTCTGCTAGATGTCTTGAAAACTGTTTTCATACATTTTTGTCCATAGTTTTGTATGTTTCATGCAGGAGGGTAATTCCCATCCTTGTAATTCCCATCCTTGTTACTTCTTGGTAGAAATAAAATTTTTAGAGAAAGCTTTTGGGAGCTTTTTTTGTGGTTTCTTGCAAAGCAGATACAGAGGTGGGAGGAGCATAGATTTTGCAAACACAAGTCTGGGTTTAAATTTTAGCTCCACCACTTTGAGGGGGATGACTATATCTTGAAAGCCTCACTTTCCTCATCTGTAAAATGGGGACAGTTATAGTGTCTGTTCTGTTGAGGTAAATGGGAGATTAACTGAGATTATGTGTGTAGAGCATCTATTAAATACCAGCTACCAGTGTAGACACTGAAACTGATTTACTTTCCCACTCACTATAGCTGTCATTTCCCTGTTCCTTTTCCTTCATTCTACTATTACCAAGAGCTCAACTTGTTTGTACTTTGTATGTATCAGCCAATGTGCTAAACTCTTTACACCTTTCTACTCACTAAACTTCACAACAATTTTATGTGATAGGCACTAGCCTTGTATTACTGATAAACTGAAGCTACCACTTATCACAACTAAACAAAAGACTCCAAGCAAGAACCATCCAACTAACCCCAGACAACCCACAGAACTGTGAGAGATAATAATACATTGATATTTTTAGCCACTAAGTTTTGAGGTGATTTGTTAGTAGGTTACCCAACTATTCTTTTGCTTGGGATTAAAGGTTTTTGCAGGATACAGGACTTTCAGTGCGAAAACTGGGTAGTCCTAGGCAAATCAGGATGGACAGCAATGGATAACTGGAACAGGCCTGTGATCACCACTTTGATCACCATTGCTGCATGGTGATTAAATAGTAGAGGCCAGTGTGAAAACCAGCTTGCTTCTTTGGCTGCAGTCCTTACTATGATATTTTGCCTCCAGAGTCAAATCTGAGTGTTAGACTGATTGAACCTTAAATTTCTTTCCAACTCTAAACTTCTGTGTTTCTCATAGTCCTTGTGTGAGAGAACAAGTTCAACATTTCTACTGATTCCTTTTTTTCCTCAGCTGAAAGGTCACACCTTCAGGGAAGAGTTCCAGATAGCCTTGTTCCTCCTCTGGACTAGAGGAGATTCCTGTAACATAACACACACACTTTGTGATTATCATTTTTGCAATTATTTTATTAAAATCTGTTTCTCCCACTAGACTGTGAGTTCACTATTGAATATCCAGCATCCAGCACAGTGTTCCTTATATAGAAAATGTCACTTAAATATTGGTTAAAATAATAAATTCTTTAAAACTCTATGTACTTATTTTAAATTTTCTTTAAAATGTGAGAGAATTGATTTTGATGCTGGTAAATGTCAACATTGTATTTCAGGACTGATGTAGTTTGATTTTTATCTCTTCCACTATAGGCAAGATAGACAGGAAGACATAAATTGGTCAATTTCTATTCCATCCCCTAAAGTACAGACTCAAAAGGAAGGTTTACAAATTCTCATGATATCTGAACATGTCAAGGAAAAATTGTATATTAAAAAATATTTCAAGTTGAATATTTGAAATGGCCATGCCTACAAAGCTTTTCTGTTGCTGTTAAGTTCTGCAATTTAAATGAAACTGTTATCTTTAAACTCAACATATTATTTTAAAGTATGTAAGATATTTTGTTTGACCTTTTTTAATAGAAATAGTGGATTCTGTTTGGATTATATTCAATTATCTCAATTTCTGTTTACAACACTAAAATCTCAAGCAAATAAGAAGAAAAATAGTTAAAAAGAAACAGTTTCCATACCAAAAAAATTATCTCTATATCTTGACATCAAGAAAATCTGCTGGCTTTTTGCTTCACTGAGAATCCAGAATCCAATTAAACTAAGCAATTTTAAATGACTTAATTAAAGAACATTTTTTTTTAAATCAAGTAACAAAGTAGGCTGAAATAAAACTGAATAAATTAGAAAATTGAGTTGGGAAGATAAGGGTACATCAGTCTCTATTGTCTATGGATTCTATGAAGTTTAACAAGACCTGCTCTGGTCTCTCTGTGCCTAATAAAGTCATAGTTTACTAATATAAGGAGTCTTGTGTTCAAACCGTGTTGACTTTTTCAATGAAATCATATTGCTTTGGGGCCCTAAGGTGTCATCTAGAATCCCTGTACTTAGTTGACAGACTGGACATTGAGTGCAAGAATTGACAAGTCTGAAAGGATCTTCCTCCAGACAGCTCAGTGAGTAGAGGGCACAGCTGAAACCGACAGCCAGGTGGGCCAGTTCTTAGTTCAGATATTTTTTTTGAAGTTTGTCTTTCTGTGTTTTTGTTTTTGAGGAGAGAGAAGGGGAAGGAAGAAAGAGAGCTGGAAGGATGCATTTCTTTTCAATTTTTCCTTTGCATCCTTACTTATACATTTGGGACCATATATCATCTGTAATATTTCAGCCCACTTTTTAAGTTAACATGATAATAAAAGTACTTTTTCATGTTGCTTATACAATCTTTTTGCACATCATTTTTAATGGTTGTATATGGTTCTATTGAATGCGTGTACCATTGTGTATTAGATTGAACCACATAACTGCCATTTGGTGGGTTAAAATGATCAGCATTAGTGATTTTGTGTCATTCAACCTATAACTATCCCAGTTATGTTATGGGATATGTTTAGGTTTATAAATTATCTGCAGTGGATACCTTGAGGAAAAGTGACATTTGATTCATTCACTTTGGTCACAAACGTCATGCACGTGCTAGAGTTGTACCAGCCATGTTCTCCTGGGAATCGGGAAACCTTGTAGCTGGAGTCTCCAGGACAGTTGGTAGGAGTCAGTTATACTCCCTACCCCCAGCCCAGGCCCTGGAAGGATTGCAAAGGGATTGTTACAAAGAACTTGACACTGTCCTCACCAACAGTGCTTCTGTTTGTGGGTGAGCACCTTTGTGGGTCTTGGCAAATTCATAGGCACTAGCTTTTGAGCCAGCTTATGAGAGCTTGTTGCATTTGGATGCTGCTACATCTATCCTCTTTGGAGCTGTCAGGAAAAAACATCCTGCCTTCTATGCTGCTGCCTTCAGATCTTTGGATGGCTAGTTTGGGTTTTTTTTTGTTTTTTTGTTTTTTTTAAAGCATTGGAGTTGATGTTCCAAGGCAAAATAACAGCTTGGCTTTTTACTATTATAGTTGAATTCAGCAATGCTTGAGAGATTTAAAAAAAATTATTGCCTATAAACTAGAGATGATAGTGATAGTTTTAGGGGTTGGAGGAAAAGCATAGTGTCTTTAAATGATTATGGGTCATTATTGAGAGTATTAGCTCATACTTATCTAATCATAATCCTCGTGCACATGTATTTTTTCTGGATTTAGTGAGCTATGGAGTAGAAAGAAGCCACAGACAGAATTTGCAAGGTTAAGCTGGCTGCATTGTTTGGAAATGTAGGCAACAACATGGAGTGGTGGAAAGAATTGGGCATTTGCAGTGAGACTGCTTGAGGTTGAATTGGTGTCTGTCAATTACTGAGTCTTTGACTTTAGAAAAGTCCCTTTCTTTACTGAGCCCCAGTGTTCTGATCACCAAACACAGTACAGCTGAGAAGATTCCCGAGATCATGAGTGTAAAGTACCTGGCACATCGAAGAAGCCCATAAATGCTAGTAAGGAGGTATGTGGTGTAGTAAATTAACAACACAGGTTTTCAGCACACGAATCTGAATTCAAATATTATCCTCATGGGATTAATTTTCTTAAACTTTCAGGGATTTAGTTTCTCCATTTGTTAAAATAATGATACCTGCCTTAGGAAAGTTGTGAAAGATCAAAGGAGATAATGAATATGTCGTTTTTAAGCTAGTGCCTGATGTGTGGCAAGTGTTAACTAAATAGTGGTTGACCTATATTATTAGAGGATAATATTTTCTCCCACTCTTCTTTTGGTGAGCACTTAGGGTACGGTCACAGATTCCTTTTTCAATCTGGATATTCATATGTACCCCAATGTGCGTTCCAAACTTTAGCTACTTGTCAGAAAATGAATACTGTCACTTTGATCTACTATTCTTTTCAGAGTACCTTCATGGTGACAGGTTGATTTTTCTGTATATGTCACAAAAATGCTTAATAATAGCTGGTAGTCCTTAAGGCACTCTTTCTACCTGCTTGCATTCTAAAGCCTCAGTTCCTTTTAGATGCCTTAAGCACTCTTAATTAAATCTCTCTCCTCACCAGCTGAGTGTTTTACCTTGAAAATGAAAGCTTAACCCAAAGAAAGACTATATGTGTGCATGTGTATGTGTAAAAGATAGATATGTATAAAGAAAGATAGATATGTATAAAGAAAGATAGATGACAGAGAGATAATACATAAACAGGTGGTTGATGGACATAGGAGACAAATAGACACATAGGCCAACATTTAATTATCCAGATCATGAAATTATTATGCCATAAAGTCTTACTTCTTTTGAGTTTATCTTTTTTTTAATAATTAGGCTTCTATTCAAAAGCATGAGCCTCCTCTGCCAATTTCTGCCTATCTACTAAAAATTTAGGCATTTAATATTTAACCTACAGATCATGTGGATCAAATCTCTACAGATTAGGAAAAAAAAACAGTCCCAAATGTCTGTCACTTAAATAAGAGATATATTACTTTAACTAAAAGGACACTTGTTAGAACAGGAATTCCAATGTATACCAATCAAAACTAGGGATTTGCCTAAGGTCAGCCTTGTCCTGGTTATTCAGCCAAAATTTGCTCTTCAACTTCAGATTTAGCCTTTAGAAGGATGTACGGCTGAATTTCAGCTTTGTTTCTTCCATCCCTGAACTTAAGTGATTGTACGAAGAAATGATTACATGGAAACGCATTAGAAATAAAAATGTAAGCAGTGGCAATTAGCTTAAATCTGCTTTACTCCCAGGCTGAGCACAAGGCTTTACATGACCCCATCACGCACATTATGGTTAGAACTCTGGCAGCTCCCGCACCAAAGTCCTTAGGATCTGACCATGGAAACTGGATCCTCCTGCCCCTGCCAGTCTTGGGTGGGATGCCACACCACAGGACACAAGATATGGCTTCCCTAGCAGTTATCAAGAATGGGCCAGGTGGCAAAACTCATTGTCTCATTGAGTGAAATTTGACCAGTCGGAGAAAACAGATGAGAGACAAACTACATGGCCGACATTCTGTTCCTCCCTTGGAGGCCTAGCTAGATATTCCCAAACGACAGAGAAACTGGTTGTGTCTCACTGTGGAGATGTAGCTTCATAATTCACCAACTTAAATTCCTTCCCCTTTTCCCTGCTGTACTTCTTTTTCTCCTACTCTGGTTGGAATTGAACCTCCTAAAAAAGCATCAACATTTAAGCTTTGACTGAAACTGTTTTCTAAGGAAACTAGGATAAGACACTGGGTTCTAGGAGTAGGGGTAAAAAGCAGACCTACAGGTTGAGATTTTGTAGGAAGATTGACTGTCCAGAAGCAATGGGCACCCCCATTGTTACTGGTAGGTGCAATGTCAATAACCCCTAGCATGTAATGGGATTGCAATTATTAAAATTTTCATCTATGGATAGTGTGATGAGATACAGAATAAGATCAAGTCATTGCAGGATCAGTAGGTGCTATATTAATCCATACAAAGGAAATGGTAATTAAAGAATTGTACAGTGTGGTAACAATTAACAATATTGGAGGCCTTGCAAACGGAAAAGGATAGGTTTAATGCAGTTAATTACCAATATAATATCTACTATAAAAACCAGAAGGCCATTATGGTAGCTTTAAAGAGACTCTTACCTCCTGCAATCACAGGGAAGCAACCTTCGTTCTTACCTGTGTTGAAGAGTTCCTGTTTACACTGATAGTATCACACCTCAAGCAACTCCTATGCTCATTCATTCCTTGGGCAGATGAAACCTATAAGCAGGGGGCATAATGAGTTAGCACCCCCACAGGCAATCTTCACCCAATGATCATGAGTGTTGGTGGATAAATGCCCTAGTTTCTCATTCTTTGGAGGGAAAATTCTGAAGCACATTCTACCGAGTTCCTTAATCAGTTCCCAGAAAGACTGATCTCCAATATCCTACAGTAGCTCAATAACACAAAATGTATTGGCTTTTCCTCCTTCCCAGCCCCACTTTCTCTACTACTTCACTTTCAGTTTCTGAGGTCACTTTCCAAATAAAGTGTCTGATCCCAAGTCCTTGTCTCAGGCTCTGCTTCTGATAAAACCCAAACTAAGAGATTGCTGCCATCAAACATTTGAAAGATTCATGAGGTTGTTGTCCCCTCATATTCCTCCTCAATTTACCTTCAGCAAGGCCTCATCTATCATGGTAGATGTCAGTGGTCTACTGTAAACCAATCCAGCTGTAGTCTTTATTGTAGTGTGTGTGCTGGAAGTATTGTCTTTACCAGAGACAAGCAACACAGCCTCTGGTACTTTGTGTGCAGCTATTGATTAAGCAAATGCTTTAAATGTTTTTTTCCCTTCAATACCAATTAAGTGTGAGGATCAAAAGCAGATAGCTTTTGCACAGCAAGAGCAGCAATACACGCTCACTTTCTTACCTCAGAACTACAGAGGAAATGTCTGAGTCCCACAGCGTGGGCTCCTACTCACCAAGCCTGTTCCACATACGGCCAGCAGCAGAGACATGCTGAACATTAACGTGCGGGAACATTCCTTATGAAGACCAGCCAGCCAACTGATGGCAAGTTGATTATATTTGATCCCTTCTATATTGGAGGAGGTAATTATTTTTCCATATCAGATAATAATTCACATATGGAAATGCAGGGGAATTGCTGTCCGTGGCACGGTCACTGATAAATGATAGGAAAGAGAGCAAAAAGAGCCACTAAATGAACTTCTCGCCTTTTCTCCCCCTGGAGGACTATTCTAAGGCAGCGTGTTTCTGTTGGACTTGATTGGAGGTGTCCTGCATGACCACGTGACTGACTCCATCTTTTATCGAGCTGCAGCTGACTCACAAATGCACCCACATGCATTTGCTTTCTGCCTTCTTTTCTGCTCACTTCACGTTCCCCGCAATCTTGCTGCTCTGAATTGTACCTCCTGATAAATTACCAGTACTTGAAATTTGCCATAGGCTCTGCTTTTTAGGGAACCTGAACTAAGTCATTGTCTTCTTTAATGAGTGCACAAAGCTTCATATTGAGAGTTTTATTCAATAAAATTTTTTTCACTACTGTCAACTAAATTTTTAAGTCCATGACTTAAAGAAAATACAAGTCAATGCTTAAATCATTTAAAATCAGAACAGATGGCAAGCCTAAAATCTTGGAGATAACATTTAGCTTATACTTTCAGAGATAGTGAATAAAGCAAAAACCTTGCTCCACAACTGATTTTAAAAGAAAGTAATAAATAATTTAGTATTACAAAGTACAGTATAGGGACATAAGAAACAATGTGGCATCTGACAATAATGAGAAATTATTGCTCATTAACATCTACAAATAAAAATTTCAGAATTTTTAAAGGTTACTAATTTTAACAATGAAATAATAGTAATTAATAATAATATTTACCTTTTAAATTAAATTTCAGATTTTATTTTGCATCCCATAAAATTAGGTGGCCATATTTGGCTCTGGCTTTTGCCTTGGTCAAGTATTGATTTATATACTCAGCCCTTTGAGAGTTGTCTGACAGAAATATTTAAGACACTTCTAAAAGTTAATCCCGCTCTTTAGATGCCACTGAATAACATTTGTTAAGGGTACAATACAGAAGCCATTAGTACGACACAGTCGTAGTAGTGGTAATAATGACTAGTTAAATGTATTGAACATTTTACTTTGTGGCCGGTACTCCACTGAGCACTTTAAATTCAGAAGAAACATAATCTTTGTGTAACTCATCACAAAGTACTTGATAATTTCTTTAGGTAAATACATGCACCAAAAGACAGAGAGTTTAACAAATCGTTCAATGTCATCCAGCTTATTAGTGATATATCTAAGTATGATTCTAAGTCAGTCTCGGCCACAGCTTATGCTTCTTATAATAGGGAGTAATTTTTGAGCACTTATTCTGTGCCAGGCATTGTGCTAAATCCCAAGAAACAAAAGTGGCAGTTATTATAATTATTCCTATTTAACAAATGAGGAAACCAAGGCACCAAGAGGTTAAGGAATTTGCCTAAAGTTACACAACTAGTAGTTGGAAGTTCAGGGATTCAAGAAACTGGGCCCTAAGCCTGCTCTTGATCAGTTGTCTGCTTTGTCCATCCCCAACCAGATGGGAAGTGTATCTTTTAGGATTACTATAATTGACTAATATAACATTTATTTTCTGATTGTGACCTCAGTATTTCTCAATAAATCCTTTATTGGCATTATAACGTCTTCATTTCAAGAATTATTCCAGTTTTGTATGTAGAGGGACACCTAGATTAGATAATTCTACCCAGTGGGCCCTAGGTAGGCTAGCAGTCCTTTGAGAAAGAATGGTTTCATAACAAGACATTTTTTTGAGCCTGAATGCTGTACATGTCATATATACAGAAGGTGAAATGGTTCTGATGCTCTCCCAGAGAGCAAAAATCATGGGAAAAATCATATCTTTTAGAAGATAAGACAGAGCTAGCTTTTGATACTGTAGAATGGGTTAAAAGAAGGCAGCTTCAGGCTGTGTCTCATTTTCTTTTTCAAAGTTCTTAGATTCCTTATAAAAATAAGCACTGTTCAGACCTCATTCTATGAGAGCTGCTGTTGGCCTACTTGGATCACTCTGGAAGGTAGGAGGTGACTAAAAATATAAATTTAGTCCACCTAGTTCAGATATCTCATTATCTTTCACAATACTTGAAAAGGTCCACGATTGAAGATTTTATAAAACACTAAAGGAGTTTTTACATAACGAATATTCCTGAGGCAGAAGCATTCTTAGAATTTTTTCCATGAACATATATGAACACCACACAACAAAGAAATTGCAAATATAACTGCCATGTGATTCTGGTGTTAACTAACAATGTATCCTCACTACTATAATGGTTAGGATGAGCTAACATTAGTGTCTGTTACTTACACATTCCTAAATTCACAGAGTTGAGTTCTTCACCAGTGTAAAGGCTGTAATATGTATATTCACATTTTCTTTTTTATCTCTTTTTCTTTTTTCTTTTCTCTTCTTTTTTTTTTTTTTTCCAATTTAGGGACAGGGTCTAGCTCTGTCACCCAGGCTGGAATGTAGTGGCACGATCATAGCTCACTGAAGCCTCAAACTCCCAGGGTCAAGCTATCCTCCCACCTCAGCCTCCTGAGCAGCTGGGACTACAGTCACACACCACCATGCCCGATAATTTTTTATTTTCTTGTAGAGTTGAGGTCTCCCTGTGTTGCCCAGGCTGGTCTTGAACTCTTGGCCTTAAGCAATCCTCCCACCATGGCCTCCCAAAGTCCTGGGATTACAGGTGTGAGCCAACACACCCAGCCTATATTTACATTTCTATGATTTATTCTATAAAAATCTTATGGAATGGCATTTCCATTCCATAAGCCTTTACCTTGTTTTTAAACTAATGTGTAATTCTCAAGCAGTAAGCAGTAAAATTCTCTCTTTTTAGTGTTAGGCAAGTTTTCAAAAATGCTTATCACTTTGTAATCAAGATATAAAGATATAGAACATGTCCATCACCTCCAGAAAACTCTTGTGTTCCTGCTTTATCAATCCCTCCACTTCAACTTATTATTCATATAAATGAGAACATATAGTACATTGATTTTTGAGTCTGTTTTCTTTCTCTAAGCATAATACATTTAATAATTATCCATACTGTTGCATGTTTTAGTAGTTCTTTCCTTCTAACTGGTGCATAATATTCCATTGTATGGATGTACCATGGTTGGCTTATCCGTTCACCAGTTGAAGGCCATTTTATGTTGCTAATTTTTGACTATTAACAACAATGCCACTGCAAACACTGACATAAAAGATTTTATGTGAACAAAAGTTTTGATAATATCATATGCTCATATGTACACTAGAATTTTCATATGTTGTTTCTGGGAATGCAAAATAGTATGGCCTCTTTGGAAAACAGTTTGGCAATTTCTCATAAAGTTAAATATACATGGACTATACAAAGCCATTCTACTCTGGAATATTGAAACAAGGAAAATCAAAGCATCAAAAGCAAAGAAATCTACAGGCCAATATCTTTCATGAACACAGATGCAAAAATTCTAACAAAAATTTGATAGATGAAATTCAAAAGCATATAAAAAGAGTAATACATCATGAACAGGTAGGATTTTGCCTAAAATGCAAGGTTTATTTCACATTAAAAATCAATCTGTGTAATTCACCATATTGTCCATCTAAAAAGTAAAACTATACGGCCATCTCCATAGACACAAATAAATCATTTTTTAAAAGCCAACATCCATTCCTAATATAATAATAACTTTAATCAAACTAGGAATAGAAAGGAACTTCTCAGCCTGATCACAGGCTTCTACAAAAATCCAGCAGCTAACATCATACTTAATGGTGAAAGACTAAATGCTTCTTCTCCCTGATATCAGGAACAAATCGAGGATGTCTGCACTCACCACTTCTATTCAATATTGTTCAAGAGATTGTAGCCTGCTTATTAGGTACAAAAAAGAAATAAAGGCATTCAGATTGGAAAAGAAGCAGCAAAATTATCTCAACAAGGGAATAGATAAACAGACTTGGCATAGCCATATCATGGTAATAAAAATCAATGAAAAGAAACAGAGAATCAGACTATTGATACGACCGTGATGAAGCTACAATATGAATGCATTTTACAATACTTACGCTGAGTGAAAGAGGCCAGACAAAAAAGATAACTCACTGAGTCAATTCATGTGAAAGTCTAAAGCATGCAAGCTCATCTATAATAATAGAAAGCAGCTCAGTTTCTCAGGTGAGATGAAGGGTTGTGGGAGGTGGGGAAGAGTGAGAGGGAGCAAGTACAGAAGTACATGCGGAGACTCTTGGGGCTGATGGATATATTCACTATCTTGATTATGATGACAGTTTCAAATGAGTATACATATGTCAATATTTAAACATTTTACATGTAGCTTGTTTTATGTCAATTTTGCCTGAATAAACATGTTAAAAAAGATAGAAACAATAAGGATAGCCAAAGAATGGAGAAAATATTTACAATATGTACACCTGACAGAGGAATTTTGTCCAGAATGTATAAAACCTTTTATAACTGTAAAAATCAAATAATCAAATTTAAAACTTTAGCAGAATATTTGAACAGACAGTTCAAAAAGGAGATATACGAGTGACCAGTAAATAAATGGAAGATATTCAACATCAATAATCAACAGGGAAATGTAAATTAAAATGACAATTAGAACACTGCATACCCACTACCACGGATAAAATTAAAAAGCTGATCATTCCAACCGTTGATGAGGATATGGAGGAACGGACAGTCTGCAGATGACTATCAAAAAGAGATGTTCTGAACTAAATATTCGATGGTGGGGATTCAAAATGGTAGGTCTAGGAAGAAAGGAGGAAGAATGTTCTGAAAATGACATCGTGGATCAAGGGGACTCTAGGCCAAGAAGTGAAAGGTAGAAAAATTTGCATACTTAAGAGTGTTCAAGGGGAAACAGTGTTTTCAGGAGAGAGGCAGATTTGTGTAAGAGCAAAAAGGTAAAAGGGACATTCAGAAAATCGAGTGAAGATGTTGAGAATGTTGTTGATGACTGGAACTTATGTTCCAGCGGGCTTATGGAAGCATCTCTTGGGTTGGGGAGGAAAGATGGTTCCAAAATTGGGACAGACACATTTGCATGGAACTGAGGAGTCCAGGAATGAAAGACCTCCTGGCAGTCTCAGTGTTCTTGTGGGGCTGATACAAAAAGTAAAAGGTGCATGATAAGAGTCACTCTGATTGTGTCCAGATTAATAGTGCAAGTAGAACTATGCGTTTTGAGGGAAAATGAGGTGAAGAGCTGCACCAGGATCTTGCAGTGGTGCCACCAGCCCTGGTTTGCTACCTTTGGACTTCTTTTATGTAAGAGATAAACTCTTTTGTTTAAACCTTTGTTATTTTAGGCTTTTCTATTATGTGCAACCAAGATGAATTGCACTTGATACTGTTTTCTGTGATACACTCAGAGTTTAGAAACTAGAATTTAATGTATTAGTTTATAGTATGCCATCGATGTTGAGCTCTGACAGTGAGATGAATTAGCATAAGACAATTTGTAGATCCAGAACACATTTACCTTTGCTTAGTCCCAAGAGCTTAGAATTCCTTTCACAGATAGATGTGGAAATTTTTCAAAGAAAGTGGTAAATTTGAACCTTCAGAAAATGATTCCGCTACCACAAGCCACTTGTTTTGGTTTCTGTTTGATTTAGCAAAATTAACAGAAGATTCATTCTTTTGTACTTTTAATGCCAGTCACTTCACTTTCATTGTCAGTGTTCCCAGGGAAGAGAGTTATTATGTTAAACAGGTAATTAAGCCAAAGCCTCTGTCCTTCCTGACTTAGTTTCCGAGTTGTTACTTTCAGATAAAGTTGCTCTGTAGAAATAACCAATGCACAAGCAACAGCAGAGGAGGAGACCCACCCAGCAGTGCTGGGCAGTTGACAGATGAGGCCAGCAGTCCCAGGATCTCAGCACATCTGCTGCCTCTCTGTAAGAGTCATCCATCAATGCTTGCCCGAAAGGGGCCAAGCACCCTTTGTGTCCTGCGCCATGTCTTTGCTTCCAGCTGCCTCGCTAAACATGGCAATTATTGTCAGGCCTGAGTGGTCAGGCCTCCCACATCTCAGGCTGGTCTGAATGCTTGATGGATGCTTTAATTTTGGCCCTGGTGAAGGGAAGCATACATTTCAGGCAAAATGTGGCCAGAAATCCCCCCTGAGCAATGCCATGGAAGCAGAGAGTATAGAGGACTAAGAATTAAGGACTTGAGCTCAAATCTTGGTTTATTCACCCGCTGATTATGTGAGCCTAGATAAGTCACACAACTGTTACAAGTGTAAGTTGCTTCTGCTACAAATGACCCAGATTCACTAAATAGTTAATGAACGCCTACTAAGAGCCCAGGCCCCTTTCCATCCATGCCTTACCCTGAAACAGAATGTCCTTCAATGCTGTAGCCCAATGTGTCATGTTACCCAGGGTATAAAACCCAGGCAGGCGGCTTTCTGCAGATGTTCAGCTGTGCTGCAAGTGAAGCATGCACAGATGAGACTGTATCTGCCTCAGGCAGCATTCCTGATCCTTGAGGAACTGACTTGCAATGAATTCTAGGCTTCTGTTGTCCTTTATTACCTACCTTTAAATGATAAACCTCCTTCATGTAAGTTGTTGCATGTGTATGTGTTCTGTATCACTGGATTCAGACAAGTTGGTAACCAGTGCACAGTGAACCTGCTTCAGGACTCATATTTGGTTCTTCTACTCTTCCCAGCTCATGCGGGAATTATACTTCTTCACTCCCTTGTAGTTTGGCCAGGCCATGTGACTAGGTTTGGCCAATGAGGTATGATAAAAAGTGATAATGCATTATTTTGGGCCAAAGTATTTAACTGCTGATGAGAAGTCTTCAGTAGTCTCCTCCCCTGCCATTGGTGATTGAGGATGTTTTCATTTGTAGATGGTGCAGCTAAAGCATGCTGGAGTCTGTGTGTGCTTAGATTGCTGAATTGCCACATGAAGAGCACTTGTCCTGGAGATGTTCCCAGATATGCACTAGAATTTTCATGAGTAAGAAATACACTTTGTTGGTTTAATTCAATGAAATTTGGATGTTGTTTTATTATCTCATCATAGACTGGCTTAACTTCATGCATTTGCTAGCTCTCTGGTCTTGGTTTGGTAGAAGGACTCTACATAATCCATCCTAGTTGAAACTAAACTGCAATTTTCCAGTGGTATAATTAGACTATTTTTATTTACTTGGGAGGCCTGAGTTGACCTTTGCCTGTAGCTCATGGCCAGTGCCACACCTCAGGTTCTGAAGAGGCTGCCTTTTCCCTTGGTCCTTGGTCAAATTAGCCAAGTGTTGAAAGGTCACATTTCTGAAGTCAGATCATCAAAATTGTAAATCCTGGCTTTGCCATTATTGTTTTTGTGATCTTAGACAATTGCTCTAACTCTCTGAATCCCAATTTCCTCATCTGAAGAATAAGGATGTTCAGAATTTATACCAGTTAGGGTTGAGGTGGGGATTAAATGAGGTGGTGCACACAAATCATTTAGCCTGATCTGTAGTAAGCACTTAAAAAACTGATGTTTATTATTGCTGATGTTTCTATTATCATTTCCCATTCCATGAACACAAGGTCTAAATGAAATGTAAATTTCTCCTTGCCTGTAGTTAACTACATGCTTGACTCTTCTAACTCTAAAGAAACTGAATTCTGCCCTGAAAAAGCTACAGCTAGGATTTAATCTGGTAATCCCTAGATAGGAAATGACCAGGCCTCTGATATGGAATAATTACTTTCTTCTTTATTTTATTTTATTTTATTTTAAATATTATTTTATTCTAAGAGTTCTTGCCCTGGTTTTTCTGAACTAAAGTCTTTCTTGCTCTTCCAAAATCTGCACATTGTACTTACCTTTTCCCTTTTTTCTATATGCCCCAGAGAGTAACAAGTAAACAACTCAAAGGTACTCTTTTTGAACTTTTAAAGTCTTTCATTCAATAAATTCAATCAAGATAATACAATCTCTCTCGAAAATCTGTTTTGTGTATTCAGTGAGTTAATTCATGTGAAAGTGCTTTATAAACTATACAGAACTCTACAAATGAGAAGGCTTTATTATAAATTTCCTGTAGTTGTTAATCCTTGGATCATAGTCTTCTGCCTAGGCAGTTAGGAAGGAACAGGGGAGTTAAATAGGAAGTCAGCTTAGGTCTACATCATGGTGGCTGTGGTATGGGGCAGTTGTCTTACTTTTGTTTTCTTTTCTTCATTCCCACTGAACCGAGCCTTCTGAAAATTTTATCTTTGTTGCGCAGTAGGCAAAGGATGTATTGTGGTCTCCCTGGCGTGGCTGGTAAATGGTCCTCAAAACTCAATCCAATCCCACTGAAGTCCTCAAACCTATTAGATACTTCCATTCACTTCTAGTATTTTATGTGTGTGCAGAATGGCAGGGAAGAGGTGGCTTCAATTATGTGGAGGGCTCTTATGTGGAAGAAAAATCAGGCTTGTTCTGTGTAGCCCACAAGGGCTGGAAAAGAATCGATGGGTAAAAATTTAGTGAGACAACTTTCAGATCAATACTGGAGTACTATGAGCTGCAAAGTATTGTGGGCTACAAAGATAAAACTACATACTCTCTGTACTCAAGGAACACAGAATAGAGCTGGAGAGATGAACATGTAAGAAAATACCACATAATACGATGCTTGCAATACTACAGCACTATATACAGTTGCTGTGCACATCTCAGAAACAATAATAATACAAATACCATTTACTCTACCTTCAAAACCCTATAGGAATTCTGAATTTCCAGAGTCCAACTCTTTTCATTATTGCCATTATTATCACTCTGAGCTAAAACAATAGCTCCCGGATTGTTGAAGTGTGTTGCTGATTCACTGAAGTCTTGCCCGAACAATCTGTTCTCTACACAGCAGCCAGAGGGATCCTGTTAAAGCACAAGGCAGAACTTTCATATCTAGGTATGGTGGAGGACCTGATACAGATCAAGACCTCTGGCTGGATAAATAAACAAAATAACTATTTTCTGCCATCACTCCTGTGCTCAAAAATCTTCTGATGGCTCCCCATTTCAATTAGTGTAAAAGAAAAAGTTCTTTTAATGATCTATGAGACTTTGCAGATCTGGGCCCCTTGTTATTTTTTCATCGTCCCCATTTATATCCTATCTCTTACTCACTCTGGCCAGCCACACTGGCCCGCTAATTATTTCTCAAACACTAAAGGTACTTTCAGTCTTGGGAAATTTGCAGTGGCTGTTCCTTCTGCCCAGTGTGCACTCCCGAAATATACCTACCTGAGGTGTTTGTTCTCAGACAAGTCTTCCCTAATTCCTTATTTAAAATTTATTCTTCCATCTACTGGCACTCATATATGCTTTCTACTTTATTTTTATCCATAGTGCTTATAATGACATCACATTCTATATAATTTGCATATTGATTTCACTTTTTGTTTCTTCCTACTAGAATGTAAGTCTCATGAGAAAATAGGGAATTTGTCTACATTTAGCTCTTAGAATAGTGCCTAGAAAATATCAGGTGTTCAGTAATATTTATACATGTATAACTATGTAGATGTATTTCACTTTAGTAAAACCAGTTTTCTAGAGTGGTAAATACCATTCATTTATAGTCACTTTATTTCAGTCCCAGAGGGAATTAAAGCAGCTTTAAAAATACATTTGCTATAATATTTAGCATCTGTACTTAAATGTCACCTCCATAAAGAGATCTTCCCTTAATGTCATTTGTTTTTAACATGATATCTAAAGGATAGAAAAAAGTTTAAAATTAATGGCACAGTAGTGAAGTTGTAGCGTGAACCCTTCCACAGATAAAATTTATAAAAACTGTATAATTTTTTAAAAAAAAGTATTTTAAGACATCAGAAAGAATGCCCAAACTGATGGAAGTCTCTGGAGAGTTTAATTTGAAAACAAAAATAGGAGGGGTAAAGATTGTGAGTTTGTGGGTTTCTGGCATGAGGGAACTGCCCAGCCACTTTGACTGCAGCTTCAGAAACAGCCTCATTGGCTTGAGGTGCAAGAGATAAAAACTTAGGTCTACAAAAACATCAGGCCAGCAGGAAGCTTTAATGGGAATTCTTCCAAAGAGAGGACAACAGAAGGAATAAGAATCAATTCCAACTCTGCCTTAATTCCTGGATGACAGTTAAATTATAATTGCACAGAGAAGACCCCAGGGAGCCCATATAAAATGCAGGCAAAAACCAAGGAGAAATCTAGTCTATAAAGTTAGAGCCATGTGGGCTCTAACCTGTGCGGCATTTGCCGAGTTTTGTCTTAATCAAATACATTCTCCAACTCTGAGCAGCTCAAGTGACAAAAACCTGAAGCTTCGTAGGCTTGACGTATCACCAGAAAAAGCCCTAGACAAGAACAGCTGAAAATTAGGAGAGAGTCCCTACAAGCAAGAAGCCACAAAGAAGGTAACTCCATTTCTTCCCAAATCTCTGGATGGATGCAAAATTATGCAGGCATAGGAGAGACCCCTCCTCCAGAAGCAAAGCTAAAAACAAACGAATAAACAAGCAAAAAACAGAAGTGGAAAGCACAAGAGCAGAGACGCCAACTGCTATACAATGCTTAAAAAAGGAAGATGCAATTTAAATTCTGGCAAGTTAAATTCCTAATAGAACAACAACAATAACAACAAAACAATAATCCTGAGAACAAAACAACAGAATCCAGAGTTGCTATATAATACCACATTATCTACAATGTTCAATTTTTAAGCAAAGATCACTAGCCATGCAAAGAAACATTAAAAAGGGTAGTCAATACCATTTGATCCAGCAATCCCACTACTGGGTATTTACCCAAAGGAAAAAAAGACATTCTATAATAAAGACATCTGCACTCAAATATTTATAGCAGCACAATTCACAATTGCAAAGATGTGGAAACAACCCAGGTGCCCATCAATATATGAGTGGATTAATAAAATGTGGTATATGTATACCATGGAGCATTACTCAGCAATAAAAAACAATGGTGAATTAACACATCTGGTATTATCCTGGATGGAGCTAGAGCCCATTCTTCGAAGCGAAGTATCACAAGAATGGAAACACAAGCACCACTGGTACTCACCATCAAATTGGTACTAACTGATCAATACTTATGTGCACACATGGAAATAATATTCATCAGGGGTCTGGCAGGTAGGAGGGGGGTGGAGCAGATGGGAAAACTCTCACCTAAAAGGTGCGGGGCACACAGTTTGGAGATGTTCATGATTGTAGATCTGACTTGGGCAGTGCATAGGCAATGTATATAACCAAAGTGTTTGTACCCCCATAATATTCTGAAATTAAAAAAAACAAAGGGAAAAAAAGGGTAGTCAATAAAAATTGACTCTGAGACAACTCAGATGTTGGATTTAGCAGAAAAGTGTGTATGTGTGTGCGTGTGTGTGTGTATTTAAATATGGTATCACTAAATAAACAAATTGGTAATCTTAACAGAGAAATGGAAACCATTGACAAACATAAAATCTAGAGCTGAAAAGTAGAATCACTAACATAATGTTTCAGTATTTTTTATTGATATATATAATGTGTATATACATGGTGTGCATGTGACATTGTGATACATGCATACAATGTGTAATGATCAAATTAGGGTATTTAGGATATTCATCATCTTAAACATTTATCATTTATTTGTTTTGGGAACATTTTAAATCTTGTAGCTATTTTGAAATATACAACGTAATTGTCATTAACTATAGTCACTTTACTGTGCTGTAGAATACCAAAACTTATTCCTTCTATTTAACTGTATGTTTGTATTCATTAACCAACCTTTCTTCATCTCCCCTAACCTTCCAGCCTCATTATATTCTCTACCTTCATGAAATCAACTTTTTTAGCTCCTGCATATGAGCGAGAACATGTGATATTTGTCTTTCTGTGCCTGGCTTATTTCACTTAACATAACAACCTCCAGTTCCATCTATGTTGCTACAAATGACAGGATTTTATTCTCTTTTATGGCTGGATAGTATTGCATTATGGATACATACCACAATTTCTTTATCCATTCATCTGTCAATGGTCACTTAAGTTTTTTTTGTTTTTGTTTTTGTTTTTGTTTTTTTTTGAGACAGAGTCTTGCTCTGTTGCCCTGGGTAGAGTGCAGTGGCCTCATCATAGCTCACCTCAAACTCCTGGGCACAAGTGATCCTCTTGCCTCAGCCTCCCAAGTAGCTGGGACTACAGGTGTGCACCATGATGCCTGGCTAATTTTTCTATTTTTAGTAGAGACAAGAGTCTCCTCTTGCTCAGGCTGGTCTCAAACTCTTGAGCTTAAGCAATCTTCCTGCCTCAGCCTCCCAGAATGCTAGGATTACAGGCGTGAGCCACTGCACTGGCCTGACACTATGTTAATTCTACACTTTGGCTATTGTGAATAGTGTACAATAATCATGAAGATGCAGATATTCCTTTGATATTCTGATTTCCTTTCCTTTAGATACATACCCAGTAGTGGGATTGCTGGATCCTATGGTATTTCTATTTTTAGTTTTTTTGAGAAACCTCCATAACAGTTTTCCATAATGGCAATACTAATTTACACTCCCATCAACAGTGTAGAAGAGTTCCCTTTTCTCCTCATACGCCCTAGTATTTTTTTTTTTTTTTGTCTTTTTGATAATAGCCGTTCTGACTGGGGTGAGATGATGTCTCACTGTGGTTTTGATTTGCATTTCTCTAATGATTAGTAATGTTGAGAATTTTATTGTATATCTGTTGGCCATTTGTATGTCTTCTTTTGAGAAAAATCTATTCATATTCTTTGCCCACTTTTTGATGAGATTACTAGTATTATTATTATTATTATTTGCTGTTGAGTTGTTTGAGTTTCTTGCATATTCTGAATATTAGTGCCTTGTCAGATGAATAGTTTGCAAATACTTTCTCCCATTCTACAGGTTGTCTATTAACTCTGTTAATATTTTACTTTGCTGTGCACAAGATTTTTAGTTAAATATAATTCCATTTGTCTATTTTTGTTTTTGTTGCCTGTGCCTTTGAAAACTTAGCCATAAAATCTTTGCCTAGACCACTTCTTTTCATTCACAAGGCATACTCAGAGCTCGATACAGTGTGTGGCACAAGGAAGCACTATGTAAATAGCTATTGAACAAATGGATGCAAGGATGAATGAATTAAAAAGTGAACAAATAAATAAACATGTATAAATATCTGTTTGTTTTAAACCACAGGGAAGTTCTGTCTGAAGGGGAGTTGTTTTTTCCCAAAAGCTGTTCATAGGAGCTTATGAGAAGGGTTGAGAAGTCATTTCTGTCCAGCAGCACCAGCGGTGACTAATTCATTCTTACTTTCCAGGGACGGACTTCAGAGTTCAGTAGTGAGTGGCTCCAGTGGCTTTAAGGGCAGCTCTATCTGGACATGATGAGCACCCAGCAGGCAGCGCCTGAACACAGCAAGGGGCAAATACCAGAGGGCCAGCCTTTCACAGCCCAGCAGCACCTTGCACCAGTCCTACCACATGGAACTAAACTGCCCATTGTTTAGACTGAAACTATCACCAGTGTCTTGCAAATGCCAAAGGAGGCACTGATAACTGGATTGCCAACTCTAGGGCCCTCATTGTGTGTTAGACTGACCTGGCAATTGTGTTAGTATTGCCTGGTAAGTGAACATTGTGCCAGGGGAGAGATCCTTGGCAGGAGAAAGACCCACATATGGTCTTAGCAATATATGACTTTGAAAGGCCACTTACCTACCTTGAGCCTCAGTGGGCTCATCTATCTAGTGGAGATACAGATAATTTCCAGCAAACCATGGGGGACTAAATGACATAAGGCACAGTACAACTGTTTGCTGTTAACATACGTGTTCATATGCAAGTGCATGTACACAAGAACACTTTGGGTGTATTTTGTTTTTAAAATTACATTTAAGTATTTTAAAATTTTTAATTAAAATATTTAAAATGATTTTACACATGCAAGAAGGTACAAAGAATAATAAAATGAACATTTATGAATCCACTACCCATTTTTATGACATCAAGTATATAGTGTAATACAACTCATGAATATATAATACTACTTATCTTTACTTAAATAAATCATCCTTAACATCTTTCAAGAAAGTTTATAATTTTGCCCATAAAGTCTTTTCTAGATTCCTTTATTTTCGGTTGCTATTCATAATTGTATATTCTTCTTTTTTAAAAAAGTATAATTTCTGTTTCTTATGTTTTATATATTGACCTTATATCTAGCAAACTTAATGAAAATCCTTTGTCATTCTAACATATAATTTGTAGATTTTCTTGGCTTTTCTACATCATATCATCTGTAACTAATCTAGTTTGGATGATTTTTCATTTCTGACTTATTTATTTATTTATTTTGATCATACTATACCAGCTAGAATCTCCAGGTCAATGGTAAATGTAAAAGCACAGTGAGCACCTTATGCTTCCAAAGTTGCTTTTAGGCAATCATTCTTTGTCAGTTTAACAATATTTCTCTCTATTCCTAGCTTTCTTTTTAATCTCAAGCCTTTAGCTCTGCAACAAAGTAGATATCTAATAATTAGCTGAATGTTGAATGAATATTATAAAATTGTTTTTGATGAATTACTGAAAGAATGGAACATATAGATAGTGTGTTAAGGATTTAGAGAGGGAATTTGTACTGTGGGTTCTAATAATTAGGGGATTTTAAAATAATAGATAAAATTTTGAATTGGTCATTAAAATCAAGTGCCAACTCTGGTATTCCTTTTTTATCATTTAATTGTGTTAAGAATAGTTAACATGTGATCTACCCTCTTAACAGAGTTTTTTAAAGTCTGCAACACCATATTGTCATCTATAGATACACTACTAAACAGTAAATTTCCAGAACTTATTTATCTTGCATAACTGAAATTTTATACCCACTGATTAGCATCTCTCCAATTCCTTCTCCCAATGGGGGAGTGGATTAAAAAAGTGTATATTATATAATAAAATATTATTCAGTTTTTTTTTCAATTTTTTAAAATTTCAGAATATTATAGGGGTACAAACGTTTTGGTTGTATTAATTGCTTTTGTACAGTTTGAGTCAAAGTTATGTGTGTCCATCACCCATGTAGTGTGCATTGTCCCCGTTGGGTGTGAATTTACCCATCCCCTCCTCCCCCATTATTCAATTTTAAAAAAGAAATAAATCTTGCCTTAAGCAAACAACATGGGTGAACCTGGAGGTCATTATGTTAAGTGAAATAATCCAGTCTCAGAGGGACAAATACTGCATGATTCCACTTTCATGGTAGCTAAAATAGTCAAACTTACAAAAACAGAGAGTAGAATGATAGTATTCTTAAATGGAATTCTTACATCAACCTCAAGGATTAGATGTTATCTCTGCTCTTCCATAAAGAAACTCCTAAAGGGAAAAGGGACGGTCTGAGCCTGCTGTCAGGTTCTCCATCTCTGCCTTATGCCCCAGGCCCATCTTAGACACCTCTGGATCCAGGCAGATGTGTGAGGTTTAGATGGGTAGGACAGAGAGGGGGCAAAGACAGGGCCCTCTGCTGTTCCTGAGAGTCAATGGTAGCGGTGACAGCTGCTCCAGCAAACTGTATAATCTAAAATGAAAAGGAAGTAGTACTCAGAAAAATGAGTTAACAATTTCTCAGGCCTTGCCAGTCTCCTTAGCTATCAATGAATTAATGTATGATCTTAAAGGAGAGATTATTTCAGTTCATTCTGCATTGGCATTTTGCATCTGTGACTAGACTTGCTGATTTAGGATGTTTCACATGTCAATCCACAACTCATAACCAATTTTCATGCTGTGCCTGAGCACACATACGCAGCACTGTGATATGCAACACTGATTGAGAATGTTAGTTCACTGACATATATTGGAACCCTAATTGGAGATCCTTTAATTAGTCTCCTAATTGGAGATTGTTGAATAAGATTTTTTTTTTCACACCTTGGATTCGGACAGGTTGATAAGTGAATTCTCCTGACCTAATTCATTGCTAGGAATCACAGACTCATCGTTAAATTTAGCTCTAAGTTTTTATTGAGCATCAAGTAGGTTACCAGGTGCTGTGCGAGATGCACTCAGAGACACAGAGGCAAGTAAGAAAGTGCCCTTGCCTAATGGGGATAGAGCCCATCACTTTCCTGGGTGCTCAGTCACCTGGTCTCAGACAAATACCTCTCACCCCCATTCCTCCACACCTCATTTTATAAGATTTTGCTTCTGTGTCATATTCTTAAATTTTTGAGCAAGGAAGTGGGTATGAAGGACTCGGCAATAGGATGAAGGATAATATTAGCCCTAGCAGAGACGAGTAAAAAATGACTCCAGAAAGTGGTAAGTAGAAGCAGAGTGAGTGCTGCATTTTCAGGTGTTAAAATTTTGCAAAAAAAAAAAAATCTGTACAAACAAACCTACCTCAGGGCAAACATTGAGAAAGTGGGATAGGGAAGGTGTCACCAGCACGGTGCGCAGGCAGGAAAGACCAGGAGGGCAATGCCGTGTGTCGAAGGCGAGGGGACTGGCTGTATTGCCAGACTGGTGCTCCTCTGTCCTGAGGCTGCCTGCACAGACATGGCTCTGCCCCATCGGCTGGCAGGAGACATGGAGCAAACCACAATCCTTGCAGAGAGCTTCCATGCCTTTGCATCTGACTTTTGAGGATTCCTCACCATGTTGAGGTTTTCTAATTTTATTCAGACCTTGGCTTAAATGCCATCTTTATAATAAGAACTTTATTGATAAACCCACTTAAAATAACACCCCCAGCCAATCTCTGTCACTTTTATCCTTTTTATTTTTCATCGTGGCGCATATTACCACCTGACAAGTTTATTTGTCTATTTGTTTATTTTGTGTTTCCTTTCTCTAGAAAGTCAGATTTACAAAAGTGGGAACTTTACCTACTTTGGTTCATTGATACATTCCTAGAATCTAGAATGGTGCCTAAAAGCAGACTAAAATGTACACTTTTTTGTCATTGGACCTAAATTTTCTTAAAGCTGTTTATCTGACTCATTCAGACCACTATTCTCTTTGTCAAAGTTCAGGATATTTTCTGAGAGTCTCTAAGATGCTATCTCTTTTCCAGCTGTCTTGTAAACTGAATAGTAATTTCCACTTTCCAATAGACAGAAGAAGTACAACAAGCCTTTTTCAAAGGCCAGTTCAGAACCCACCTGGTACTTCTGGCATTACCTACATAGTAACTCTTTTAACTAAAATCTCCCCCAATATAGCCAAGTGACCCTTTCCTAACCATTTCTTTTTCAATAAAGATGGTATATTTTTATTTTTCTCTTTGCAATCTGATCCAATTAAGTATGTGGGGAGGGGAGGGGACAAAACCTATGGCCAAGGTTACATCTGATTTTGCAAATGAAGACCTGAACACTAGCACAAATGAACAGACACATGCAAACGAGATGCCCAAAGGCTGGTGCTCATAATAAACCAATTAACAGGTTTTGAAACTTGTCAACTTGCGGTCTTCAAGTGAAGTGAAAAAACACATCTTGAAAACTGTAAAAATGGGCAAATTGAGCAAGGCATGTCAGACTTCCCTGCTTGAGCTGAGAATAGTTCTTTGTAGTCCACAATAATGAAATAGGCACAATGTAGACAGAATCAATCGTATGATTTTGGATTCAGCAGCTGCTTTTAAAAATGATGAATGATTCATAAAAAATAAAACTCAAAAAAATTGACCACAAAATCTCAACAAATACCAAAGAAACAATGTCTTTGGGGCAGCATTCTCTAAACATAATGAAATAATACATTGTCAGAAAACAGCATAAAGCTGTATTTGGCTACAGACAAAATCCAAAATAGCACTTGAAAATAATTTCTTGGTACAAAACAAACAAACAAAAACTGTAGCAAAAAATACGTATAGTTATAAGTGATTAGAAATAAGTTAAATGAAAGAATTAAATATCAAAACTTATAGAATTAGCTAAAGCATAGAGAAAAATGTATAATCTATATGTATATGTTAGAAAATAAAAAAATTGAGTATTAGTAAGCTAAGCATTGTCCAAAGAAGTTAAAACGAAAGAGAACAACAAAATAAAGCAAAATAAAACTATGAACAGAAACTGATTATAAAGAAAACACACATAAGAGATAATCAACTAAACCAAAAGCTGGACCTTACAAAAAATTATTAAAATGGACATTTTGACAAGATTGGATGTGCAAAACAGGGGAGAAGTAATAAAAAAATATTAGAAATTAAAATAGGGCAAATGGACAGCTACCTTTGCTACACTTCATTGGGCCAGATGATGAAGAATGGGTTATAGGTTGCAAAGGCATGAGAAAAGCTTTGGAGAAAGACCTTAAAAAGGTGAATCACTGTCTTTTAGATGTTGACTTGGGTTAGTAATACCTGGAAAACGAGAGATGAATTGCCAAAGAACAAGCTCATTACCAACACCTAATGTCCAGGGCTCAGATATCCCAAGTAGGATGCTGTCTTGCTTGAAGACCAGGAAATGCAAAAATCACCATATTTTAAGTATATTTTAGTCAACATTTTGTCTTTGGCCAAAGTGTCAAGTCGATAGCATGTCTGCTAGCAGCTGGTGCTGCAACCCTGGCCTGCCTCTCCAGCCTCACCTTGCACCATTTCTCCCATGATTCTTTTCATTCCAGCCAGGTGAAACTGACTACACTCCCTTGCCTAATCCAGGGTCTTTCTTGCCTCAGGGCCTTGGCACCTATTTTTCCCTCTATTTGAAAGATTCCACTTCCTTCTCTGCCTAGCTAACAACTTGTTATCCTTAAACATCAGTTCCTCAAGGAAGTTTTCCTTGAAGTCCTAGATTAGGTTAGGGTCCTCTGCTGTAGTGACCCACAGTGCCCTAAATTGATGATTCTGAGCATTCCAATCACATGGCCAATATCTGTCCTCCTTGAGGACAACTTATATTACATATAATACATATAAATATTAAATAATGAATAGTATTATATATTGCATATAATGATATATTATCATATAATATAAAATACATATATATGTATTATATATGTATTTTATATGCAATTATTATATATTATAATAATATAATGTACACTATATATAATTTGTATTATATATAATACAGATCCTTTTTGACCTACCTATCATAGGTTAAACTCATCATAAGTTGAAACCCATAAACCCATTGTAAGTTGAAAATATCATGAATTGAAAAAGTGTTTAATATATCTAACATACTGAGCATCATAGCTTAGTCTAGCCTACCTTAAATGTGCTCAGAATGCTTCCATTAGCCTAAAGTTGGGCAAAATCATCTACCACAGAGCCTATTTTATAATTAAGTATTGAATATTTATAATAAAGTGACGTAATTTATTGAATTCTGTACTGAAAGTGAAAAACACAATGGTTGTATAGATACTTGAAGTATGGTTTCTACTGAATGCATAATGCCTTTGAACCATAGTAAAGTAGAAAAATTGTAAGTCAATCCATCATAAATTGGGGACCAACTCTATTGTATTGTATTATAACATAATAATATATTATGTAATATATTGTGTAATATATGTTAGTATAATTATATTATGATTCTATATATAAACATAATTATATACATAATTAATATGACACAGTTAACAATTATATTAATTTTATATTATAATATTTACTATAAAGCCCTTAACAGAAAATGCTAACTGAACCTGCTGCATATCCATGGCAATGTTATTTAATGTTTCTGTGTCTACATTTTTCATTTCTTAAGTGAGGATAATTACCATGCATACCTCATAGGGTTATATGAGTTAATAAATATAAATGCTTTGGAATATCCCTGGCATGTTGTGAAAACTCAATAAATATTTACTATTGTGATGATTAACAATCACACCCTTCTCCCTTATGGAAACTGAAATAATTGAGAAAGAAATACTGATGTGTTTCATATGTTTAATTTATTTTAAGATACTTATGTAGAGCATACCTTGTGTCTAACACTCTTCCAAGCACTTTATAAATATTAACTTATTTCATCTTCATAACACCTCTATGAATTAATTACTATTATTATTGCCATTTTTATAGATGGGGAAAGTAAGGCACAGCAAGATTTTTGTAACTTGCCTGAGGTCATACAGCTAGTCCCTGTGAAGCTGGCTTGGGGACAGCACCTGAGCACCTGGCTACTGCTTCCACATTGAATTAGATTCGTTTTCCTGCCATGTGGCAGGTGGAAAAACCCCACCTGGTAGCAGGACAGGTGGGATCTCCGAAGGGAACTGAGATCCTGCAGGAGCAGAGCCCTTCTCCTGGGCACTGCAATCAGATCATCCGCTCCTCTTCTCCAGAGGTTGAGTGTGTCAAGATTGGTGAGGAGGATACACTACCACATCTTACTGTTCCCCCTGGGGAGAGGGATGGGAATCCTCTCTTCTCACTGCAAGCAGGAGACGTTCAGGTAAGGGTCTCCCTCCAAGGGAAGCAGGACTGACTTCTAGAGGACGCTTCCCTGCACTCACTCAGGACTTGCTGGAAATGGCTTATCTGCTAAAGTGGCAGAGTCTAGGAATCCTTCTCCAGGGAGGATTGGTGGTGAGTCACTGCTGATAACAACACAGAGAGGCAGGACTGCTCTCTTGAACAAGGAGGTAATCAGTAGCAAGATCTAACATTTATTGAACAAATACTTGTAACTTATCTTCCACCCTCACAATCACCCTCTAGGGTGGATGTTTTTATTCCTATTTTACTGATAAAAGAATTTAGAGTCACAGAGAGTCAGTAATTTGCCCAAAGTCACAGGGTAAGTAAATGGCAGTGCTAGAATTTGAACCGAGATAGATCTAATTCAGAACCAAACCCCTTAACCCCTGGACTAGAGGCTAGACAAGGTTGTAAGCTGATTATTACATGTCTCCCAGCACCTGACAGTGGGGGGAAGTTTGCACTGTGGCCTTCTGGAGGGATGGGACAGGTCCTATTGGTGTCAGGAGCCCCTGTACATGCTCACCATA
This sequence comes from Daubentonia madagascariensis, assembly GCA_023783475.1. NCBI lineage: Eukaryota > Metazoa > Chordata > Mammalia > Primates > Daubentoniidae > Daubentonia > Daubentonia madagascariensis. The sequence goes on from JAKFHU010000908.1 coordinate 11,670,789, forward strand.
TGGCAGGTTCTCCCCCAGGAGGCCTGACACTTGGACCCTGCACTCCCACAGCCCAACCTGGAGATTTTGTTAAAGTCCCTGTTTGGGGAGGCTATTGGTGCCATGAGTAATTGCACAGTATGTGTAGTGAGCAGATTGTGGTTCAAGCTCCAAAACTTCCCCCTACAATTTCCTCACCCAATAGGTAGCCATACCTCCAGGGTGTGCTATCAGGATTTCCTGAGCACAGGTAAGTAAAATTCCTAGCTCAAAATGCATGCTCAAATAAGTCATGACTATTTGCTGTCACTACCACTACGGCTACTACTGTTGGGGTCCCAGTTTCTTCTTCTGTAAAATGAGATGTTTGCTAAAAGTTCTCTAAGGTACCCTCAACTTTCAGTTTTTAGGATCCCAAGACCCTGCTTCTTCACAGAGCAGGACCTCTCAAACTTTCAGGGACTTTGGTAATTCATTTGAAAGCATGACTACTTGCCAATACTTCACTCCAGATTTTGTCTCATATAAGGATTTTTAAAAACCTTACATTTGAAGTTTAGAGGTGTCTACAATAAGGTTCCAACATTTAACCTAATCTGTACTGCATTCTAATATAATTAATGACTGTTTTGTCTATGTGGTAGAAATTTTTCTCCTTTCTGTTGTGGTTTGAATTGCCCCTCTCCCTGAAATGGTGTCCCCCAAACTCAAACATACAAGTTTGCATTCTTTCATGCTCAGATCAATGCCATACCCCCCATGTCCTCATAGCATTTTACCTGTATATCCCTAGCACTCTGTATCATTTATGATGATTATTTATTTCTTGACTTGATATCTTACCACGATTGCCTATATCTCATCTTTTAACTTGTATTCTAAATGAGAGATACTTAAGGGTAGAAGTCATGTCTGGTTCATTCTTTTGTCTCTGCACAATGTCTCAGACTCAATAATTGTAGAATAATATTTTTGGAACAAGATCTAAAGAAAGAAAGAGGAAGGAAAACAGGAAGGAAGAAAGAATTTGCCAGGTTGCCTTAATTTGTTATTGCTGTGTAGCAGATTATCACAAATGCAGTGGCTTAAAATAATACCCACTTATTAGTTCACAGTTCTGTAGTCCAGAAGTCCATCATGGAGTGACTGGGTCTTCTTTTCAAGGTAACGGAAGCCTGAAATCAAGGTTTCGGCAGGCTGAGTTCTCATTAGAAGGCTTTGGGGAAAAATTTGCTTCCAAGCGTCTTTCCTTTGTTAGCAGAATTTAGCTCCCTGTGCTTGTAGGACTTGAGGACACTGCTTTCTTGCTGGCTGTCAACTGGGGACTACTTATGGCATCCAGAGGAGACCCATGTTTTCCGCACTTGGCCCCCTGTCTTCAAACCAGTGATGGCACATGGAGTCCTTCTCATGCTTTAAATCTCTGAGTCTGTCTTCAACCTCTAGACCCAGAGTTAAAGGGCTTCTGTGATTAGGTCAGGCTCACCCAAATAATCCCCTTATCTTAAGGTCAACTAATATAAGACATTAATTATATCTTCAAAATCCCTTCCCAAAAGCACCTACATCAGTATTTGCTTAACTGGGAGACGTGTGTATATCAAGGGGTCAAGAATTTGGGAAACATCTTAAAATTCTGCCCGACACATTGATCAATGACTTGGCTCCTTTAAAGCTAAATTACTTTGAACTTTTCTTAGTAGGAAGAGATGTATGAGTTAGAAGTCTGGGATTCCCTTAGGCAGTGTGCACCTTGGCATGATAAATGATGGTAATGTGATACAACGGAAGGGCTTCTGGGTTTGGAGTCATCAGACCCTCCCTATTAGTATCCTGCTCTACCGCTTACACCAATTGACCTCCAATCAGGTCTCTTTCATGTTAAATGGCAACATAGGGATGATATCATGGGCTTGGTAGACCATTAACTTCACTTGAGGACTCCCTACCACCTAAGAATATGTATATCAAAAGCTTTGATTTATGTGTAGACAAAGATCCTCTGGCCTCACCTGTCTCCAGGGCTCATGGCCACTTGTTTCACATTATGTGTCTCTTTGGCCACAGACTCCACATGTGTTCTCAGCTCTCATATTCCGTGGGTGTGAATATGAGACTCCACATGTGTTCTCAGCTCTCATATTCCGTGGGTGTGATGCAGCCACCGCAGCATCAACCTCATCTCACAGGCTTACCTGGCACACCTGTGGCTATTGCCTCAGTTCTGTAGCTCCATGGCATGACTTGAAACAGCTTCATTCAGAGGGTGGCTCTTTGTGCTTCCCCAGAAGTTGCTAAAGGGGCCATGTGATCTGGAAGTACAAGGGCATTAACTCCTCTAGGATAGAATAGGAGAGAGGAGGAAACAATCCATCAAATTCTGTCTCTGTCTCTTACATCCCCTAAAGCAAGACTGTTATAATAAGCAGTAGCCTCATATTCTCTGAACTCATCAGGAACTTGTACCCAGCTCTGCTCTTGTGTAGACAACAGGGCTAAAAACAACAGGAGTTTTTTGTTTGTTTTTTTTATTTTTAATTTTTATGGGTACATAAGAGTTGTATATCTTTATAGGGTACATGTGATGTTTTGATATAGACATACAATGTGAATTAATCACATGAGGGTAATTGGGGTATCCATCACCTCAGGCATTTATCATTTCTTCATGTTAGAAACACTCCAATTCCACTCTTTTAGTTATTTTAAAGTTTACCCTGATTTATTGTTGATTATAGTCACTTTGTTGTGCTATCAGATATGGTTCACTCTATCTATCTAACTATATATTTGGTGCTGAGCAGTCAATTTTGTTGCTTTTATAAACTACCTGGGTACTGGAACCCATGGCTTAGAAGGCCTCTCTGGCCCTGCCCTAGCCACATCTTTGCCCATGGGAAAATGTGATGTGTCTTGTGATAGAAAGGGAGTTTTCCCTCTATGGATTTTCAGAGGACAAATAAGAAAATCACAAGTGCCAAGGGGTTTTCCCACCTAATTTCTTATCTGGGACCCTCTACGAGCATCCTAGCTCACATTTCTGCACCTGATACTATCTTTCCCTTGCATTATTTTTCCCTATTTCTTAACTATTATTTACATAATGGTATTCACATATTTGTCTATGTTCACTCCCAGATATCAAATTCCCTGAGTTCATGACTATTCCCCTTTATATATTATGTATCACACATGTAATACTTCATTAAATCCTCCCAAGAAATTTGTAAAGAATGCACTATTTTATTTCTATTTTACAAGTGAGGAAACTGAGGCACAGAGAAGTCAAGAAATTTACCCTTAAGATTCCATAGGTAGGTAATAGTACAAGGAGGATATTTAACCCCTATATTGTACAACAGCAGCATCATACAGGGTCATTTAAGCCACGGCAGAGAACAAGATCACTGGGAAGGTTCATAAATTATTTAATAGTAATTCATCCACCCTGGGGTGATCCTGAGCAGCCCCAACATTACAGAGATGAACTAGGATAAGGTAGTTACAGAGATCACTGAGAAAAAGTGGCCTCAGAGGTAGGAGAAAAACCAAATATTTGTGTCATGGAAGTCAAGGAAAGACTGTGTTTCCTTTTCAGTGCTGAAGAACAGAACCAAAAGTTTTCATCCTATTAGCTTTCCCTGGACTAATACTGAGTGTCCTCATTGTCACTTCCATGAATGCTATTATGTTCTGCTTCCATAAATTATCCAAGAATGCAAGGAGTCACTATCACTGGAAGTTAATGGCCTCCTCTCCACTCATGATGGCCTGATGTGCAATCAGACCAATGCATACCCTCCAAGGGGTTTTCCCTCTATGGCTTTTCAAAGGATGAATAAAAAAATCACAAAGTTTATTTTCATCAACCATATCTACCTATGCATTAGTTTGCTAGGGCTGCCTTAACAAAGTACCACAACTGAGTGATCCAAACAACAGGAATTTATTGTTCAACAGTTCTGGAGGCTAGGAGTCTGAGAGCAATGTGTCTTCAGGGCCATAATCCCTCTGAAGTTTCTACAGAAGGCTCTGTCCCCAAGCTTCTCTCCTAGCTTCTGGTAGTTTCTTGGCTTATGGTAGCATAACTCCAATCTTCACATGGCGTTCTCTCTGTGCACTTGTATGTCTCCAAATTTCTCCTTTTCATAAGGACACTAGCCATATTTTATTAGGGGCCCATGCTACTCCAGCATGACCTCTTAACTAATTATATCTGCAATGAACCTATTTCAAAATGAGGTGACATTCTGAGGTGCTGGTGGTTAAAACTTCAACATATGAATTTGGGGGTGGGCAATTTAACCTCTGAAAGCATATATTCTTTCTATTTAGGCATCCTTCCTTTCTTATGATCACTGATGTCAGCATTCAGAGCCATAGGACATAACAGCTAAGATGATGGGCTCTAGGTTCAAATTGCCACTTAGCTGTGTGATTTTGGGCAAGCTACTTTCCCTCTCTGTTTTCAGCTCCCTCATTTGTAAACTTGAAACAATAATGTTTCCTACTCTATTGAGTTGTTAGAGGAGTAAAAGAGCTATAATACATGAAGCTCTTAACATGGCACCTGGAATGTAGAGGGTTCTGGATATATATATTTTTATTACTATAAATATAATACCTTGCATTTGGGTGGAGTTTTAATTTATAAAGCATGTTCTTGTATCTAACATCATTTGATCAACACAGAACCTTGTGGGTTAGGCCACAGTTTTGATCTTCAGTTCCAAGGCATGAGGGCACAGAGGTGCAGTGACTCATTCTAGAAAACCAGTAGATAATGGCAAAATACTAGGACCCAAGGGGTGTGACTGCCAAGCCTATTGTCTTTAATCTCTACCAGGCTGCATGGTTAAGCAGATTACATTTAAATATTAAGACTCAGTAAAAAACTTCTCGATTGACCCTGAACCTGAAGTCAGTGCTTTGAGTCCCGTCCCACCTTGAGCAGAGAGAATGCCATGAGAGTAGCGTGATCTATCAATGTGTGCTATCTCAGTTTTTCCTTCAAAAATCCAATCCACTTTTTTAGGGTCTGTGGCAGTTCTATTAAATTTGCCTCTAATATGTTATTCCTGAAACTTTTAGAAGGGGAATGATTGAAAATTGCATGGGTTACTCAGGCCTTCTAGAAATTATGGGAGGAAAAAGCAATGGCATTATGTTAGCTTTTGAAATTCACCCAGAAATGAAATGACTCTTTTTTCTTAACTTGTCTAAGGCTTTCAACATGGACAACATGAGTGAATAACTTTGAAATTGCTCTGCATTTGCAATTAGAATGCCTGTGGTGTCCAAGGAATCCAATTATGGCTGGGAAGTCATAAAATAATATGGGAACCTATTCTTATCAAAATGAGATTTTACTAAATTCACTGAAGATTAAGACTGAATAATGCTGAAGTGTGAACTTCTCAATTATGCATTCAATTCTGAGGAAAGAGGTGACTCTTTACCAGATACTTGTGATTTTTCTCACCCTAGAAATATTGAATATGAATCCTCTGAGATTCCTGGAAAATGCAATTTTAAACATGAATCAACAAGGTAGAATAATTCCACTATGGGTTTCCCACCAAGGTAACCTTTGTGTCATTTTAAAAGTATGATGAGATGATGTGGGGCAGTGGGGGACAGTGGCTGACCAGGGACACCTGAGTGTGAGTCCCTGCCCTGCTCCTCTTTATTAACCATCTCACACTGAGCACGGATCTCCACCTCTCAGGGCCTCAGTTCCCTCCTCTGCTAATACATGTCAGCACTATTAATTAGATTATGAACAGAACCTCAGTTCCATGATGTGATGGTTCTATAGCTCTTGGAATGAAATAGTGGTATTATTAGTCAGGGCTTTTTGATTTGGGATTTCTTAATCAGTACAAGTTAAACAGCAAACAAAAAAGTCTAACATAAGACTCCCAGGTTTTGCTTTTTCCAAGTAAAGATATTTTAAAAACTATTTCCATCTACAAAAACCATAATTATATTACATAGGAGAGGGTCATTTAGATCAAAACTAAATTTTAGAAATGATCATCTCTAATACAGAAAAGACCATTGACAAATTTGTAGCAACTGTAGGGCACGTGCACACATCCACATATACACCCATAATTGTCTGGGTTTTTTTTTTTTCTCTCTCTCTTTTTGCTTGGTCTAATGAGAATTTTATCATGCCATAGCATTTGTAAACCTTTGGGGGTAAAATGAGTAGAAATAAAATTGAAAATTTATTAGAAGGATTAAATTCAAAATAGTATTTCAGAAAAACGTTGACAACAAATTTACCTTGCACACACACAAAGAAAAGAACCCAAAATATATGAGGAGGAATAAATTAGATGAGCCAGTTTAAAATCAATGGGTATCTATATGACAGAACACAAATGATGTCTGGATATATGCAAAATCTTAATTACAAAAAATATGGATTTAGAAAATTTTGGAAGGAAATCAATTAGGAAGGAAAGCCTTTGCAGGTAGAAAATGAAACATCTAGTCTAGGATGCTTAGTTGTCACTCCTCCAATATGATCTTTTTTTGTGTCAGCTATACTTGGCTAAGAAATGCCCAGATAGTTGGTAAAACATCATTTCTGGGTGTGTTTGTGAGGGTATTTCCAGAAGAAATTAGCATTTGAATCTGTAGCATGAGTAAAGATTACCCTCCCCAGTGTGGGTGGGCACCATTCAATTGGTTGAGGCTATGAATTGACCAAAAAGGCAGAGGAAGGGCAAATTCACTTTCTTTACTTGAGCTGGCACATCTGTCTTCTCCTGTTTTGGGACACTGGTGCTCCTAGTTCTCAGGCCTTTGGGCTTGGATTAGAATTACAACACTGGCTTTCCTGGGCGTCCAATTTGCAGATGCCAGATTATAGGACTTCTCAGCATCCATAATTTCGTGAGCCAATCCCTCATAATAAGTCTCTTTTCATATATGTATACACACATTCTGTTGGTTCTTTTTCTCTGGAGAACCCTGCCTAATAAAATCTGTTAATACAAGTAGGTGCCTGCACATATCTAATTTGGAGAAGAACCTACATGGATGGAGTGAAAACAGGAAAACAGTGGAAGAAGAATTTCTTTTCCTTTTTTCCTCTTTTCCTTCTTTGTTTTTTTCTCCCCTCCCCCTTTTTTTTTGGATTTGTTGCAAAACCAAACACCCAAGTGTGTTTGAGAACTTCTGAGGGTGTTCCAATCTGTGGCTTCGCTTCCTGGGGGAAAACGTGGAAGTCTATGATTCTGCTGCTGGGTTTGAGCCAGAGCTCTTGAGGTCATCGTGAGAGAAATGGCTTTCTCTGCCTCAGGTATGGCTCAGAGGATGATGTCTGCACAGATAGGGATGTAAAACTGAAAGTCAACTAAAAAAACATACCATACACAGTTCAGAAAGCAACTTTGTTCTTTGCCTTATTTATTTAGTCAACCTCATTTACTTGGCAATTCCTGTGTGGCGGGCATCATTCCAGGCACTATGGGTACAGCAATGAACAAATCAGGGCCCTGCCACTTTGAAACTTTCACAGATTAATCTATACTTACAATACCAAGTGAGAAATTGTCATAATGGAAAGGAAAGTGACCTTGGTAATGCATAATCCTTTTTATGTTTTTGCCTGTGATGGTGGTAGTGGAACAGAGAGATGTTCCAGGCAGAGAGAAGATTGTATAAAATTGCTGATGTTCAAGTGTGCATGATATATTCCAAGAATGACAAGCACTGCAGCTTGGCAAATGTATTAAATGTCATTCTATTAGTGGAAGGAGGGAGTGAGTCTAGGAATACAGAGATTGAAGAAGAGTCAGCAGGGGTGGTTTAGGGGCAGGACAAATGGATCTCCTGAGAAGTTGCTTTACCTTCTGCGGCAGAGTTCAGAATTTCCAACAGAGAACCTTCCCTTTGTGTGCTGTTCCACCAACTCTGAGGCTTGCCAAGGCTGATTCCTCCCAGGGTGGCTGGTTCCATTTCTTCCAATCTCTGATCTTCCCCTTTAACTGTGATGGAGGTGTATTATGTTTCTCCATTATTCCTTTCTAGAGTTCCTGGTGAGTTCTAGTCTAAACCATGCGTAATTTTATTTTTTGCTATTTGTTTTGGTTTTTTTTCTTATTAGCTAGAATTGGATCTAAACAGTCCTCAGCACACTTACTTTTATGAGATTTTGAGCAGGGCTTTGACATATCACATCCTATCTCCACTGGACCCTGAAAATTCACCTGGAAGGTGTATAGAAGTACAAACCTCCCTGCCATTGAACTCTTCATTGTGAGGTGGACATCCTATGACTAACCTTCAAAACCATTCCTTCTCCCTCCCACTACCTTTTCTCAGCAGACAAGAATCACCCACTAGGAAGAAGTGCTTGGGTATCATAAGCCACCATGGAATTTTACAAGGGCTTGGCATGGAAATTCTCTTGTACTTGTTTGAGTCAGCCTTTTGATCACAGAATCTGGATCTGTTTTGCTACTTTTAATTCCAATTCAATGCATAAATCATTTCTATAACATCCCTGATGGGTTGTTGTGTCTCGTTTGAACGCCTTTGCAAACTATAAACTCACTACTTCAGAAAGCAGCTTGTTCCCCACAAAGTTACCACTAATTAGTAAAAACTACTTTCTTGTATTTAAATAAAATTTCTCTCTTATAACTCTCATCCTTAGCTCTTCCTTCTTAAGCAAGGCAGAAAATTTCTATTCCCCCTTCTACATAGTGTCACTTTATATATTTGAAATTAACATGAAGAAAGCAGTCATACTTGGAGAGGTCATGCACACGGATACACAAAATGTCCAAACATCCAGAATAGCCGATACTTTTATATTTGATATTTAGAAAGAGAAAAATTATAAAAACTTTTACAGTGAAATTCTATGATTATGTCCTAAAAATCTATTGAAGTATTTAGGAATCTTTGTTTCTACATTAAATAATCTCATAACACTACTCTTTTTGAGGCCCTTTTTGGAATTTCCATGTTTCCCTGTTTTAGTATACTTCTCTGGGACAACTCCATTTATTTCACTTCCATTAATCAATAGTGACCTATTTGCAAAGTAAGCAAGATAAGCAAAGTAAGGGTCAATAGGCTCAAAGTGATGCTGGTCACTGGGAAAGAAAAAGCAGCTGGTGATGAGCTGTACATTTTAACTTTTAAAAACTCCTTTTTAATTCTAATATCCTATTAATTATGCTCTGTCATCACTCACACAGCCTTTATTTCATTAAATAGTAATTATGTTCTGAGTGTTTAAAGCAAAATATACAATGAGAAGGGGAGTTGCCAATGCTTTGAGAGTCACAGGGGCTCTGTTTTAGTAATTAGTTCAAGTAATTGTCCCTCTTGAAGGATTCTGAGTGCTTCAGTAGTTCTTTAAATTCCCTCTGCTTGTTTGCTGCCTGTAATATCTCATAAGCTCCCTATATGTAGTGTGAAATTTCAAAATATTCCACTGAATCTGACTCTGTGCCAACCAGCTCCTATTTTAACGCATAAAGAATATCCTCTAGTTAAAGCAGTTGGTTTTACTTGTTGGGGACAATGATCTCCTTTGAGAACATCATGCAAGTAATAAACCCTCTTCCCAGAAAAAAAACAAACAAACTGCTTTTTGTATTGTTATGTATGGAACCACAGATCTCTGAGTCCCAACCATGAAATTCTTAACATCTGTGGATTTGAATTAATACTCTGATTAAAATAATCCTGTAATCTTCACATCAGCAATCTGGATCCATCCTGGAAAGAATCTTTTTGCTGACACCTGGTTCCCCCACATGGCCTGAGACCTCCCTTCTAGCTCTGGCCAGGTCCGTTTCTTAAAGATATCACTCCAGCTGCCATTTGAGGTCCTGCTCCCCATTCCCTGTTTCCTGGGATGAGGAATCCAGGTGGATTCTCAAGGTGACACTGTGCTACTGAATATCTCGTGTGTGTGTGTGTGTGTGTGTGTGTGTGTGTGAGACTTCTGTGCTAGACCTTCTGGAATGATACGTCTACCATAAATAGAGTAACACTAGTTCCCGGCCCCTTTAATAACGTTCTCCACAAGAATACAAATTCAGCGATAATGAGGATGTCCCCTGTCTTGATTTAGCCTCCACCAAAAGGGGGTGAGCTAAAATTCTTACTTTTCACCGGAGAGGGAGGAAATGGAAGTGAGGGTAAAGCCAGGGAAGGAACAGAAGGGGAAGAAGTAAGAAAGGACAAGTAGGATCTTCATAACTTTAATAGCCCCCTGACTCATGTCTCTCTGGACTGACTCAATGAAATAGATACCAGCCTGCCAGGAGATTTCTGGAAACAGTTCTGGCTGTCCTTCAAAGCCCCAGCCGGGCATATAATCACATTCCACAATCATCCCCACCAAGAGTCAAGCTGAAGTACATCACCACATCCCGGTGTCACCAGTCCACAGTAAAAACAAAGAAAGCATTTGGAAAACAGAAGGCGATGCAGGACTCCTGACCAGCTGTCTGCACTGGTTTGCCTTGGTCCTTTCTTTCACCTCCTCACAATACAACCATATGTTAAATCTAAATTTTGAAATTTATATTTTGCCTTGTGATGGAGTTTCCCAATATTACTACTACTACTACTACTAGCTACCTCATTGACCATGAGAATCACGTGGTATGTTCCGGACCCTTAACTAGTTCTTCCATTTATCCCAGCTCTAGAATCTAGAGCAAGAAGCTGAGACTCTGAAGGTCAAGAGACTTGTCCAAGGCCACAGAGTCAGGCAGTAGCAAATCTGTGATTTGAACCCAGATCAGTCTGATTCTAAAACTCACTGACCTTTTCTCTTCTCAAAATTATGTGCATTTCCCCAACTATGTTTTTCGTTTGTTTTGGGGGGGTTTTGTTGTTTTTTTTTGGGGGGGTGGACAAGAAATGATCCTCTCTCTGAGTCCTCAGTCCTGGTCATGTAGTAAGTACTCAACAAACATTGGCTGAACGGAATTTGAGTTGCAGAATGAGAGCACTCACTTCTTATCTGGGCTTCAGGCAAAACATTTACACCTGGAAATAGCAGCATATATACATTTTCCTTTTCTCCTAGCATAAATTCTCAGAGAGTTTCCTTCCCCAGGTCTCTGGGAGCTTGATCTCAGGAAAAATCTGGAGCACAGGCACTTTTACAAGAACTCTGCAGGATGCAATATCCTGGAAAAAATGTATGGGCTTAAATTTTGCTATTGAAGAAGGCAATCTTGAGCTCTGAGGGTTTAATTACTTATGCCAAAACAAAAGAACCAGTTTAATAGGATAATTGCCCATGAAAGGGAATTAAATAGAATCAAAAGAAAAATTGAAGCCACAACATTCTCTTCCCTGGTAGAGGAACAAAGCTAATTGTTTTCCATCTAAAGTTTCCTTTTAGTTGTTTCATCTCAGCTAATTTTTCAAGTTATTTGAGTTATACTTCAGATTCTCATTTTAACTGTGTAGGAAGTGAGGTTTCTCTAATTTCGGCTTTTGGAGTTGATTTGTTTAACTTGAGTGCAGTGCTTTAGTTTGACAAAGTCATCATTAGAAGGTATGGGATAGAAGAAAGGGACTACATGAATGGTTGTAATAAGGTCAATTCCTGCATGATGAACCAGTTTGATGGTGCTGCCGCAAACCTTCATAATTATAAAATTATTTAAGGGAAATTGGATTTAGAACAAGAAAGGTATAGTTCTGTTCCACTCTGCAACAGTCATATCACACTTAAATACCATGATTAGTTACAACAGCTGACATTGTGAGAAGCACTGGCCAATTGGAATGGTTCCCCAGGACAAATAGGTGACAGACTGTGCACTGTCTCAAAAGACACAATGATAATGCCCAGTGTTAGCATGATTGTGAGGGAACAGTCTCTTTCATGTACTGTCTAAATGAACATTGACTGTTAAAATAATTCTGGGGGCACCTTGGTAAACACACACCAGGGTCTTAGGAACTGTATGTGCTCTGGGATACAGCTCTCACACTCCTAGAAATTTATTCTAAAAAAGAACTGTCCAAATGCAGCAAAGAAGTTATTGCAAGATTGTTGGTTCTTTTTTATTCACTTTGAGATATTGGAAATTCAATAAATTTTTTAAATGGGGATTAAATACATTAGAGTATTCACAAGGATATACTATGCAGTCATAAAATGAAATTTTAGATTGCTATTTACTCATGGAAGGAGGTTTGTAATATACAGAGTATATTGTATAAACTTGAACTAATATTTGTTTATAAATTATAATGTATATGAACATATGCATGAGAAAAGGTATGAGAAGTTATATATCATATGTTAATATTGGTTATATATAAAGATATTTTTTCCAAAAGTGTCTTCTCTATGATTTCTGTAGTTTTATTACTATGAGTTTTTAAATTATAAAATAAAAATGAAAGAATAGCTAAAATTCTGGGATGATTTAGCTGGGTTAATGAGGTGGATAGTGTGAAGGCTTATACTGCTCTTGAAAGATCTCAATTATTGACTAGAATGAAAATGTACATTTATTCACAATAACTTAACAAAGATGCCAGGATGAAGGGGAGGAAGCTACAGAGGGCATTTGGACTGCATATGAGGAAAATCTACGTAACAATGGAGCGAGCAACCTTACAAGGTAGTAGCCAACCTATAAAAGAATGTAAATAGATGCTGGATAATTATATATTGTATAAGTGCTAACTAAATATATTTTGAGTGAATGAATGAATGAAAAGAAATTTTGCATATTTCCAACTGACTCAGAGATTCTATATAAGAAAATAACATAGTAATAAAATCAAATAATCTTGTCTAGGTTGCTCTTTAATGAAAATATGTACTTTCAATTCCAAGTAAACATAGGATATTGACTGTCAATCTCAGAAGTCACAAAGGATTTTTCTTGGTGTTGATAAAATATTTTTTATAGGTGTCACTTAAAAATCTTCAAATATTTTTCCTGGATCTATAGAAAAATCTAGCTGAATTAAAACAAGGTACTCAAAAGTACAAAGAATAATTCCAGTTTCTGTCAATCAGTTAGCAAATTAGAGAATATTCATGTGAAAATTCTGTTTCTACACTGAAACTGTAGTTTATTCAATTCATCAGAAAGACTGTGTGGTGTAGTGAGCTCCAGAAGCAGAGAAACTCTCTATCTTGTTCACACTCTACCCCAGTCTTGAGTGTGGAGACTAACAGATAGTAGGTACTCAGTAAAATTATGTTGAGTGAATAAAATGAATTTGGGTCAAGCTTAGATTATAATTATTGAGCAAATAATCTTTTGAGCCTTGATTTCTTTATCGGTAAAAGGCTGATAATATTGCCTTTCTGTAGAGTTGCTGGGATCATTGAACATAAAATAAACACTGTCATATCATAGTACCTAGCACTCAGTAAAATGTACTTGCTATTAATATAATATTGCTATTATTTTTGTGATTATCATTTTCCCATTTTGGTACAGGCAAAATCCTGTACTCTGTTTTCACTTTCATAGCTGACCTCAATTGCTAGTGGGCTTTTGACTTTGGATAATAAGGGGCTCAGAACCATTAAGTTTATAAAAGATTCACTACAGTCACCAGCTGTTTCTGTGTTGGGCCTCAGTGGATAACGGCTATAGCTGTGGCTAAAATCATTCCATGTGAAAGTAGCACGTCCTCGATTTCCCCACAAATCTAAATCCTACCCATTCTTTCTCATGCTTCAGTCTTCCTTTTCTTACGAAGCTGTTCCTCCCTTCAATGTTTCTGCCTACTGTGCTACTTTTTTGGGTCATGTAATAGATTCTTTCCTTTGACATAGGGTCTCAGTATCTCACCAGACCTACTAGTCCATGAATGGGCTTGTGATGCTAGTCAAGCCAATCAGAATTATGAGGGTTGGTTTGAGAAAAGTCTCTCTTTTAATTCAGGATGCTAAGCTGGAATAGTCCATGTCTGGGGTTGCTCAGGGCCATGTTTTCTTCCAGCCATGTGAAGAAAGCCCACATGCAGAAAAGAGGGAAATATAACTAAGAAAGGAAGCTTTGACAAAATTGGTTCCTGGATCTGGCCTGCCAGAAGAATCACCCTTGTCTTTCATTAGTTTTCAAATGCTTAAAATAGAGTGAGTTTGATTTCTGTCATTGCAACCAAGAGAGGCTATTACATATTGAAATATAATATAAGTTCAATTTCTCATTGAACTTTGCTGGAGTCATTGATAAATTTTCAACCACACACAATCCGCCTCCAATTTTCTACTGTACCAGAATCTATGTCCCTAAGAAAAATAGCAACTTGCACTTACAGAGTGCCGCATCAGTGCTCATGGTCAGTCTCTATGTCTAGCATCTCAATTACTTTCCCAACAACCCACAAGGTATATGCTATTATCATTCTGATTTTACAAATGAGGAAAATTGGGCTCAAAAAGGCTGACTGGATATGAATATTAGGTGGAAGATTAGATCCACACTCTGCTTGTTGGTGATGATAGTACTACTGCCTCATTTCTAGGTTTGGAAAAAATTGGCACATAGGAGGACTAGAGATATTCTTATTAAGACTAAAGCCTAGGCAGCATTTCAGAGACCTACTGGTTATAATTTCAAGCCTAGCTCAAATAAGCCAAGAATTATTATAATATAGATACCAGATATTGAACATGTGGTATATACTAAGGATTTTATATGTACTATCTCTATGCTTTATAAAAGTTCTGTAGGGAGAAGATGACAAGTCAGTTCCACTTCGGGCATGGATTCTGGTCTATTGGTTATGGCTACCTTGAGCATGTTTTGAGAAGGAATCTGGGGCTTCAACTAGGTTCAGTTAAAAAAAAATGTGATGTCTTTAAACCAAGAGTGGAAAATGGCAGAAGGCATGTGGTAAATTTGCTCTCCTTTCTTCAGGATAGTATTTATTATTCTCATCTTGTAGATGAATTAAATGATATTTGAGAGATTAACTAACTTGTCCATGGCCACTCTATTAGTGAATGATAGAACTGGGATTTTAACCTGGGATTAGCTGAGTCCAAACCCTCTACTCTTTCTACTTTACTTGATTCTCTCTCATTGTGGCAACCTATGCTGTAAATTCTTCACTGAAATTTGACTGAAATAAAAGGTAAGTCTTGAGTTTTGCTTCAGAGAATTCATTGTGCCACTCAATATAGGCAGAAATTGACATAAAATGAGATCATGAGAAGATGATCTGAAGGTTTAGCTGAGCCCATATACCCTACAAGCATGTGTGTGTTTCAGCCTAGTATTGAAAATTATCTATAAGGGAGATCAGACAATTTGCTAGTAGAAAGTGATTCGTGTCATAAATTGGATACAGGCAAAAAAGGTATAATAGGAATGTATACACATAAAATCATATCTTTTATCCACATATTTATTCATCTATTCATTTCTCCTGGATGTATATTCAACAAACATTTAATAAGTACACTACAGGCACTGGGCTGTGATTTATTAACAAAAGTTGTAGGTAGTTGACTCATCCCTTGTCCTCATAGAGTTTAAAACCATGTGAGGGATTACTGTACAAAGATAATGTTGAATTTCATGATAGCCCTGTGATCCTAGAAAAAACTAACAGTTAATGAAATCCCCAATCCCACCCTTTTGTGTTCCACAAATGGCTTACTGCAAAGCATTATCCTTCCCATATGATTTAGATAAGATTCATGGGTGCCATGAGTTATTTGTGATAAAGTCTATCATGGTCATGGTTTACTTGGAATATCAGGAAATAAATCCCTTGGCATGATAGATGACAAGTAAGGATTTAACACAAAGGGTAAAAGCTTGAAAGGTATTTTAGTATTTCTTCTTAATAATATCTACTTCAATATGGTTATTGAGTTGAGTTGTGAGAGAAATGAAATTAAATGGAGATATGAAAATTTGGTTTGTAAAATCTTTCTGCCTGCACATTTTTCTAAATTGTGCTTGGGCCAGGATATTGCTTAACTCCCCTTAGACGCTGGATACTGTGCGCCAAGAAATTTCTCTTGGATTCTGCTGGTCAGTCTTCAAATTATTCTAAGATAATATGCTACCAAAAGTTCTCCAACCATTGAGAGAAGGTATCATAGTAACAATAACAATTTTTACATGTTTATTTTAGGGGACTGTAGGTTTTCCATGTGAAGGAAGCCTCCAGAATGTTTGCTAGATTGGCCCAAAACCCAAGAGAGAATTTGGGGATAGACAAATAGGTAATAAAATAAAGCTGTGAATGTGGATGAGACTGCATATGAAGCACGCAGAGTGAGAAAGTGAGAGGGCCTGGAAAAGAAGCCCAAGGTTACTCTATATGCAAAGCTGGGTGCTGGCATAACAGCCAGCAAAGTCGATTGAATATAGCCCACTGGCGATGTATCAAGAAGGCACAAAGTTAGGACTAAGGAAAGAGACTTTTCAAGCAGAAAGAGAGGAGCCAAGCTGTTGAAAGTTCAGGTAAGATGAGGACTGAAAAGCATGTATTAACCCCAACCAGCAGAGACTACAAGTGACCTAGTTAAGGGCATTTCAGAGAAGTGTTAAGGGGAGGCCAGATTGGAGTGTGTTCAGAATGATGATCTCAAGAAGAAGGACCAGTAAATTAGACAATCTTTGAAGGAGCTGACCACATAGAAAAGAGGATAGATAAAGAATTAGCTGAAGGGGAATGAGAAGTTGCTGGAGGTTGTCCTCCCACACCCCCCCTGCCCCGGCCCCCTGCCCGCGCCCCCCCCCTTTGGTCCCTTTGTTTGTTAACAAAGGCAAAAGATTTTAAGATGTTTAAATGCTACTGAAAGGAGCCAGTTTATAAAGGGAAGAGGGGATAACGAAGTGTGTCCCTGGAATATGCAGGGGGAGGGTATGGGCCATGGGGCCAGGTGGAAGGGTCACCCTTAGCCAGAAGACAAGACTTGTTTTCCACCACATATGAATGGGGGATGAGGAAAGAGTGTGCAACTGCAGGGCAGTGCAGAAGGTTTGGTACTGTGGAAAACAGATGAGACAACTGAATTGGGGAAGGAAATTGGCCGAGGGGTAATGCTAAAAGCATAGGAGAATCACCACGAATCTCTAGAGGTACCAATCTGTGAGGCTGTATAATTTTCTCTGGAATCATTCAGTATCCCAGGTGGAGAGAGCAAGAACACAGATTCATTCTCTGCCTGATGAAGTGAAATAATTAAGCCAACATTATAATCACACCAGACAAATCTGGCTGAGCTCAACTTTCATGTGGCAAAGTTGTGAGTTGTTTCTCAGTTGCCATGGACCCCCAGGGTGAAGGTCACATAACCTGAGCATGCCCAGATGAACCAAGCATGCAACCATGGGCAGAACCTCAGACTGAGGTGCTCAGACCAAGGAGTGGGGACTTAATTAAGAAGTGGACACCACATGCCAGGATCCAGGATCCAATCAGCTCAAGCCCGGCATCACCCCATTGCAAGTTCCAATCAGATCATGCCTCATTACCTTATGCTTATAAGACCCGACCCAGCCCCCAGCCTGGGGAGAAAGATTTGAGCATTTCCTACTGTCTCCTTGCCAGTATACTTGCAATAAAGCTTTTCTTTCCTCAAAGGCCAGTGCCAGAGTATTGGTTGCATTGCGAATCGGGAGGTGAGCCCATTGATTGCTTGGTAACAATGTCACACAGTTGGTGAGCTCCGCCCATTGATCTCATTCTTCTGCGTGTGGAGACCCAGTTTCCCCAGCACCACTTATTGAAGAGACTGTCCTTCCCCCATGTGTGTTCTCATAGTCTTCAACAAATATTTATTGCACATCTATATGAGCCAGGCAGTGTATTTTAAGTACCTGTGAACAAATGGAGCAAAATAGGTTTGCATTTATGGAGCTTACATTTTAGTGAAGTCAGTTTTAGAATCAGATTCATAGCTGCATAAATTCAAAATGTTTCCATATCCTAGTAATGACTCTGCCTATCTTTGCAGGAAAAATAAAGCCCTAAACTTTGTAAGTGAAAACATAAAATGTTAGTGGAATTAAAGTTTATACTGTGTCCTTACAGCATAAATGCTGCACAGTGGAGAATATAGTCTTAGGCTATAAGGAATAGTTTTTTTTCTTTATTTTCTCAATAATATATAACACTTTTGATATTAGGGATATTTCCACTAGACTCTGTACTCTTTGAATTATTCATGTTTATGTTCCCAATGCCTAGTACAATACCTGTCATATATTATGTCCCAATAAATCTTTGTTAAATTAATGAATAAATTAATTCAAACATGTCACAGTTAAATAAATGGAAACTGATTTATAATTAGAAGTTGGATGTCACATCAAAGAGAAATATGATGTGTCAGGATTCTCTTCCATCACATTCAATACCAGGCATATATAGAACTCATTAACAATGCCAGATACATCCATCATTACCACTTGCTAAAAAACAAACCCAACAGCAGCAACATTCTTTGTGGTGGTCATAAAATATATGGAAGATCTGGAAGACAAATTATGACCCTAACAATATTAATTTCAGCAATTTTCACTCAAGCTGCAAGTTTCGGGTTGTTTTATTGTTAGACTTTTACAACCTTCAAATTCTTACCACAAACTATGATAAATTTTGCATGGAAGATCCGCTTAGCTGTGAATAAGTTACAGTCTTGATGTAGCCTGGGTAATTTGGGCCATAGAACTATGGAAATCACAAGAAACAAGATTGTTTTTGGTGGTTGCTTTCCTGAAAATAAAGGACAAAAATTGATGGCACAGAAGAGTCCTTGTTGTTTACAGATTTCTTGTTGTGTTATTTAACCTATGTGAGTTATTTAAATTCACTAATGCTCTGTTTGTTTACCTATAAAATGGGCATTATAATCATAACTGGAACACAGTAGTTGTCCAATAAATGTATTTGGCCCTGTATTCTGCAAAGATCTTGGAGTTAGTAGAACTGAGTTCAAATCCCAGCTCTGCCACTGATAAGTGTATGTGTGTGTGTGTGTGTGTGTGTGTGTGTAATTTATTTAGCTTCTTTTAGTTTCAGTCTTCTCAGGATAATGCCTGCTAGGCCTATCCTACAATGACCATTCACAGCTCCCTCATGTGATTCCTCTTTAAAGACCATTTTTTTCAGAAAGTCTGTTCGCATGGAAGTTGCCATGGTCTACATCATGAACATGCCCTTTAGACCCACAGATGGTTAAACAAGTGGGGAAAGTAACTCTATTAACTGCCTTCCCCAAGTGGGATAATAGCGATTACCTGATCCAATAAGATATTCCTTGACGAATATTTTAATGTTCATATGGCACTTACCATATAGTAAACCCTTTATAATCAATAACATTTGACACATAACAAACTTATGAGGCAAGAACTACAATTGCTCCATTTTATAGATAAGAGTACAGGTACAAAGAGGTTAAATAACTCTCCCAAGAGCTAGACATTTACAAAGCCAGTACTCCATCCAAGGCATTCTGGTTCCAATCAGTGTTTCAAACCACTAGGCTACACTAGACATAGATGAGATTCACAGAAAAAAGATGACTGACATCAGGTGCAGAATTAAAAATATACTAACTAATTAATTTATTCATTCAGAATATTTACTGAGAGTCTGCTGTATGCTCAGAACTCTGTTAAGTGCTGGGAATATGGTGGTGATCAACAATCAAAACAGACGTGGTTCCTGGTCTCACAGAGCTAACATTACAGAGGGAAGATGCATAGTAATAAACCACCATAAAGATAAATATAGGACGAGGCTTCAAAATGAAGATTTGTTTGCATATATGCCTCTCTTTTCCTTTAGACTGGGCTCCAAAAACGTAAGGACAATGCCTGCTGCAGGGTAGAGGATCAATAAGCATCCTTTGAATGAAATTCGTACAGAAGTTAAATCATGTTTAAAAAAAAAAGTTGGTTTTGAAATAGCAGAAAATACAGATTCAAAAATGCTGTAAAATGAATATTAGATTAGATAATATTAGGAGAAAGTTTGTAAATATAAAAATGATAAGTTTCAGTTTCCTGTAATATTAATTTATGTGAAAGTCTTATTTCCTCACAATGTAAAGTATTATGCATGTTGTTCTCCTCTGTCTTAAATATCTCTATGATAAATAAAAAAATAAATAAGTGGTAAATATTTGGAGCCAAAAGCAGCACAATTCACAATTTCAAAGACATGGAAACAACCCACGTGCCCATCAGTACAAGAGTGGATTAATAAAATGTGGTATAATGTATACAATGGAGTACTACTCAGCCATAAAAAACAATGGTGAATTAATTTCTCTGGTATTATCCTGGGTGGAGCTAGAGCCCATTCTTTGAAGCAAAGTATCACGAGAATGGAAAAACAAGCACCACTGGTACTCACCATCAAATTGGTACTAACTGATCAATACTATGTCACACATGGAAATAATATTCATCGGGGGCAGGCAGGTGGGAGGGGTATGGAGGGGATGGGTAAACTCACACCTAATGGGTGTGGGGCACACTGTCCAGGGGATGTTCACGATTGTAGCTCTGACTTGGGCAGTGTATAGGCAATATATGTAACCAAAGTGTTTGTGCCCCCATGATATTCTTAAATTTAAAAATAAATTAAAAAATGAAAAATAAAAGAAAAAATTATCAAATGGCAAAAAAATAAAAACAAAAATCAAAAAAGATGTATTACAGTTTTATAAATATAAATGGACAAGATTCAAAGCTTTCAGTCTTATACCACGAATAAAGCAAGCATAATAGCCTAATTGTCCTCAGGATAAAAACCAAACTATTAAGCCTGCTTTCAGGAGTCTCCCCATACCCCCATCTGACCATCTCTTTACTTCAAACTCCTGGTGCTCCCTACATGAACCTTAAACTCTGCAGTCTCTCCTGTTAGCCTGGGCCCTTCTCTCACAGTGATCCAAGAGCTTCGCACCATTATTAACCATGTTTTACTATCTTGCTTGTTCAGCAAGGCCAAACAAGCTCTGCCTCTTAGGGGATTGCTTCCATCTTAAAAATTAATTACTTCTCCCTTGATTCATTAGTTTGTTTTTGGTTTTTGTGTGTTTGTTAGTTTTTACCATGCTCTGCCCCTGATATATGAAATCATACCCCTCTATATATCCAGCATATATTTGCCATATGGAATGATAACTTGTAATGGTGGTAATGTCCTTTGGCCCATATGGTGGAGTAAACCTTTTCCCAACACAAAAGTTAAGTTACATGTTAACATGTGTGGCAGAGAGCAACTGAATGTGCCTACCCTATTTCTTCTTCCTGGCCACATCAGAGGAACACTACATTCCCCACCTCCATCACAATGACTCTGGGCCTTGGGACAGAATTATGGTCGGGGTAAGATAGACAAAAAATCTGTACTTTCCCTCTGATTTTAAATTGTAGCTGGAAGCAAAGGATTCCGAGACATCATAGCCACATCAAGGAAGGAATCTGCTTGCCTCAGTCATTGCTTGCTTGCAGAACAGCCACCAGAGAGCTCCAGAACTTTATAACACCACAACATAGGTTATAAAAAGACCTCAAAACTAAAATTTTAAGCTATTGGCTAGTGTACATTATTCAGACTAATTAAAGTAAGTAAATTTTAAAAATAAGAAAACTGCACAGCTAAGGAAATGATCAGTAAAATGAAAAGGCAACCTATGGAATGGGAGAAAATATTTGCAAACTATATATCTGATAAAGGGTTGATATCTAAAATATACAAGGAATTTATACAACTCATTAGCAAAAAAACCAAATAAACCTATTAAAAAATGGGCAAAGGACCTCAATAGATATTTAGACCTCGAAGATACACAAATGTCCAAAAAGTATATGAAAATGTGTTCAACATCATTAACCATCAGGGAAATACAAATCAAAACCAAAATGAGATATCATTTCACACCTGTCAGGATGACTATTATCAAAAAACCAAGTGATAACAAGTGCTGGCAAGGACATGAAGAAAAGGGATCTCTTGTACACATTGGTGGGAATGTAAATTGTACAGCCATAAGGAAAACAGTATGGAGTTTCCTCAAAAAACTAAAAATAAAACTCACATACAATCCAGAAATTTCACTTTCGGGTATATATCCAAAAAAAATTAAATCAGTATCTCAAAGAGATATCTACACTCCCATGTTCAATAATGCACTATTCACAATAACCAATATAAGGAAACAAGTGTCCATTGATAGGTAAATAGATAAAGAAGCAAAGGTGGCATATACATATAGGTATATGTATATATACCTATACATACATATTATGTAATCACAATTTCTTTATCACATACACACACAATGGAATATAATGTAGTCTTAAAAGAGAAGAGTCTTGACATTGCTACAATGTGGATGAACGGGGAGGACATTATGCTAAATGAAATAAGCTAGACACAGAAAGATAAATATTGCCATGACATCACTCTAAAAAAGTCAAACTTAGAGAAACAAAGAGTAGACTGATGGTTTCCAGGAGTTGGGAGTGTGGCAAATGGGGAGATATTGTCAAAGAGTAAAGTTCTGGAGGTCTAACGTATACCATGGCGAACATAGGGAATCATTAAACAAAGTTTTGTCATCAAAGTACCACGTTGTACACGTTAAATATATATGTGTTTATTGGTCAATTATACCCAATAAAGCTGGTGAAAAAAACAAAGTGCATAAAAGAGAAGGATGAATTCATTAACATCATCATCATAGTTATTATTATAAAATTAAGTAATAAAATATAATATATAATTAATTATTAAATGTTTAAATTGTTATTATTTAATTACTGACATTAATTGAGAATGTATTACATCCTAGATATTATGTCAAGTTTTTTTGTACATTCACTAATCTGATTCTCCAAAGTATGTAAACTAAGTGGATTGTCAATAGAGAGTCTCAGGCTGGTTGCAGAGTGAGTGGTAAAATCAGGATTCTGCCCCATATTTCCCAATGTTCCACCTGTGCCCTCTACTTGTCCAGCCTCTAGGCCTTCACCTGGTGGGAGAGGGGAGTCAGAATTGTATGGAACAGCTACTCCTGTGTTCCCGGAACTGTCTTAGAGACTGAGGGCCTGGAGGTGGCATGTCAGTCGGGAGAAGCTGCTTTATACAGGATAAAAAATGACCCTCCAGATCTGAGTGACTTATGGCAAATGGTTATTTCTTATCATGCTACATATGTGTAGTGAGTTAACTGTGCTTCCTTCCATGTCCTTTTTTCGCTCTGGCACCCAGGATGATCGGGTAGACCCCATCTGGGCATTGCTTGTTTGATGGAAGAAAGAGAAGTAAATGAGAACAGAATGATATGCTGACCTTTAAAGCTTCTGCTCACATGTCACTGTGACCACTTTTCATTAGCTCAGTCAAGTCACATGGGCACTTCTGGCTTCAGTAGAGTGGAGATGTGTAGCTCTCCTGCTGAGAGTATACTGTTTTCCTATTGCTGCTATAAAAAGTTACTACAAACTTAGCGACTTAAAACGACACGAATTTATTGTCTTACAGTTCTGGAGGTTGGAAGTCCAAAAATCAGTCTAGTCTTACTTGGCTAATGGCAAGGTATTGGCAGGAATGGTTGTTTCTGGAGGCTCTAGGGGAGAATCTATCTCCTTGGCTTTTCCCCACTATAGAGGCTGCTTGCAGTGCCTGGCAAATCACTCCTGCCTTCACCCTCAAAGCCAGCAGCGTAGCATCTTCAAATTTCTCTCCGTATCTCTCTCCACCTCTGTCTCTCTTCTCCCTCTGCTTCCATTGTCATATTTTCTTCTCTCACTTTAACCTTCTCATCTCCTTCTTATAAGGACACTTGCGATTATATTGTTTACCTAAATAATCCAGTACAATCTCCCCATCTCAAGAACCTTGACATCACATCCGCAGTCTCTTTTGCCATGAGAGGTTTTGGGGGTTCAAACCTGAACATCGTTGGAAGATCGTTATCCTTTCTATCACACAGAGGCTCACTCCATGTCAAGGGGCTGAGCCTGACATCCATGGTGTAGGAAATACAATATTCCAGGCAAAGGGCAGCAATGGTTCTGAATTAATCTACTATAAACTTAGAAAACTAATATTTTCACCCCAGAGAAAGCCTCCTAAAATTGGCTGTAACGATCTGGTTTTTTTCTTTTTTTTTCCTTTTTAATGCTAGCAGCTCTAACAATAGAAATGCATATCAGGTACAAAGTCAGTAAAAGAAAAGATTAATTAGCACGACCTGGCAAGGTAGAGGGAAAAGTGAAGGTGAAAGAAAGGAAGAAATAATTAGTAATTTAGTTAATGTAACCAGAATGCTGCAAGTAACAGAAGATCCAAACACAAATGTTTTAAATCATGAAGACTGATGCTTTTTATTTAATGAGACATCTGGAAGTAAGCAATCCCAGGTTTCCTTCACAGATCAATGGTGCCGTGAAGACATGTGCTTTTTCCCTTCTGTGACCCTCAGCATGTTAGCTTTCTTATTTTCATAATTATCACCTCATGGTTACAAGGTGATTGCCTCAGCTCCAGGCATTATGTCCTCATGTTCACTTTTTCAGCAATAAGAAATGGCAATGTGCAGTCCCAGTTAGTTTCAGAAAGCAAAATATACTTCCCAGAAGTCTCCAGTAGATATCTGCTCACTTTATTTGTTTCTGTATTTATTTATATTTTGGCTAGAATGTTGTCTCTGTACTCCATCAATTGCAGGGGGAGGTAGGGATATGGTTGTCGAGTGCAAAGAAATAGGACTGCCTTGGGTGGCATGGTTGTTCTAGTTATGATCCAATGTCTGGACCTGGGCTCATGACAGCCTTGAACAAAACTTGGGTTCTATGGTTGGGAATGGTGGTTTTACAGGCAACTGAGAGTAATGGCTACATATAGAACGCAGTCACTAGTGGCAAAAATCAGCCTTAAAAGCCTTATCTTCTGACTTCCATCTCCATAAACTCCCCTTCTTGTTATGAACTTACTGCTTCTTTGAATTCTGTTGTGCCGAGTGTGTGCTCCCACGACTTTTCTGTGAGTGTGCTGTTGTGTGCCCTTCCTGAGAGAACATGGACATAACAGTAGTTCCCCTTTCCAAGACCCCCAGTGGACACCTGAAACCTAGGATAGTACAGAACCCAAAGGCCATTAATCAGAGCACGCTTCTCTGTTCACGTCTTCCACTCACAAATTTAATGTCCATTCTGACCCCATCTTAACCACTTATCAGGCATTGTGGCTATAACTTTGCAGTGTGACGAACAACAGCAAAACTGGCACAGATTTCTTTTTCCGTCGTCAGTTTCACAGGTAGAAGATTCCTCTTACCATAGATCTTAGCGATCTCAGCATATGATTTTTTTTTCTTTCCTTATTAAGTTACAAACTTTTACCTTTTCACTTAAAGGGAGCACTTTAAGGCTTCTCCTTTGCATATCTGAATTTCCAGCATCACTACTTTTGCACTTCAGTAAAATAAGTGTGACTTAAACACAAGCACTGTGATACCACCATAGTTGATCTGATAACCCGGGGGCTACTAAGTGACTCACTGTCAGGTATACAGCATAGATTCGCTGGGAAAAGGGATGATTCACATCCCGCATGGGACCCAGAATAGTGCATAGTTTCAAACTTATGAATCGTTTATTTCTGGAATATTCCATCAATTTTTTTTTTTATTTCAGAATATTATTGGGGTACAAACACTTTGGTTACATGTATTGCCTATGCACTGCCCAAGTCAGAGCCACAATTGTGGCCACCCCCCAGACAATACGCCCCGCAACCATTAGGTGTGGGTTTACCCATCCCCTCCACACCCCTCCCACCTGCCCGACCCCTGATGAACATTATTTCCATGTGTGTAGATAAGTATTGATCAGTTAGTACCAATTTGATGTGGTGAGTACCAGTGGTGCTTGTTTTTCCATTCTTGTGATACTTCGCTTTGAAGAATGGGCTCTAGCTCCACTCAGGATAATACCAGATGTGTTAATTGTTTTTTATTCATGGTATACATATACCACATTTTATTAATCCACTCGTGTATTGATGGGCACTTGGGTTGTTCCCACATCTTTGCAATTGTGAATTGTGCTGCTATAAACATTCGTGAGCAGATGTCTTTATTATAGAACGTCTTTTTTTCCTTTGGGTAAATACCCAGTAGTGGGATTGCTGGGTCAAATGGTAATTCTACTTTTAATTCTTTGAGGTATCTCCATATTACTTTCCACAGAGGTTGTACTAATTTGCAGTCCCACCAGCAGGGTATGAGTGTTCCTATCTGTCCACATCCCCACCAACATTTGTTGTTTTGGGACTTTTTAATATAAGCCAATCTCACTGGAGTTAAGTGATATCTCATGGTGGTTTTGATTTGCATTTTCCTGATGGTTACAGAAGTTGAGCAATATTTTATATGTTTGCTGGCCATTATTCTGTCTTCTTTTGAAAAGTTTCTGTTCATGTCCTTTGCCCACTTTTTAATGGGGTTTTTGATTTTTTCTTGTTGATTTTCCTAAGTTCTGTGTAGATTCTGGTTATCCACCCTTTATCAGATGTGTAGCATGAAAATATTTTCTCCCATTCTGTAGGTTGTCTGTTCACTCTAGTGATAATTTCCTTGGCTGTGCAGAAGCTTTTTAATTTGATCAGGTCCCATTTATTTATTTTTGTTGGTGCTGTGATGGCTTTGGGGGTCTTCTTCATAAATTCTTTGCCTAGGCCAATGTCTATAAGATTTTTTCCAATGTTTTCTTCTAGAATTCTTATGGTTTCATGTCTTAGGTTTAAGTCTGTTATCCATAGTGAGTTTATTTTTGTGAGAGGTGAAAGGTGTGAATCTAGTTTCAGTCTTCTACTTGTGGCTATCCAATTTTCCCAGCACCATTTATTGAATAGGGATTCTTTTCCCCAGTGTATGTTTTTTTCTACTTTGTCAAAGATCAGATGACAGTATGAGGATGGTTTTATATTTGGGTTCTCAGTCCTGTTCCATTGGTCTATGTCTCTGTTCTTGTTCCAGTACCATGCTGTTTTACTATAGCCACTGGATGTAAACAGATGGAAAACCTTACCATGCTCTTGGATTGGTAGAATCAACATTGTTAAAATGTCTATACTAACTAAAGTGATTTATAGAATCAATGCAGTCCCTATCAAAATACTAACATCATTTTTTGCAGATCTAGAAAAAATAATTCTATGCTTCATGTAGAACCAGAGAAGATCCCATCTAGCCAAAGCAATCTTAAGCAGTGAATATTTTTGGACCACAGTTGATTTTAGATAAGCAAAACTATGGATAAGGGAAGACTACAGTATACTTATTATACTACAGGGGAAACAAAGCCATTTTTTCCATGAAGCAGTTTACAATAATCATCAAACCACCTTGAAGCCAGTTAAACATGACCCTATCTTCTACCGACAGAAAGCAACACTAAATGTTTCTGAGTTGTGAGCAAAAATTTTTGAAAAGACACAGAGGTCCCTGATCCAGATACAGGCAAGCACTTCTGAAACATGTTACTGAATGGGGACACCATTATAGAAGTTAAACACCCAACCACACACTAAGTAAGCTCTTCTCAATGGGTAAATTTTACGTTACTTGAAACTAGGTTAGAACTTTTAAAATCTCCAATAATATGCATTCAAAGTTCAAAGAAAAAAAAGCCTGGTTCAAATTCAAAACATTACAGTCTTTTATGTTCTTCCATAAATAGCATGTTGCCAACTGAAATCAGGCATTAACTAAACTATGATTCAGTAATGTGCTGAGTAGAACTCAAGTAGTGAGAGTAAAAGCAGCAATTATTCTACATGAGGTAACCAATTTGTTAAAAGAGACATAAACGAATTCAATTTTTCCTTGTCAACCATAGATATTTAGCATTTCTGAACACATTTCTCACCATTTAGACTGGTGAGTAGCAACAATTTGATTTATTTATCAAAATAAACTTGCCTTTCATTCCTGAGCTATTGGAGTATTCACAAAATGCAATCACTTGCAAAGTGGCTATGTGAGTTTGGGCAAGTCCCTTCTTGCTGGGCATCACCTATAAAATGAGGACAGTTAGAGTAGGTGATGTGTAAAATCTCTGCCACCCCAAGTTGGGTTAATTCTATACAAACAAAAAGGCAGAAAGCTTTCAGTTGAGGGTTGAGCCCAAGATCTAATCTAGTTTTTACCAACTTTAATTAATGGAAGTATTTTTATTCCCTGAGGGTCAGAGTTTTATTTTATGTAAAATAGTGACCATAATGCCTGCCAGTTCAAGTGCACGTGATAATAAAAATAGATATATGAAAAATTATTTGTGAAGTGGGAAGTGATTTATAAATGCCCTGTAAAATAGTCATTGAAGGTTTTCCAAATGCCATGTACCATGCTAATTTCTGCAGGTACAAGGATGATAATTAGAGGCTCCTGCAATGCATGTTCATTGTGAGAGAGGAGTTAGTAGACAATGCGCTAATGATGAATAACCTTTGTTAGGCGCTTATTCTGTGTAAGCTCTTTTATTTTGCTCATTCATTTAACAAATATTTACTGGGAACGCATTAGTCCCAGGCACTGTTTTGTCACTTGCATTATCTTTTCACATCATCTTCATGCATGAATCTTCACAACTAAATCATGAGACAGGTTATATCAGTGTTTCTTTCAACAAGGATACTGAACCTCAGAAAGTTTGACAACTTTTGCCAACCTCAAAAAGCTACTTATTAGTAAAGCTGAGTTAGGGTGGTAAGCTTTTCTGAATTTACTATCTATCTTTACCTAAAATTTAACTGACCTGTGAAACAGGCAATCAGAGAAGCCTTCAAGAGGTGGAGGGTGGAGGTGTAACCTTGATGTAGGGGATCTCCATGTAGACAGGAGACTCGGGAAGCTCTTTTTAAGACAAAGCGTTCAGCAAATGTAAAGACATGGAAGCAGGAAACAGCCTGGCACCTTAAGGAAACTGAAATGTTGCTAAATAAGTGGGGCCTTTGTGCAGTTATTATTGTGCAAAACTGTGACATAGTCAGTCAGGTTCGTGGTACTTTCCTCCTTTTCCCCTCCCAACCATTCTATTCACTTTGTTCACACTTACTCCCTTCTCTTTCCTCCAATTTATTTTTTTAAGTTGGCCATTCTCAGAGCTGGTTAAAGTGATTTTTTCAGAGGATCTGGACAGCAGCTTGCATTGGTTTCAGCTCAGAAAATACATGCTACCAAAAATAAACTCATTTCTGTCTACAGCTCTGCAGCTGGAGGAAAGAAAGCAGATGGCAACGAAACTAAGAGCAGCCTCCATAAAACACCTTGAACCAGTACAGCCAGTGAGCGCCAGCTCCAGGAGCCCAAAAGGGAAAGTTTGGGGTGTGTGTGTGTTTGTGTGTGTGTGTACCTTTAAACCATCCACAAGGAAAGCAGATCAGAACATTTATTCTGGAAGAAGCTCCCAGTCCACCTGCCCATGTCTCGTGTCCATGTTACAGACAGTAATTAGGGTGGCCATGTGGTGTGGCACAGGGCTCTGGACCCAGGCTACCTGGATTTTTATCCTAGTTCTGCCACTTCTTGTCTTTATGACTTTGGGCAACTTACCTTATTACTCAGCGCCACAGTTTTCTCTTCTTCAAATGAGGATGATAATTTTACTTATTTCCTAGGATTACTGTAATATAAGGAATAAATGTGGTGGTTCATGAGTCAAGCACATGGTAGGTGCTCAAAATGTGACAGCTTTTTCTTTGTTGTTTTTGATGTTGTTTTTGTTGCTATTTTTAGTATCTTACGGAGCACCTTGTATCTTTTATTTCTATTCTTAGAAACAACCACATAATGTACATAGCATTACTTCCTCTTTATGATGGGGGGGGCAAGAATGTTAAAATGACTTGTCCAAGGTTGTTCAGCAGGTAAAAGAACTACAATTTGGACACAAGTCCATCAGACTCTAAAGTTCATGCTTTTTCTGCAATATCCAGTAGTGTCTCAGAGAATAAAACAAGGACAAGATAACTGAACAAGGATATGTTCAGGGATAATAGAACAAGGACTAGAATCCTGGGTAAATGGGGTCCTAGGGAATCAGCTGTACACGGGGAATTTTGAGCGTAGAATTAGACAGTCCTGGCTGTGAATACAACCTCTGCAGCTTACTGAAGGGGCTTCCAAAAATGATTTAAAGACATTGAACCTCAGTTTTCTCGTTTTTATAAAGGGATTTTGTTGTATAACTCCTGACTGCATAGGGGTTTTGTTGAGATTATTTATCTCAGCTTAATTTTTAATACCCTAAGGAAGCCATTGATTGACACCATGACTAAATCAACTCTCTCGTCATAGACACTCATCACACTAGGCAACTCTTATTGTAGCGTATATTTCATTGGCAATTTCTAGTCCTCATTTTAGTCACTGGTTTATGTTTTTGTCCCATTGACTGTACACACCAATAAGGGCTGAGCTCCTCAGTCCAACACCCAGCTCAGGGCCTGCTGCTATACACAGTATGAGCCAACTCCGTAAAAACGTTAATGCTTTTATTTCTTCACATTCTGTCTCTGAGTCCAGTAGTCCATCATCTGCTGCTTAGCTAGCCCAGCACCCCTGCACCTCAAAAGCTCAAGTGGTGAGCTTATGAACCAGAATGAGAAGACAGCAAGAAACAGATTTTCAAGGCTGGTTTAAGCTATATATTTTCAGTGTTTAAAATAAGTAACCAAAAATTAAAATGCACTGTTTGCCTTTCCTCATTTTTGGTTATTTTTCACCAAAGCTAAGGACAAACAGAGGCCAATGATTCCAGTCCTAGAAGGTCAATAAAGTTGGGTGTCACAAGAAAACTAGCTAAGCTATGCTCCCACCCTCTGTGTAAGTGTCCACACCTCCCTGGCTTCCTCAGCTGCAGAACAGAGTCCAGGGAAGGGGCCTGCCCACTCTCTCGGCGAGTTACAGAGATGAAATGAGTGTCTGAGGGGAGAAGTGGTGCACACTCAGTTCTCATCTTACCCCAGCCACTAATTAGCCAAAGAGCATCAGACAGCCCGTCTCCCTATCCTGACCCTACTTTCCTCTGTGAAGTAAGAGGTGCAGTTGAGATGATGTCCGAGGGCTTTTTCAGGAGAAAGGACTGACAATAGCATCTTGGTCAAAAAATCAAAGGATATGAAAGTTAGAAAGACCTCCACGAAATCATTGAGCCAGAACCTCATTTGGTGTATGAATTGTTCTCCTGTGCAGCCGGGGGAGCAAACCATTCCTGCTGTTTGTTCTTTGGTATTGTTCTGAAGGCTACAGGTCTATCTTGTAACCACAAACACATTGCTGAAGATACGGTGAAAATTCAATCCCTACTCCATCAGCAATTAAAATGCGATCTTCAGAGATGTTTTAAAATGCAAGATGGTGTAGAGAGTTTGCATATGATAAGAGTTTGCAAGTGTGTCAACCACAAAATGCTTTTCCTTTTCAAGGCAGGATATCGTATTTTAGCATGTGCTTCAGTTTTGGGGATCAGAGACCCAAGCTCAAATTCGGATTCTGTTGTTTACCATTTGTATTACTGTAAAACCCTGAACTCTTTGTATCCGTATGAGAGTAATTATACTGTAGAGATGACGGTGGTAATAATGAGGAACTGTGATTGTCAACACTTGAAAATAGAGATGAAAACAGAAAAGCCGTTTCAATTTCTTATGCTAGTTGTTTCTTTTCTCCTTTTCAGAAAAGAAAAAGCCAGAGCAAGTCTATCTGACAGTTCAGAATTCACAGCATGTACATATTTTATTTAAATTGTTTCATGACTTAAAATATATCCTTGCAATAGTCAACAAGACTTAGGCAGAGGAAAGTTTTGATTTATTCAATTTGTCACTCTAGGTAATATAAAGTATTAATTGCCAAGGCAGAATAAATTATGTTCCATTCCTTCTGTATAAGTTTATGAGGAAACAAGCCAAAGAAAGATAAATATTCCCTCATTTCTTGATGTAACCAACATGAGAAGGACCAATGAGCAGCAGAACCAGAAAGGGTGTGCTTTAATGGCATGGATGTCCAGTGGAAATGAGGAAGAACTGATCCCTGGTCACAGACAAGGTGCATCCTTGAGACCCAGCCCTACTCCTCCTGGGAGGTGACAATGGGGTCCTACATGGGGATGCTGTGGCCCGGGAAAAGACTAGGTCTGCAGTGGGTCAGACTCCTCCTGGGGAGCTGTGCAGACATCTCAACACCTCTCAATTAGTCTGCCAGGGCTGCCATGACAAAGTACTACACGTCACGCTGCTTAAACAACTGAAATTTATTTTCTCTCAGTTCTAGAAAACAGACGTCCAAGATCAAAGTGTTCACGAGGTTAGTTTCTTCTGAGGCCTCTCTTCTTGCTTGCAGGTGGTCTTCTACTCTGTGTCTTCACAGTCTTCCCTCTGTACTTGTCTGTGTCTAAACTTCTTCTTCATATAAGGACACCAGTCATACTGGATTACAGCCCCACTGATGACTTTATTTTAACTTAATTATCTCTGTAAGAACCCTATCTTTAAATATGGTCACATTCTGAGATACATATGAATTTCTGGAGGGACACAACTCTGCCCATAACAACCTTCAACCCTCAGTCCATGGTTAGGAGAATGGAGCTGTGTGATTTTTGCCATTTCTATCTTTTCCTTTAGACTCATACATACAATCATTGGACTCTTTTCTAGGTGTTTTGTGTTAATTAGTATTGAATTAAATCCAATAAAATGGACACACTTGAAAGAATTGAAACAGGTTCTAAATTATGGAAGTTAAGCTCCTGAAAATATAAATAAATGGCTTATTTTATTTGATGCTGCCTAAGCTTCAGGTGTACCTTTTGTACAAATAGTTAAAAGGAAAGGACATCTCACCCATGTGGAGTTTGAGATATAGAGCAGAAAAGAGCAAGACAAAGCAAGTAAATGTAACTGGAGTCAATGCGATGAAGGAGGTGATACAGGAGTGTTGAATAATTCTGGACGGTGAGTTCGAGTTATTCAGATGTAAGGGTTTGAGAGATAAGAAGGATGCTATTTTAAACAATGGAAAGTCTTTGAGGAAATATCTAACCTGACTCCTTTGGAAATGCTTACCACGCTAGTATGGTTGGAGCCCAAAGTGGGAGGGGCTAGGATGCCCAAGAGTCTAGGTTTCAAATTGGCAAAAAAAAATGTCCCAGAGGGATTTGTTGAACCAAAACTCAGCCCTGCCTACTTGCCAATTTTACCATCTTTGTTATTTTATGCTGGTGCTATTTTTATTCACAGTTGTTCTTTTTTCCTACTAGAGATGGAATTCAGTCCAAGTTTCTTTCTGCACTCTCTTTACAGTGTTCTGTTTTGTTTCTTTCCCTGAGAAGACCAGAGGATGTGCCTGACCCTTTTCAAAACTATAAAGTGGGCATCATTGTCCCCAGCACACTTTGATAACTCCATCTGCCCCTGCCATTCCCTTAGTACCCTCAGGTTGCTCAGTGGTTGTTTGCCTCTAGAAGACGAGGGCAGATTGGGAAGAATGAAGTAGCCTAGAATTGAGCCCTGATCTTAGAGATGCAAATTTGTGCAGCTTTAAACTCCTGCTGGAAGGGACTAATCCCAGAGCTTCCAGAGCCTATGAGGAACATCATCATGGTAGAGGGTAAAGGATAATCTCTGGTTCTTTTTATTAGGGGACCAGTACGTTCCACCCAATTCAAAAAGGTCAACAAATCTTTGTCCAGGTTAATAGCACACACAGTGTGCTTACCCGTGTGTATTAGATATAAGGAATTGCTTAGAATATACAATGTGTAATCATGACCCATTTTCACACACAAATGACACTCCACCTACCTCAGGTCCTGGATATTGTTCCAGTGTTTTCCCCTCCCCTCATACCAAGCACATTTCACGACAGGGGCATCAAATCACTCTCAAGCTCTCAGAACAGCCCCTATGTATAAATACTGGGGTTACTATATTTCATTCATTTATTTGGTCCTATATGTATGTGACAAACATTTTTTGAGGAGCTATTTCATGCAAAGCATTATTTTGGGGGATACAGAGATGAACAAGGCATGACCTTTATTGATGGCTTCTTTGAGGCATTACATTCTAAGGCTACTCATAAACTATTCTCAGAAAGTCAGCACCCTCATCCACCTCATGTTTCCTGGGTCATGACAGACAGTAGATCAGAAGGGCACCACTTGCTAGAGGCTAAAACTCGGTGACGGTTGACAATAGGAAATAGGAAAAACATATGAATCTTCAACCACAAAAGTACAGATCAGCTAACACAAAATCTCCACAGATACATCCAAAGTAAAGCTAATATAACTTATCGATAGCATAGTGATAAGTGATGCTTTGAGAAAAAGCTTAATTTTTTTCTCACTCCTTTCCCCATTAAATTTATAACCAACTCCTGTCGATTACACCTCCTTATCGTTTTCTATATTAATACCTTCTTCTCCATTTCCCCTGCCACCATCTTGGATCACACTCATTTTATCTTTTGCCTGGGATATTATACTAGTTTCCTGGAGACCTGGAAAGGAGACCTGTCATGTCTCCTTCCAACATCTCTTGACTCTAATATATCTCCTCCAAAGCTGCCAAGCTGATCTCTCTGACATGCAACTGTCAATGAGCACTGTTCTTACCTGAAAGTTTTTAGTGACTCCCTATTGCCGATGGTGTGAATTTCAAACTAGTGTACAAAGCCCTTCATGATTTGGCCCTGTAACCCTGTCCAGTCTAGGTGTACAGAACAGCTTGTGGGTTAGCTCCAGGTGTTAGCTCACTCTCCCCAGTGCCCAAGATTCCTTCCTTATAAAGTACATCTTGCAAAATCATGATAACTTTTTAAGATTTAGTGCAGTTGTTCCTTCCTCTGAGTGGCCTTCTCTGACTACCCCTTGCCCAAATATATCAACCAATCCAGCTTTGCACCCTCCCCCAACTCTGTGCACATTTCACCAGAGTTATGGTTTATTATGTCCCTTTCGGACATAACTGCCTTGTGCATCCCCAGATGTTCAGCCACGTTAGGGCCCGAGCCAGTCTTATTCATTTTTATGTCCCCAAACCTTGAACAGTGCCTCCTGCATAGTATTAAAATATTTGTCCAATAAACTTGTGTCAATGAATTTAAATACAGAATTAATAAATGAAGAGTGAATGGATGGCTAATTTCCTCAGTGCAATTAGACTGGAAAATGGGTAATCATTTAGAGATGTTTATATCTCAAGTTGTTACAACATCTTTAAAATGTTTTGGGTGTTTGAACAGAGAATTGTCCATGTTCAGGAGGATTCATTGATTCAGAATATCTCAAATCGGAGTTGTTAGGATTCTGTACTATTGTCGATTGTTTATACATGCATTTCTCCAGATAGATAGCTGGTAGTGTTCTTGAAATAATTGGCCACACCTCCCCTATCACTATATTCCCCACCCTCAATAAAAATAAATATGCTTCATAAACACTGGGTTTTTAAAAAATTGTTTTTCAAAATTGTGGTAAAATATACATATCATAAAATTTTACCATTATAACCATTTTCAAGTGTATGATCCAGTTGCATTAAGTATATTCATATTGTTGTCCAACCATCACCACTATCCATCTCAAGAACTTTTTCATTGTCGCAGCTGAAATTCTGTTCCCATGAAGCCCTAACTCCACCTTACCTCCTCCCTCTAACTCCTAGTAACCTCTAGTCTACTTTGTGTCTCTATGAATTTGACTGTTCTAGGTACCTCTTATAAGTGGAAACATACAATATGTGTTTTTTTGTGACTGGCTTATTTCACTTATTATAATGTTTTCCAGATTCATCCATGATGTAGCATTTTGTTCCTTTGTAAGGCTGAGTAATATTCCATCGTAGGTATATACCATATTTTGTTTATTGGTGGGCATTTGGGTTGTTTCCACCTTTTGGCTATTGTGAATAACACTGTTACAAACATCGGTATACAAATATCTGAGTCCCTGCTCTCAATTCTTGTGTGCATATACCCAGATTAAAATTTCCGGATCATATGGTAGTTCTGTATAAATTGTTGAAGAACTGCCAAACTGTCTTCCACGGTGGCACCATGTAACATTCCCACAAGAAATGCACACGAGTCCCAATTTCTCCACATTTTCACCAACACTTATGTTCTGTTGGTTTTTTTAAAATCATAGTTAGCCAAATGGGTGTGGCCTCATAAATACTTGTATATAAATGAAAAAGCAAACATGATCTACTGAGGTTCTCTATAATGAAGACCCAGCAAGCAGGTTAATAAAAATAAATGCACAGGCTTTGGGGGTAAATTTCTGGTTTTTCCATTTACCAGCTAGGTAAATCAGGGA
Source organism: Daubentonia madagascariensis (assembly GCA_023783475.1). Lineage (NCBI taxonomy): Eukaryota > Metazoa > Chordata > Mammalia > Primates > Daubentoniidae > Daubentonia > Daubentonia madagascariensis. Next base: position 11,707,124 of record JAKFHU010000908.1, read on the forward strand.
GAAATCAGTATTTTTATTTTTCCCCATCTAAAAATGGGCTTGATGATATCCAGTATTCAATGTTATTTTGAGAAATAAATAATGTCAATAAAATTGCTCCTGAAAGCATTATTCCAAAGAGACCCGTTAATAGTGCAATTATTCCAATTTCAACAAATCAGGTGATCTGGGGTTTTTAATGCCACCCATCCCCTCCCCCAAACGTTAGATAACAACACTCTGTGTTTCCATTTCCTTAGAAATGAGGGAGGACACTGGCTGGGAGTCAGGAGTCTGGGGTCTGTGTCCTGAATCCACTTATAATGAGCAAGAGATCTTGCCTAAGGTACTTCACTTATTGGAGCTTTTATTTTCTTCACTGAGAAGTAGTGAACAAGATGACCACCTTGAAGCATGGTGGGGAGGAGCAAATGAGATAATGTCTGGACGAAAGTGTTGAAGACCTGAAATAGATAATAGCCATATTTGACTTTAAATCTCTGCTCTCTGCAGGGTGAAAATGAGCAACAATTGTTCAATCAGAGAAGCTAATCTGGGTTTTCATGCACTGTGTTCCCCTTTTCCCCACCTGCGATGGAGGATCAATGAGACAATGCATGTGTATAATTCCCTTGAAAGTGCTTCGGAAAATATAAAGTACTATAAAATGTAGACTGTCATTACAATTCTTACTAGGGGCCTGATTCAATGCTATTAAAATTTGACAGCAGGCAAGATAGAAAAGGCAGGCAGATTTCCAAACAGATAATAACTTTTATCAGCATCACACTGAATCTGAAGCATGTGTGCCCTTGTATTCAGCAATGAAAATAGCTGCAATTAATTTGACCACCAAGCAAAGCCATGAATTAATGGGAAGTCATTCTCTGAGGGACATTTTTCCCAATGAATGGGGAAAAAATAATTGAAATAATTAAGCAGATATGTTGGTCATGCTGATCTGACGCTGGTATCAGGGCAGACTTCACTTGTGCATACACCATTTTCACCTGCTTGTACAAAGGCGAATGGGAAGATCAAGGCATCTCCAGAAACAGAGAGAGTCAACATTGTGGCCAGGTCATTAACAGACAACAAGTCAACCAGTCATATTGTACACATGGGGAAACCGGAGATCAGAGGTGTAGTGACACATCTTAGGTCACCCAACTAGATGCGAACCAGGCCTAGAACTCATGTTTCACAAATGCCACATCAAAAAGAATAATGTGCTTTCATTCAGAAGATCTTGGTTTGAGTCCAGACTTTGCTATGTTAAGAGTATGACCTCAGTGAAAGGTCAGTATTTCTAGGTTCCATTCAAGCTTTGTTATTTTAAAAGTGTAGGACAAACATTCCAGTGCCTTTTTTTAAACATTTGACCTAAAATTGCTTTGTCAAAACCTTAATTAGTTACTAAGTGTGGACAATTTTCTCATTAGCAGGCCACATCTGGAATCCACACCTGACATAGAGCAATGTTTCTCAAACTGGAACATGTAATCCAATCACCTGAGGAGCTTGCCAAAATTCAGATTTTGATTCACATAGTTGAGGTTGGTTACTGAGGTTCTGCATTTCTAACCAGCTCCAATGTGATACTGCTGCTGCCAACCCATGGATCACCCTCTGAGAATCAAGGACAGAGAGAATGCAGAGACCACCTCCCACATAGACCTCTGGAGTATTTTGTTATCTTAATTGTATCCACCAGCATCATGGAAGTATGCTATGCTATGCTTCAAACCCACTTCAAAGATGAACAAATGTTGACATAGATTAAGACCACTTCCTCATTACAAAATCTTTCTCAATACAATGCTCTCTTAACTTAGCTATCTTCCTATCACCATAGCAATTGACATTACACAATAAATGGCAGGGTCCACTATGAGGAGAAATAACCCTGACAAATCTGTGACTTCAACTTTGTTCCTAATTAAAGGTAATTATCTTTGGGCACTGATCTCATAATTTGGGGGGACAGGTGTATCTCCTCATTAGCAGTGGACAATTTCCTACCTAGCCAGGAATCTTCTGATGTCTTAATGGCAAGAAAAATATGCAGATATTTTTCTATGACCCCCTTTATAGCTCAGCAAGTTGCATTTCAGAATCTCCCTCCATCTCAAACTGAAAAGAGAGGAGTATCATTGAATTTATAATCCTGCTCTGCTGCTGCTAATGATGATGATGAAAGAAATCACTTATTAAGTATTTACAGTGCACAAGGCATTGTTCTAGGCATTTTATTGTGTGACTTCATACACTTTTTATGACACAGAGATAGATGCCAATGACATTGAGATAGATGCTATTATTAGTTGTTAATTTTAACTCACCTACCCAAGGTTGCACATCTAATAAGTGGGAAGTCAAAACTTAAATCTGGATGATCTGAGTCCAGAGTCCACGCACCTGACATCCACAGTATGAACATAAAGTTCAAATTCCTGCCATATAAGGTCTGCTATGACATCATCGCCATAGAACCTTCCAGTCATAAACTCAGCCCTCTTTCCCACTTCCTCTTTCCCTTTCTTTTAGAAAGTGTTCTGTTTGCACATTTATCTCCCCATGGATCTCATAAGGTATGGATCAGATCTAGTTTATCTCTGTATTTCCAATGTCTAGCACTTACTAATGGCTCAATAAATTCTTATGGACTGAACCCTACTGCATTGTAGAGATGAGAAACAAAGGCCCTTATCACTCAGACCACCCAGTGAGGGGCAGAGCCAGGGCTTACACCCTGGTTGTATGACTAATGAACCATGGATTGTCCCCCTATATTCTACATATAAGTATGGAACACATATATCATGAACACACTTTTAAAAATTCATACTGAGAGAATTAGAAAATACTAATTCAGTGTATCATGAATGAGAAAGAAACCGAGGGGGAGTATTTGAGAGAAATTACATTTTGACAACATACTAAAAGCCTCCTGACCTTATTTAAGTGGAGTGAGTGGCAGCAGCTATAACAGAAGGTGCTGAGGAAATCCAGTGCCCATTCTTGTTCGAATAGGCCTTTTAAGTCATCTTTCATTTACATTCAGAGCCATTATTTGGGACATAAATTACTAGAGGGCAATTGTTTCCTTTTCTAATGGTTCTGAGTGGGTGAGGTCATTATTTGTGCATAAAGTATAGGATATAAAATTCACATTCCAAGTATCTCTGGGGCTCACACATGCCATGGAATCATCACCAAGAAAAATAAGTGAATTGGGGGAACATTTTCTCTTTGGTATAGAATCATGTCTTTGGAAAGAAGCATATTTTATACATTTATTATTATTTATATTATTTATTTATTTATTTGTGCATTTATTATTCAATTATCCATTCAATGAACCAGCAAACATCTATTCGTTCATTCAACGCATTCATTCAAAAGATACCTATTGAGCCTCTTTTGTACAAGGCACTAGGATGTGGGTACAGCATAGAATGGTGATGGAAATAGATGAGATATCTGCCCTCTCTGTGTTTCTAGTCCAGGGCCTGAGAATATAAGATGACTGCTCTTGCTCTCAAGGAACCCACAAATCTGTAAGTGTCTATTAAGAATTTATATACATTTCAACTTCTGCCTGCATGTAGCTATGATTGATTGGTTTAAAAAACAAGGGTGGATTGACAGGCACATTTCCTTGTACATATATATTATAGTTTACCACCACAGCCTTTTTACCAATGCAGAATTTATTAGGAACTCAGGAAGGCTTAATTGATCTCTCCAGCATGATACAGCAGAAGAGAAAAGGAAAAATGAATTAGAAACCAGGCTTATCACCCTACATCTACTCTGCACATTTTCCACTATATCACTTGAGTCAGCATGTGGCCTTTTTCAAATATTCAGTGCATAATTAATATGATAGCGACACTCATCTTTTAATTGCTAGATGTTGATATCTAATATGTACTAACCCTTTTGAGATATATCAGAAAGAACACACAGTTCTTAAGTGCTTTCCTATCTGCTAGGAGCTTGCATTCTGATGTGACAACTCTAATACCCTCAGTGGGTAGTGCTGATTTGAGGAGCTAGAACTTATACCTATCCTAAAGACAGACATGTCTTTTAATTTCATCCAGTTTCTCCATCCAGGCATGGTTCAGTCATACTAATTAGTATCCCTCTCTCATAACTTTTAGCAACGACCTCTTGTCTGAATCCTGATGGCTTTGGATGTTAGCTTGTCCTGGTTTGGTTTCAGCAGCAGTGATGAGATAAACTACAATGAGATTCTCCTGTGTATCCATTATGTTTTTCCTCCTGGGATAAACTGGAAGTGAGCAAGGCAGCAGGCTAAGTAAAGCAGGTCAGAGCCATAGTAAATCAACCTTAATGAAGATCATTGTGGCTGGGTGGTACAAGTTGGTCTTCTTCTGGACTGAGCTTGCCAGAGTACCAACTCTGTGACTTAATCCTTAAGGCAGTTTCTGGCAATATGACCTCCCAGTCTCCAACCCACCTGCCCTGACAAAACACTTTCATGGGGAATGTTTTATGTCCTTTGTCATATTCTTTTGCTGCACCATATTGCTCTGATCATTTCTGTGGCGACCACCTGTATGCACCTGTATCCTGATATTACTCTGTTTCAGCCATGTGGGACACCTGACATGAGCCTGCTCAACCATTTCTAAACATACGCACACCAAAAAATGACAAAGGATTAACACCTCCTGAGGTTGCAGGCCTAAAATTGCTGAGCAAATACTGGCCTATCCAGTGTTGCTTTGGGGGAGAAGTCTGAGGTGCATTCTACACAGTTCCTCAGATGTCCCCAGTGGGCCTGAACTCCAGACACCCAGAACGGTAACCAAATTCAATAACGCACAGTGGAATTGGCTTTCTTGCCTCTCCTTTTACTCTTTCTAGTCCTTCTACTCTCATCCCCTGAGGTCACTACCTAAAGCAAATTACCTAACACAAGCCCTTCTCTCAGGTTCTATTTTTATGAGAAACCAAGCCAAAACAACATGTAAAACTATGTTTTATAATCTTTTTAAACACACACATTTGATGGTTACTTTTATGTTTCAACTTGACTGGATTAAGGGATACCCAGATAGCTGGTAAAATATTAATTAAGGGTATGTGCAAGGGTGTTTCCAGAAGAGATTAGCCTTTGAGTCAGTAGACTGAGTAAAGAAGATCTGTCCTTCCCAATGTGGGTAGGCACTATCCAATCCATTCAAGGCCTGAATATAACAAAAAGGTGAAGAAAAGGCAAATCCTCTCTCTCTCTTTAAAGCTGAGACATCCATCTTCTCCTGCCCTCAGACATTGGAACTCCAGGTTCTCAAGCCTTCAGACTTCTAACCCGAACCTGCATGGCACCCCTACCCTGTTCTCAGACCTTTGGCCTTGGACTGGAAGTTACACCAGAGGCTTTCCTAGTTCTGGGTCCATCAGACTTGCATTGAATTATACCACTACCTTTTCTGGTTCTCCAGCTCGTGGATGTTATATCATGGGACTCTCAGCTTCCATAATCACTTGAGCCAATTCACATAAAAAAACTCTTCTTATCTCTCTATCTATCTATATCCTATTGATTCTGTTTCTCTGGAGAAACCTAACCATTATAACATGTGACATGGCATAAAGTTAGGAAAATATTCATAGGCCAAAACATGGAGAAAACAAGAGATCAAGAGAGGTGAGCAAGTACCCAAGTCAGAGGCTGCCCTGGGGATATCTGCTGATTTTTCGTGGCCCGAATCTTTGGTTTTAGAAAGATGCATAAAGATAGGAAATAAAATTCAGACTAATTCAAGGAAAACATAGATTTGAGACCCCCACATAAAACCAAAACTTCTGAAATATGACACTGTCAGAGAATAGACTAAAAAATAAACACCAAGATAAAAGAGAGAGTACAAACATTTAATTGTTTTTGCCTTTTTTGGGGGCGAGGGGAGATAAACGTGTCTCCTTTGAGAATTTATAATGGCACTCTACTGATCATGAGATTTGAGGGCTTGAATTAGACCAATTTGGAAATCCCCAACTGAAGAATTTAGTTTAAAGGTGTTCTAGGTCTTTGCGTAATTCTGGATCGTTCCTAAAATCTGCTTTCTCTTTCCCTTTAACTATTCCTTCCATTTTTATACAGTAATTCTTCCACCCTTTGTCTAGTCTACTTAAAACCTATATATCCTACACAGTTTAAAAGCTATATTATAGAATTTGGGTATGACTTTGTAGACTATGAGAGCCATAAAAGTCTTTTAAGTGATGTGATCAAACAGTGGAAATTTTTTAGAATGGAATACTCTCCAGACTACTATTTTTGCTCCTGAAAGAGTTTTCAGATATATAAATAAATGGTGATTTGATTATAATAGAACAATGCTCCATAGGCTGGAGAAACATGTCAAATGAATAAAAAGCAATGTACTTGGAATTACTATAGAAGTAGATGCTTACTGGCCCCAAGTACAATCTGTATTGACTTTCTTTTAAAATCAGTGGCTTAGAAAGGAAGATAATAACCATCTCATTTCAAGTAGAGAATTAAACATTTTGGCCTGTTCAGAAAATGGTCAAGGGAAAGGCTTTCTCTACAAATATTCTCGCAAATAGAGTGCTTTCTTTGGCAGGGCTGGGCAATAAAGAAGCAACTTTCTCATTTTCATTCAATTGGTAATTGTGGCTAAAATCTTGAGGTTGGTGCTCTACCAACACCATAGTGTAGAATTTGGACCTTCCATGTAGAACAGACTTCATAATTTAACCTGATGAATCTGTTTCCAAAGCCTAATACCAACAGGTACCTAAAGATTCCTTCTGAGAGTCAATATATGCCTTCTACAAAAGGTATCTGAGTAGCAAGAAGACTGGGACCATATCCTTGTATTTTAATTTTGATTTACCCATTCCAGTTCTCCACCTGGCTTCACTCCCAGACTCATAACTTCAAACTCCCTTCTATCATAGATGTCTTTGCCCTTTGAGAAAGTTAATGACATCATAGAACCTATTGTCCACGCTAATGTTGCCTTGTAAATCACATAACATGTCAGAAGACTTTTTTTTAATACTATCAATTTTTTTCCACTTACACTTGTTTTAGGGCCTGATGTCTGTTCCATTAGTAGGAATGTTTCATTTGTGCTTGAAAGGGATATATCTTCTTTAGTTATGGGGCATAGGGTTCTATATTTGTCCATTATGTTGAGATTGTCAATGCATTGTTCAAACCATCTATGTTTACTACTTATTCATTTATTCCTCTATCAATTACTGGGAGTACTATCAAATACTGAATGTATTCAAATTCCCACTTTATTGGTGGATTTGCAAATTTCAGTTTTCAGTTCTATTGGTTTTAAGAATTATATCTTTCTAATGAGTAGTAGTCATCACATAGTGAAGGTTTTATCCCTAATGAGTTTTTACTTAAAATCTATTTGCTGGATTTCAATACTGCTACATCAATTTTTTGTTGCTTAGTGTTTGCCACATTTTTATCTTTTTTTGCCTTTTTAATTTTAGCCTTTCTGGGCACTTGCATTCTTATAGATAGTATGTAGTTAAATAGTCCAAATTTTGATCCTTTATTGGTAAAACTCTTTCATTCTTATGATCTATATTGGTAATTACAGATATATTTTTATTTACCTTACCATATTATTTTGTGCTTTCCCTGTATATCCTGCTTTTTAAAGCTTTTTTTCCTCCCTTCTTGCTTTCTTTTGAGTGATCTTTTTTTTCATTTATCCTTCTATTTGTTTAAGATTATAGACTATCTCTTCTCTTAGGCTTTGCTTAAAATGTTAACATCTACACTAAGGAGATTCTAATATAAATAAATTTTTCTACCTGCCTCTTGAAAATTTTAAGGAACAAAAATACTTAAAGTATTAGCATTCACCTCCTCTCTTACTTCTGTTATTATTGGCTATACTTTAATTTCTCCTCATTTTCTGCTACAAAATTAATTAATAGTTCTATTATTGTCTTACAGACCCCTTTGCCTGTTTCTTTACATACCATTCTTTTGTTTTTGTTTCAGTTTTTGTTTCAGTTGACCCCTTTGCCTGTTTCTTTACATACCATTCTTTGTTGGACTTTAGTATTTCCTTTTAAATTTAATTTCCTTCTATTTGAAATTCATCTTTTAGAATAAGGTCATTAAGCGAGGGTCTGTTGGTGGTAAACTCAGGCAGTACAACATGCTGGTTAAGATTGCAAATGCAGATGCTGGGAGCGGTGGCTCAGTCCTGTAATCCCAGAACTTTGGGAGGCCAAGGTGCAGGAGGATCATTTGAGGCTAGGAGTTGGAGACCAGCCTGGGCGAGACCCCCTCTCTACAAAAAATTTTAAAAAATACCTGGGCTTGGTGGTGTGTGCCTGTGGCCCTAGCTACTTGAGAGGCTGAGGCAGGAGGATCCCTTGAGCCCAGGAGCTTGAGGCTATAGGCTACTGCACTCCAGCCTGGGTGACAGAGCAAGACTCTGTCTAGAAAAAATAAAGAAAAAGGAAAAAGAAAGAAAGAAAAAGATATTGCAAATGTTGGAAGAACATTGGATTTAAAACGTAGCTCTTCCAGTTACTACATTTGTGATTAATTCCCTTGTGCCTCAGTTTCCTCATTTGTAAAATGAGAAGATTAATGATATCTGCCTCATAGAGTTGTTGGGAAAATGAAATGTGTTATACACTTACATGCTTAAAACAGTTTCTAGTACAAACCAAACCACCACTATTATTTTAAAGGATTTAGGCTGAATTTTGACCATTCAATAAATGGTCAAAAATCACTGTTGGTTATTATAAGGCAAAAAGACTAGGTTTTAAAATAAAAATAATTGTGTTTGAGCCCTGATCGTGGGCAAGCAACTCAGTTCCTTGGTTCCTCAGTTTTACCATCTTCCATGACAGATTCAGTGAATCCCGTTTACTGCACAGGGTGGAGCCAATTTCTGCTATAGAGGTTTCACCGACCACTCTAGGCTGAATTGTCTCCTCTGGGTTCTTCTGGCATCCTTCCACCTCCCTTGCTTTGGTAGTGTTTACCATGTAGTTTGGAAGTGATCACTTTCTTGTCTGGCATTCCCATCAGTTCCTTAGAGACAGCAAGGGCCAGAGATGCCATGCATTTGTCTCTGTTCATTGAGGGAGGACCACTTCCGCCCTTGCTTCTGCCTCTTAGCTCATCCCTCTATGAATCTTTCCCCAGAGAGGTGGATTTGCCAGTCAGAGCCCAGGAGTTTTGTTGGGCCATGTCTTACAAGAGTGGACTACTATCCCTTAAATGTCAGAACCCTTGTGAGAGAATGAGTCACACTTTTTTCTTCTTGAACTTCAGTAGCTGTTTGATAAAATGTGTTTAGTAAATAAATAAATGAATGATGTGTACAAGTGCTCTATTGACTTTGAAGGGTTAACAAATCTCAGATATACATAAAAACATGAAACAGCATTATGTTGTTGAAATTTCTTGTTTCACAGCCTTTCCCAAGGCTTTATCTATAATATTTTTCTTTATTTAATCCATTTTGATGCTTCTTTCCGTATAAGGACATTTATCCCCCTAGAATGTTGCCTGCAGACATTATAAAAACCGTTACCATGTCTAACTACAGTCAAATCTACTCATATCTGCACAAACAGCAACCCCCTTAGGGCTGCTGAGCATGTACCTGCAGCTGGCATCTTCTATTATCTTCCTTTATCAGATAACTGCACTTCCCATAGGGGTACCCCTCCTAACTCATCTGGCCCTGCCGTTTGGCTCATGCAGAGCACAAAGTCAAAAAATCATTGTGCACAAAGGCAGAAAAGATTCTGTGGCCAAAGGCTGGTGCAGTTACCCATATCAGTCAACATTTTCTGAAAAAAGTTATTTGACATTACCTATAAATAATTAATCTAATAGCTCCAATTTAAATATGTACAAAAGGAGACAGAGAATAAAAAATGAAGGGACAGAAAGAGGGTGAAAAAATCATGTCTTGTTAGATAAAGTCTTATTTTGCAGAACTTCTATATCACTGAATCCTTCTGAAAGTAGCGCCATGGTTGACATGGTCTGGAGTCAGCTTGCGTTCAGATTCTTCATTCATTCAGCAAGTATTTATTAGTTCCTATTAAAATTAGGACCTGGATGCTGGTAATGCTAAGATAAATAAGATACTGGCCTACCTTTAAAGTGCTCATATGTCATAGAGTGTAAAAGAAATGGAGAGAAAAGAGACAGAATACAAAATGTAACAGACCCTCAAGAGCCAGATGCTTTGGAGATTTGTCCTAGAGGCAATCATTTCTATACTCATACCTTACACCATCTCCCCAGGCTATGTGTTTAAAGTTCCACTCGATCTTGAAAAACAGCCTCCATTACTCCAGCTCCATTTACCAAGTGGGCCCCCCTCTCTCCCTGCTTCTTAGTCTGTCAGTTCCTGGTTTTCAGACAGGATACTCCTCCTGGTTCCCTCTCTTGCTCACTCCCATTAGTCATTTTATCATTATTTCTTGTTTCTGTTCTAACTACCTTTTCACGTTGATCCTTTCCCTTCAGCCCACTGCTTGATTAAGATCCTCTTCCACCAGTACTCACTCCCGGCTTCTGACTGGTCCCCTTGCTTTCTTTCTCTTTCCATTCCTATCTGTCTCAGGGACTGGCTGTAATAAAGACACAAATATTAGCTGAGTGAATGAATAAATGAATGGTTATATTGAATCTTAAAGAAGGAGACTAATGTACACAGAATTTAAATAACTTGTCCAAAGTTAGATGACTTCTTATAGTAGAAGACAAATATTTAATCCAAGATCTTCTGACTTCAAGATTGGTGCTATTTCACTATCCCATGTTCAATATCCAGAACATTAGGGATAGGATATTTTCTAATTCCATAATATGAAGAATATTTTTTAAAATTTACAATATATTTAATAATCGAGACAAAACTATGTTCCTAAAAAGTTAAAATCAAGGTTTATTAAAGAAGGAAACACCCCCCAAGGTGTTATAGCCATTTTGATATACGAGGTCCATCTGGAAAGTATTCAGCCATGTAATATGAAAAATAGAGACATTTATTGAAGAAGATACAAGATACAAGAAACATTGTACATAGGACAATGATGCCTCAGTCCCCTTCAAAGTAGTCACCTTGGGACCTCACACAGTTCTCCCAGTGTGTCTTAACCTAACCCGTACACATTCAACATTCTCAGGTGTTATGCTTGTTGCAGACCTTCCTTTCAACAGATTCTCAACCATCTCTGAAGCCTTTGCGCCACACTTTTATTTGCGCTGCGCTCATTGCATCATCCTCGAAAGCCTTATCATCCAAATAGTTTCTACAGAGGAATGTTCAAGCTTAATGGAAAATTTGATACAGATTCGTTGCTCTACTTGCTCAGTCATTTTGAATGTGACGTCCACATGGTGCACAAGCTCACTCAATGGCATCTAGCACCCCACTGACTAGCACAGTGAAGTCCTCATTGTTCACGCATGTGCATCCCAGTCCACTCTCTTTGGCTGCCAGGTTACGTCTATGTCGTGCAAACCATTCTCGTTATATTAACAATGGCTGGATATTTTCTGGACAGCTCTCGTGTGTGAGCTATCTTTTTAAAACCATCAAATTGGTTGATAATAGTAAGGTAATAATTGATAATGCTAGTAAGAATGTAAGGAGATCAACACCTTCTTATGCTGCTGGTAAAAGTATGAAGTGCTAGAAATTACTTGGACAGTACTGTGGTGTATCTTTTAAAGTTAACAATGATGATACCCTGTAAGTCATCAGTAACACTGGATAAACTTTTCTATAGATATAAACGTTACAATTCATAAAGATATAACTAGACACACGGGTATTTACTGCAATATAGTTTAGAATTAAAAACAAAGTAGAAACAACCAGAATGTTCATAAGTAGGAGAATAATAAGTAAGTTGCTGCATCTACCCCATAAAATAAAAAAATGCATTAGACCTAGGCACATTGACTTGGGAAGATGTCCATGAAAGACTCTTAAGTGAAATAGCAACTTTCAGAGTAATATATAAAGAATGACTCTATTTTAAAAAAAAAGAAAAGGAATAAACCTTTTATCTATGTATGTATAGTATTTCAGCAAACCCAATGCACAAGCCATTATAATACATTATTTTAGACCACTAAGAAAGAACAAAAAGTGCTTCCCATTTAAATTGTGAGATACTACAAAGTGTAAGACGCATTCCAATTTTAGTGTTGTTCAAATGTGGGGGAAATGGTGTATATTAGAATCGATGACATATAACACATTCAGTAATATGTGTCATTAATAAGTAAATACTTACTGAGTCCCTATCATATCCAGGCATTGTTCTAGGGACTGGAGATACAATAGTGAACAAAACAGACAAAAATTTCAGTCTTCAAGGATTTTGTATTCTATGTAAACCACGTTCAATGTTTTAAGAGCATAAAGAAAAGTATGGAAGGACACAAATGAAAAAATTAACATCATCATCTCAGGTAAGTGAATCTGAGTGGTTTGGTATGTTACCACATGCACATATTATCTTTGTACTTTTTAAAAAATCCGATAAAATACATTAAAAGAGGCTTATTTATTCATATGTATTAGACTGCCAGAAATTTCTTTTATCTACCTTGACAATGTCTAGAACCAGAACTTTCATTTATCTGGCCCCCTGTGACTCTGGAAAAGGTCTCTCATCACCCACCCCCACCTCTTACACTGTAAGTGGGAGAATTAGACTCCTGCACCTTGATGGACTCCTAGTTTAGAAGGCAATCACCATAAATGCACAAAGGACTGAGCTTAATTTCACATCTGTGAGGCTCCTGCATGGCATTTGCAGAGCTGGGACACTTGTCTGCCTTTTATGGATAGTCATTCTGTCACACCTTACCCAATCGATAATGGCTCTCCAACTCCTGCCTATTTCATGTTTTTCTTCACTCAAAGGCCTGTCATTTCCTGAAGGCCCAGGTCTCTTCAAATGTGCCACACATCACCCAGACAAATAAAGGCTGCAGATGTCGGCAGGATGGCAGCTGTTGTGAAGACTGTGAGCATACTGTCCTCTGTATAGGTTCTCAGCACAAGCTTTTAATAGCATTTTACAAGCTGGTGGGAAGAACATGAAATGTATTCAAATCCCAGGGGGACAGCAATAGTTCTTACCATTCTGCAGACTTTAGGTCATCACAGTAGTTGAGTTGATGAGAGTGCGGACATCCTGACATTGACCTTGGGAGAAGGATATGGGAGGTTGTGGGGACAAGGGATGCTGTCAGCTTTTAGTTATGTCTTTTTATTAGATCATTCATTTGTTCATTCACTTAGTACATATTCTTTTTTTCCAGCTCTACTGAGGTATAATTGACAAACAAAAATTGCATATATTTAAGGCATACCATATAATGGTTTGATAAATATATACACTGTAAAATAATCATCATGATCAAGCTAATTAACTATTAACTCACACAGTTACCATTTTTGTGTGAGTCTTGTGAAACACTTTAAGATTTACCCTCTTAGCAAATTTCAAATATGCAGTATAGTGTTATTAACTATAGTCACATTGCTGTGCATCAGGCCTCCAGAATGTATTTATCTTGCATAACTAAAAAATGTATATCCCTCAACTGACATCTTCCCAGTCCCCTTTCCTCTTGGTCCCTGGAAACCATCATTCTACTCTCTGATTTTATGAATTTGACTATTTTAGATTCCACATATAGGAGAACATGCAGTATTTGTTTTTCTGTATCTGGCTTATTTAATTTAGCATAATCTCCTCCAAGTTCATGAATGTCATTGCAAATAGCAGGATTTCCTTATTTTTGAAGGCTAAATAATATTCCATTATATACATACACCACATTTTCTTTATCCACTCATCCATCAGTGGACATTTAGGTTGTTTCCATATCTTAGCTATTGTGAATAATGCTGCAATGGGCACAGGAGTGCAGATATTTCTTCAAGATACTGATTTCTTTAGATACATACCCAGATGCAGGTTGATGGATCATAAGGTATTCCATTTTGAATTTTTTAAGGAAACTCCATACTGTTTCCATGATGGCTATACAATTTATATTCCCACTGACAGTGTATAAGGAATCCCTTTTCCCTACATCCTTGCCAACACTTGCTATCAGTTGTCTTTTTGATAACAGCCATTCTAACAGGTGTGAGGTGACACCTCATTGTGGTTTTGATCTACATTTCTCTTAGGATTACTGATGTTGAGCACCTTTTCATATACCTACTGGCCATGTGTATGTCTTCTTTGGAAAAATGTCTATTGAGACCCTTTCTCCATTTTATAATTGAGTTATTTGGATTTTCTGCCATTGAGTTGTATGAGTGCCTTTTATATTTTGGATTTAACCCCTAATCAGATATATAGTTTGCAGACATTTTCTCCCATTCCTTAGGATGTGTTTTCACTCTCTTGTTGTTTCCTTTGCTGTGCAGAAGCTTCCTAGTTTGATGCAATCCCGCCTTTCTATTTTTGCTTTTGTTTTCTGTGTCTTGGGTGTCATATGCAAGAAATCACTGCCCAAAAACATGTCAAAAAGACTTTTTCCTATATTTTCTTCTAGTAGTTTTACTGTTTCAGGTCTTATGTTTAAGTCTTTAATCCATTTTGAATTAGTTTTTTGTGCTTAGTGTGAGATAAGGATCCAATTTCATTATTTTGCATGTGGATATCCAATTTTCCCAGTAACACTTATTGGGGAGACTATCCTTCCCTTACTGTGTGTTCATGGCACTTTGGTTGAAGAACAGTTGACAGTAGATGTGCAGATTTATTTCTGGGATCTCTATTCTGTTCCATTGGTCTATATTCTGTTTTTATACCTGTACAATACTGCTTTGATTACTATAGCTGTGTAATACATTTTGCAATATATTTTGAAAGAGCAGCTTTGTTCTTCTTGCTCAAAATATTTTGGCTATTTGTGGTCTTTTGTGGTTCTGTATAAATGTTATTTTTTCTGTTTCTGTAAAGAATGCCATTTGTGTTTTGACAGGGATTTCATTGAATCTGTAGATCACTATGGATATTATAGACATTTAATAATATTAATTTTTCCAATCTATGAACACTAGATCTTTTCATTTATTGGTGTCTTCTTTAATTTTCTTCATCAATGCTTTATGACTTTCAGTGTAGAAGTCTTTCACTAGTTTGATTAAATTTATTTCTAAATATTTTATTTTTATTTTTGCTATTATGAATGGGATTGTTTTTTAAATTTCCTTTTTGGATAGTTTGTTGTTTGTATATAGAAACAGAACAAATTTTTGCATGTTGGTTCTGTATCCTGCAACTTTACTGAATTTGTTTATTAGTTCTAACAGCTTTTTCTTGAGTTGTTAGGATTTCCTAATGTATGATCCTGTCATCTGAAAACAGAGATAATATTACTTCTTCCTTCCCAATTTCAATAGCTTTTTGTTTTCTTTCCTAATTGCCCTGGCTAGGACTTTTAGTGCTTTGTGGAATATAAGTGGTAAGACTCTGAATCTTTGTCTTGGACCAGATTTTAAAGGAAAAAATTTCAATTTTTCCCATAGATTATGATGTTAGCTATGGGCTTTTTATAAATAACTTTTACTGTGTTGAGGTAAGTTTCTTCTATTCTTATTTCTTTGAAAGTTGTTACCATGAAACTGTTGAATTTTGTCAAATGCTTATTCTGCATCTATTAAGATGGTCACATGGGCTTTTCTTTCATTTTGTTAATGTGTTGTATCACATTGATTGATTTACATATTTGAACCATATTTGCATTTTAGGAATAAATTCCATTTGGTCATGGTGTATGATCTTTTTCAATATGCTGTTGAAGTCAGGTTGCTAGTATTTTTACTGAAGATTTTTAAATTTATGTTCATCAAAGATATTGATCTCTAGTTTTGGTTTCTTGTGGTATTTTTGCCTGGCTTTGGCAATAAGGTAATAGCAGACTCATGAAATTAGTTCAGAAATGTTCCCTCTTCTTCTATTTTATGGGAGAGTTTAAGAAGGATTAATATTAATTTTTCTTTGAATGTTTGACAAAATTCACCTGTGCAGCCATATTATTCTCAGCTTTTCTTTGTTGGGAGGTTTTTGATTACAGATTAAATCTCCTTACTCATTATTGGTCTGCTCATATTTTCTATTTCCTCATGACTCAGTTTTGGTAGATTGTATGTTTCTAGGAATTTATCAATTTCTAATAAGTTATCCAATTTGTTGGCATATAATTGTTTATAATTGTTTATTAACTATTGTCCCTTCTGATTTTTTAAATGTCTGAGGCATGTGTTGTGAAGTCTCCTCTCTCATTTCTAATTTTATTTGTTTGAGTTGTCTCCCTTTTTATTCTTAGCTACTCCAGCTAATGGTTTGTTGATTTTGTTTATCTTATCAAAAAATCAATTCTTAGGTTTTTCAAATTTTTACTATTATTTATTCTCTAATTTATTTCTGCCTTAATTTTTTATTATATACTTCTTTCTATTAAATTTAGACTTAGTTTGTTCTTCTGTTTTATTTCCTTTTGGTATAAAATTAGGTATTTTATTTGAGATCTTTCTTCTTTTTTTAATTTCAGAATATTATGGGGGTACAAACATTTTGGTTACATGAATTGCTTTTGTGCAGTTTGAGCCAAAGTTGTAAGTGTGTCCATCACCCAGATAGTGTGCATTGTACCTGTTAGGTATGAATTTACTCTTTTTTAATGTAGGTGTTTATTGCTATAACTTATCTTCTTAGTACTGCTTTTGCTGCAGTTCTTCAAGAGTGTCTGGTTTAGTTTCCATGTATTTGTGAATTTTCCTTTTTTCTTACTGTTATTAATTTCTTGTTTTATTCCATTGTGGTCAGAAAAGATACTTGAAATTATTTTGATCCTCTTAAATTTTTTAAGACTTATTTTGTGGCCTGACATGTCATCTATCTTGGAGAATACTCCTTGTACTTTTGAGAAGAATGTATGCTCTTCTGCTGTTAGGTGCTATGAGATAGAAAATATATTTCTATCCATTTGTTATGAATGAATAATTGTCCTGCACTTAATGACAGGGCTGGGACTGAAATCCAACCCTCTTGAGCTCCTAGTTTTGTCCATGTATCGTTTTCCTGATTTTATTGAGTTTCTATCTCAACTCTCTTTTAGCTCCCTGAACTTCAAAACACAATTATTTTGAATTTTTTGTCAGGCAGTTCATAGTTATCCCTTTTTTGTTTTTTTGGTGGTTACTGGAAACTTTCCGTGTTCTTTTGGTGTCTTTATGGGGTGCAGGCTGTGCGCAGTGCTGGGGTGTGGAGAGGAAGGGATGCAGAGCCTCTGGTGCAGGGGTGGGCACAGCAGCGGCTCTAGCTCCAGGTAGGGTGTAGCGGTGTGGACTCCAGGCAGGTCTGTCAGCTGATGTCAGCATCAGGAAAGACTGTAGGGTCCTCAGTGGCACAGGCTCTGGGTGTCCACAGTAGTGAAGAGAACTGCTGGAACCATTGGTGGTGAAGAATACTGGGGTCCTCCTGTTCTCCTTTCCCTTATGGGAGGAAGTTACCCCCAAGGGAATTCCTCTTGGCACTGAACTATGTCAGCCTGAGCGATGAGGTGAAATAGATAAAATGTTTCCTATACTTTTCTATGAAGCCATCTTTAGTTTCCGTGCTCCAGTGGATTGCATAAGCTTCTTAATTGTACTCTGGAGCTCGTCCTCTGGAGGTTTCCTCCATGGATACTTGTCAAACTGTTGGGGTTTTTTTTTGCAGGGGGGAGAGGACAAGAACTGGGCCCTCCAAGTCTGCCATCTTACTGATGTCAGTCTCAGTGCATATTCTTTTTGGTTTATTTGAGGAATATTTAATATCTAGGTTAAGAGTAGGGGCACTGAGGTCACATGGCTTGGGTTTGAATCATTTCTGTCACCTAATAACTTGTGATCATGGGAAAATTATTTAAGTTCCACAAGCCTCCCTCTCTCATTTTTAAAATGGGGTTAATAATTGTATATATCTCAGGGTAATAGCAAGGATAAAGTAAGATAATATATGCAATGCAGTTAGCACAGTACCTGACATATGATAAGTTCTCAATAATTTTTAGTTGCTATATGCTAGGCAAAGAAGAAACAGTAGAAAATAGAAAATTAAACTGTAACCATGGATACAAATGTGTGGGCCAAATTTACTCTTTTAACGTACAAGTCCAAAACCGAAAATATTTAGTGGAATTAACTGATCTGGAGCTGGAGAAATGATAAAGATCTATCACATACAAATGAGACACCACTGAGGTACTCTATAACACTGAGAGCATGATTCTCTCACAAATGGAAAGAAAAGAAAATCACAAAGGGTAATAAAACCACCAAGAGTAGGAATAAGTGCCCAACCCAACCAAAAGGAAAATTAGCAAAGCAAGAACTAAGAATAACAGAGCAATTTGCAAGAGATTCTAAAATAATATTTAGGGTTGCACCCACCATACCAAGGCATCCCAGAGAGTGGGGCTCAAACCTTTCCTCTTAAATACCTGCAGAGGCCTAAGAGGTGCTCAGACTCTGGGCTCCCTGCTCACCAGCCCTCCCTGGTGCTACTCACCGGGCTGCTCCATCAGAGCAGGGCACACTCTGAAGCAGAGGAACATCAAAACTGCTTGAGCATCCCATATACAACTTGGAATCAGCATGCTTCTCCCTGGCACAGTCAGGATTGATCTTGAGGGACCTGGGGACAGGCCTGCAGGCCAGATCCCATAACCCCAGGACTCCATCATGTTGCGTGGGGATACAGAAAGGAGATTTGTGGATTAACCTCAAGATGTGAGGGAGCCCATGTGGGCAGAACTGAAAACAAAGTGCAGTGTGGGTCCCAGCAGCAGTGAACTCATGGAGAACACTTGCCCACACAGGAAGGCCATGCTCTCAGCCCACAGTGGGATCCTGGACAGAGAAGCTCCACTCCGCAGCACCATAGCTGGGGAGCTCAGCTAGTTTGGGCTCCTGCATGCTGGCAGACACTGGAGGGAGGCCGCAGAGCAGGGGAGGAGGGAGAAGAGCAAAGCCCACTCTGACAGCAAGATTGTGAACCTCAGATGGCTCCTCCCCCACAAGCAGACTTTCTGGCTGAGTGGGACAAATTCAGCCCCTCCCTGGTGGCTTTCCCCAACAGCCTGGGAGTGGACCATTGACCCCTGCCAAGACAGCTTCCTTATCAGCTTTTGTGGAGGCTGAGGGCAGGCTCACCCAACCCAGCCTCACTACCCCACCCATCTCTGCTGTGGTGGAGAATAATGACTCACCTGGGAGCTCCAGGGCCCCACTCACCACCTGGGGCATTCAAGTGCTTCTCCTGAGGGGCTAGAGCCAGTCACATGTCCCCAAAACAATACAGCAGCTGGTTCTTTCCAGCCAGCACCAACTACTGGCAGGGAGGTCTATTTGCACAGCCCTTTACATTTACTGACTCAATCATAGATGGTGTGGTTGATTATTACCCATAAACACAACCTACCATCTAAGACATTAAGTTGGGAATCCCAATATAATTCACACTGTTCAGAAGACCACAGGTCTGGGGAAAGAGAAAGGATTTCAAAGACCACCATTCTCCTTCATCAACAAGAGACGAGGAGTCTGCCCACACACATAGCTCACTACCACTATAGCCTACAAACAACTAGCAACTGAGAAAACCACCACACTAAGGATATATATAACCAAGGCATCCATCCAGAACCTAGACCACCATCAAAGCACCCACAATCAAAGCCAAAGCTTCTTACAAAAACATATGCTACAGACACACCCTTATGAGTGGGGTGGGGGAGAAGCCCCATCTAAACAAAAGAAAACCACCCATAACTAAGAAGCAACAGATGCTCCAGGTAAGAAGGAATCAGTGCAAGAATTCCAGAAGTATGAAAAATCAGAGTGAAAGGACACCCCCAAAAGGGCACACCAGCTCTCTAGCAATGGATACCAACCAAAATAAATATATTGAAATGACAGATAAAGAATTCCAAATACAGACAGTAAGGAAGGTCAATCAAATCCAAGAGGAAATGGAAAACCAATTCAAAGACACCAGAAAAACAGTTCAGGAAATAAATGAAAAATTTACTAAAGAGATAGGCATATTTTACAAAAACCAAATAGAACTTTTGAAAATGAAAAATTCATTTAAGGAAATACAAAACACAGCAGAACGCTTTACGCCTAGACTATACCAGGCAGAAGAAAGAATCTCAGAGCTTGAAGACAAGTCTTTTGAATTAACTCAGTCAGTTAATTCAGTTAATTTTAATTCTTTAAAAATAAAGAATAAAGAATTAATAGGAACAAACAAAGCCTATAAGAAATATGGGGTTATGTAAAACAGCCAAATATAAGAATCATAGGCATCCCTGAGGGTGAAGAAGAGAACACACAAGGGCTGGAAAACCTATTTGAGAGAATAATTGAGGAAAACTTCCCAGCTCTTGCTACAGATATAGACATGCAGGCACAAAAAGCTCAATGAACACCTGAGAGATTCATTGCAAAGAGGCAATTACCAAAACATATAGTCATCAGACTGGCTAAAGTCAACACAAAGGAGAAACTCCTGTGAGCTAGGAGGTGAAAACATCAAGTAACTTACAAAGGAAAACCCATCAGGCTAACTGCAGACTTCTCAACAGAGACCTTACAAGCCAGAAGGGATTGGGGCCTCATCTTCAGTCTTCCTAAAGAGAACAACTGCTAGACTGGAATTTTATTTCCTTCAAAACTAAGTTTCATATATGAAGGAGAAATAAAGACTTTACCAGACAAGCAAACACTGAGGGAATTTGTTAAGACCAGACCTGCCCTGCAGGAAATACTCAGAACTGCATTATACACAGATCAGCATAATAGATACCCACCAGAATAAAACCACCCAAAAGCTAAACCTCAGAGCTCATATAAAACAATAGCACAAGAGGGTAAACAAAGCAATAAGGTACTACCCAACATGATGAACAGAACAGCATCCCACATATCAATTCTGTCAATCAATGTGAATGGTCTGAATGCCCCATGCAAGAAAAATAGGCTGGCTGAAGGGATGAAAAAAATATAAGCCAAGTATTTCATGTCTCCAGGAAACACATCTAACCCACAAGGACTCATATAGACTTAAGATGAAGGGACAGAAAAACATATTTCACACAAATGGAAACCAAAAGAAAGCAGGTGTAGCCATTCTCATGTCAGATAAAATTGACTTTAAATCGACAATGGCAAAACAATACAAAGATGGTCATTATATAATGGTAGAGGGAGCAATTCACCAAGAAGACATATCCTCAATATCCACCTAAAACAGGAGTGCCAAGATTTATAAAGTAAATTCTACTAGATCTAAGCAAAGAGATAATCACCAGCATCATAATTGCTAACGACTTCAACACCCCACTGTCAGAGCTGGACAGATCATGCAAGCCAAGGATAAATAAAGATAATGGACTTTAATGGGACTCTAGAACAAATGGGCCCAACAGACAATTACAGAACATTTTACCCCAAAATTACTGAACATACATTCTTCCCATCAGTACATGGAACATTCACCAAGAGTGATCATATCTTAGTCCACAAAACGTGTCTCAACAAATTAAAAAATAAAAAAAACATATCATGTATCTTTTCAGACCACAGTGGAATAAAACTAGAAATCAATTCCAAGAGAAATACTCAATTATACACAAAGTCATGGAAATTAAACAACCTGCTGCAGAAAGCTTACTGGGTCAATAATGAAATTATGATGGAAATCAAAGGATTCCTTGAACTAAATGACAAAGGGGACACAAGCTATCAAAATCTATGGGATTCATCCAAAGCAGACCCAAGGGGAAAATTCATAGCCTTAAAGACTCCCATCAAAAAGACAGAAAGATCACAAATTAACAATCTAATGACACATCTCAAGGAACTAGAAAAGGAAGAGTAAATCAAACCTAATACCAGCAGAAGAAAAGAAATAACTAAGGTCAGAGTTGAAGTAAATGAAATGTAAAACAATGAAACAACACAAAGTATCAAAAAAACAAAAAGTTGTTTCTTTGAAAGATAAAGATATGATAGGCACTCTGAGGATAAACAGGAAAGAGAGAAAGGACCCAAATAAACTCAGTCAGAAATGAAAAAGGAGAGATTACAATTGATACTACAGAAAAACAAAATATTATCTATAAATACTATGAAAATCTCTGTGCACATAAACTAGAAAACAGGGAGGAAATGACAAGTTCCTGAAAACACACAAATTCCCAACACTCAATCAGGAAGATATAGAACTCCTGAACAAATCAATAATGAGCAGCAATATTAAAGCAGTAATAACAATCCTCCTACCAAAAAAAGCCCCAGACCAGATGGATTCACAGCCAAATTTTACCAGACCTACAAAGAAGAGCTGGTACCCATACTGCAGAAATTATTCCATAACATTGAGAAGGAGGGAATCCTCCCCACTTCATTCTAAAAAGCCAGTATCACCTTGATATCAAAGCCAGGAAAGGACAAAACAAAAAAAAAGAAAACTACAGACCAATATCCCTAATGAATATACACACAAAAATCCTCAATAAAACAGTAGCAAACCACATTCAACCACACATCAAAAAAAATAATCCACCAGGACCAAGTGGGCTTCACCCAGGGATTCAAGAATGGTTCAACATATGTAAAACAATAAATGTGACTCAGCACATAAACAAAAGCAAACACAAAGACCATATGACCTTCTCAATAGATGTAGAAAAAGCATTCAATAAATTCTAGTACCCTTTCATGATAAAAACCCTCAACAAACTAGGCATAGAAGGAACATATCTCAAAATTAAAACGCTGTATATGAAAAACACACAGCCAACATCATACTGAATTGGGGAAAGTTGAAAGCATTCCTCCTAAGAACTGGAATAAGACAAGGGTGCCCACTGGCACCACTTCTTTTCAACATAGTGCTGAAAGTCCTAGCCAGAGCAATCAGGCAAGAGAAAGAAATAAATGGTATAGAAATTAGGAAAGAGGAAGTAAAACTATTGCTTTTTGCTGGCAATATGATCTTATATCTAGAAAACCCCAAAGACCCCAAGAGACTCCTGGAATTGATAAATAAAGTCACCAAAGTCTCAGATTACAAAATCAATGTATATAAATCAGTAGGATTTCTATACACCAATAACAGTCAAACTGAGAGTCAAATCAAAGACTAAATACCATTCACAATAGCTACAAAGAAAATAAAATACCTAGGAATATACTTAGCCAAGAAGGTGAAAGGTCTGTACAAGGAAAACTATGAAACACTGAGGAAAGAAATTGCAGATGACACAAACGAAGGGAAAAACATATCATGCTCATGGATCAGTAGCTAAAATGTCCATACTACCCAAAGTGATTTACATATTCATTGCAATCCTGATCAAAATACCAATGGAATATTTCATAGATCTAGAAAAAATTCTATGCTTCATTTGTAACCAGAAAGGAGCCCAAATAGCCAAAGCAATCTTAAGCCAAAGAACAAATCTGGAGGCATCACATTACCAGACTTCCAACTATACTACAAGGCTATAGTAACCACAACAGCATGGTATTGGAACAAAAATAGAGACATAGCCCACTGGAACAGAACAGAGAACCCAGATATAAAACTATCCACATAGAGCCAACTGATCTTTAACAAAGAAGACAACAATATACACTGGGGAAAAGAAGTCCTATTCAATAAATGGTGCTGGGAGAATTGGATAGCCACATTTAAAAGAATAAAACATGATCCATATCTCTCACCACTCACAGAAGTGAATTCATGATGGATAAAAAACTTAAATGTAAGGCATGAAACCATACAAATTCTAGAAGAAAATGTAGGAAAAACTCTTCTAGATATCGGCCCAGGCAAAGAATTTATGACTAAGACCCTAATGGCAATTACAACAACAACAAAAATAAATAAATGGGACTTGACTAAATTAAAAAGTTTTTGCACAACTATGGAAATAATGAACAGAACAAATAGATAACCTATAGAATGGGAGAAAATGCTGACAACCTATACATCAGACAAAGAGTAAATATCCAGAATCTACAAATGACTTAAACAAATCAGCAAGAAAACAACAGACAACCCCACTAAAAAGTGGGCAAAAGACATGAACAGAAGCTTTTCAAAAGAAGATAGACAAATGGCCAATAAACACATGAAAAAATGCTCAATGTCACTAATCATCAGGGAAATGCAAATTAAAACTACAGTGAGATATCACCTTACCCCATTAGAATGGCTTTTATTAAAAACTCCAAAAACAACACATGTTGGTGTGGATGCAGACAGAAAGGAACACTTATACACTGTTGTTAGCAGTACAAATTAGTACAAACTCTATGGAAAACAGTACATAGATTCCAATAAAAACTAAAAGTAGTCCTACCATTTGATCCAGCAATGCCACTGCTGGGTACCCACCAAAGGAAAAGACACCTGTACATGAATGTTTATTGCAGTACAATTCACAATTCCAAAGATGTGGAATTGATACAAGTGCCCATCAATTCATGAGTGAATTAACAAAATGGGGTATATGTATAGCATGGAGTACTACTCAGCCATAAAAAGGATGAATTAATGCCTTTTGCAACAGTTTGGATGGAACTAGAGACAATTATCCAAGTGAAGTATCTAAAGAATGGGAAAATAAACACCACATGTACTTGCTAATAAATTGGAACTAACCTATGAGCATACATGTGCACAGAGGGAGATAAAACTCAGTGGAAATCAAGCAGGGGGAAGGGGAGAAGAAGGGATGGGCAAAAACCTACCTAACTGGTACAATGAACAATATTTGGGTCATAGGCACATTGATAGCCATTAATCAAGCATTATAAAAGCAATCCATGTAACCAAACACATTTGTACCCCCTTAATATTTTGAAATAAAAATAAACAAATAAAAGAAATAATTTATGAAGAAGACCCCAAAAGGAATCACATCAACAACAAAAATAAATAAATGGGACCTGATCAAATTCAAAAGCCTCTGCACAGCCAAGGAAACAATCAATAGAGCAAAGAGACAATCTACAGAATGGGAGAGAATATTTCCATGCTACACATCTGATAAAGGGCTGATAACCATAATCTACAAATAACTCAAGCAAATCAGTGAGAAAACATTAAACAACCCCATTAAAAAGTGGGCAAAAGACATGAACAGAAACTTTTCAGATGAAGATAGACTAATCGCCAACAAATGCATGAAAAAATGCTCAATGTCTCTAACCATCAGGGAAATGCAAATCAAAACCACAGTGAAATATCACCTAACTCCAGTGAGAATGGCTTTTATCAAAAAGTCCCAAAACAACAGATGCTGCCATGGATGCAGAGAGAAAGGAACACTTATACACTGTTGGTGGGACTACAAACTAGTACAACCTTTATGGAAAGTAGTATGGACACCTCAAAGAACTGAAAGTAGACCTACCATTTGATCCAGCAATCCCACTACTGGGTACTTACCCAAAGGAAAAAAATCCATTTTACAAAAAAGACACTTGCACTTGAATGTTTACAGCAGCACAATTCATAATTGCAAAGGTGTGGGAACAACCCAGGTGCCCACTAATACAAGAGGGGATTAATAAAACATGGTATATGTATACCATGGAGTACTACTCTGCAATTAAAAAAATGGTGATCTAGTGTCTTTTGTAACAACCTGGGTGAAACTGGAGACCATTCTTCTAAGTGAAGTATTGCAAGAATGGAAAAACAAACACCACACGTACTCAATACTAAATTGGAACTAATCAATCAACATTTATGTGCATACATGGAAGCAAAACTCAATGGAAATCAAGCAGGTGGGAGGGGGAAGGAGAGAATGGGTAAATTCACACCTAACGGGTAAAATGCACACTATCTGGGTGAAGGGCACACTTATAACTTTGACTCAAACTGCACAAAAGCAAATTATGTAACCAAAACATAATTTCATTACATTATGTTTTGTAACCTCCATAATATTCTGAAATTTTTTTAAAAAAGAAAGTAAAATAAAATAAAATAATATTTAAAGAGGTTTTTTTAAAAAAATAATTATAATTGAAGAACAGAAGAAAATGTTTTAAAAATTTGAAAAGAAGTATGACATTTAAAAAATGAGAATCATGGGAGGAGGGAAGATGGCTGACTAGAGTCAGGGCTTGTTGGACCTTCCCAGTGGAGGAGTTGAGGGTCAGACTGAGAGGAGTGGAGGAGGATTGCTGATCAGGAGTGGACCACAGGGTCTGACACCAGCAGAGTCCAGGATACCACCAGCCGAAACTGAACAGCTGACAGACAGGAGGAGAGAGTAGAAAAGTTGGTGGGAACCAAACCAAATCAAGGGAGTGCTGGAGACCAGGGAAAGGGTAAGGGTTTTTTTTCCCCCTACCCCCACCAGGGGCCTCGGGCCTGTAGCAGGACACCGGGCTCTCATACTGGGGGAGTGCCATGAGGAACCAGAGAATAGGCATCCCTGCATCTGGATGACCCATTCTCTGCACTTTCTACAATCCTGGTACCCCAGAAAATTATACTGGCTCAAGCTGCTGGTAGCCCTATGGCCGCATCTACTCCATATCAACAGCCAAAATGCATTACCTGAGTGTTGGGCAGTGGGGAGTAAGCTCCCTCCATGTCCCTGCCAAGTGACTGGACTGGTTGAGCTGCCTTGGCATGGGGGGCAGGAAGTGTCCTCCCGCCAATGCCGTGCTGAGTGACTGGCCCGTGTGAGCTACGGAAAGTGCTCTCCTGGCCAAGCCCATGCTGAGGGTCTGGGCCTGTTTCCAGCAGTGGGGAATGCACAGCTGGCGAGCCTGCCTCTAGTGGCTTGGCTGCGGAGAGGAGGGCAGACAGCTTTTTGCTTCCCAGCCCAAGAGCACTGCAGAAAGACTGTGACCCCCTCCTCCACCATCATAGCAGCCACTGGAGATCTCTGTGCTGAGTGGCCCCCTTTCAGCACAGGGGGTGTGTCTATGACCTGTGCTGGCAGAACAGCGCTTCACGAGTCCACCTGGGGAAGGCGCAGACAACAGGGCATGGAGAAGATCATGGGAGATCATGCAGGAGAGGTCATGGATTCAGGATCAGGTCAGTGAGTGAGACTCCATCTCCATCAGGAGGGTGTGGAGGTGCACAGGAGAGTAGAGATCTGGAAGTGTGCTCCCCACAGAGAACCACCATACCAGAGTTTGCTGAACTAGCCCCTCCTCTGAGAACCCTCATATTGAAGTTTGATGAATCAGCCCTTCCCTCTGAGAAACACCAGATTGGAGTTTGATGAACCTAGGAGACTCAATTTGTATAAGTACAGTTCCCATAGCAATCAAATGCATCTGGTGCCATAGGCTGAATCAGAGCAGCTGCCCCAACCACCACTCACTATAAAAGGGAGGTCAGCTTGATACAAGACCTTCTTGAGCAGCCAATATCCCCCTGGAGGTAGAGACCCCTGGCAGAGTTTTCTGGAGATAGAAAGCAGACTCTCCAGTTGGTTGAGTGGGGCCACATAAATCCCTCCCAGGCAATTAAGCCCAGAGATGGAGAACTCACCTTTAACCCATGCATATCCTTTAACAACATCTGAGGAGCCTGAGGGCAGGCTCACCCAACCTAACGCTGCCCAGCCTCATTCCCCCACCTGCCTCTGTTGCAGTGGTGAATAAAGGACTCACCTGGAAGTCCCAGGGCCCCACCCACCAAGAGGGGCATCAGAGTCCTCCCTCCTGAGGAATTAGAGCTGACCACAGGACCCAAAAACAACATTGCAGCTTGTTCCTTCTGGCAAGTGCCACCTACTGACAGGGAGGTCAATTTGCATGCCCTTTTACTGCATCTACTGATTCGTCATACAGGGTGTGGTCGGTTCTCACTCATAAGCACCACCTACTGGCTCAGAGTTTAAACAGGGCACGTCATTTCTAAACAAAAGAAAATCAAAAAGTAAGAAGCAACACCTGTTCCAGATGAGAAGGAACCAGCTAAAGAACTATGGAAATTTGAAGAATCAGAATGAAAGGTCACCCCAAACAGGAACACCAGCTCCCTAGCAATGGATAACAAGCAAAAGCAGAATATAGAAATGACAGATGAAGAATTTTGAGCATGGACTGTAAGGAAACTTAATGAAATACATGACAAAATAGAAATCCAACACAAAGAAACCACAAAAACAATACAGGAAATGAATCAAAAATTCACTAAAGAAAGTCAAGTATTAAAGAAAAATCAAACAGAACTCCTGGAAATGAAAAATTATTTCAAGGAATTACAAAACACAGTGGAAAGCCTCAAAGAACAGCTTAGGTCAGGCAGAAGAAAGAATCTCAGAGCTTGAAGACAACACCCTCCAATTAAACAAGTCAGTCACAGAGATATAGCAGAGAAGCAAGAGGAATGAGGAAAGCCTACAGGAAATGTTGGATTATGTAAAAAGGCCTAACATAAGAATGATAGGCATCCCTGAGGGTGAAGAAGAAAATACACAAGGGTTGGATAATCTATTCAAGGGAATAATTGAGGAAAATTTCACTGGCCTTGCTGGAAATTTAGATATCCAGGTTCAAGAAGCTCATAGGACTCCTGGGAGATTTAACACAAAGAGGAATACACCATGACACATAGTCATCAGTCTAGCCAAAATAAATACAAAAGAGGTGCTCTTACGAGCCATGAGGTGAAAGCAACAGGTAACTCACAAAGGAAAACCCATCAGACTAACTGCAGATTTCTCAACTGAGAACTTCCAAGCCAGAAGGGATTGGGGCCCCGTCGTCAGTCTTCTCAAGCAGAATAATGCTCAGCCTAGAATTTTGTATCCTGCAAAACTAAGTTTCATATATGAAGGGGAAATTAAGTCTTTCCCAGACAAGCAAATACTGGGAATTCATCCAGACAAGACCTGCCCTGCAGGAAGTTCTCAGAACTACATTATTCACAGAGCATCACAAGAAACACTTACCAATGTAAAATTACCCAAAAGCCAAAGATTAAAGTCCAGATACCACAGTGGCTCAATAGATAAAACAAAACATCAAAGTTTAACTTAACAGGATAAACAAAAATCCACCTCACTTATCAATACTCTCTATAAACATGAATGGCTTGAACTGCCCACTGAAGAGACACAGACTGACCGAATGGATAAAATACAAAAGCCAAGTATTTGCTGTCTTCAGGAAATGTATCTAACCCACAAGGAAACATACAGACTCAAGGTGAAGGGATGGAAAACAATTTTCCATGCTAATGGAAACCAAAAGAAAGCAGGAATAGCAGTTCTCATAGTAGATAACTTAAATCTTCAAATTAACAAAAGCAATGAAAGACAAAGATGGCCACTATGTAATGGTAAAGGGAACAATTAAACAAGAAGACATAACAATTTTAAATATTTATACAGCTAACACAGGAGCACCCAGATTCATAAAGCAAATCCTCCTTGGTCTAAACAAAACAATAGACAGCAGCACCATAATAGCCAGGGATTTCAACACCCCACTGACAGAACTGGACATATCCTCCAAACAGAAAATAAATAAAGAAACAAAGGACTTAAATAGAACTCTAGAACACATGGGCCTAACAGACATTTACAGAACATTCTACCCAAAAACCACCAAATATACTTTCTTCTCATCAGCACATGGGAGATTTGCTAAGATTGATCACATCCTAGGGCACAAAACATGTCTCAACAAATTTAAAAAAAAAGAAATTATACCATGCATCTTATCAGACCACAGTGGAGTAAAATTAGAAATTAACTCCAACAGAAGCTCTCATCTCTACATAAAATCATGGAAACTAAACAACCTATTGCTGAATGATTTTCAGGTCAAGGAGGAAATTAGGATGGAAATCAAATGATTCTTTGAAGTAATGATAACACAAGTTATCAAAATCTGTGGGACACAGCTAAAGCAGTCCTGAGAGGAAAATTCATAGCCATAAATACCTACATCTGAAAGATGGAAAGATCACAAATCAACAATCTAATGAATCATCTCAAAGACCTGGAAAAGGATGATCAAACCATCCCAAACCCAGCAGAACAAAAGAAATAACCAAGATCAGAGCAGAACTAAATGAAATTGATAACAAAAGATCTATATGGAAGATTAATAAAACAAAAAGTTGGTTCTTTGAAAAGATAAACAAAATTGACACACCTCTTGCTAGATTAACCAGAAGCAGAAAAGAAAGAACTCTAATAAGCTCCATTAGGAATGATAAAGGAGAAATTACAACTGATACCACAGAAATATAAAATATCATCTCTGAATACTATAAAAATCTCCATGCACACAAACTTGAAAACGTGGAGGAAATGGACAAATCCTTAAAAACACACAGCTTCCCTAGGCTCAATCCAGAAGATGTACGTTTCCTGAACAGACCAATATCAAGTACCAAAATTGAAGCAATAAAAAAACTTTTCCTAAAAAAAAAGCCCTGGACCAGATGGTTTCACACCAGAATTCTACCAGACCTACAAAGAAGATCTGGCGCCTATCCTGCAGAAATTATTCCAAAACATCAAGAAGGAAGAAATCCTCTCCAATACGTTTTATGAAGCCAACATCATCCTGATACCAAAGCCAGGTAAGGACCCAAGAAGAAAATAAAACTACAGAACAATATCCCTTATGAATATAGATGCAAAAATTCTCCATAAAGTACTAGCAAATCGAATTCAGCCACTCATCAAAAAAATAATCCACCACTACCAAGTGGGCTTCCTGCCAGAGATGCAGGGATGGTTCAATATATGCAAATCTATCAGTGTAATCCATCACATAAATTAAAGTAAAAACAAAAACCATATGATCCCCTCACTAGACGCAGAAAAAGCACTGACAAAATTCAGCACCCTTTTATGATAAGAATGCATAACAAAATAGGTATAGAAGGGACTTACCTCAAAATGAGAAAAGCCATATATTTCAAACCCACAGCCAACATCATACTGAATGGAGAAAAATTGAAAGCATTCCCGCTTAGAACTGGCACCAGACAAGGATGCCCTCTATCACTGCTTCTATTCAATATAGTAATGGAAGTCCTAGCCAGAGCAATCAGACATGAGAAGGAAATCAAGGCCATCCAAATGGGATCAGAGCAGGTCAAAATATCACTCTTTGCAGATGATATGATCTTATATCTAGGAAACCCCAAAGACTCTGTCATGAGATTACTGGAATTCATAAATATGTTCAGCAAAGTCTCAGGATACAAAATCAATTTACACAAATCAGTAGCATTCATATACACCAACAACAGTCCAACTGAGAACCAAATCAAAGACTCAATAACTTTCACAATAGCAACAAAGAAAATAAAATACCTAGGAATACATTTAACTAAGGAGGTGAAAGATTTCTACAGGTATAACTACAAAACACTGAAGAAGGAAATAGCAGAGGATGCAAACAGATGGAAAACTATACCATGCTTATGGATTGGCAGAATCAACATTGTTAAAATGTCTATACTATCCAAAGTGATCTACAGATTCAATGCAAGCCCTATTAAAATACCAACAGCATTTTTCACAGATGTAGAAAAAATAATTCTATGCTTTCTATGGAACCAGAGAAGACCTCATATAGCCAAAGCAACCTTAAACAAAAAGAACAAATTGGGAGGCATCAATCTACCAGTTTTCAAGCTATACTACAAGGCTATAGTAACCAAAACAACATGGTACTGGCACAAGAACAGAGACATAGGCCAGTGGAATAGGACTGAGAACCCAGACATAAAACCATCCACATATAGCCATCTGATTTTTGACAAAACAGACAAAAACATACACTAGGGAAAAGAATCCCTATTCAATAAATGGTGCTGGGAAAATTGGATAGCCACATGTAGAAGACTAAAACAGGATCCTCACCTCTCACCTCTCACAAAAATCAACTCATGATGGATAACAGACTTAACCTAGGGCATGAAACCATAAGAATTCTAGAAGAAAATTTTGGAAAAACTCTTATAGACATTGGCCTGGGCAAAGAATTTATGACGAAGACCCTCAAAGTAATCACAGCAACAACAAAAATAAATAAATGGGACCAGATCAAATTAAGAAGCTTCTGCACAGCCAAAGAAACTACTGCTAAAGCAAATAGACAACATACAGAATAGGAGAAAATTTTTGCATGCTATACATCTGACAAAGGACTAATAACTAGAATCTATATAAAACTCAGGAAAATCAGCAAGATAAAATCAAACAACCCCATTAAAAAATGGGCAAAAGACATGAATAGAAACTTTTCAAAAGAAGATAAACTAATGGCTAAGAGAAATATGAAAAAATACTCAACATCTCTAATCATCAGGGAAATGCAAATCAAAACCACAATGAGATACCACTTAACTCCAGTGAGAATGGCTTATATCAAAAAGTCCTAAAACAACAAATGTTCACATGGATGTGGAGAGATAGAAACACTTATACATTGCTGGTGGGACTGCAAACTAGTAGAACCTCTGTGGATAGTAGTATGGAGATACCTCAAAGAACTAAAAATAAAACCACCATTTGATCCAGTGATCCCACTACTGGGTATTTTCCCAAAGGAAAAAAAGACAATCTATAATAAAGACAACTGCGCTCAAATGTTTATAGCAGCACAATTCACAATTGCAAAGATGTATAAACAACCCAAGTGCCCATCAATACATGAGTGGATTAATAAAATGTAGTGTATGTATACCATGGAGTACTACTCAGCCACAAAAAATAATGGTGAACTAACACCTCTTGTATTATCCTGGATGGAGCTGGAGCCCCTCCTCCTAAGTGAAGCATCACAAGCCTGGAAAAACAAGTGCCACATACACTCACCAACAAATTGGTACTAATTGATCAACTCTCATGTGCACATATGGAAGTAATATTCATCGGGTGTCAGACAGGTAGGAGGGGGAGAAAGGGGATGGGTAAATTCACACCTAAGGTGTGTGGTGTGCACTGTCTGGGAGATGGGCACGCTTGTAGCTCTGACTCAGGCAAAGCAAAGGCAATACATGTACCCTAAACATCTGTACCTCCTATTGTAATACTCTGAAAATAAATAAATAAATAAATACGAATCATATAGATAAGTCTAATTTATAGCACATAGGTTAAAAACTAAATTAGACCAGCTTAAGGGAGAATTCATGTAGTAAAAATAATCTGCATTAGGAGATAATTCTCCATGAATTTATCACATTTCCACACATCCAGGCATTAAAAGTCCATGTGTTCCAGAACTGTCTTTTCAGAAATGTTTATACAGGCAGGAGTCCTGGAAAGATAGAGACAAGAACTCTTTCTGGAGCAAATTTATTTATGTTATGGATAAGTAAGGATAAAGAGAGTGACTTCATCTGGAGAGATTTTGGGATGTCCAAGGAGATATTTTAGAGGTGATATCCTCTCCTCAGAGATATTTGCCTTCGTGCAAGGGTAATAAAAATAAAGTATTTCTCTGAGGAAAGAATAGGCATATTGATAAGATGAAAGTCTTCTAAACTTTGGAACTTTCCTCTCCTATAATGTAGCCCCACTGTATATATGGTAATACTTAGCCCTCATCATGTCACCCTCAGGTTGTTGGGGCTCAGAGAGCTAAAGCTAAGATGCTACTCTGGCTGTTACTTTTGCTATGATTAATAAACTGCCTTGTCTCTGACCCAGATGTTTCTTTTCCTGCCAGTACAAATATAATCCTGTGACAGGCTAGCTTGATTACTTGCAAATAGAGTAAAATCTTAGACTCTTAACCACCCTTAAATTAAAGTAGCAATATCACGTCATCACACAGAACATAGCTCAGAGATGTAAAGGAAAGAAAAATATTTAAAAAAAGATATAAGGAGACATTATGAAGAATAAATTGTGAAGAACCAAATATATCTAAAAGGAGTTATAGGTTAAATAAATGAATAAATAGGGGAGATATATTATCCAAAGGGAAAATTTTTTGAGAGCTTTCCACATACATGATGAGTTATTAGATACAGCAAGCCCACCAAATCCTGAAAAAGACTAAAAAACAAAACAAACTAATTTTAGTAAAACTGCAGACCATCAATGCAATGGTAGAGGTAAATCACATATACGTTTTGATATAAGTTCTAATTGTATTTAACGAGTTTTCAATTGTATTTAGCCATTGAGGTGACTTTGCGGTTATACAAATTCACCTTTACCCCTGGCTTTTGATTACCTACAGGACACACAGCACAGGTGGCTCTTTCCGTGTGGAGAAAGTTCTGTTTGACCTGAAAAAAAGGAACACTTGGTAAACCTTTGCATCTTTACACTCCCAGTTTTACACCATAAGCCAGTGTTAGAATTATAACCTATGTTAACAATCTCTCATTTGTGTTTAATGTTTACAAGCAATAAACCCTCTCTAGGCTACGTTCTAATACCCAGGCAAGGAAAGCAGAGTGAGTGCCCAGATGTCACTTAAAAGTAATGCTGCCTCTGTAATGTTTCCACTTACAGACTAATGACTCCACTCCTAGACTAATTTAATCCATCTATTCCTAAATGCCTCTGATACTGCTTTAGTCCAAAGACCTAAATTAATGGAAATATAGACTATGTTTATGGGTAGAAAGTATAAACTGGCATAAAGATATCATTTTGACCCAAGTTAAACAATAAACATAATAAAATTGCAAACAAAATCACAGTAGATTTTGTGTGTGTGTGCATGCGTAACTAAAATAACTGATTTTAAATTGTATGTACATATAGAAAGAGTTAAGAGCTAAGAATAGTCAAGCAATTTTGCAGATGGAGAAGGAGAAAGAGGAGGATCTATTTAATCAGACATCAAGTCATTTTAAAGAAATTGAAATTAAATGAGTTCAGTATTTTATGGAATTAAGCAAATTAATATGTGGAGCACAGTTTTATGTGCTCTGTGTATCATACAACACAGCAACCCCACTTCCAACTTTGGGAATCAAGAACCAAATGAGAAGGAAACTCGCCATAAAACTCAGTCATATTGCTTAACCTCTCTGAGCCTGGCTTCTCACCTCCAACATGGGGTTATGCTGCCCACCTACCCAAAGTATAGGGAAAATATTACAAGAACACAGCAAGGAGCTCAATAGTTGGATATACCTTCAAGTCTCCCATCTCCTCCTTCCTTGTACTCAGTAAAATATTTCCACTGGATCTAATTGTTAAAAAAAACAAGTTATCTGTAGGTTGTGAAATTCAGATGCAACTTATTCACTGAAAAATAATCTAGTCTGAGGTCACAGTTATTAAAAATAGATGTAGAACATCAAAGGTTTTGATAAATAAGTAACTATCAACACTTTCATCATTTATTTTTACCCACATATTTACCAATTCCAGTGCTCTAAATTCCTTTGGTAGAGTCATTTAAATAAGAATATAATTTATTTTTAAATGTTTAATTGACAGATAATAATTGTATATATTTACAGGGTACAATGTGATGTTTTAATATACATTTAGGCTAATTCAGGCTAATTACCAAATCCATCACCTCACATACTTACCAGTTCTTGTGGTGAAAACATTTAAAATCTACTCTTTTAGCAATTTTGAAATATACAATGCATTATTATTCATCATAATCACCATTCTGTGTAATAGATCACTAAAGCTTATTCTTCTTATACCCTTTGATCAACATCTCCTTTTTCCTCATCCACCTCCCTTGATTTTTCACCTTATTTCATTTTCCTTCAGTTTGAGGAACTTCCTCTCACATTTCTTATATTTCTGCAGGTGACACATTCTTTCAGACTGTGTTTGTTTATTAACATCCTTATTTAGCCTTTAGTTTTGAAGGACCTTTCTCTGCATGTAGAATTCTAGGATAATAATTTTATTTTAATTTTTGCACTTTAAAAATGTCATTCACTTCCATTATCTTCTGACTTGCATTATTTCTGATAAGTCAGTGGAATTCTTATTTTTGTTCCTCTGGATGTAACATGCCTTTTTTCTCTAGCTGTTTTAGATTTTCTCTTCTGATTGCTTTTTAACAATTTAACTATATGGTATTCCATTGCTTGGGAGTATGGTAAAAGCCTGAAAATATTATCCATTCAAGGTAAACAGAATTGTAAAATTGCAGATTCTGTGACATCTAGCACTATCAGAAATTAACTGGGGAATGGAAAGAGGATGGAACTAATCAAATGTTCTGGTGAACAAAGCATGATAGCATAGACCACATTCAGATCATTGCTTTTCAAGGATCGAAGACTCTACTTTTCTCCTCCCAAATGATATTTTTTTCTCTAAATCATAGTGGTAGAGAGGAGCTTAAAGATCATCTAACAAAATTCCTTATGTTATACTGATGACAAAGCTGACGCCCAAGGACACTGATCAGCCAAGTGAATATAGCTAAGTAGCAATAGAGCTGAAACTCAATTCTGAATTCCCCACTTCCTTATTACCAAAGTTTGGAATATTGAGTCATTCATGTCACCATTTTTCATTTTTTATCACATCAGTGTAACAACAAGGCAGTGATGAATATTTTTCTTTAAATTGACTTTAACTCACTTTTAAATATTATTTTTGTGGAGTAAAAAAATACCTAAAATTATATATGGTTGAAGTATTGGTAATATTTTGTCTAATGCCCTTTAAAATAAATGTTTAACTATTAAAATAAGTGTTTTTGAGATCATTCTGTATATTACACTGTGCATGCCAAGACCAGTCTGCCTCTTCCCCAGGGAAGAACAAATCATGTTTTCCTTTTCTCCTGAGACTAGGGAGAAAGTTGTTTTGGCCACTATATTTTCTTTCCCCAACCTCAGGTTCCAACATAGTTTCTAGAACAAATTGGCTTCCAGTTCTCCTTTCAGCACTAGTATTTTTTTTTGCTTCTATTATCGTTCCATCCTTCTAAATATAATTTTCATTTCTGAACAAATTAAAGGTCATTCTGGCAAAAGTCTTACAGATGCTATTTGAATCCTAATTTCTGAGACTAAAATGTATACAAGAACAAATCAAATGAGCTGAAGGGCAAACATTATTTGTACTGTTAATCTGTATTTCTATTTATTTTAAATTGGATGGATTAATATTCAGGCTTTAAAAAGAATCAGCATAGAAACATTGTACCAAAATGGAAACTCATGACTTAATGTCAACTGACAAAAGCAAAAATGTAAAATTGTATCTGTGCAATAGTTTCAATTATGTAAAACCCTTGTATACATACAAAAACAGCATGTGTAAATGTAAATTCTTGCTTTATTTGGGCACCTTTATTGGCATTGTTATGACTTAGATCTAAATTTTAAAAAACCTGTATTTTAAAATTTTTGCTTATTTTATCAATCTTTATTGCTCCCAAAAGACTGATACGCTTTGTAGATTTTCAACAAAACAATAAAGAGCTACCAATAAACTTCAGTACTTAAAAATATTTTTGTAATATATTAACTTAATCAAGTTCAGGTTAATCAAGTGAAAAACAATTGACTCTATTACAATGAAGAGAAAACTAGATCTTTTAGGATTAGTGCTGAAAGACATTTCTCCACATGAGGAGAGATACCTACTCCCGTTGTAGCCTCTGTGGTGATCTCTTACTAATTGTTGCTGTCACTGCTATTTTATCTCGAGGATTTAAGTGTAGGAGGAGAGAAAGGGTCATTATTCCCCTTTTCAATGCTTGTCACCGCCTTGATCCTTCAATATTATGTGTTGAAGCTTAGCTGAGACAAAATTTGAGCACACAGACAAAATTTTCTTTGTATTTCACCAGATAAGGCAGAAAGGCAACAAACAGTATATCATGGGAAGCTAATTTGTTAGGTTTCCAAGAGAAAGTGACCCTTTGAAATTCTTGAGTGCTATAATTTCTTTGCTCCCAGCCTGCCACAGGGACTGAACACCATTGTAGTATCCTTATCCAGGCGTTATCCACACCTTCAGAACCCATGCTCCACAAAGTCTAGGCACAAGAGTTTGAAATGCAGAGGAAAGAGGGAACTGTCACTTCCCACATCACCAGGGTTTGTCTTCTGAGTTCTGGTTTTACCTTGCTTTCTCCCCCCATTGTAATTTCTATTTATTTATTTATTTATTTGTTTATTTTGATAGATTTAGGAGGGTACAAATGGTTTTTGTTACATGGGTGATGCATGGTCATACAGAGGGGCATACTGGACATGGGAGACTCAGAAGGGGGGAAGGTGGGAAGGGGATGAGAGATGAAAAATTACCTATCAGGTACAATGTACACAATTCTGATTTTACCTTTCTAAAAACCTGACTATCCTCAAATAATTGATGGTGGAAATTTACAGTTTACTTCAGGGTGCTCCATACTTATCCTAAGGGCCTTCACAGATTACACTGGAGTAACCCCACATTCACATACACAGGGTCAGTTATGCCAGAGGGTGATGTGGGCTGGTTACAGGCCAACATAGACCCTGATGCACTCAGGACTGAAACCAAGGAAGTCTACTAAGTTGCCAGAGCTGGTGGTGCTTGCTTTTTCTTTCAAGTAGAAATTGAAAGCAGATGCTCACTTGGTGAGATTAGATATGGGAATGGTAGTGGTGAGTGCCTTTGGATTTATTGACAGCAAGAACTTGTGTTCACATTTAAGATACTATGGACTAGGAGACAATCTACTATAGAAGTAGTCCTGGGGAAGATCAAGGACCTGCTCCCAGTGAATTGCTCCTTAGTTGAGTGTAGGCTGCAGGTGCTAGAAATCCTCTTTCCCTCATCTGGATGGCACCTGATATTCTGCTGGAATAGCATCCTGATTTCTGATGGCTTCTGCAGTGTGGAAAGCATGATCATGGCCTTTGCTAAGGCAAAATCAGGGGAGACCTGGGGAAGAAATCACCTGCACAGAGCAAGGGCCATGACTATTAGCACTGTGGGACCCTTGGGCATTATAGTCACTTTCTCATGTCTGTGGCTCTGTTATGACTTCCTGTGCTCTCATGTGGCAACCATGAGAGCCAGTTTTGTTTATTTACAGGGCACTCCACCTTACAGATTCAGACTCACTCCAGGTTACTGGTGTTGGCATGTCATTTACTTAAGGACTCTGTGGTGTCATCCTTTGGTTCTTCTCAAAACTCTTTCCTCCACTTTTATTTATACTCGTGTTTTTCTTTTTATGACATTATATGTCCATTTTTCCAGCGTGTAGAAAAAAGGCCTCATAATAAGTGATAAGATGTTCATTACTAAAAATTTCATGCTACTTCTGTATTTTGTTGATACTTCCATGCTGAAATTTTGATAAAATACATCATTCTTGAGGATTTCTAGGTATTACTACTATGGGAAAGGTTACTTTTATTTTCTAACAATATATTGTTTTAAGAACAATAAATCATTCCCAGTGGATATATTAGCAAGTGCTCAATAAACAAAATCTGCTTGTACCTTATTTTAAAGTCGAAGCTGGTTTGTTAAAACATACAACTGAGTCCTTTGGAGAAAAGTGTGATGAAAAAACTCAGTTGTTATATGTAAATTGCCGCTGAACTTTAAATCCTATTTTTATAGCAGTTGATATTTTTCCTTAAAAATGCCATTTTGTGTTATGTCTCATATGATTCTATATTTAAGAGCATTAGAGAATAGACGTGTCCAAAGCAATACTTAGTGAACACTGTTTCTGCTTTAAATTGTTTTGTTTTTCATTATTTTATGGTCTCTCATCATACCAGTTAACCTCTCTGAGCCTCAGTTTCCTTATCTGTCAAATGGGGATAATAGTACCTACCTCATTGGAAAAATCGAATAGGATAATGAAAATGAAAGCACTTTATACATGAGAAACAATCATACAACCAAAAGATGACATTATGGAAATTATCACTATATTTTCTTGATTTTGATCATGCTTCTAATGCAGAAGAACTGTAAAAATTACTATAATGGTACTTTAATTTATACATGATTTCACAAAGATGTAAATTATATATCGCCTATTGTGCATTCACCATTAGGATAAATGTTGTGGAAATTTTTTTAAAATGATTTTACCTCAAATGTTTACCATCTACTTGTAGAGAAAAAACATAGTAAAATAAAATGATTCAAAAGAAGCAATGTTAGAAAAATAATTGTCTTTGGAATCAGACAGTCCATAGTTTGAACCCCAGTCCTAAGTTGAAGTTAAATTATTGTCCTTTGAATTTCCAAAAATATGAAATGGGAAATCAACCCCTAGAGAGGAAGGGAGGAGTCACAGCATCAGAAAAGGTACCAGAGGGTATTGGGGCATGATGTTTGTGTAGCTGACTGAAAAATTGTTCCAACTTGAACAATTAATATGGATTAAAATATGTCCTTTTTTCCTGGGACAGTCCACGTTTGTACTTATTGCCCCAGCATAATTTTTAATAGCTCCCTATTTCGTTCTTGTTTATATACCAGGTTTGTATAATAAACTACAGGGTCACCCTAGAGAAGATACATAATTGAGGAGGACCAGGAATAGGTTTAGACAGGTTGAGAGAAGCTAAGTCATGGAATCTTAAAAAAAAAAAAAAACCAAAAAGATAGGCAGATCATGCTGGCTGTAGAGAACTATGGTTTACTCTTGAGCCAGAATGTGTCCAGATTATAAAGACAAACCATGGTTTATATTATTTGTATTTGAGCTTTTATTCACTTAACTTGCCGATTCATTCAAAAGCATATATTCATTATTAGTACCAAAACTCATTCGTCCTGAAACTGTGAGCCTAAGGATCATGGAGTAACACCGTGCTAAATGTAATAGTTTAGAATAATCTGTGAAGATTTGACTAGTCACATTACATGCATCATGTCACAGGAGTCAGGCTCTGAAGGGTAACTTGTCTCTAAATATTTTAAGAATAAAGTTACAATATGTTCTCCAACTTACTCCCTATAGCTTTCCAAGCAACCTACACAATTAATTTTATTGCATCTAAAATGCCATCTATTGTATATTGCATCATTAATTTATGTGTGTCTAACAAAGGAAAAACCTGCCGATTAAATGATACTACAATGTTTTCTTAACACATCAAATTTTTATTTTATATTTATTTAAAGATCACTTTTATACCTATAATAAATAAATGTTATCCAATATCACTCATGTGCATACATAAAAAGGAAAGTAGTAGTGAAACGTATTGGTTAAGTTTGTCCTAGATTTTTTTCATAATATCTTATTTTTCAAACTCAAATTTGGACCCAAGTCATTGAAATATATATATTTTTTTCTTTTTGCACAGTATCATCTCCTGTGACTATTGTGTGGGAATTGCAGCATTTCTCCAAGGATACTCCATTATTGTTTCTGCAATTTGTTTCCAAGCTGTTGATTCCCCTGCTGCAAGTTTTGATGTACATACAGAGGCAATAAGACCTAAGTCATGACTGCTACTTGCTGTAAGCAATGGTAAAATCCATTCTAATTTCAGAAATGTTAAAATGTAAAAGAGAAAAAATCTTACAGTTGATGAGTAGGAAAAGAGATCTAAATAGTCCTTTAATATAGAAGCCTTGATTCATCTGTGGCCTTTCACACTACACCACCACCAGGATGTGCAACTTTGTACTTTGAAGACAATATTAATAATATTGGCTAAGATTTGCTGAGTGCTTGCTTAACGTGTACCAGACGTTGTATGGAATGCTTTTATACAACATCTCCTTTAATCTTCACAAAACTCCCTACAAGGTAATTATTGATTATTATTACTTTTTTCAGATGAGGACACTGGAAAATATCAAGGTCCCAAAGCTGGTAAGTGGCTAAATTAGATTTAAAATGGTCAATCTGGTGGTGGCACCTGAATACTTAATCAAGAATCTCTTTTGCCCAAGGTTACGCAAATGTTACATATCTGTGGGGATGGTTCTTGTCTGTGGCTTATGGGAAGTAGCAGAGTCTTTCTAACACAACAAGATGGGGCTGCAGCATGTATGACTGAAGAGCTAGTCAAAGTAACAGATAATGACAGTAGGCAGAAAAAAAACATTCCTTACAACTCTTCCCACAGTCTGTTCCATATTTTTTAGTGTTAAGCATCACTATGATTAATAGTTCTTATCATTCCTTTAGTGTCTTTGTGATCTACAGATTACTCTTGCATTCATTTATCAAATATTCTTTGAGCACTTACTATGAGTCGGGCCTGGGATAGAGCAGTGAATGAAACAAAGTCCCTGCCCTCATGAAACTTACAATTTTATGGGTGGGGATACAGATAAAAAACAAATAAATTCATAATGTGACCAGTAGCGATAAGTGCTATGGAGAAAAATAAAGAGTAAGGGGCAAAGAGAGACCACAGGAGGTAAAGGGTGCTGTTTCAGACCAGGTACTTAGGGAGGGACTTTCTGGTACATGACATGTAATTAGACACTGAAGAACCAAGGATCAAATCCTGTATTATTTAGGGCAAGAAGGAGGTCATTATGTCCTCTCCCCAGGGAGCCCTGAGAAGTGGTTGCAGCCCTACATCAGAAAACTGAAGAGCAGGTGACCATAATGGTGGCAAACACATATAGAGCCCTCATCCAAGACAAGCCATTCTGCCAAATGCTTTATGTCTCTCTCCTCCTATAGGCGTCAAGGACACTGTGTCATATTTACTGTGGCTTCTATTTTATAGATGAGAGAACTGACATCAATCCAGGATAAGTGGCCTGCCCAAGGTCACCCTGTAAGTAACCCACATTCTGTCTTCCGAGGCCACTCTATTAACCATTGTACCTCACCCATCCCTTTAATGAATAGACAATAGACTTTAATTAATAGTCTTAAAGAGGAAGCATAAACGGCACAGTCAATAAGTAAAAAGATCATGACCTAGATAAGGAGACATTCTTGGTAGAGGGACTTTGCTGTCGTATGTTCTAAACTCACTCCTAAAATCCTTTCCTCTAACTCTAATAACACAA
This sequence comes from Daubentonia madagascariensis, assembly GCA_023783475.1. Classification (NCBI taxonomy): domain Eukaryota; kingdom Metazoa; phylum Chordata; class Mammalia; order Primates; family Daubentoniidae; genus Daubentonia; species Daubentonia madagascariensis. The sequence continues at coordinate 11,750,145 of JAKFHU010000908.1, forward strand.
ATGTTTTAGCCATCCCTCCCACTCTCTCTCTCTCTCTCTCTCTCTCTGTGCTTTTCTGAAGCATGTCTTAATCTTTCCACTTTTTTGTAGCACCAACGAAGATTTGCTTCTTTCACTTTCCAACTCATTTTCATAACAAACTAAGCAAATACTTTCTGCTATTCATCACTTCATAGAACAAAGACCTTCGTCATGCACAAACTTTGACACAGAATGAAGACCGTTGCCTCTGGGAGTTAGTGTTGGCCATGAGTGTGTTATATTTCTAAGCCACACAAACACTGTGTGCAGAATATTGAGCCTCATAGTGTGTAGAGTATGGTACATAATTTTTAAAATTTCAGCATGTAAATTGTGAAAATGGGCATAGGTTTTCCTAAGAAGCCATTCCTCCCAAAACAATGCCAACACTGACCAAGTGGGAGATCTTATACTGACTCCTGTTAATTACTGTGATGCGGAGTCTGCAAGCAGGTAAGATAGCAAGTGACTATGACGAGGTCAAGGCCATGGCCTGGGAAGAGGACCAGGGTCCAAAAGGTGGGCTTTTGGTTTGTGAGGTTCTAGAATATTAAGCTGTTACTAAGAAAAAGAAGTCAGGCATAGAAAGAAAGAAATGAAATTGAACTAGGTTTTGAAAACACTCCATAAAGGTATTCATTAACTTATTCTGTGACTCATCACATATTTATAAGTACCTGTTAGGTTCTAGTCACACAGCCATTTCATGAATATTATCTCTTTTAATAGATAAACCAATCCTGAGAGATAGTATCTATTTTTTGTCTCATATTCCAGACGTGAAAACTGAGGTAAAGAAGATTTGAACAATATTCCTACAGCTACACAGCTACAGAGCCAGGATTTCAACAAATATCAAAGATATGAAAAGGTGAGACTTTTAGCTAAAAAGGCTTGATGCCCAGTTGGGGTTGGAACTGCTTATATCCCTGGAGCAACTTGGTACATATAACATGTAATCCAAGAATCACCAGTGTTAGCTGCAGGACTCATTGGGAATGCAGATATTGGGGGCCATGGTCCCAGACACTCTTATAGGGAGGATGTTGGAACAAGGGTGCTGGAAATCTCTATGTTTAACAATTTATCTCAGATCCTGGGGACCAGGATGAACCTCAATGTAGGAGGTTATAAAGAGAGGTGGTTGAGGACAGGAAAAATTAAGGCTTGGAGGAACTAAGTGATTCACACAAGGACATGCAACCACCCTGGGCCAGTTCTGCTGTTCTGTGCACCTGGCCTTGAGAGACAAGAGAAGGGCGATGAAGTAGGCACCTCATCAGTCGTGCTATTACAATAGCGGGCATCATTTATTTCATAGCATTTATTATTTGGGGAAATCATCTGGTTGACCGTTCACTTGTTTACAGCGTTTGTATTCCTGACTAGAACTTAATCTCCTTGAAGACAAGGACTGTCACGACATTGTTTGCCTTTGTCAATAGTGCCTGGCACAGAGGAGGCATTCCATAAATATTGGATGAAGAAATGAATGAATGAATGAATGAATGAATGACATACAGGACTGTCAGGCCTTATTTCTTTCTGCCCAAGCCTGATGTTTCTTGCAAAGACTCGGTGCTCTGCCGGATATACTATGCCCCACCCTTTTACTCATTCTTCCCCAAAGGTGGCAGAGGGATTTAACTTATTCGTAAATTTGGGAAACATAGATCAGGCATGATCAGCTCAGACCCTCCCTTCTTGCCCTTGCAAGTAAGTTTTCTGACACCACATTCTGCTGCTCCTCCTTCAGGGTAAGGCTCTCCCTGCCTGGGGATGTCTGCCCCCACCGAAGGCTGCCTGTAACCCCGTGGGTCTTCTAGCCTAATCCCCGGATTTAGACATAGGCTCTCACTCCATGCTACACACTTCAGCTCTGTCATTATCAGTAACAAAAGGGAGAGTTTGGTGTTCTTTTAGCCAAAGTATTTTTTTTCCCTTCAATTTGTTCAAGACCTAGATGGGGAAGAGGGATGTCCATTTATCAGGCAACGTCAGAAACTCCCAGCATTCTAAAACTCTAAAATGATCTAACAGAGTCAAAATGCTCTTTAAAAAATACAACAATCTGGAAAGCTAATTTCCTGGGAGCACTGTATGATCGAAGGGCGAGCCCAAGTGGCAAAACCCTAGCCATCATCCCCCGTATTGCCACTTACCTGCTGTGGTCCAAATGTACCATTTGACCTCTAGGAGTCTCAATTCTATTTTTGCTAAAAGCAAGATGTTAATTCCTGCTAGTACTGTTGTGAGGATCAAATAAACTCACATTACTGAAAGCACTTTGTTAAATGAAGAGCTGTATATATGTATAGAGCTGTATGTAACAGCTATATTACGTTCAAGGGAATCATTATTATTATTGACATAGAAATATTCTGCAGAATTTCATTATCATTATTGACTTAATTGCAATGACTAAACTCTCTTTTCCTCAACAGACACACACAAAATATTGTGTATGTTTCTCTGGTGTACTGAAGCTCTATGAACTGATTCACTACAATAAAAAAAATTATTTTTGTTTTTGGATACAGAAGTATTCCTCCTGAATTATCTAAAAGAGCACCATTTTCCTAAATATGGAGTGGGTATTTTTTCCATGCTTGTAACTGAATGTGATTTGACTCTTCTGACATTTCTTCAATATGTGAGTATCTTCTGTAAAAAGCTGTCCATAAATAAGTTTGTCCACATCTAATTTCAGAATGCACAAAGTTGACAATGGAGACCTCATGGGATTCAAGTCCATCACAACATTACTACACACTTCACATTTTAGACCAAAAATAAAAAATTCGTTGGGGTCAGTATTTTATTCCTTGGAAAGAACATGGGATTTGAAGTCCTGGTTCCCATGTACTACCTTATGACTTAGGACTTATATCAGGCAATTCACCTAACCTCTCAAAGCTTTGTTTTCTCTACCTTTAAAAGAGATATGTGAGAATTTAATGAGATAAAGTATTTCAAACTAAAAATAAAGTGTACATTAGAAACTCCAAAAATATTTACTTAAACCCCCACACTTGGCCATTGGGCAAAAATCAACTTGTAATAATAAAAATCTGAATTATATGGCTTAAGCACATAAAGTAAGAAACAACAAGAGAAGTCTAAATCAATAGAATTCTGTTGGCAAGGATCTATGGATTATTTCCTAGAATAGTCTAGAGTTGCATTAATTTGACACCATTGGAGAAGCGACTTTTTAAGTCATTTTAAGAAGTATTAAGTGATCATTAAGCTTAGTAGGTTTATCAATCATCAGTTTTAAGACATATTTAACTAAATCCTCCTAGAAAACCCTAAGAAGTCATTTCAGCCAATTGGAAGGTAATTTTAACTCTTTCAGGCAATAATGGAATAATTTGGATTTTTTTTTTTTTTTTACTTTGATGGTCACTATGTGGCCAAACCTTATTAACTGTGGAAAATTGAGAAAAGGCCCATTCCAAATAGACATCTATAGCATGGTTAGGTGAGGGATAGAAAACTTCAGCCAAGTGGCTCATTACAGAGTGGGGTCTGCCCACTCAGAGGTATTGTACAAAGTCATCGTCTCTGCCTAGTCAAAGGATTGGAGAACGAACTGCTGCAGAAATGACAGAGTGTGTGCCAGGGAGCCCGTCGCAGGGGAGGAAACACAGCAGTGCTGAAGAGCTCCACCGTTTACTTGAATAACATATTCATTCTTCAAATAAATGGATAAGGAGAAGGCTGAGTATGACTGACAAAGGAAAACTGAGCTCAGGTTTTGGTGGCTGAAGAGGGTTATAAAGAATATTTCTCTCTTCTTCACCCCAGGGCCCAATAAAATGAGACACAGATACAGGAGTCAGGCAGATGGAGATGAAAAGTTTAAATTATGTTAATAACATTAGGGAACTTGGTTTAGATGTGGGGTTAAGAGGGATTCTGAATACTTTATCTGAAAATTAAATTTAGTTCCTGAAATGATGGGCCAATTCTGCAGGGAAAGAGGTGCGCTGCTAAGTTTGTTTCCAAGCCAAAAGTAAATGAAATGTGTACTCAAGAAAGGCAGGTTGCACGTGCGAATGTTACTCAAAGAAGACCTACAAGGCATCTTTGACTCCACCCATTCTGTCACCTCCACCTCCCACAGACTAATTAGTCTCCCAGACCTTCCGGTCCTACTTTCTAAAATGTCTCCAGTACCCCCAGTTCTCTTTCCTACTACCGCTATTGTCCTGCCATCATCCAGGCCTTTCTCTGGACTATTGCATCAGGGTTGTTGCCTATTTCTCCTCCTGCCCAACTTGAGTCTTCCCAGCCTCCCCTCCTATCACAGCTGCAGCCATAATGAACCACTCATCATCAGTGAAACACCAATCTGCTTCATGACTCCCTGTCTTTGCACATGCTATTCTCTCTCCTTGGAGCACAATAATAGCCTCTCCATATTCATTTACTCCACCTCATTTTTCTAAAATCCATCCCAGATATTGTTTCTTCCAGTTCTTTCTGCTATAGTATGTTATTCCCCCCTCTGTACAATCCCCGTACTTTTACAGACCTATGTCATTGCACTTTCTACACTGGCCTCTAAATCTGTGTTTACCTGCCTCTCTCCACTACCAAATTTTGAGTTTCAGGAGGACTGGAATCATGTCCTTTTCGTGTTTATATTTGCGGCATCTAACACAAAGCTCAATAACACTGAAGGAATTGAATCAAATGGAATGGGTTGTCTGAGAAGTATGAGGCATGACTTCATTAAGCAAGTATAGGGAAAGTTTCCATCAAGCCTGTATCATAAAGGAGAGAATTTCTTCTTGCTTCCAAATGCACTATGGCTATAAGCCACCGAATTATTGCTGTGCATGAAAGCGTAAGCTCAAGACTTTAAATTTCACTCTGCAGATGTGGCCATATAATTCAAATGAATCCACATTTTACACCATCTGTTAATAACCTTTCCAGGTTCTTATTGCTACAAACAAAAGGAAAGAGACAGGTAATGCTATGCAGAATGTCACAAAGAAGCAAATGTCTTCTGTCTTGGCAAGATTGAGTATTCAGAGATGAATTCTTCTGTGCAGATTAAATTCACTGTCTTTTCAGTGGGAGTTATGAACCTTCTGGGGCAGGGGAACTGAGCACTTGAGACACAAAGCACTAATGAATTTTTCATGTAACAATCTTCCTTACTGTGAAGGGAAGAGGATGTGTAGCCAGCTCAGGGTTCTCCTGAACTTCTCCTGAAAGGAGGATAATTGGGAAGCCATTTGAAAGTTTCCCTTTAGCTATGAATTTCCCTAATGGATCTAAGCTAAATTTAAAGTTCTCTGCTCAAGTATGAACCAAGAAAACTATGGGAAGTACAACTGAGTGGTGCAGAGGCATTTTCAGTTTATACGACTCCAACAAATACATCATCAGCATTAAATTCAGCACTACACAAAGTGTTAGGGAATACCTTAAAAGTTTTCTAATCAAATCTATTTTACAGATAAGGGAATTGTGGCCCAGAAAGAAGTGATATGGTCAGATACTGTAATACAAAAACTTATAATTTCTTCTGGCCTAGAATATTGCAAATGGCTCCTGTAGATGTGAATTTTTTCTTGTATTTTCTTTTTTTTTCCCCCAGATGGCAGACATTTCAACTTCCAATTTGAGCTTAAACAAATTGTAAAATTTATTAGCTGAAGAAATCTCCTGAATAGTTATCACATATGACTTTATCCAGGCATTGAACAACAGCACCCATCTCTCTTGGCTCCACCACATCTACGTTGCTCTCATTTTCTGACTCCCCATGGTGACAAGAAGACCACCCACAACACCAGGCCTATACCATCCTAGATTCAAGCCCAATAGAAAAAGCAACTGCCCTGCTCAGCATCTTGGTGGAAGTCTCATTGCATCCCATGAACTTCAAATGAGTCTCGTGTCCGTCCCCAGACAATCGCTGTAGTCAAGAAAGTATGATGCTCTGATTGACCAAACCAGGGTCACATGTCCACCACTAAAGCCTGACGGGAAATCAATGCCAGAGGAAGTACATGGGCTGGGAGTGAAAGAGGGAGTGGTTCTTTAGGATAGGAAGAGAGTGGGCTTATCAAAAAGAGGAACAAATAGATGCAGGAGAGAGATAAACACTGTCTGCCACACTTGCTAGCCAGTTTTCCTGTCTCCATCCTCATCATTTGCACACCACGCATCCCTTAAACTCTTAAAATCCATTATTCTGAATTCACCCTGAATAATCTCTCTAGCATGCAAATCTGGCTTGAAACACATTAAAGCCTGCCCATTGCCAAATATAAAGCTGGGGTTAGGGAAGTATCCAGGCTCTCCATGACCTGGAACATTCACATGGCCTCTCCATGACCTGGCCTAGGCTCTTTTACAAGTTTCATCTTATCTCCTGCTACTTACTTCCTGCTTCACCCACCCTCCTTTTCTCCCTAAATCTCACTAATCCTCCTACAGTCAGCTAAGGCATCTTCTGCTCCAGGAAATTTTTCTGGAACTCCAACTTAAGTTCACGTTTCCAAAGCAACCTCTTCTTCCCCTTACATTCCACTTCTTTGCATTGAAACTCTGCTTATGTCTTGTTGCCCCTTCTATTTTATTTCCTCCTCAAGGGCAGGAATATGTTTTATTATCTACAGAGTCCTAAAAACCTTACACTGTGCCTGGCACATGAGCACGTTCAAGCAATATTTGCTAGATTGGGCTCTAATGAACTATTGGCAAAGCCAACACGGTATATTGGAAAGTGCTTGTAGTTTGGAAACAAGCTTTGAAGTGAACTCTTTCCTCCATTAACTCCCAGTGTAGTGTTGGAAAAGTCATTTAATCTCTTAGCATCAGTTTCTTTACCTGTAAAGATGGAACAGTTCCTTTTTTACCTTGAAGGTTTATTGTGAGATCAGACAAAGCTTTCAGCACAGTTTCAGGCACATGGCAGATGCTTAGGGACTGTATTGTGGTGGTGGGCTTGGACACCAGATCTCCTGAATCAATCCACTGCACCCAGCAGCCTTACACCAAACTTTTTTCAATGTCTACTGATTCTGATTATGGCAAATTGTACATCTCTGACACTTTTTGTTTGTTATTGTCAATGGAAAAAAACTCAAACTCTGTAAAATAATTTAAACAGGATTATTCTGAGCCAAGTGTGTGTGACCAGTGGCCTGGAGCACATGTTTTCAAGAGGTTCTGAGAAAATGTGCCCATAGTAATTGGGTTACAGTTTAGTTCTATACATGCACGGAGATATAAGTCAACACACAGAAGGTGTACATTGGTTTGGCCCAAAGAGGCGGGACATCTCAAAGCAGAGGGGGGTCATGCAAGTCATATGTGGATTTAAAGGTTCTTTGATGTGTAATTGGTTAAAGAAATGAAGCTCTGTCTAAAGGCTTGGAATGTTTTAACTTTAGAATGTCTGTTAATCAGAGACAAGCCACATTTACTGAAACTCCAGTGATCTGTTAAGTAAATTGATGGCTGATGGCCTGCAGGTGTAGTTTAAGCTTTGTCTTGCATGGCCTTGGACCCGTTAATGATTTAGTATCTTATTGTAGCAGAGAGTAACTCCAAAAGGGAGGGGGCGTGACAAAGCCTGTTTGACTTCCCTTCCCCTTCATGGCCAGCAACTCAGCTTTAAAGTTTTTCTGGAGTCCTCTTGGCCAAGAGGAAGTCCATTCAGTCACCTGGGGGATGCTTAAGATTTTATTTTAGCATACATTGTCTTCACTAAGAATAAATCCTAAGAATCCTCTTGATATGGCTTAACATCTCAACTTAGAACAGAGGCTTGGTAAGTGGAAGGGTGAATTGTTTAATTCTTGGGTGTTTTCTCCTTGTCTCCAGGAGATTTCACAGGTAATGGGAACCCAGTAAATGACGGTTAACTTAAGATGACTATCATGCCCCAATATCAAAGATTCCTGAAATAATATTAAATACTTTGCTATAAGTACTTATTCTACTTTCTGCCTCTTTTTATGTGTTGATCACAATTGTAATTACTTGTAGCATGTGTGAATACATGTGAGAATAGTGTTTGACCCATCATGAGTATTGAATAAATGTTAGTTATTTTAACTTGTCCTAGCATTTAAAGAACTATAAACCTAAATTTTGTTTTGGTATAAAGAGCTTTCCCCGAGGACTTTAAGAAATGTGGACTTTGTCCTTACTTTTAACTCCTCTTGTTCTGTTCACCAAAGAATCCTTTCACTTCAACCCCTGGCTGTCTTCCTAGTCACTTTCCACATTCACCGTCAATGCCCCCACTTCAGGCCAGCATTGTCTGAGATGACTTCTTAACTCATTTACTCATTTCTGAACTTGTCTTCTAAAAATCTTTCTTCCTTGCCACTGGACAGATGTTTCCAAAATACAGATCTGATCATTCACTTATGGGCTGGCTGTAGGTCTTCAGTGGCTCTCATAGCTGATAGAATAAAGGTAAACTCTAATAGAGTATGAAATGACCTGGCCCCTTTTCATCATTCTGTCTATCTTTGAAACCTCATTTCCTACTCTCTTGACTCTCGCCTTATGCTTTCTTGAAAATGCTGTGTTCTTCCTTTTTGATTCTGTCACATAACCCCCCTCTGCTGAGAACACCTTCCCCCACCATCTTTGTCAGATTGACAAACTCATTCATAGCCTTTAAGACTCAGCTCGAATATCACCTGCTCTTATTAACTTTCTGGATCTCTCAACAATGACTACGTCCTTATTTTTGTGTCCTCTGCTAGCTTCTTGTATTTGTGATACTGAATGAATCCGTGACTGTCTCTGCGATCCTCATTAATTCCTCTCTATCTTTACTGCATGAAGAATATGGCATATAGTAGAAATTTAGTGTATATTTGGTGAATTATTGAACTGAGTAAGTGTGGTTCTTGTGTTAAATCTGGCCTTCCATATCCAGGACACTGGGAGGGGTGTGATAGGAATGAGTGTTTTTATGGGTCTAGGGACACTGGACTTCACTAAGCCTAATTCTCTACCAGAACATGTGGATCAAAACAAAATGCCTGGAGGTGTCCTCTCAACTGCACAGAAAAAGAACAAGAAAGCCCAGCTTCTGTGGTAGCAATAGAGGGACAAAAACCTTTATCAGACAGTCAAGAAATTAGATAATTTTGAAAGAGGGAGGTACAGTGGGATTTCCAGGAAACAAAAAAAATTGATTTTTTTTTGTTTGATTGATGGTGACCTAGGGGACTCATACAAGCCCAGTGACTTGTGAGACCCACAGATTTTGAGTGGAGACTCAAAACAGGAAGCCAACCTTATCTATCACAAACCTTTGAGGGCTGAGAAAAAAGTTTATACCAGAGAGTTTTGTAGGTCCTATTTACCGCTGGCTGGAGTCTCACTGCAGGCACAGTGTAAAAACAATTGCAGACAAAGAAACCATATATTCACTATTACCTGTTATGTAGTTCCTACCTTTGGACTATGCTTAAATTTACCCATTTAAGCACTATTCAATTTGTACCTCATTTGGCGTCTGAGAGTCAGTTTATGTACTCAGGTTTTTAACTAGGGCCTAAAGCCACAAACATTTTTCCTGAATGCCTTGTAGGAATGATGTGTGTCTTTAGAGTTATTGAACTACAGGTTGAAAATATGTCTAAGAAGAAAAATAGGTGGAAAAAAGTAAGAAAGGAAGGTAAAAGAGAAAAAAGGAAATAATATTTATCGGGTACCTGTTATATATCAGATTTGTTAACAGTTTCAACCACGTGAGGAAGTATTTTACAATAATGAGATTTAGACTGAGGGTCAAAAAAGTAAAATTATTTTACAGCAGGGAAGGACCTTAGATCCAATTCTAAATATTTTGTTTACAAGTCCAATACCAGTTCTACAGTTAGAAAAGAAACAAACTTGAAGGGGGTGGGGGGTGAGAGAGAGATGGAGAGGGAGAGAGGGAGAGAATATGAGAATTCTGTTACTATGTTAGGGATCCTGGAACTAAATTTCCCTTGTCTAGGTGGTTGCAATAATTGTGTTTTTTCCCTTTTCTTGCTTTGTTTTTCTTTCTGAAGACAGAAGGGTATATTCTGATTTAAGATGTTTGGAGATAGATTCTCTGTCACTTTTCACACACAATGCAGAGAAATGAAGTTAACTCTGACAAACCTTCTACATCTCCTTCTCTACCACCTTGCCTGTCCTCAAAGAAGAATTCAACAGGAACACAGACTCGAGGTGAATAAATGGCGGTCTGATGGAGTTCTCCCACCTCACTGCTCCCAGGGAAGGAGGTGAAAAACGCCATCGGCTGCCTGCACGTGGATCACTCACTCCAAAAAGAGCATTGTGAATTTACAGAGAAACATTGTGGGACACTCAGCCCAAGAAAACAGGTGACTGGGAGATTCATTCACAAAGATCAGAGAGTGCAGGGAGTACGATAAAGCCCAGAGCATGGGAAGGACGCACTCACCAGGTCAGCCCAGTGTGGCCTGACCTACAAGCGGTCACACACCTTCCCCACAGACTTCCCATCCACTCAGTCAGGGACAAGCCCAGAGTTGGGGCAAAGCTGTAGCTTGAGACAGCAGGCTCTGTGGAGAGGAAGCAATTGTGAGAGCCGTACGGAACTCTCAGCTGCACTGTTCAGGGACTGCTCAGGGCTGGGTAGGGACTGGGCTGAGATATAGCTTCCTGGGCCAGTGCACGGGAATCTGCAGGCGGGCACCTCGCCACCAGAAGTCAGTGGGTCCTGGGCCCAGGAGTTGAACGGAGAGCAGCGGCATACGCCCTTAGGGGCTGCCGGCAATTGCCTCTGCAGGACCCAGGCCAGTTGAGAAGAGCTGCATTTACGGGCACAATCTGAGCCCTGCCGTATGCCAGACTGGCAGATAGCAGCCATCTTTAAGGTCTCACCCCTGGAGCTGTTAGTTAGGTCTCTACTTTCACACCACCCCTGGCCCGGGGGCTCTTCGGCCTGGGCGCAGCAGGCTACTCCCCTGGTGTCCAGGGACAGCTGCCTCTGTGGGTTCCAGGTGGGACAAGATACGTGAACTGTATTGGTAGGACCTTTGTGTTGTGGAAACAGTTTGCAGCCCGTCCATCGAGTCCTTCATCCCCAGCTCTGGCCTCCTACATGCCCACTATGTGCTGGTCCTAATGCCCACTCTTCAGGTCCCAGCCCTCCTGCACCCCAGGGATCAGTCATTTTGAAAGTTGCTTGTCATAGTGATTCATTTTGTATAAGTACCAGTTCTCATGGTAACTGAATGCCTCAAGAGCCACAGGCTGAAGCACAGCAGCTCCCCCTAACTGTGCCCACTTCATTAGGGAATTTCGCTCAATCCAAAAGTGCCTCCAGTGGCCACTATTCCCCGCGGTGGGAACATCTCCCTGGCAGAGAATTCTGGGGATAGAGACACTCACCTGCCTCGGCTTGGGGTCTAGTGGTGGAAAAGGGGTGCACAATTGGAGGTTCCCCTATAAGCCAGTGACACATGGAGATGCATGCCAGAGGGTCAGACACATGAACTGTGGGAAAACTGAGAGCCCACAAGTGGTCCAGAGGGGAAAGTGCCCGAGCTTGTAGACAGGGAAGAAAAAACCTGCTAGAAACCTCAGCAATCCCAACAGCTGGCCCCTCCCACCAGAATCAGCCCTCCAAGCCTGGAAAGTGAGAGCTCTGAACTCCATAGCAGTGGCACCCCCTGGCAGCCGGATAAGCAACCTCTGAGCTGTGTAGAATTTTCCCAATCCATCTCTTGCACTGTAGCCTCAAGCAATTTTGTTTCTCCCCTTACCTCAGGAGGAGCAGGGTCAAAGTAACCCCTGGGAGCTACAAGGTGCCTCCCAAAGCTTGGGGTTTTCGTATACCCCACTTGGGGGACCAGAGCCTGCCATGGGTGCAACAGAATGCCTAGGTAACTGGCTACTCCACACAAACTACAATCAACAACAGTGGGAACAACCCCACAGCTAAAAATATTGTGTTCCATCTCAAGCTATTAGGGGGTGGTGGATTCGTACCCTCAAGTACAATCCACCAGCTTGGAGCTCAAGCTGGGAGAACAAATTCACTCCACTCCACTGGGAAGAGGTGAAGACAACAGGTCAGAGGTAACCCAAGAGGTCCACCAAACTTGCTAAAATACACTTAAGGCAATACAGACCAGTACTCCTATCCCTGGCTCTGCCAAGGAACGATCCATGGGGGCTTGGAGACAGGGCCATAAACTAGCCCTAACACCCCCAGCTCTCTACCAAGAGGCCAAATAAGAAAGAATCAGTGAAAGAACTCAGGGAACATGAAAAATTAGAGAGAAAAGTCACCCCCAAAAGAAATCATCAGTTCCTCAGCAACGATACCAGCTCAAATGAAATGGGTAGAATGACAGAAAAGGAATTTTGTTTATGGATTATAAGAAAGCTCAATGAAATTCAAGAGAAAATTGAATCCCAACACAAAAGAAACCACAAGAAAAATGCAAGAAATGAATGAAAAATCAAATAGAAATTCTAGAAATGAAAGAGGCATTCAAGGATCTACAAAACACAGTGGAAAGCCTTAAGAATAGGCTGGATCATGCAGAGGAAAGAATCTCAGAGCTGGAAGATAACTCCTGTGTGCTAAATAAATCAGTCGAAGAGAAAGAACACAAAAACAAGAGGCATGGGCAAAGCATACAAGAAATGTGGGATTATGTAAACAGGCCAAACATAAGGATCAGAGGCATCCCTGAGGGTGAGGAAGAAAATTCACATAGGCTGGAAAATCTATTTGAAGGAATAGTAGAGGAAAATTTCCATGGCCTAGCCAGAAATCTTGATATCCAAGTACAAGAAGCACACAGGATTCCTGGGAGATTCAACGTGAAAAGGCATTCACCACGCCACATAATTATTAGGCTGGCTAAAGTAAACACTAAAGAGGCACTCCTTGGAGCAATAAGGTGAAAAGAGCAGGTAACCTACAAAGGGAAACCTATCAGATTAACTGCAGATTTCTCAGCTGAAAACTTACAAGCCTGAAGGCACTGGGGACCCATCCTCAGTCTTCTAAAACAAAATAATGGCCAACCAGAATTCTTTATCCTGCAATACTAAGCTTCTTATATTACGGAGAAATAAAGACTTTTCCAGACAAACAATCACTGATAGAATTTGCAAAGTCCAGATCTGCCCTGCAAGAAGTACTTAGACCTGCATTATACACTAACCAGTGCAACAGACACCCACCAATGTAAAAATACCCAAAAGCTAAAACTCCAGAACCCAGATTTCACAATGGCTCAAGAGGTAAAACAAAACAAGAGACTACCCAACAGAATAAACAGAAATCTACCCCAAATATCAATTCTCTCAATAAATGTGAATGGCTTGAATTGCCCATTGAAGAGACATAGGCTGGCTGAATGGATTAAAAAATACAAGCCAAGTTTCTGCTGTCTTCAGGAAATGCATCTTACACAAAAGGACTCATTCAGACTCAATGTGAAAGGATGGAATACAATTTTCCAGGCAAATAGAAACCAAAATAAATCTGGGGTAGCCATTCTTATATCAGATATAATAAACTTTAAAGCAACAAAAGTAAAGAAAGACAAAGATGGTCACTATATAGTGGTGAAGGGAAAAATCTTACAAGAAGATTTAACAATCCTAAATATTTATGCACCCAACACAGGAGCACCCAGATACATAAAGCAAATACTGCTTGATCTAGACAACATAATAAATAGCAATGCCATAATAGCAGGGGACTTCAACACCCCACTGACAGAACTGGACAGATCCTTCAAACAGAAAAACAAAGAAACAATGGACCTAAAAAGGACTCTACAACATTTGGGCCTAACAGACATCTACAAAACACTCCACCCAAATAACACTGAATATACGTTCTTCTCATCAGCTCATGGAACTTTCTCTAAAATTGATTACATACTAGGCCACAAAACAGATCTCAACAAATTTTAAAAAATAGAAATCATACCATGTATCTTTTCAGACCACAGAGGAATAAAATTAGAAATCAATTCCAACAGAAACTCACATCTCTATCAAAAAACAAGGAAATTAAACAATCTGTTGCTGAATGACTATTGGGTCAAAGAGGAGATTCAGATAGAAATGAAAAGATTCTTTGAACTAAATAATAATGGGGACACAAGTTATCAAAATTTGTAGGATACAGGAAAAGCAGTCCTGAGAGGAAAACTTATTGCCTTAAATGCCCACATCCAAAAGACAGAAAGTTCACAAATCAGTAAACTAATGAATCATCTTAGGGAAATGGAAAAGCAAGAGCAAACCAATCCTAAACACAGCAGAAGAAAAGATATAACCAAGATCAGAGCAGAATTAAATGAACTTGAGAACAAAAGAACAACACAGAAGATTAATAAAATGGAAAGTTGGTTCTTTGAAAAGATAAACAAAATAGATAGGCCACTTGCCAGGTTGACCAGAAGCAGAAATGAAAGGACTCTAATAAGCTCAATTAGAAATGAAAAAGGAGAGGTTATAACTGAGATCGTGGAAATACAAAACATCATCTTAGAATACTACAAAAATCTCTATGCCCAAAAACATGAAAACATGGAGGAAATGGACAAATTCTTATAAACACACTAGCTCCCTAGGCTCAATCAGGAAGAAATAGAATTCCTAAATAGACCAATATCAAGTACCGAAATTGAAGCAATAATAAAAAATCTTCCAACAAAAAAAAGTCCTGGACCAAATGTGTTCACACCTGAATTCTACCAAACCTACAAAGAAGAACTGGTGCCTATACTGCAGAAATTATTCCAAAACATTGAGAAGGATGGAATCTTCCCAAACTCATTCTACGAAGCCAATATCACCTTGATACCAAAGCCAGGAAAGGACACAATAAGAAAAGAAAACTAATGACCAATATCCCTTATGAATATAGATGCAAAAATTCTCAATAAAATCCTAACAAACTGAATTCAATGTACATCAAAAAAATAATTCATCACGATCAGGTGGGCTTTATCTCCAAGATGCAGGGATGTTTCAACATATGGAAATCTATAAATGTAATTCACCATATAAATAACAGCAAGAAAAAAGACTATGTGATCTTCTCAATAGATGCAGCAAAGGCTTTTGACAAAATTCAGCACCCTTTTATGATAAGAACTTTTAACAATATAGGCATAGATGGCTCATACCTCAAAATTATTAAAGCCATATATGATAAACCCACAGCCAATATCATACTGAATGGGGAAAAATTGAAAGCATTCCTCCTTCAAACTAGAACCAGACAAGTTTGCCCACTATCTCCACTTCTATTCAACATAGTGCTGGGAGTCCTTGCTAGAGCTATCAGACAAGAGAGAGGAATCACGGGTGTCCAAATGGGGGAAGAAGAGATCAAACTTTCACTTTTCGTGGACGATATGATATTATATCTAGAAAACCCCAAAGATTCAACCAAGAGACTACTGGAATTCATAAATGAATTTAGCAAAGTCTCAGGATAAAAAATCAATACACACAAATCAGTAGCTTTCATATATGCCATTAACAGTTGAGCTGAGAAACAAATCAAAGACACAATACCCTTCACAATAGCACCAAACCAAAATTAAATATTTAGGAACATATCTAACTAAGGAGGTGAAAGACCTATATATAGAGAATTACAAAACACTGAGAAAAGAAATTGCAGGGGATGTAAACAGGTGGAAAACCCTACCAGGCTCTTGGATAGGTAGAATCAACATTGTAAAAGTGTCTTTACTACCTAAAGTGATTTACAGAATCAATGCAGTCCCTATCAGAATACCAACAGCATTTTTTGCAGATCTAGAAAAAATAATTCTATGCTTCATGTGGAACCAGAGAAGACCCCATATAGCCAATGCAATCTTAAGCAAAAAGAACAAATTGGGAGGCATCAATCTACCAGACTTGAAGCTATACTACAAGTCTATAGTAACCAAAACAGCATGGTACTGGCACAAGAACAGAGACATAGACCAACGGAACAGGACTGAGAACCCAGATATAAAACCATCTTCATGCTGTCATCTGATCTTTGACAAAGTACACAAAAACATACACTGGGGAAAAGAATCCCTATTTAGTAAATGGTGCTAGGAAAACTGGATGGCCACATGTAGAAGACTGAAACTAGATCCACACCTCTCACCTCTCACAAAAATCAACTCATGATGGATAACAGACTGAAACCTAAGTTGTGAAACCATGAGAATTATAGAAGAAAATGTTGGAAAAACTCTTATATACATTGGCCTAGGCAAATAATTTATGAAGAAGACCCCCAAAGCAATCATAGCAGCAACAAAAACAAATAAATGGGACCCAATCAAATTAAAAAGCTTCTGCACAGCCAAAGAAACTATCACTAGAGGGAACAGACAACCTACAGAATGGGAGAAAATATTTGCATGCTACACATCTGATAAAGGGCGGATAACCAGAATCTACACAGAACTTAGGAAAATCAACAAGAAAAAATTAAACAACCCCATTAAAAAGTGGGCAAAGGACATGAACAGAAACTTTGCAAAAGAAGACAGAATAATGGCCAGCAGACATATAAAAAATTGCTCAACTTCTGTAACCATCAGGGAAATGCAAATCAAAACCACAATGAGATATCACTTAACTCCAGTGAGATTGGCTTATATCAAAAAGTCACAAAACAACAAATGTTGGTGGATATGTGGACAGATAAGAACACTCATACATTGCTGGTGGCACTGCAAATTAGTACAACCTCTATGGAAAGTAACATGGAGATACCTCAAAGAACTAAAAGTAGAACTACCATTTGATCCAGTATTCCCACTACTGGGTATCTATCCAAAGGTAAAAAAGATATTCTATAACAAAGACATCTGCACTTGAATGTTTATAGCAGCACAATTCACAATTGCAAAGATGTGGAAACAACCCAGGTGCTCATCAATACACGAGGGGATTAATAAAATGTGGTATATGTATACCATGGAGTATTACTCAGCAATAAAGAACAACGGTGAATTAACACATCTGGTATTATCCTGGATGGAGCTAGAGTCCATTCTTCGAATTGAAGTATCACAAGAACGGAAAAACAAGCACCACTGTTACTCACCATCAAATTGGTACTAACTGATCAATACTTATGTCACACATGGCAATAATATTCATCAGGGGTCGGGCAGGTAGGGGGCATGGAGGGGATGGGAAAACTCTCACCGAATGGATGCAGGGCGCACAGTTTGGGGGATGTCCACGATTGTAGCTCTGACTTTGGCAGTGCATAGACAATATATACAACCAAAGTCTTGTACCCCCATAATATTCTGATATAAAAGAAAAAAAGAAAAAAAACACAGTGTCTCTCACTAAAATAAGGCATGAAACCCTCTGTGGTTTTAGAAGACTCAACTCTCTCTGAGACTGAACTATAAGCTCTTGAAGAATAGGGAATATTTCTTGCTTGTGGTGTGTCTCCAGAGCCTCACACATTAATTGGAAGATAATGTGGGTCCAAAAAGATTTTTTTAAATGAATGAATGAAAAGAAGGAGTTATGTAGGCACGTGTTCCTGGGTCTCACCTTCTCCCTTGAGCATTCTCTGTGTCTCTCTAGCTCTTTGTCTCTTTCTCTGTCTCTGTCTCTCTCTCTGGTTCTTCTGCCCTGTAGGTCTCCAAAAGTCCACTAAGTACACAACCAAGTACACAACCAATCTCCCTTGCCTGTTACTCCTTGGTGTAGCCAGGAAGGCCAGCTTTCACTAAGAGAACCTCTGCTCACTAAACGCCAATGGATAACGGAAAGGGGCAGAGATAACAGATTTCCACGGTTATGGTTCAGATGCTCCCTATCTTTACCCCAGCTCTAATAGAACAGCTGCTCAGCCACTTGGCCCAGCCGCCTGCCTTTCTCAAAACTCATCCTGCTTCAGTGTAAACAGTATTGCTTTTTGTCTTTTCCTACCCTCTCCCTCCCTGATGTGTTTTCAGGTAACCTGGACTCCCCCAATTACACATCCAATGAAATCAGGCTGCAACTTTTCTTTGCTTCCCTCTTCTACATCTGATCCTCACATCTGTTTCAACACTGGAATCCAGTGTGTGAGGAAGTTGCATCCACTGTCCTTTGGAAAATATCCCAGTGAATAAATATCTTCATGCACCATCTTCTTGTGTGCATGTGCAAGAAGCCAGAAGCCTGCATGGCCATCAGATGTGCTATTCAGATCTCCCTTCAAGAGAGCCCACTATGAGAAATGTAGCTGATTTGCAGCCTTCTGTCTCACCTTTGAATCTGCCACTGTCTTCACACCAAGGCCGTGTGATCTCTGAGTTGCTCCCAGGTCCCAGGCAATAACCCAGTCTGATGCGGTTACTAGAGCTGGGCCATTTCTGCCTAACACATGGTCAGTCTTTGCTAGACATCTTCCGCTTGGTCTGGTCAAGACTTTCTCAGTACTGCCCTGCAGCTTGAGAGCTCTCCTACTCAGTCATTCTTATTTTCCTTTCTTTTTTTACAGATACCACATCTATGTCACACTGTGAAGGGCCTCCCTGCCTATTCCTTTATCCTTCACAGGCATTTCCCCAACACATCTCTTGCACAACTAATTCCATTTTGGTGTATATTTCTCAGAGATCTCAAACTGACACAAAGTATATCCTACAAAAATCACAGTCATTATATCAATGCTGGGATAAAATATTATTTCTGTATCTTATATAACTGGGGTAGTTGTTTTCATAGTCCAAGGAAGTGGAACAAAGCCATAAAGACCTGAGATCAAATTCTGTCTTTGTCACTTACTAGCTTTGTGACTTGGGAAATACAATGAATCTCTGAGCATCAAAACAATTCCTAAAATGGGGTTGGAAATAAAAGGCTTATCTTTGTCTCTGGTTTTAATTCATCTCAATTGGGAGAAGGATTAGGAAATATAGTAGTATTAGGAAATATAATGACGTATAGAAAGTTCCTGGAACATGGTAGATGACAAATCAATATTTGTTCTCACCTAAGATGTGTCACCAAGTCAAAGCCTATGCTCGAAACAATTGTGAAGAACACAAAATGTATGGATCATGTCCCTGGAGCTAGACTGTCTGAATTGAACTACTGGCCCTAGCACATTTCAGCTGTGTGATCTTAGGGCAAGTTACCTAACTTTTCTGTGACTTCATTTCTTATCTGTAAAATGGGAATAATAACAGTACCTTCTCCATAGTGTTGTTTTGAAGATTAAATGAACTTACATATGAAAAGACCTAGAGCCTTTTGTGGCACCTGGTAAGCAGTTAGTGTTTGCTACTCCAACTTTCATGGCCTTTTGCTCTTATTTAGTTGTTTCTTTCATCTTACCCCTGCCCCCCTCCCAAACTGCACACTGGCCACAGTGATCTTAGCTGGAGCTTGGATGCCAACAGCCTTTCTCTCTAGCTCCCAACACACACACACACACGCACACACACTTTTTTTTTTTTTTAACATTTTGGCCTTGTGGATTGTAAATGATAATTTTCATTTTCAAGGTCAGGAGGAAATAAAAAGATATTTTGGATGCAATTGAATTGCCCCAGGGTATTTCTTAGATCTTTTAAAAAAATAAGTGCTAGATGTCTGCTTATTTTCTTGTGATATTCCTCTTTCTTTGCAAATTAGAAGCACACTAGCTTGCTAATTAAGGAAACTGGTTAACTTAGTTTCAATCTATTGATGATTTTATTAAACACTGCTTTTAAGCATTTGGCTTTAGATAAAATAGGCCTGCTCCCTCACATTTACAGAACATATTAAAATGTGTGCAGTCCTTCTGACTATGTTCTCTCATTTAAAACTTACAATGCCCTTAAGAGGTAGGGATTTTTAATTTTTATCCCATGGATAATAAAACAGAGATGCAATGACTAACCTTGCACAGTTAGTATGAGGCAGAGCAGGGATAAAATCCTTGGTTGGATTAAAGGCTTGGCTTCTTGATTCGTTCTTGGGTTTGATTCCACTTTGAGCACATCGTAGCTGTGTGACTATGAGCAAGTTCCTTACCTCCTCTGAACCTGTAAAACAATGCCTCCCTTGGCAGTTGGTGGAAAGGTTCAGGAAGATAATTCATGGGCCCAGTTTACAAATTAGTAAGGTCCTTTTTACCTGCCTTGATTAACCTCCTCTAGGGGACAGTCCATGTATTAGACATTTTGTGTTTTCTCTCCTCAATGACTCCAGGTACAGTCAATCACTGTAAGTCATATATGTGGAAATGAGGAAGGACGATTGTATACATTATCAAAACTGCCTGTCACTCTAAAGTACATAAAGATGCCTCTTAAATATTATGTTTTATTTTCACCTAGAACTGGAAAAAAAAGAAAGCACAACAAAAAGGCCTGCTAGGGAACAATAATGCAGGGTGGGTGTGGGTGTTAGGCACAGCTGGGCCTGAACACAGAATCATGATATTTCTAAGTGGAAAATGTAGAGATAGCCAGTTTTTCTCTTTCGGATGGAAGAAACAAAGATGCAACAGGGATCATGACTTAGAGCAATGCACCCCTAAATTAACGTGTGTCTTGTTAAAATCCAGATTCCTATTCAGAAGGTCTGGGGTGGAGCTTGAAAGTCGGAGTTTATAACAAGCTCCCAGGCGATGACAATGTTGCTGATCCATGGACCACATTTTTGACAGCATGACTTAGAGCTACAGTTCACCTTCTAGCTTTTTATTTGCTGGTTTTGTGACCTTGGGCAACTTGTTTGATTACTATTCCTCAGGTATCTCAACCATAAAATGGGAATAATTGTAATACTACCTCAGAATGTTAATGCACATAACATACTTAAAGTATTTCTGGCTCATAATAAGTGTTCAAATAAACATCAGCTATAATTATTGATATTATTACACTCTGGTGAGAAGTATGGTCTTGTGTAAAGTGATATCAGGGGTAAAGTGTTAGTCATCGGGGAAAAGTTAAATAACCTAGGTTTGAAAAACGTTTTTCCAGTTTTTATTTTATTGTGGTAAAATACACATAACATAAAAATTACCATCTTAACCATTTTAAGTGTACAATTCAGTGGTATTAAATACATTCATAATGCTGCACAACTATCAGCACCATCATTTTCATAACATTTCATCTTGTAAAACTGAAACTCTACACCCTTTAAACAACAACTTCCCACTGGCCCCTCCTCTAGCCCTTGGCAACCACCCTTCTAGTTCCTGTACCTATGCTTTGGGCTATTCTAAGTACCTTATATAAGTGAATCAAACAATATTTGTCTGTTTATGACTGGCTTATTTCATTTAATGCCCTCAAGTTTCATCAATGTTGTAGCATATTGCAGAATTTATTTCCTTCTTATGGATGAATAATATTCCATTGTATGGACATACCACATGTTCCTATTCATTCATCCATCCATTGACACTTGGTTTGTTTCCACATTTTAGCTATTGTGCATAATGCTGCCATGAACACAAGTGTACAAATATGCCTTTGAGTGCCAACTTTCAAACTTCTGGGCATATACCCAGAAGAGGAATGGATATCATATGATAATTCTATTTTGAATTTTTTGATGACCCACTATACTGTTTTCTATAGAGGCTGTCCTATTTTATATTCTCACCAGCAGTGCACAGGGGTCCAATATCTTCATATCCACTTCAACACTTGTTTTCGGGGATTTCTTTTGATAGTAGCCATCCTAACAGATGTGAGGTGGTATCTCATTGTGGTTTTGATATGCATTTCCCTGATGATTAGTGATAGTAAGCATTTTTTTATATAACGGTTGGCCATTTATATATATTCTTTGTCTATTCAAGTCTTTTGCCCATTTTGGATTCAGGTTATTTCTTTTATTGTTGTTGAGTTTTATATATTTGGATATTAATCCCTTATCAGATAAATGATTTACAAATATTTCTTCCATTCTGGGAGTTACCTTTTTACTCTGTTGAATGTCTTTTTTTTTTTTTTTTTGAGACAGGGTCTTGCTCTGTCACCCAGGCTGGAGTGCAGTGGCGTCATCATAGCTCCCTGCATCCTCTAACTCCTGGGCCCAAGCAATCCTCCTGCCTCAGCATCCCAAGTAGCTAGGACTACAGGCATGCAACACCACACTCAGCTAATTTTTTAAATTTTTTGTAGAGATGGGGGTCTCACTATGTTACCCAGGCTGGTCTTTAACTCTTGGCCCCAAGCAATCCTCCCACCTCAGCCTCCCAAAGTGCCGGGATTACAGATGTGAGCCACCCCGCCCAGTCATCTTCTGTTGCACAAAATTTTTAAAATTTTTATAAAGCCCTATTTATCTATTTTTTCTTTAGTTGCCTGTACTTTTAGTATTGTATCCAAGAAATCATTGCCAAGTCCAATGTTGTGAAGCTTTTGCCTTTTGTTGTCTTCTAAGAGTTTTATTGTTTTAAGTCTTACATTTAGGTCTTTTATCAATTTTGAGTTGACTTTTTATATGGAATTAGGTAAGGATCTACCTTCATTTTTTTGCATGTGGATATCCAATTTTTTCAACACCATTTTTTTAAAAGACTATCCTTTCCCCCTGGAATTTTCTTGGAACCCTTGTCAGGAACCATATATACAAGGGTTTATTTCGGGCTCTTTATTCCATTGCATTGATCTATATGTCTGTCTTTAAGCCAGTGCCATACTGTTTTGACTACTGTAGCTTTGTAGTAAGTTTTGAAATCAGGAAGTGTGAGTACTCCAGTATTTTTTTTTTCTTTTTTAAGATTCTTTTGGCTATTTGAGGTCCCTTGAGATTCCTTATGAATTTTATATGAGTTTTTCTATTTCTGCAAATACATCATTGGGATCTTGATAGGTATTGCATTGAATCCGTAGATTGCTTTGGGTAGAATTAACATTTTAAGAATGTTAAGTCTTCAAATCCATTAACATATGATTTGTTTTCATTTACTTTTGTGTATTTAAATTTCCTTCAGCAATGTTTTGAGGTTTTCATTGTACAAGTCTTTCACTTCAAGTTAATATTTAAGTTTTTCTTCTTTTTGATGCTGCTGTAAATAAAATTGTTTTTGTAATTTGCTTTTCAGATTGTTCATTTGTAACAAACCTAGCTGATTTTTGTGTATTGGCTTTGTATCCTGTTACTCTAAGGAAATCATTTCTTAACTTTAAAAAATTTTTTGTGGAACCTTAAGAGTTTTCTACATATAAAATTATATCATCTGCAAACAGATAAGTGTACTTCTTCCTTTCCAATTTGGATGCCTTTTATTTCTTTTCCTTGCCTAACTGTCCTGACTATAACTTCCAGTACTGTGTTGAATAGAAGTGGCAAAAGCAGCATCCTTGCTTTGTTCTGGATTTCAGAGGAGAAGTTTTCAGTCTCTCACCGTTGAGTGTGATGTTAGACATAGGTTTTTCATATATGGCTTCTATTATGTTGAGGTAGTTTCCTTCTATTCCTAGTTTGTTGAGTGTTTTATCATGAAAAGATGTTACATTTTGCCAAATGCTTTTTCTATATCAATTGAGATGATCATTTTTGTCTCATTCTGTTAATGTGGTATATTACATTTATCAATTTTTATGACTTGAACTATCTTTGCATTGTAGGAATAAATACCATTTGATCATATAATCCTTTCAATATGCTGCTGAATTAGGTTTACTAGTATTTTGTTAAGGATTTTTGCATCAATGTCGATAAGGGATATTGGTCTGCAGTTTTCTTGTAGTGTCTTTATCTGGCTTTGGTATCAGGGTAATGCTAGCCTCATAGAATGAGTTATGAGTTAGGAAGTGTCTCCTCTTCATTTTTTTAGAAAAGTTTGAGAAGGACTGGTATTAGTTTTTCTTTAAATGTTTGGTAGGATTCATCAGTGAAGCATCAGATCAGGGCTTTTTGTCAGGATAATTTTGATTATTGATTAAATATCTTTACTAGCTATAAGTTTATTCAGATTTACTATTTCTCTGTGATTTAGTCTTGGTAGGTTTTGTGTTTCTAGAAAACAATTGTAAGAAACAATGTATCTTGTAAAACCACAGTACAATATCATAATCAGGATATTGAAATTTATACAGTCACTATACAGAAAAGTTTCATTACCATAAGATCCTTGTATTGCCTTTTTATAGTTAATGCTGCCCCTCCCTGTCTCCCCTCAACCCTGACCTTGGTGAACACTAATATGCTCTCCATTTCTACATTTTTATCATTTTGAGAATATCATATAAATAGATTTATACAGTTTGTGACCTTTTGAGATTGGCTTTTTATAAATTAGCATAAACCCCTGGAATTCATCCAAGTTGTTACATTAATAGTCTGTCCTTTTTTATTGCTGAATAGTATTCCATGATATGGATATACCACGGTTTAACCACTCACCCACTGAAGGACATCTGGGTTGTTTCCAACTTTTGAGTATTAAGAATAAAACTTCTATGAACATCCATGTATAGGTTTTTGTGTGATTGTAGTTTTCATTTCTCTGGGATAAAGGCCCACAAGCCCAGTTGTTGGGTTGTATGGTAGTTTTGTGTTCAGTTATATAAGAAACTGCAAAAATATTTTCCAGAGTGGCTGTAACATTTGACATTCCCACCAGCAGTGTATGAATGATGCTGTTTCTCTACATCCTCAACATCATTTGATGTCATCAATATTTTTTATTTTATGTATTGTGATAGATGTGTAGAGATATCTAATTTTGGTTTTAATTTTTGTGGAGGGAAGCGGGGAGGAGGGGATGGGTAAATGCTTGCTTTTTTTTATTGTTGAATTTTGAGAATTCTTTATTTATTCTAGCTCCTAGTCCTTTGTTGGTTATTTGATTTACAAATATCTTCCCTCAGATTATAACTTGTCTTTCCTTTCTCTTCATATGGATTTTTTTGCTGAGCAAAAATGTTTAATTTTGAGAAAATTTAATTCATTTTTATTTTTATCAATCATGCTTTTTGTCAAGTCTGAGAATTCTGCCTAGATACCAAAGTTTTCCCCTACGATTTATTTTCTAAAAGTTTTATAATTTTATGTTTTACATTTAATTCTGTAATACATTTTGAGTTCATTTTTGTGTAAGTAGGAGGTTTAGGACTAGATTATTGTTATTATATGAATGCCCAATTGCTCTAGCACTGTTTCTTCAAGTGGCTATATTTCTTTCATTGAATTTGTTGTATGTTTGTCAAAAATTAGTTGGGTATATTTGTATGGGTCTATTTCTAGGTTCTCTGTTCTCTTCCATTGAGCTTTGTGTCTACTCCTCTGCCAAAACCACACAATCTGATGACTGTGGCTATAGAGTAGGCCTTAATATTGGGTAGAATGATTCTTCCCACTTCAAACTTTTTTGTCAATGTGACAAAAAAGCTGTTTTTAGGCTTATGCCTTTCCACATGAATTTTAGAGTAAGCTTGTTTTTGTATACAATTGCATTAAACCGATAGATCAGTTTGGAGAGAACTGACATCTTTATTATGCTCAAGTCTTCCAACCCATGAACAAGGCATCTCTTCATTCATTTAAATCTTATTTGATATCTTTCACCAACATTTTATAATTTTCAGCATAGAGACCCTGAGTATGTTTTAAGTTTATTCCTACGTATATCATTTTCTTTGGAGTGCTTGTAAATGGTACTGTGCTTGTAACTTCACTTTCCACGTTCATTGTTAGTAAGTAGAAATGTGATCAATTTTGCTGTGTATCCAGTTTTTTAATTAAATTAATATATAAGATATCTGGCTTAATATTATGCTCTCATTTTGTAGATTCAGACGTCTTCACTTCTCCAAAACAAAAAAACCTAAATCTTAAATGAATTGGCTTGAACTTGAACTTCATTCACTGGTAATGCAATTGGCACAGGGAAAACATTGTGGTATAGTGAGAGGAGGATGCACTCTGGAGTTCTAGAGATGTGGGTATGGATTCTAGTTGGCCACATACAAGATCTGTGGCCAGGAACAGGTTAAGTTCTATGAGCCTCATTGCTATAATAATTTAAAATAACAGTAATAAGAGCTATTCCAATAAAGCACTTATGTGAGACAGACTCTGTTTCAAGAGCTTTGCATTTATCTCATTTAAACTTTGTATCCCCTTACAAAGTAGGAATTACAGGTCTTTAATATTCTGTCTGCAATTTGAGTATTCTACAAGCTCTGAAAGAGTGTTTTATTTTGTTTTGTTTTATTATTTCAGAATATTATGGGGGTATAAATGTTTTGGTTATGTGAATTGCTTTTGAACTGTTTGAGTCAAAGTTATAAGTGTGCCCACCACCTAGACAGTGTGCATTGTACGTGTTCAGTGTGATTTTACCAATCCCTTCCTCCCCCCTCCCACTTGCTTGATTTCCGTTAAGTTTTGTTTTCTTTATTTTTTTAGTATAAGCTTGATGCTGATTCTTTTGGCAGAAAAAGCTGGCCTGAAGCGATGTGAGGCTGTTTGTCATTTATAATTGTCTCACCTATAGTGAATGATGGTTTTGCTGTGAAAATAAATGTTTTTGATGATAGGGTTACATTTTAATTACAGGTAAATCTCTCTACTTGTTATGTTGCATAAGTTATTACATATGTATCATATTTTTTTCAAAAATCCAAAAAAATTTTTGAAATCTGAAATATTTCTAGTCTGAAGATTATCAGATAAGGGGTAGGTCAACTATATCCATTTCCCATTTTATGATTCAGGAAACTGAGACATGGAATGACAAAGTCACCTATCCCGTCACACTCACACACTTTCTAGGCAGTAGAAAAGACTGAAACCAGGCAGTCTGACCTCAAAAGTCAAAGTCTGACCTCAAACGCCAAGGACACCATGCTCTAGGTATCCTTGGTCTATGTGAACTACTGCATGTGAAAAGGCTTGGATGGAGCCCTTGGAGGAATCTTGAAGAAATATTTAACTTCTCCTGGAGCTTTTCAAGGCCTGCTTTCTGGGAATAACAGCATAAAATACAGGTAAAGAAGTTAGCCACTTATCCTTGTGGCATGGACCTGTCTATCTGCCATGATGTGCATTGTTGCATATTTCTAGAGATCACTCATGGAAGGTAGTACGCTGCCTCTTCATTGTCTGTAGCCTGAGATTTCCCCTAAAGGTGTAGCTGAGTAAGCCCCATGACAAGTGCACCCTTTAGTTTGATTATGCTCACTCACTGCTGCATTTGTTACAACTCTGGTCAACTAAACATTGTATTAACAGTTAACATCTTCCCTCAAATTATTCATTCTGTATGGCAACTCAACATGATATATTTACCTCCAACTCCCCAACCCTGACAAAAGTAGTAAAAAGGCTTTTCATTTAACTTGGATTTAATTGCTTTAGAATGGGTCTGATTATGAAAACACTCTCAGCTCATTATCTCCTGGGGCCAAGATGATGATATGTCACAGTGCCACCAACAAAGGTGGACAGGGTCAGCATTCAGCTGATACCAATGTCACGTTGATCACTGTGCTGCAGGTGTCTAGGCTCAATGCCAGCAAAACAGGCAGGTGAGTCACAGAAGCCATGTGGGGCAGAAAGAAATTTTTTAAATATATAAGGAAAAATTTAGAAGTAAAGGATGAGGAAGTGGGAAGAAACCTTAATGATCATTCAATTTGCTAATCTTACAAATGTGGAAACCAAGACACAAGGAAAAGGGACATACCTAAGATCATATAGCCAGTTTCTAGAAAGATCGTGTAGGCAGCTACACAAGCTATAAGCTGTGAAATCACCCAAGACTCGTGTTTTTGAAGGCATATTGCATACCCTTGCCAATTCCATTTTCTTAAAGATTCATTGGATAGCTCACTATTTCATCAACATTCATCTCAATTTCCTTAAACTACACACACTTAAAATAAATCAGGGTCAATAATGTTTACTCACCTGGAAAATATCTTATGAAGTTCTTCATATTTAATATTCCTATTTCCTTACTTTTTATCCAGTCTACATTAATTTTCCTCTGTCTAATTAGCTTTCAAGAAAGAAATACATTTCTGTGTCACTAAGGAACCCATTATGATTACCCATATAATTATACATATATGAATGACTGCTTTTGTATTCTAGTCAAATGATTTTAAATGAGAAGATAAAAAAATCTTATTCATTATTTACTATTATGCCAAGCACATATTTTCCCTCCATACATGTATGTTGAATTTAACAAATCAATGACATAAAGGTTCACATCATAAAAAATAGCATAGCTTAGTAAAGAAACTCTTTTCAGAGCAGATTATGTTTTGTTCGCAAAGAGGTCAGCAAAGAGCAAGAGAGAAGCTTATTTGTCAGCCTTGAAATTGACCTCTTTTGAATTTTGTCACTCAGGCAGTAAATATTTACTGAGTGCTTGCCATGTATTAGGCATTTTATTAGCCAAGGATACAGTGGAGAAAAAAAAACAGATGTGGGTCCTGCCCTCAGAGAGTTTAATGTCAAGTGGGAAAGAAATTGATTAAACAACATCTCACAAAAAAATAGATATGTGCATAGTTCTGTGTAAGAGAAGTTCTGGGTCTTTTGTGAAAATATACCAATGTGTGGTGAAATGGTACTGGCTGCTAAATGGCCGTGCTGAGGGGCTTGTACTCTATCCTAAAAGCAAAAGAATGTCACAGAAAATTTTCAGCAGGGACATGGCATAATACCTAGTCTTTTGTTTTATTTTGTTGGTTCCTATTTTTGCTTCTTTAACACAGATTTAGAGTAGTTGATTATTTTAGGATGGCTGTGGGGTAGCCAGCCTTCACCAGAGATAAACATTACCTGTCACTTATTAAGTACCCATTGCAAGACAATATAGCAGTGAACAATCTTTTACATTTGCATATTTTCACTTACAATTTCTAGAAATGAAAATAATATGTAGTGAGTCACCCTTTCAAGAGGCTGTACTTACCAAGTTCCTGAAATAAAGTAGGAATTGTAAAGAGACCGGGGACAGGGAAGCCTGGACAGTCAGATAATGTCCTCTGCTAAAAGCGGAAAGCAGCACCAGGTCTTTCAAAAGGGTGAAAAGTGATAAACACTAATATCCTTAATTCTAGGCACTTTGCAAACTTGAAAGGCCAACATTTTTACCATTGTTTTAGAAATAAGTAAAGTGAAGCTCAGAGAATTTAAGTAACACATCTAGAATGACAAAAATAGTAAATGGTAGAGTCAAAATCATCTGTTAAGAAAACAAAGGCTGGCAATTAAAATGTTTTTACAGAGACTTTATCCCCATCTTTTCAGGTATATTCATATGAATGTTTTGACTGAGCTTGTCTCCCTGCTTAAACAAGATAGAAGACATACTTGTAGTAGGTTACATTATTGCCCCCAATTATTCTACCTCACCCTACTTCTTTGTAAAAGGATTATATATCTGTTCTCATTGTCATGTATCCACCCTCACCCTGGGAGAAATATTTATTCTTAGTTCCCTTGTGTGGGGTTGGCCTTGTGATCTGCTTTGGCCAATGGAATGCAAGTAGATAGGACCTTTGTTAGTGTGAGCTGAAGCTATAAAAGGCAGCGGAATTTTCCACATAGACTCTTGTTGATTCCTACCTCCAGTATAATGATATTCTCTAAAGAGGGACTGCTTTCAACTTGTGCCCAGAATGAGAAAATACATGGGGAAGAGCCATGGCAGCCACTCTGCAGCTGCTGACATACAACCTGAATGAGAAATAAAGGTGTCTTTTTGTGCTACTATAACAAAATACTTCAGACTGGGTAATTTATAAGCAATAGAAATTTATTGCTAATTGTTATGGGGGCTGGGAAGTCCAAGATCAAGGCACTGGCAGGCATAGTGCCTGGTGAGGGCTATTCTCTGTTTCCAAGATGGTGCCTTGTTGCTGCATCCTCTGGAGTGGACAAACACTGTGTCCTCACATGGTGGAAGGCATAGAAGGGCAAGAGAATGCTCCTTTCATCCTTGAACCCTTTTAGAAGGGGGCTAATCCCATTCATGAGAGTGGAACCCTCATGACTTAATCACCTCGAGAAGCCATTTCTTTTAATACTGTTGCAATGGAGATTAAGTTTCAACATGAATTTTGAAGGGACACACATTCAAACCATAGCACTTGTTATAAGCCCCTGAATTACAGACTGCTCATTACTGTAGCACAGATGACTAGTACATGTATAAAATTTAAACTGTTGCCTCATCACTGGTCACTAATGATCTATTTTCAGAGGAACATGTTATCCAAAGAAGATTCCATTGTTTGAAACAGAGTTGTTAAAATTCAGTCTTTATTTATCCCTGATATTTTTATGACACAATTTTTTTCCTGTATCATTTCTCTGTAAGCTATTCATTCTGTCAGTTCATGAGACATAGGATTAAATGTTGAATAAACTTTCAAGTATCTTCAATGATTCTAATATTTAAATATGAGTTTTCTTACTTCAAAAGTGTACAAGCTCATTGCAGGGAAATTACAGACTCATTGTGGAAAATGCATTAATGTGTATATTAACTTGGGAAGATGTGATATTATATAAATAGTCAGCTTTCTTTTCAATAATATGATAATATGTTTTTTTGTGCCAGTTTCTCAAGCCATATTTTCTCTTTGTAATTTCCTCATATAATTCCTGAACATTTTTTGGTAAATGCATTACTATGTACTTCTTTAAATCAATTTTATTGCTATGAGAATGGGGTTTTATTTATAAAATTTTCTGTGTTGTTATAGCTGGAGTATAAAAAAGCAACTGATATTTATTTTTTATAAAGCCACTGCCTTGAATTTTTTTTAAAAAATGCCATTTTTTCTTTTATTTGTGAGGGCAACAGAAAAATTTCCAGATATCCAAAGGCTTACGAAATATACCCCGAGGGTATATTTCTTGTTTTTTTTTTTAATTTCCTTGAAATTTTTTGTTGGTTCTAATAGTTTTCAGATAACTCTGGAGTTTTCTCATCACATTTCCTATTAATAATAATAATTTTGTGTCATGCCTTCAAATACACATAACTCTATGTCTGTTTCATGTCTTTGGCAGAAAATCACTAGGGAATTTTACCAAAAGTAGTAATCCAGTTATCTTTGTTATTTTTCCTTATTTTTGATGAAAATGTTAAAATAAAAATAGTTTTATCAAATTATGAAAATATTATTTTATATTAAAGAACTATAACACATACTTATTTGTTTTATTAGAGATACTTGTTGAATTTTCCCAGGTGCTCTTTTAACATCTATTAAGAAACACAAAATAGAATTATTTGCTCAAATAATAAAAAACCTTGTCATGCTGAAGTATTTGAAAACATCAATCTAAAACCTCTGGGAATTAACTGATTGGAGCAGAACTTCATCTTAAAACAAATAGACCCTGGGGGATTAACGGCTTTCTGCCTCCAGTTTACCAACACTTCCTCCCTCTCACTACCCAGCTAAACACCCTGTTCTCTGTTTCTTCTCTTAGATCCACTCCAAGAAGGCATGGATGCCTCCATTCTGAGCTGTTTTCCTGGTTTACTTCATGTGCTGCCTCATGGGAATAATTATAATCACTTGAATCCTGGCCTATTTCCCTCTTTCTCTAGAATCCTCATTAGTTTTTTTTTCCTCCATTCAAGGCCAACTTTCTCTCCCAATAACTGTAACATCTTTCTTTTTTGTCTTCTACCATTGCCTTGTTCTTATCCCCATAACCTTTTATCTTTTTCCTTTGTTCAGGAAGTATTACAGTGTTGAAGTACAATTTTGCTTCTTAATAGAAGCTGGTGGAAGAAAATGACCTCTTTGAAATTAGAAGTCTAAGATTCTAGGGCCAGTGCAATTATGCAGACGGAAACAGAAATAAAGAAAGCAACATGCCTGCTCTCATGGTTTTTCTACGCTCCAGTTCTCATTACTTATGCTCTGAAAGAGGAAAAGAAAAGAAAAAAATAAAAAAGAAAGAAGAAAAAACAAAGCATGTGTCAGATGATGATCAGTGCCAAGAAAAAAAATAAAGCAAAGGAAGAGGCCAGAGAGTAAGGAGGTGCTAGTGTTAGCAAAGACATCTGTAAAGAGAAGATGAACCATGTAAGTGCACAACAAAAGGCACTCCAGACAGTGGGAGCAGCTGATGCAAATACCCTGCTATGGGGCACACTTAGTGCTTGTGAGGAGCAGAAAGGTGCCCTGATGGCTGCATCAGGTGGACAGCTTGAGGCAGCACAGAGGATAGGGCAAGTGACTTGAGAGACAGCAGGGGTCCAGGTGACAATGGGTCATTTAAGCAAGAGTTAGGGCTTTGGTTATTAGACCAAGTGTAGCACATAGCTATTGGAACATTTTGGGCAGAGGAGTGACTTAGGGTGCTCTATGCAGGGTAGATTGGAGTGGGGCAAAAGGGAAATACAGAAAACCCAGTGAGGAGGCTGTCACAGTAATCCAGGTGAGACATGGTGGAGGCTTGGCCAGGCGGCAATCATAGAGGAGGAGAGAAGTGGTAGGATGCTGTGCATATTTTGAAGTTTCAGGTAATAAAATTTGCTGACGGACTGAATGTGGAGAATGAGGAAATATGAGGGGTCATCAGTCCACTGAGCCAAATGACAAGAGAATTTCCTTTTCCTGAGGTGGGTAGTCATAGGAAAAATAAATTTGTTTTTTAGGGGGAGCTGAGTTTGTTTTAAACATGTTAAGGTTGTGATGCTAGCTGAACATCACCATGGGGATGTCAAATAAATGGTCTGATATATGTGTAGATTTAAAGGGAGAGATCAGAGAAAACCACATAAATTTGCAAAGCATTGGAATATCAACATTCTTTAAAGCTGTGGCATTGGATGGGTTAATCCAGGGTTTATGCAGAGATTGCAGAGAGAAGAAGTCAAAGAGCTGAGTCCTGGGGACCCAAATTAAAGAGGTCAGGAAGGTGGAGAGGATACGGCAAAAGTGACAAAGGAGGAGCAGCCAGCAGGTAGGAGGAGAGTCCAGACAGAGTGGGACCCAGAGGCCGGGCAAAGTAAATGTTTCAAACAGGCAATGGGGACATGGCGTTCTCAGAAGCAGCACCTTGGAGAGTTACTATTAACAATTTTAATGTTGAAATGTGGTTCTCACCTTTATTTATTTATTTATTTGTGCCTAATATGGTCAGGAAAATAAAATCATTCATCAGATTATTTACAAGCCACATTTTAAGAGTTAAAGTGGAGCATAATTGAAAATATTTTTGCAGGAAAGTCAGGAAACTGAGTTATAGCCCTAGGTTTGGGCCAACCAGGTGTCATCTTGTGCACAGCACTTCGCTTGTGGATTTACAGTCTAAACGGCTCTTCATCCAAAGAATGAAGAAGCAGGAGTAGATGATATCAAAGCTCCTGGCAGGTAGCATAACTACTAGTCTATGATAAGTGCTCAATAATGACTGACTGAGACGATAAATAAATGAACAAATAAACGTTCTCTCCAGCTCTAAGATTTTATTTTCGACACCCCAACCAACTCCTTTTCCCTTTAAAGAACACGGACAGAACTGAGTTGAAACGGCATCAGCAACTGCAGCTCTTTTTCCTTTATTCCTAGTAGTTTGCCTATAGAGACGATTAATTATTTATACTGCCTTTAGGAAGTGCAACTGGGCTCTACTGCTTTGGATGCTGTTTCTGTTATTATTAGTCTCAAAGCTGTTTCTTATTTCCTCCAGCACAATGAAGGTGGTGAAATAAGTAACCAGCTTCCTTTTCCAAAGCCCTTGAAGTGCTCAGCTCAGCAGTGTACAGACTCCTCCAGCGTTTAATGAGAACTATGGAAGACCTAATTTCCTTTGTTGTTCTCGGTTCCCTTGACCTCAGATAACCAGATAAGGAGCAGCACAAGAGGACCAGTGGCTTATTTCAACGGTTTCTCTCCGTCGTGTTTCTGTTCACATGCAGTCTGGGCATACCAATGCTTTTTGTTAGCCTTTCTCAAAACTGACTACGCTGTAGCGCATGTTCTCGTTCTTTTATACAAAAGAAAAAAAGAGGAAAAAAGAAAAAAAAATCCAGATCCTGGATATTTGCTTGCTAGAAGTCTTCAATTTGTGAATCCTTTTTTCCTCTTTCTCTCTCTCTCTGTCCTTTCTTTTTGCCTTTCTTTCCTTCTTTCTTTCTGTGTCTTTTTTTCTCAATCTTTTATTATTTCATTTTCTTATTTTGATCAGATGCCTAATTTAAATTATGGAATATGCTAAGGCCACAAATAGATTAATAAATGTTTATTGCATGTTTCAGTGCTATGCACAGTGTTTAACAAAGGTGAGCAGCACATAGCCCCTGTCAGGAAGACAAACGCACTCAGTTTAAAAGGGAATGCCAACATGCCTGGTATTCAGGTGTAGTGATCATGAAATCACAATAAATTTGATTTGCCCAATATCTATTGAGGGCCTGCTATGTGCAAAATTCTACATTGACACTAATAGTAAATGGTTGGCATTCTCCAGGTTCATGGTTTAGCGGGAGAAGTTTACATATGAGTGTAATTCTGTTTGCAAAGCTCGCAAACATGAGTATAGATATGTAAAACAACATAGATATTGAGGGTGAAAAGTATTTTATTACAGTTAGGTCTTGAGTTAGGATGTAAGGTAAGAACATAGCTTCAACACACCGGGATGAGTTTGTGAATGTTGAGGAATAAACCAGATTTAAAAAAATACTAGCCTGGCAGGCATATAGGGAAGGTTTTTGAAAAGGCAAATCGACCTTGGGCACATGTTTTTGTATCAAGTCACACATTAGCAAAAGTGAACACAAGGTCCAGAAAATACAACATTCATGCTAAGCAATATGTACAGGGGTGAAAAAGAGTTGATATTTCATGAGCACTTAATGTGTGTTGTCCTTATTTAAGGTGAAGGAAAGTGACATGGAGAGTTTAAGTGATTTACCTAAGGTCACAAAGTTAATAAGTGGTTGAGGCAGAATTCAAACAGTTTATTCTTCTTCTAAAGTCCATACTCTTTTTACTAAAGTGTATGTGCTAGCATTAAAGGTATGTAACTCGTTGCTTAGAATGATTGATTTTTTGGAGGAAAAGTAAGGACTTATGTACAACTATACATCTCTGTGCACTGACAATACATAACTGAATTAACTGTCTAGCCAATTAAAGAACAAAATTTATCACTCTCATCTCTCCAAGTATGCTAGACACAATTATCTGAAATCTCCAGTGAATGTGACCTTTGAAGGGTCTGCTTAGACAATTGAGATCTTGATTTTAGTGAGTGAACACTGGTTTTAGTAGATCCAATGTATGCCATAAAAGCAGAGACAGGCCCTAGTGCAGCCCTCATTTCCACGAACCCTTCCAAGGGTCAGGGAGGAAAGAGAACACACTGTTCAAGAGGCAGCTGACCTGGAACACAGGATGGCTCAGAGATAAATAAAAAGGATCTTCAGAAACGTGGATGCAGCTACAGTATTCGCAGTTTACCATGACTTTTCCCCTTGTCTAAGGGTATAAATGGAATGTGCTGGCTTCCAGAGGCAGGATTGGCTTCCAAAGGCCGGATACTCAGCTGGGGTTTAGAGGCAGGAATCAAGTGTTTAAAAAGGTGACAGGAGAGAGAGTGAGAAGATTAGGAAATGAAAAACAAGTCTCTAGTTTGTCGAGAAATTCCTCAGCTGGAGGGAATAATTCCAAGATTTAGAAATGTGGAAATTAGGTCAAAAACAGACTAATTGCTAAAGGGGGACTGAACTAGATAGTATATAAAAATGGGGCTCCTG
The DNA here is from genome assembly GCA_023783475.1 of Daubentonia madagascariensis. Classification (NCBI taxonomy): domain Eukaryota; kingdom Metazoa; phylum Chordata; class Mammalia; order Primates; family Daubentoniidae; genus Daubentonia; species Daubentonia madagascariensis. Next base: position 11,785,900 of record JAKFHU010000908.1, read on the forward strand.
GAATCTCCCTCTTAATTGGTGGTATTTGATGTAGGCACAGAGGACCACAAACGGGGTTTGATATTAACAAGATGAAGGATTTTTCTTAAGCATATTTTCAGCTGAACTGGTATCAGTGGTTCTCAAGATGAATGATTACTATTTTTCATAAACCCCAATTTTAGCACCAATATGTAAAGCACTTGGAAGTCTTCACTCCCATCTTTACAACAAGAAAAAGCTGAAAATTGTGAAAATTGACTTTCCTTGTATAGTACTCATCAGAGAACTGAGGTCACAGGTCAAATTGCAATCTCAAATCTGGAGAGACAGGTGTAATCAGGAAAATGCGACAACACAGAGCAGAATCCAGTGGAGCTATACCTGGTGGGGATACTGAAAAAGTAATTTTAATAAACTACTGGAAGCTGACTATGGACTAACATGAGAGTGAGAACCTTTCTGGGGACCACAGGCTTAAGAAACCCCATACTTGTATGGCCTCTACCTCAAGGAACCCTATCAGATTCTCAAAGTAAAGATCCAAGAAAGATCCTTTCCTGGCTCTGGCACAGAGTGGGAAAGAATCAACGCTATGAAATATACCCAAAGTTTTCTCCATAACAAAGGCCCACCCTCCAGAGGAAGAGACTTTGTAGAACCTAATTCCAGTTTGGGAAAGAGCATTTCCCCCACTCCGAATCCACTCTTGACTTCCTGTCTCACATATAAAGGGAAAAACATAGTCAAGAAGACATGAGTTTCAAGGAAATAAAGTGGGAACTCTGCAGCTAGAGAGAGAGTAGGGGATGGGGGAAAAGCTGTACCACTTGAGAAACACTTAGGAAGATCCTAATCCCAAGACACAGATTTAATAAAAGACTGATCTTTAATAAGAGTATAGAACTGCGGGACACTTTAAAAAGGTATGGTATATGCATAATTGGAATATCAAAGGGAGAAAAAAGGCAGAACCAAGCAGAAAAAAAATTTGAAGTAATAATAGCTAAGAACTTTGCGAAATTAATGATAGACACCAAATCACAGATCCAGGCAGTTTAGAGAAGCATAATAAATACAAAAATAAAAAATAAAAATCCCAAGTCCCCCCCCAAAAAAACAACAAAACCCACCACCACTACAGCCAACAAAAACACACCCATCTTAAATATATCATATTTAAACTGCAGAAAATCAAAGACAAAGGAAAATCTTGAAAGAAGCCAAAGAAATAAAATACCTTACCTATCAAGGACTAAGGAAAAGAAGAGCAAACTTTCTGTCAGAAATCATTCTAACAAGAAGAAAGTGGAGTGAAATATTTAAAATGTTGAAAGGAAATAGAACACCAACCTAGAATTCTTTATCCACTGAAATTATCCTTCAAAAGTTAAAGAGAAATAAACACTTTCTCTGGCAAAAAAAAAAAAATCTGAGGGAATTTGTAAGTAGCAGACCTGCTTTGCATGAAATTTAAAAGAAGATCTTTGGCAGAAGAGAAGTGATATGTCAGAAAACTGGACCTATATGAAGAAAGCATCAGAGAAAGAATGAATGAAGTTAAAATAAAATGTCTTAGTTTTTTAGTTTTAATTGATCTAAAAGATACCTTTGTTCAAAGCAATAATAGTAACAGTGTATTGAGTGATCATAAATAAAAGGAATGAAGCAACTCACAAAGGCCAGGAGAGAGGGATTGGGAATACTATTGTGAGGCACTTGCACTACATGTAAAGTGATATTTTATTTTTTGAAGGTGAATTTAGATTAGTTAAAAATGTATATTGGAAACTTTATGGCAAGCACTAATTCTTTTCTTAGCAGTATTACCAATATACCAAAAGAGGAGATAAAATGGAATCGTATAAAATGCTCAATTAAAACCAGACCAGGTAGAAAAATAGGAGAAAAGACAAGGAATAAATGCAATAAATAGGAAACAGGTACAAAGATGGTAGATATTAATTCAACTTTATCACTAATCACCTTAAATGTGTGTAGTCAGATTACAACAATTAAAAGACAGATATTGTCAGAGTGGCTTAAAAACCCAAAACAACATGATTATATGTCATCTACAAAAAACCCATTTTAAATATAAAGAATATAAAGACTCATGTTCAAAGTAAAGTGATGTCTCCCTGATTGGGAGAAAATATCTGCATATCATATACTTAATAAGGGATTTGAATCTAGACTATGTAAGGAACTCTTACAAATAAGCCATAAAAATAAATAAAATGAAATAAGAGACCCTACTACACTTGTGAAACTGGCTATAGGATAAATATCTGAAAATACAATTCCTAGAAATATAAGTTAGTAGATTTTTCAGTTTGATAGACCTCAGCATATAACCTTCCAAAGATGGTACGCCAGTTTACTTTCCCAGAAAACATGCGGAAGTGCTGGAATAAGCATTTTCACAAAGTTTGTTCTCCTCTGCCTTTGAGTCAGAGGGGCAAGGATTTAAGGGAAGAATTGTATAGCATATTCCTTCCTGTGTACTTCTGCTGGTGAATACAATGTAGGTGGACACTAGATTTAACCCTCATGCATCGCCAGTGAGGAACAGGAGGGGGAAGAAAGCTGACTGCGTCAGCCTATACGTATATTGTCCATTGGATCACCACAAAACACTAAAAATAAAATGATTCTTATTGCCATTCTAAATTTGAAGAAAGTGAGATTTAGGAATATTATAACACAATGTAGTGCACCTTTTAGTTAGTTTTTTAAAAAATTTAAGATCAAATCCAGGGTCTTTAACTTTTTTCCAATGACAACACTTCATCCCTGATATTGATGCACATAAGTCTATGCTTCTGACCACAGTAATAATAGTATCAGTAATTACAGCTAACATTTACTTCAGTACTTACTGTGTGCCAGGTGCAATTTGAAGCAAACTATGTGCATTTACATTGGGAGTTAGGTGGTATTGTTGTCCTTACTTTAAGGTTGAGGAACCTAAGCATTAATGGTCAAATGGCAAAATGAGAAAATTTTAGAAATGGAGAAGAGAATAGTGATTGCTAGGGGTTAAGAAGGGGTAAGAGTGAAAGGGAAAGCGGTGTGGCTGTGAGAGGACAACATGAGGTATCTTTATCATTATAGGAACGTTCTGTATCTTGACTGCATCGATGCTGATAACCCACTTGTAATTCAGTGCTATAGTTATACAAGATGTTACCATCAGGTGAAACTGGGTAAAGGATACATGGGATTTCTGTCTTATTTCTTTCAACTGAATTTAAACCAACAATTATCCCAAAATAAAGTATTTAATTTTAAAAATGAGAGGAATGATATTACATAATGGCAGAGTTGGAAATTCTGCTATACAATGGAGGACTCAGTCTCTCCCCCCGAATGAATCACAGAGCTGAAAAGGGTGATTAGAATCAATGACTTTGGGACTCTGGAACTTGCTCTAACACTTACAGCAACCAGTGCTCAATGAAGGGAGAAGGTGCTGATGTTCTGTAAGTGATGCTAGAGTCCACTACCACTCCCCATTCCTCAGCCCCTCCAAAGCTGTGGGGATCATGTCCCACCTTTTGGAGTTGCTGTCTGGCCTCAGGGAAGGCAGTGGGAACCTTGTCCTCTAAAAATTTGGGGTCGTGTATTCAGGTTGGTCTAGCAGTGCCCTGAGGAACCTGCCCAAATGCTTGCCTTGGTTTTGGACCTCTCAACACAAACAGCATCCCCAAGAAGCATTATCAAAAGATTTACAGAGATAGGACCTTTTAAAATGTTCTTTCCCTTTATAGAGTCAGACATTTAAGGAAATATCTGTCAGGTCGCTGGCTGATCACAAATATAATAGAAAAGAAACTTCAGTTCCCACATACAATGTGGAATATACACTTTGCAAAAATAGCTTAGAAAAGTCACATATCTGAACTTAAAGCTAAAACTATAATACTCTAGAAGAAAACATAGGGGAAAATTTCCATGACCTTAGATTTGACAATGATCTCTAAGCATGACACCAAAACTATAAGTAATAAAATATTAATACATTAGACTTCATCAGAATTAAAATTTTTGTTTGAGCATCAAAGGACACTATCAAGAAAGCCAACAAAATTGGAGAAAGTATCTGTAAAGCATGTATCTGATAAGGAATTAATATTCAAAATATATAAAGAACTCTTACAACTCAATAACAAAAGAAAACCCAATTTTAAAAAGTAAGTAAAGGACTTGAATAGACCTTTCTTCAAAGAAGATATACAAATGGCCAATAACCACAAGAAAAAATGCTCAAAATCATTAGTCATTAAGAAAATGCAAATCAAAGCCACAATGAAATACCACTTCACACTCACTAACATGGCTATTATCAAACAGAAAATAACAAGTGTTGGCAAAGATGTGGAGAAAATGGTACTCTGTGAACTGCTGGTGAGAACATAAAATCACGCAGCTGCTGTGGAAGAGTTTGGTGGATTCTTCAAGATGTTAAGCAGAGAATTACCATTTGACCCATCAATTCCACCTCTAGGTATATGCCCAAAAGAATTGAGCACAGACACACACAGCCAGATACTTGTATACCAGTGTTCAAAGCATTATTATTCACAATAGCCAAAAGGTAGAAACAACCCAAGTGTCCATCAACAAAAGAATAGATAAATAAAATGTGGCATATACATACCATAGAATATTATTCAGCCATAAATAGGAATAAAGGTCTGATACAAACTACAACATGGATGAACCTTGAAAACATTATGCTAAGTGAAATAAATCAAACCCAAAACAACAAATATTGTATAATTCCAATTATGTGAAGTATCTAGAATAGGCAAATTCAAAGAGACAGAAAGTAGAATAGAGATTACCAGAGGTTCGGGGTAGGGGAGAATCAAGAGTTGTTGCTTAATGGGTATACAGTTTCTCTTTGAGATTAATAAAAGTTTTGGAAATAGGTATGAACATTGCACAACATTGTGAATATACTTAATGCCACAGAATTGTAGAGTTAAAATAGTTAACATGGTAAATTTTACATTATGTACTTTTTACCACAATAAGAAAAAATAGTCCTATTCCCATTTAAAAATGAGAGTAAAACAAAATGTAAGCTATATAAATAAAAAAAAAAACAAAACATTACAAAACATTGTTTATGAGTCAGCTGGTTGTTTCTTCCTTATCTGGCTGGATTTGCTCATTAAACTGCGGACAATGGGCTTTAGCTGGGCAGCTCTGCTTCTGGGTGCTTGCCGGCTGTCAGCCAGAGCAGTCAGGGAGCTGGGGCCCATGCTCCTCATCTAATCCCATTTCACCACCACCAGAAGGGTTGCTAAGACTTGCTTACATAGTGGTTTGTCATGATTCCAAGGAGGGAAGTAGAAGTGTGCGAGACCTCTGGGTGTGTAGACGTTGAGCCTATATAGTCACTTCCATCATATTTTGTTGGTCAAAGCAAGTCATACAGACCAGTGGGGAAACAGACTGCACCTTTTGATAGGAGGAGCTTCAACGTTACATTGCAAGGTGGCGGGAACACAGAGAAGGGTGGAGATTTGTGGCCATTTTTTGCAATCTATCAGGATATAAATGCCCAGCAATAAGGGATTGAATGAATGAATGATGCAAATGTTGAAATAATAAGCAGCTATTGTGAATTTAAAGAATATTTAATGGAATGAGGGAATAGGTCTTATCGAATAATATTAAATATATATGAATAAACATATGTAAATATATATTGCATATATGAAATATTAAACTATATACACCTATATGTATAAATGTGATATATATACATGAGTTCTCTATATTTTCTAAATTCGTATTTTCTAAATTCTAAATTCAGTATTTGTCTGACAATTAGGAAAAAAACTTTTTAAAATAATAATGTTTTTAAAAATGTGTTTGTGTTTCTTTTACCTATATATTCTTAAACTTACTTGAACTTTGGGAGCTAGTTTATAAAGATCAAAAATTTTAATATGACCTTTGTGTTATCTCTCATACGATTGACCATAAATACTAGTAATCCAGGATTAACTTAGATCCTACTGCACTAGCACTGTTCACAGGACAGTAACAGCTATTTCTAGCCTTCTACAATCCACCTTTATCTGAACCTTTCTCTTTCAATCTAGATATCCTCTGTTGGAAACGAAAAAGCTTAAATAACTAGGACAGCAAATCAGGACCAGTGTACTTTCTTGAATTTGATGGATATTAAGAGAAGAAAAGCATACATTCTACCTTAAGTTCATTTGTTAATGTTCACTCTTAGTTAAAGTTCACTTCCCAAATCATGTTTTATTTCATTCATTCCATAAATATTCACTGGAAGGGTTTGCACAGTCCCTGTTTTTGAAGAGTTGAGAATCCAGTGGAAAGACATGCAAGTGAAAAACACAATGTTAATTGTAGTATCTCCTCATCTGCTATAATAGAAGGCAGTAGACAGTGTATATGAAACCCTCTGACTCTAACATATTGCTCATTTTGTGGAGGAGGGAGATGTTGGCAGTAGTTTAAGAAAGTTGACTTTTAAGAATATGGATTTGGCCATGTAACAAAACTGCACTTGTACTCCTTTAATTCATACAAATAAAAAATATAGATTTGGATTTATTCTTTCACCAAATATTTATAGTCCACCTATTTTGTGCCAGCAAAGTATACCCAAACTATATTAGGTGCTTTGAGTAGAGCAGTAAAAAATAAATAAATAAATAACAAAACAAAACAACAACAACAAAAAACCCTTCTCTTATTCTAGGCACATCCTATGGTAGGGAAAAGACAGTAAACAAATAAATATATACCATTGAAAGGAGTAATACATGCTATGAAGAAAAATAAGTGAAAGAAAGAACTAAGATGACCTAGAAAAGTGTCACAGGCAGAGGACAGTACCTGGGATGGTTCTGCATCCTTCCGCCCATCTCCCCCCTTACTCCAATGCTTTAAAGATGCAAGGCCTCCCTTCAGGAATCTTCAATGCCATCAGGCATCTGGAGCTGCAGTAGTCAGGTTATTCTTCTCTTGGAATCAGAGTTGCTTAAGCCAGCATAACCTTTCTCACACATACTTGTCAACTCACCATAAGCCCAGGGTTGCCATTTAAATGTCTACATGGACCCAGTAGATTGCACCCATGAGGGAATCAGGTGAAGTATAAGATATTAAAAGCATTGTGGGGCCTGAAGTATACTTGATATTGTCTGTTTCCATTAAAAAAATTAAACTGTAATTGTTCAGAAATCTCTCCTTTTTGGGGACAGCAGGTTTTGATCCTATCTATAAGAAGTCCTTCACTCTAAGTGACTTAATTGGGGTATGTGTTAAATTGCCAAGGACAAATGATATTTTAGAGCAGCAGATACAAATTGTGTTTGCCAGGAGTGAGCTGAATCATTCTTTTGTTAATGCAGATGAGAATTTAAGGGATTAGTAGTGTGTGAGCACTGATAATTAATCTTTATTCAAATATCTCTGCAGTGAACACCATTTGCTTTTGCTTCTTCAGCTTCCTCCTGATTGTTCTTTGGGGAAACAATCCTTCCCCATTTTGGCAGTGTAGGGGGGCCATCCATCGAGTTGACTCCCCTTTCCTAAGTCTCACCCTGCAACCCTTGTCTCTGAGACAAGGGGTGGACCTGGGATCCAAGACTAGGCTAATAATATTCTTTACCTTAAGGCATTTCCCCTTCTTTTTTATTGTGGTAAAATATATATAACATAATACTTATAACCATTTGTAAGTGTACAATTTAGTGGTATTAAATACATTCACAATGTTGCATAACCATCACCACTATCTACACCCAAAACTTTTTCACCATCCCCAACATAAACTCTCTGCTCATTAAAAAATAACTCTGCATTACTCACTCTCTCCAGTTCCTGGTAACTTATATTCTACTTTCTGTGTCCATGTATTTGACTACCCTAGGTACCTCATATAAGTGGAATCATACTATATTCATCCTTTTGTGTCTGGCTTATTTCACTTAGCATAATGTTTTCAAGATTCATCCATGTTGTAACCTATATCAAAATGTCATTCCTTTTTATGGCTGGATAATATTTCATGATATGTATAGAGCACATATTATCTATCCATTCATTTGTTGATAGATGTGTTGTTTCCACCCTTTGCCTGTTGTGAATAATATCGCTATAAACACTAACGGGAAAAGCTGGTCAAATTTTGATAAAAATTGTGTTAAATCTACAGATTGCTTTATGTAGTTTTGACATCTTGACCATGTTAAGTCTTCCTATCCATGAACTTGGCATGTCTTTCTATTTATTAAGGTCTTTCTTACTTCTTTCAGCAATGTTTTAAAGCTTTCAGTGTATAAGATTTTTGCTTCCTTGTTTAGATTTATTCCTAAGTATTTAATTTTTCAAGATGCTACTGTAAATGATATTGTTTTCTTAATTGAGCAATGGAGTATTGATTCAATTTCTTGATGATTGAATTTTGGGATTTGGGGTCTTGATAATGCTTAATTCTGCAATGGGTAATGGATGGCTCATTGGTTGTGTAGAGAAACACAATAGATTTTTTTATGTGGATCTTGTACTCTGAAACTTTGCTGACTTCTTTTATTAGCTCTAGTAGCTTTCTTATGGATTGCTTGAGATTACATATATGTCTAATGCCATTTCATCTGTAAATAGAGATGGTTTTACCTCTTCCTTTCCAATTTGGATGGCTTTTCTCTTAAAATTTTGAATCTTAATCTACGAATTTGAAATTAACCAGCACTGAATTATCTCAGCAGTAATGCCCTCAAGAGATAGCCTCTGCTTCTTAGGTTCACAAGAGTGATTACAGGCCATGTGTTTCCAAGGGCTAGATTTTACACTGTTTTCTCTTTGAATCTGTGAAAATTTTTTAGCAGATTTTTTTCTGTTGTCCTAAATGATATACTACTCCACCCTTACTTCTTCAGAACAAACAGAACTCTTTTAAGGACTAACATAAAGGAAGAGGGGAAATGTAGTCTAAAATGGCACTTCATTATCATCAGATTCAATTCTCTTTACTAGTATTTCTTAGTTTTAGACTGTATAAAAATTTCCCTGATAAATTGTTTAAAACGCACAGTCCTGAAATGCACCACTAGGGATTTTAATTACTTTTTAACAAACATCCCAGATGATTTTCATGTATGTGAACCATGGACTACACTTTGAGAACCACCGAATGTTTTGCAGCATTAGCCTGTATAATATACTTGCCAAATAATAATCTAGTTTATGATCGAACACTCCCAGGGTTTTGCTAAACTCTCTATGCCACATGGTGAATCCATTTCATTTGGGAACAACTCTTCTTATAAAAATGAAAAGATTTTCATATTTCTACTAACAATATATTCTCTATGAAATTGTATTGAGTCATATAATTTTACGATTATAAAATTATAGAGGATTTTCCATTCTCCTTCACTTAAAAGAAACAATTTCAGAGAATCAAATGAGCCAAACAAGATATATATCGTCACATAAATGTTTTCTTCTGAAATAGACATTTCCTTTTGTTCTAAATAATTTAATTTCACATAAGCATTTGTACGTCTATCTCTAATGATCTAATATCCATGATTTTTTAAAGAAGGTGATTTGAGGGTTGCTGGGCAGAACCCCAAATCCCAAAATAGCAATCCTTTTAGCAACTTTCCTGTCTTGAAGAGTGAAATAATGCATACCCCTTAGTGAGGTGCCAGGCGGTACCAGCTCGTGACTTGATGCCAGTGACACCAGGAGCAGGGTGCCGAGAGAGTAAATGAAAGTACCGTCACTGCGCGAACGGTGTCAGATTGTTTTACATTTCTTAATTACCCCTTATTCCTGATTTTCATTCCCCCAGCTCTTTCTCCATAGTGATTGGTATTTAAACTCTTAAAAAGAACATGTGCTGCTGGAATAAGATGTTTCATTTAAATAAAAGGATAGATGTCTGATAATTTGCACATGAGACCCCACAAGGTTATTAGCATTTTTAATGGTAATCACAGCCTTAAACTCACAGGACGAAACTATTATACTGTAGTAGAATTTGTTGATATCAGCTAGATTTGAAATGGGCTTCTTGTTGGGGGTGATGGGGGTAAATCAGAGGTTTTCAGTGTGCAGTCCCTCAAGTTTACTAATTTGGCTGGGCTAAACAACAACCTTACGAGACAAAACAGTTTAGTGGAATGAGCATACACTAGAGCCTAGCCCACTTAACTTCAAATCCTAATTGCGTCTCTTTCTACTCTAGGTACAACCCCGATTCCACTGATTCTCAGTTTCTTGTTTGCAAATGGCAAACTCCAAGATTCATTGATGAAGTTAATTTAATTCAATTGTATTTGCTTCAACATATATTTATTGAGCACATGCCCTGGAAACTGCAGGGCACTGGAGGTACTGTGGTGTTTGAGAGAGTCCCTGTCTACATTCATGCTCAGCTTAAAGTTACTCTGTTGGGCATGACAGCGACATGGCAATGTGGTAAAATTTCTCTTCAAGTTCTGACCCATTTGTTCTAAGAAAGTATTATTATCAAAGTCTGCAGACGCATGTATTGTGTGTGTGTGAGAGAGAGAATGTGTATCTGCTGTAGTCACTATTTTCCTCATCTGTTAAATTGTACCGTTGAATTAACAGATTCTTCCTCTGGAAATTGATTCTTATTTGGAAATATGTAAAATCAGCTTCATAACTAGAAAACAAAACAAAATGAAAAAATGGACATGTGAATAGACTTGTAGTAAAATAGGAGGTCAGGTCTACCCACATGGTTTTACTGACAGATAATCTCCACTCAGGGAAGGGGTGTTTCCTTCCAATGACAAGGGGTGGGGTGAGATGCTTAGCCATGAATAGAACTTTGCTCTTCCAATTCCCAGTTCAGTGTCAGCAATGTCAAAATCACCATTGTCAGAAATGCCATCTATCCCTAGAGTGAATTCCTTGAATGGGAAGCTTGATTTTACCTGCAAATGCAAAAGATATGAATGGCTTATCTTCAGCCTAATTGCCAGATGAGGCTCACTGACTCTTTCCAACAAGCTGTTTGTCTGATAAGACTGTCACTGCTCCAGAGAGAGCACAGATAGAGGCATTGTGCAGGCAGGGGTGCATGGAGATCTTTGAAAACAGCAGTTTGGCTAAGCAGAAGAATGGTAACCTCTCTCTACCATGCTTACTTGGGTAAAATGCTAGCTAAAATCTGATTGATACCACAGGCACAGCATTTTACACTTCCCGTCTATTTACCTGAGACCTTTGAGTGCTCTCTTTTCCAAACCAACAGACTCTTTGAATAGCTTCACATGTATTTGAGTTTCATATCAGGCAGGAGGGAGTCTCAGGGTCCCCGGCTGTCAAAGCAGATAAGTCTTGCTAAAGAAAGAAACATTGAGATAAGGCTGTAGAAATGAAGTAATCTTCAGCAATCTGTTCACACACAGTTGAGGCCTTTCCTTCTGTTTTACACAGACACTAATTGCAGAGATCAATAAAAGTAGATTTGAGTGAATCTAGAGATTTTTGCGTCCTATTAAATATACACAAGAAGCATTCAGAAGCAAACAGGAAACAAAAATGTACACAAAGAAGCCAAGGGAAGTCAGAAAGGACCTAATGTAAAATAGCACCATGATTTGGAGCTAAAGCTCTGAAAACAAGCAGTTGAAGGGAGAGTAGAGGATGTTTTTGCTGGCTCTGTGTTACCCACCCACCAAGCTCATTGCCCTAGCAGAGACCATGGGGTGCAGAGACCACGGGGTGTCCTCCCTAAAACCTTTCCCGGCACTACTCCATTGTGCATATTGTGTTCTTCATCCTTGATAAGCATGTTGATGGTGAATAGCAAGGCTCCCTTTTCCCTCCAAACTTTATATAATGAGAATTTACAACCACAAACAGTGTTAGAAGAGTAGTACAGTAGTCATCCCTTATCTGCAGTTTCACTTTCCACAGTTTTAGTTACCCACGGTCAACCTCAGTGCAAAAATATTAAATGGAAAATTCCAGAAATAAACAATTGATAAGTTTTGAATCACACACTGTTCTGAGTAGCATGATGAAATCTCCCACCATCCCTCTCTATCCCACCTGGGTCATGAATCATCCCTCTGTCTAGTGTATCCATGCTGTATATACTACCCTGCCCATGAGTCACTGACATTGTCTGCTCCTGAAATCCAGCGATCCACACCAGCATGGTTGGTGTCCTAGAATCATCTGAAGCAGAGGATCCTCCTCCTGACATATCTCCAGAAGGTAAATGGTAGCCTGGTAGCCTACGGCCTTGTCAAAATACCTCTGGCATTCACTTCATCTCAACTCATCTCATCATTAGGCATTTTATCATCTGACATTATCACAAGAAGAAGAGTACAGTACATAAAACAAGATACGTTTTGAGAGAGAGACACAGAGAGACAACATTCACATAACATTTTTACAGTATATTGTTATAACTGTTTATTTTATTATTAGTTATTGCTGTTAATCTCTTACCATGCCTAATTTATAAATTAAACTTTATTACAGGTATGTATGTATAGGGAAAAAATACAGTATATATAGGGTTCTGTACTATCCATGGTTTCAGGTATTCGCTGGGGTTCTTGGAATGTATCCCCGTGGGTAAGGGGAGAGTACTGTACCGGGATTGGCGAACTATGCCTGAGGGCCAAATCCAGGCATGCCCATTCTTGAATGCATTGTCTCTGGCTGCTTTGGCACTGTAAAGGGCAGTGGTGAATAGCTGTGGCAAAGACCTTATGGTGCAAAAGCATAAAAAGTTTATTATTTACTATATTTACTATTTTATGTAAAGTATGTAAAGTACCTTTTACAGAAAAATTTGTCAACCCTTGGACTTGTGCAATGAACACTTGATTACCTTCCAACGATTGTCAAAATTGTTAACATTTCATCATAGTTGTTTTATCTGTCTATATTCATATATATGAACATATATATTTATTTTTTTATGATCCATATAAAAGTAAGTTGCAGATATCATGACCTTTCCCCTCCAAACACTTCACCATACCTTTGCTAAGAATAAAGACATTCCTTTATAAAACCACAATGTCTATAACACAAAAATAAATTATTATTCATAATTTCATATAATAGATAGCCCATACTCAGAATTTCTCAATTGTTCTTAGATTCTTCCTCTAATTTTTAAAAATTTTAATCAATATCCAATCAAATTTTTATGCATTATCTTTGATTATTATGTTTAGCCAAACTTTTTTTTGGTTGATGAATAAATGCTTTTATTATGAGAAAACATTAATTACAATTGTGGTAGTATAATAATAAAGTATAAAGAAAGTAAGTCACAACAATAGTTTATAATAGTTCCAAATTATAAAAGAGAGATTACTTTTATGACAAACCTTTAAAAATGGGTCAATTAAAATATCTTTAATTTCATACCACTATAACCTGCAAAAATCAAACAAACTGCCACCTCATTTTTTTCTTTTCTCCCCTCATTAAGAATGAATTCCAGAAGAGTCTAGGCCAACGGTTTTATAGAATACTCCATATCTGTATTTATCTATATTTATCAAATTCCTTTTTGTGTCATTAACCTCCTTTTTTCTACCTCCTACATTTTCTATAAATTGGGCATTGGTTCTAAAGGTTTGATTAGATCCAAATTAAACATTTTTGGCAAGGCTATATTATATTACAAAAGGAGGAAAATAACTATCAGTGAGGCAAAGCTAGATCATTTGGTTCAGGTGGTGGTCAAATTGATGTCTGTATGTAAAGGTACATGTTTCTTTCTGCTATTAGTTATCTATGGATTTGCCAAGGGTGGTGTTGGTGGGGGATATTTTGGCATCATGGACTATCTGGTTTCCTTAAAGCTTCTTACTTCATGGTTTTTGATTTCTGTGATACTGTGATATAATAAGAAATGCATGTTTGGTTGTAGTCCCTGGTTCCTATCACAAGAGCTACTAAGACCTTTGGAATCTCTGGAGCGGTAAGTGTATTTTTATGCTAATTAGATGGCCATGGCTAGAGTCTCCCAGATAGCTTCAGGATGGAAGCTGCTCCCCAGAAAGACCAAGACATTATTAGAAGGTTAGATCTTTCAGCCCCACCC